>OX375884.1:16333140-17533140 GCA_947359465.1 Metellina segmentata | reverse complement strand
TTGCCGCTTCGTTTTACTGATAAGCCTTTTCCTGTGGGAAAATTTTCAGAACTTGCTGCTAATACACAGCGGGCAACGTGAAGTATCCTTTTACAATTGAAACGGTACATTTTTTAATACATTCTTGCGGTGGAACGTAGCGCGCATTTCGTAATTCAATTCGTGCAAACACTGTTTTTTTTTAGAAAAAATAAATTTTTTTAAACTGCGAAACAAAAATTTTTTTTCTCTAAAAAGAATTTAAGAACTTAATACCCCTGAAAAGGTGACAAAATGTCAAAAAGGTGACGCGTTAGGAGCCCTGTAAATATTTAAAATATTGCACTCGCGGGTAACTGAATAAAACAAAATTAATTAACATTTGATGACTGTATTCTAGTTTTCTCTATCACAGCAACTATTTTGTGCATTGCGAGAGCCACTCACAAGTCGAAAACAGACCGATTTTCATGGGTTTTCAATTTTAAAAGTGTATTATGTGCTCATCAAGAGTCAATTGCTGAATCACACTCTCACATGTTTTTGCTTGACCCAAAGAACCCGACGTCGCGTTTCCAACGCATGGTTCCCGGAGTGTCCCTTAATAATGGGTTGTAAGTTGCAATTCGAATGGTCCTATTTAAACCTATTTCAATGTGCAAGCCAGCGTTTAGTAAATTTAGTTTTAGAATTTATAATGTGCAAAATAATGATTCTACAATTATGAATCAACCCTAAACTATAGGCACAGAAAAGCAGAATTCAATGAAATATCCGGGAGTCATCTGAACTGCTCATTATTTTTACTTTAAACTGTATGCAGAATTTCTAGCTTACAATTAATACCACGTGGATCAAATTAATCAACACTGAAAGACAGAAAATCCCAAGAAAAGGTAATTTAGTAATCAAATTACTTTTGTAACTGTTACTGTATTTATAATGGATTTGATTTGTAAACATCTTATTAAATGGCGATGCCTAAATTTTAATGTGTTTAGTAAATTTAGAAATGATTAGCTATTCAAAATTAAATGATGCTAAATATTCCTTCCCATAAAACATTCACAAAAAATATTGAAGAAACATTAGATTGAAAAAAATTACATTTTAATCTCTTTATTTGATCATGGCATGTTAAGAACACAAATAGTTTTACAATGTTATTTTATGACGAAAATATCCTTGAAAGTGTTCACCTACTAATATATAAAATTAAATTATACAGTATTTTTTGTAAAATTTATTAATATTGGAAGAAACAAAATTATTTTACCTTGCACAAAAAGCCCTTGAGATGATTATAAATTATTAAACATTCACATCTTTCTAATAAAATTGAACAGGTTTGCAATTCTTAAAACCGAATTCTAACACCATGTCTGTTACACCTCTTAATATATTTAATTATGAGTTAATAATTGAGAGTATAAAACAAATGGATAAAAATTTCGATTGAATAATAACCAGATTTTTTTTTCTGCCTATCATTGAATTCGATACAACATTGATTCTCCTCCAATTAAATGAGAACTTGGTTTTACAAATAAAAACTTCACTGTCCACACAAAATTTTACAAAAAACACTTTTTATGAAGAGACCAAACATAATTTATGACAGTATTTCCCAAATATTTAGACAATAAGCATTTTAGTTCCCAAATGTTTTGTGCTTTTTAACAGATGAATCGAAATAAGAAACATTAAAACTAACATCCTTATCAAATTGAGAAATATACAAATACATGCAATTTTCATACACAAGTATCTTCATTATTAAAACTATTTTTTTTGGAAACGGTAAAAAAACAACTAAGAATTTGAAAGCATGTTCTACAGAATATAATTTAGGAAATATTTATTGTCTTCATTGAATATTTAGTGTTAATGATTTAATAAAATTAACTTGACAAAAGCAATTGAATTAAAAGAATAACATATTTCCAGAAGGGCCAAATTTATCAAAAGAATCATGTAGACTATAACTTCTATAGGCCACACTTATGTTACATAATGTTAAAACTTTGAGAATAACTGTTTGTAAATGGTGGAATTTGTTTGTCATAAGGATTTATAATTTTAGAGGTCTAACAAAAATATGTGTGTTCAGTACAGTACATAGTATACGCAGAGATAATTTTGTTTGAATATAAATTTGGTAATGTTTTCAAGATTCTTTAACCAAAAATAACAGTAGAACAAGAACATTATACTGTTAATGTGGTTTTTTTTTAAATACTAATTTGATGGTTGACTATATTTGATTCCAATGAAAAATATAGCACAAGAAAAATACTGATTTAAGTGTACATATAATTTAATTAGAATCCTGTGAAATAACATAATTAATCAATTGAAAATTAAACAATACATTTTAAAGTAAAGGTATGTGAAACAGATTTTTAAAATGTTGTTAAAGCAACAAATGACAAACAAAAGTTGCACCCCTGTATCTGTTGATTCAGTATTGAGGTTATTGAAGTACAAATATTGTCTTAAAGGAATGCATGTCTGCTGGACTTAAGCTATAATAGCATCAATGGCAGATGATTAGGGGGTTGGTACTTAATTAAAGTTGCACAGAGCAACATTCAGGATCGAACCAGAAGGGAAAGATCGAGGACACACACAATTTTGAACCACGGTCAGATGATGAAGAGGTTTAGGGGGATTTCATGGAGTAACAGGTCACCGACATGACAAACACCACTAACCAATCAGATACAGCAATCACCAAATTGGCAAGGCAATTGAGCATCAGCCACATAGTTCAATGATAACGAGGCCTCATAGAGTTGTGACGATAGGGCGGAGAAAGTGCACATTTGAAACCAAAACTGATATTTGCTAAGATTTACATTGAAAATAAACTTTGTGTTGTCAACAGGGGTTTAATGGACGCAATACCAATGATCTCTTATAGGTTCAAAATAGAAATTTTTCATTACAGACTATGTACAAGTACATATGAATTTCAATGAAAATGGGTAACATATCTTTTCAATGCTCATGTAGAAATTAGATTGAAAAGCACAATTTTGATGATTCTGCTACCCCTCAAAAAGTACACAATGCTATACAGCACATGTACAATTTTTCACAGATCTCAGTTACTTAGCAATAGGAGAAATGTCAGAATCTCACAATAATATTAATTAATATCAGAATTCTTTTACTGAGAAAAATTGATCAATTGAAACTCCACTATATTCATGTATTTTACATGAATATCACATATATTCAATAATATCAGTGTTTTCATATTAACTGCATTAATTCGTGAAACTTGTCACCAACCGATAGCACTAGTGTATTACATTTCCAGTCCCTAATGGTTAAGTTGCATTTTAACTGTGTGGATCATATATAGTTCAAGTGCAAATGTGCCGAAAAATTAGGCAAGTAGTGGAACTTGCACTGCACTGGAGCAACATGCTATGGGCAATGATCAGGGATTAATCCTCAAGGGAAAGAACTTAGGACAACATTTTGTAATTTGGAAACAAAATCCGATGACGTTTAAAACATTGGAATAACAAAAATGATAAATTTGAGAAATACCCTAGACAATATAAATTGCAACTAATTTAAATTTAACAATAAAAATGAAAAAAAAAAAAAAAAACGAGACATAAGTCTTGTTTATACAAATTGCTGCCAATTGAAGGATTCAAATTGCAAACTTACCTACATACAAGTATTCTTTCATACAAAAATTCTATAGAAGATTTCAAGTCCTTAGTTTCTAAGACAAAAGAACAGTTGTTTCATTTCCAACATTGAAATGCCACGCCACATATGGGCTATAACAAATTCATGTCTAAATTTGTAGGAAGTCACCACTAACTTGCAATAAAGACAATTTAATCCATTACTACTTGGATTTAATTACAAATAATTTTCTTAAAAATTTCTATATCCAACTATATTAACTTCAAATTTAATAACAAAATCCTTTAGGTTTCTTCATGTTTTTACAGAACACTCATACACATCTCATAAAGCACATTTAATAAAACAATGTGTATAACAGCAAAACCAAGTTACATGCTTAAAATGACACAATGAAAATTTTATCTGGAACACAGCTTGATGAAAAGTGCTATGCTTTAATGTGTGAAATCAAGATGGATGATTACAACTAGAATTTGTCATTTAAGTTGTAAAATACGGACAGAAATACTTAAATCTATCAATAAAAACACAATCTTATGCAAATGATAATTTATTTTTCATTATTGATAAAAATTGCATTAAAACAGTATGTTTAATTCTCGAAATTCCTATTTTTAATTTTGAACATTAAAATAATGGGTAACATTGATTCCAGAGAAAATTATAAAAATCTGTCTTAACGTGAAACTTTTTGAACATGGATACCAAGAAATTTTTTATGAAGTTGCTAAAAATGAAAACATTTTAAAAAGCTAAATCGAAAATTAAGCTGCTTCAAAAAGGGTTTTCCATTATATTGTGAATAAGGAGTTTCAAAATGAAAGTCTTTAATCGAAATTTCATTAAAATAGGTGTCTATACAAGATCACCACATACTGACAAAATGGAGAATTTGGATTAAAAAGCATATTTGAATTATTTCTATCTTGCAAAATAACACTATATACAAAAGTTAGTTCATAAACATCGCTACATCTAATATTTTGTGTTCATTTAAAAACAACTTCCTTTTCAACAAATTTCTTTAGAATAGAAAAGTTACTTATGGAAAAGTCTTTGCATTAAATATATTTATGTGGAAACTTTTAAATTAATATTGTAGAAAAGAATAACTTTGGGACAAACTCACTTCAATAATTTTTAAGGCTAGTATAAGTTTTAGGCATCTGAAGTAATACTCTAATGCATAATTCTTAAAAGATAACATGCCACACATTTAGACTTCATATCCTTAAATTCAAACAAGTTTGTAGTTTTGCCGGAACAGTGGTAAAAATTGGTAAAACGGAAAAATGCTCTTAAAAAGTTATATTAATGGTAAATATATTTTAAACATTCATTTATACGAATGTAGCAGTGGCCAATTCAAAATACCTTTCCTGTTGAATATTAACAAAAAATATAAATTAACAAATTTTTTGCCACTGTAAAAAACAATGCAATATGTACTTTTGCACAAACCTATTTCTGAAGGTAGATTTCCCCATCTTTGATAAAAACTTGCCAACCATGATTTGAGTCTACACCTTTGTAATCTGAGATGCATTTCAGTATACAATAAAACCTTTCTTAGTATAACCATCTCCTCTAAATATCACACTTTTTAGGAATAAATTACTCATCTACAGCCTTGTTTTTAAACTTACCCCATCAGGAGACCATCAGATACAACTTTACCACTGGAGCAGCAATTTTTAGACTGAAAATAGGACTTCAACTTCGGTTTAATTGACAAAAAATAAGAGGTTTCAAAGTCTCACTGATATTAATGTTTTTAAAATGTTGCCACGAAGAGAACCGCTGATGCATTTCGTCAAAAAAGGCCTCCAGCAATGGAAAATCATTCTGATTTTGGATTGTGTCAGTAGCTTGAACTAGTTTTTGCTGCTGAATATACTTTTGAAATTACTTTAAATCAAAGAATAATGTAGTATTTAAATATTTTTTCTTCGAACATAGCAAAGCAATTAAGGAACAATATGCCATTCATGGACAAAATTGCTCTGGAGAGATGGCAAACTTCAATAATTCTGAAGGGAGTTCAGGGTTGTGAAATTTAATTTAGCCTTTCGGACACTCAATTTTATTCCACTGAGATAAATTCATCAGCACTTTGCAGGAAATAGGACTTCACTCTGTTGTCTCAATATTTACTCAATGAAATGAATTCATTAAAATCAATTTTCAACTTGTTCACAATTATATTTCATTTTTCTCAAAATCTTTATTTGTTTATAAAACAATGTAACACCAAAATAAACAAATATTTTCTTTCATCAAAATTTGTATGTGTAAGTTTCATAACTTGCAATTAAAACTTATTTCTTCAAAAAGGCATTTTTCAATTTTGTGTATGTAGTACTTTAATTGTCTATGAAATGTCTCCTCCGGTCTATGAAACGTGACACTTTCTTTTATCCCACCTACAGTTTATCTCAATTGAGAGACCACCTCTCTCCGAGTGACAATTTTTTCATGGAGCCAAGAATGGTTGCCTAATAGAGGTTTTAAGGTATTTAAATATTAATACAGATACAACTGCTATTTCACTTACAGTATTTAAAACACAATGTAAGGGGAAATTTGTACATAAAGCAACATAATACCAAGGTAAGACAAAAAAAAAAGTTTTAAAAATTTCAGTTTTAAAATTTTAAATACTTTTTGGGAAAACACAAGTGTTTTCTTCAATACCAATAATCCTAGACTAGATTTGAACAATCACAAAGAAATGTAGCATTGGAAACCAGTATAATAAAGTAAAATAATAGCAATTAAAATGGCAGCCCTATTCTTAAGTAACACCCAAAAATATTCTGTATTACAGGAAACACTGTCTGATACACAACCCCATTTATTTATTAAGTGTTGTGTATCATTAGAGAATTAAATGTTCAAATTACACATGAAAATCTTTTGCACCTATTTTGCAATACAGAAAATTCAATGGGCTCCATTATGCATTATCACGATCTACAGTGCACAGTTACAACCAATTCCACATTTGTAAGAACTATAAAGTGTTGAACAGTTAACGCAAGTTGGGAGAAAACTTCAAAACAAACAAGACACAATAAAACAAATTGTTAATGCCATCCTCCCCCCACGATGACAACCTTGTTTATATTCCAACCTGTAAATCGTATACAATGATATATCAATCATTTATGAGATGGGCACAGACCAGTGATTTTGATAATATTAAAAATGCATCATCCAGTCTAGTTCTGGATCTGAGCACATTTTTTACTCTTCCAACAAAACTTTTTTCCTGCTCTTCAGATATATATGAAGACACATACTTGAATCAAAGACATCTGGAGGAAAAGGCTTATTAGCCAAAACTAGGCTGATAGGAGCAGCATATTTCCCCGTTTTCACCAAAACATGGACCAATTTCTAAAGGTACCAGAGGCTGCAACGTGGGCAGGTTGGAGGCTTAGGCCTTCATTTCACATTCACGAGCAATGTGGCCAACCTCTCCACATGTGTAGCACTTACTTGGTCGGCTCATGCGACAGTTTCGAGCAATATGCCCTCTTTCATTGCACCTATAAAAAAGAAATTCAAATAAGAGAATTTTGAACAAAATCAGAATATCTAATTTGACATTAAAAATGGATGCATTAGCAATTTTTAAACTAGCGAAATTTAGAAGTATTCGTTCATTGTGTATTCGAAAATAATAAACTGTAGGAAAGTATTAGGGTTCAGCATTAAAAATAAACATTTTATAAAATTTTCTTATTCATGTAATCAAAATATGCTTATTTCATGGTTCCCACGCCTTTGTCCAAAAAAAATTCAAGGACTTTTCAAAACCGAAAATATTTTTTTCAAGGACCTAAAACAAAGCATGTGCAAAAATTGTCAATTAAAAAGAAAAATGTGAAAAATATTAAAAAAAAAAAAAAAAAAAAAAAAACACCAATTTTTTTTAAACTACTGACAGTCAAAAGAGGAAAAGTTGTCATCAATTTTGTTTATAATTTGGATTTTCTTTTATCACAACCTGTTAATTTTTGATTTTTTTTGCAAAGAGGGCTTCTTGTCTCAATGCTAACTATCAGGCTATTTGCACACATATCAATTTCAGTCGTGCGGTAAAATATCGTACGATAAATTCTTTGGTGGCACGAAGAAGAGTATGGGAGCTTGCACATGGTTCGATCGACACAATCTCCGTTTTCCTCTCGTCCACGGCCACTACAGCAAACGGCTGTCATGGTTTATTTTGTCTGAAACAAAACAAATCCAAAGTTTTGACTGCAGTGTTACAGCTTTTTTGTTCTCTGGTCCAAGTTTCTATCTTCACGATCGTTAAAGATAATAAAAATTTCAACGGATTTGAAATCTGTAGAAAAATTTTACAAGGATACCTTAAATGTGCTTTTTTGTAAATAAATAATTTTTCAATTTAACTTTTATATTTTCGCAATACGAATTTGGCCATATTTGACGAAGATATTCACTGCGAACACAAAAAAAGTCTATTAGAGGTTTTCTATTGTCGCGATCGTTAAAAATAGAGCAAACATTTTAATGGATTAGAAATCTGCGGAAAATTGTACACCAGATTGATACCTTAGGTAGTTCGAATTTTATGCAAAGCCCAAATTGTGAGCATGCTTGAAGAAACTTCTTCGTTTTGCGAAAACTGATAATTCAGTATCCTAAACTGTTAAGTTGTCATTCTTGAACGTATGACGTCAATTGTATAATTTCTTTAATAATATAAAAATGAAAAAAAAAAAAAACAGTGATCCCCTTCTAAAACCTTAATATTTTTTTTGTATTTCTTCATCAATCCCAGAGACAATTTTGAGAAATGTTCAAAGAGGCGGAACTCTTTCATGTTTGTATAGTTTATGCAAAAAAGCAATGGGACGACACGTCAATGAAACATGGTGTATGACCTTGTGTGTTCATATCTACATATCACGTGGTTCATGTATACATCACCCACTATGGTTGTTCATATATATAAAACATGGTGTCAAAACACGTAACAGTTCAGAATAACGCTCAAATTGCGCAACCGCAATGAAGGAAACTAGTTTGGACACAAGTTCCGACGCAATTATGTACTAGTCAAAAAAATTAAGTACTTTCAAGGACTTTTTACCAAGTTTCGTAACTTTCAAGGGCCCCTAGTTAGGAAAACAAATATACAAAATAAACAAAAAAGGACTTTTCAAGGACCGTGGGAGCTCTGTTATTTAAAACAAAATTAACAGTGAAAACTATACACAACTGAATTATCTATACCATGAATCAACTGTCTTTGTCAATCAAACTCCATTTCATCTTGAATCACTATTATAAAAGGAAATGTTTGTGTGTGGATTGTCCTGATGAATCTATTGCACTTACAGTAATGTGATTTGGCACACATGTAGTCCGAATTTTTTTACGAAGCCCAAAACGTAAAATTCAATCTAGAACATTTTTAAATTACGCCCACCATTGTCTTCTTAGACATGAGGCATCTTGCAGTCCAATATAGCACAGAGCTCCAGGAAGGTCAAGAACTCCAAAGTCATGACAAGAGCAAATGTCAAGCAGGGAGGGGCAACTGAAAAGGTGTTCCCCAGTCATCTGCACAGTATTGCAGAGTGGAGAATCGGCAAGTCTAATCCTAAATAGATGGGCTTGCAAGTAATCATGTCCTGTGATGACTAAAACACTCTACCCCTTCAACTCTAGGGAGGAGGGAAAGCTGTGTGCCCTTCTGGTTATCAAATAGATAAGTCCAAGACTTTCCATCCACCAACTTTCTAAGAGTAGAAATTCTTTTTTGTCAGATACTGCTTCTAAGAAGTCACTTGACATTCCAAAGAGGAGTCGGGATACAAGGTGGATGTAAAGTCGAAGCCTCCTTAAACAACAAGTCTGCTTACTCATTTACATAAAGGTCGCAATGGCTAGGAATCCATTGAAGGTTGGTTGGGTTTTTATGGTGCAAAGGCCACACACGGCCAAGCTGCGCCAGACACAAGACAAAAAAGTCTAGACGAAATAAAGATAGATAGTAAAACTTTATCTATTTACAATTTTGAATCCAGACTTACCAAATGTATAAAATTTAAATGAAATTCGTGAAACCAATGTCAGATATAAATAAAAACACATTTTTATTGTAAGGACTTCCTAAAATATCTTTTAGGTTTGGGTTTGAAACTCCAAATCGCGGACTAGTTTGTGGTTATTAAAAACCCCACATTCAGTCAAAATATGTCGGACAGTAAAAATACAATGGCAGGTTGAACATAATGGGGCAGGTTCTCTGATCAGTAAGTGCTTGAGGGTAAAATGGGTATGGCCACTGCGAAGTCTTGTCAGTTGTACTTCATTTTTTCTATTTAAATTTGTATTACTGAGTCCTGAGACAGATGGTTGTATAGAGTGGAGTATATTCTGAACTTCCTTATCCCAAGAATCTTGCCAGTTTGATTTTATTTTTGTCTTTAAGAACATTTCAACGTCTTCAATAGAAATTAGTAAGTAGTTTTGTATCGTTGATATCTTTGCTGCAATGTCTGCTCTCTCATTTCCAGGAATACCTACATGTCCAGGTATCCAACATAGCATGATTTTGAAATTTTAGTTTTAGAAATAGATTTATTGTTTTGAGTACTAACAAATGACTTTTTATTGAAGTATTTGCAAGGGCTTCGATGCTGCTTTTTGAATCAGAGTATACTATCCATTTTTTGTAAGGATGTTTAGATATGTTTTCCAGTGCTAAAAACAAGGCGTATATTTCTGATGTAAAGACTGAGCTGCAATGATGTAATTTACGGGCAACAGTTGTTCTTTCAAATACTGCTGCAGAACCAACGTGTGTCATAGTCTTTGATCCATCAGTAAATATTGGTTTAAAAGATGAAAAATGTCCTCTGTGAGAATAAAATAATTGCAAGTAAAAGTAGCCTGGAGTTGTTGATTTGGTCAATATCATAAAATCTCTAATAATATTAAAACTTCCATTACTCCAAGGGTGAAGGTACGTTTTGTCTAGAATGCACATCTAGATTGTTAATTTTTAAAGAATGCATTATATTTCTAACTCTAAAACCAAATGAGGGTATGAATGATGATTTCAATGAGAAATGACTTCCAAATTTTGGGTTAGTAATTCTGTTAAATAATGGGTAAGCTGGTTTAGTTTTAATTTTAAAATAATACCTGAGGGCAAGTCTCTCGAATACAAGTTTTAGACAAGGTTGTTTAAAACATGGTAGGGGAAGATGGGGCACACAATTAATCATTACTTCTAAAATAAGTAAAATTAGTCACAGAAAGTTGCAGTTTATATATGTTATACAACTATATGTTCCAGTTACTGATGTGATTTGGATACACTCGCACTACTACAACATTAGCAATAGAAGATTATTGGTTTTTCACCATTGAAAGTAAGTTTCTTTACTAAAAGTAATTTTGATTATTTTGCCTTGTTGTTATAAGTAATAATTATTTTTTCTATACAATTGTTATCTTTGTGTTGTCGTCTTCATACCTCCAAAATCAAAATTAAAAAAATAAATATTAGAATTTTGTAAATAATTTTTTATTTTGTAACCTCAGTACAGGGTACAATGAAACACTTGCAGACAGGTGCCCCGGGTGAATGCATTTACTTGAAATAATATATCACTGGTAAATATATCACTCTGGTATTAAATAACATATTACTGGTTGTCACTAATATAAATAAAACACTTTTAGTAAGGAAATATGGCAACACCAAATCAAAACAGTAGTCATTTTGAAAGCATGCAAAATTAAACTGTTTATTTTTCTACAAAAAGAAGTAGATTTGAACAGTATAGTTAGGTTTTTTTTTCAAAAACATTTAAGAATAGTTTATTTATTTCATAGGCCTATAATTATGTGAAATTGGATAATTAAAATAAACCAAACTTAATAATTTTCTTCAATGGTGGATTGTTTAAACTTATTCAATTAAAAAAAAAAGGAAGGAGATTCTATTTTAGTAATTAAAAATGTATTGAATATATATATATATCCCAGTATGACTTTTCTTCTCAAATCGCCTATAAGATAAAATTACTCCTTCGCTTAACTCCCAACATCTACCAATGAAATTTTTTGCTAGATCCCCTGATACAATAGTCTTTCTTTTAATTCTTATCCCTCTAGAGAGTTCATTGTCAGCTATGCACTTTTTCCATGAGCCCATTGAAGTAGAGAGCTGTCAGAACTGTATCTCCATCCCCTCAACAACCTCCACGCCTGGTGTTACTAGTATGTTATTAAAATAATAAAGATTTGGTAAGAGAATTTCCGACTCTTTTTGTGGAACCATCATTACACTCCACACCAATGGATCATCCTCTCATCTTGCCTTATACCACTCTTACTACTCTGTCACAACAGCAGGCTTATAACATGGTTCCCACACTTTTATCCAAAAAAAATTCAAGGACTTTTCAAAATCAAAAAAATATTTTTCAAGGACCTAAAATTTGTTATAATGTCCTAAAACGCAAAAGTTGTCAATTAAAAAGTAAAATGTGAAAAATATAAAAGAAATAATTTTTTTATTCTATTTTTTAAACTACTGAGTCAAAAAAAGAAAGGTTAACATCAATTTTGGTTATGATATGGATTTTCTTTCCTCACAGAACCTGTGAGTTTTTTTTGCAAAGTGGGCTTCTTGTCACAATGCTAACTATCAGGCTACTTGCAGACATATTGATTTCGGTCGTGTGATAAAATATTGTACGATAAATTCTTTTGGTGGCACAAAGAAGAGTAAGGGAGCATGCACACACATGGTTCGATCTACACAATCTCCATTTTTCTGTTATCCACTGCCACTACAGCTGTCGCGATTTTTTTTTGTTTGAGAAGCAAAACAAATAAACAGTTTACTGGTGTTAGGGCTTTTTTATTATCTAGTCTAAGTTTCTATCTTTGCGATCGTTAAAGAAACGAGTAAAAATTTCTACGGATTTGAAATCTGTAGAACCTTTTACACTTGAAGGATAACATAATATACTTAAATGTGATTTTCTTCAAAATAAATTCTTTTTTTTTTTTTCCCAATTGTAACTTTTATTTTTGAAATAAGAATTTGGCTTCATTTCTTTATACGAGTGCCAGGTTTCCAATGACATCCTGACTGCTAAAGCTACGGTTTCCTAAGAAAGCTATCTAGTGCTGTTATCTAACTGCCGTGATATGTCATGATGGCGGGCATAACAAGGTGGCTGTCTTAATGGACACCAAAATGCCAAGAAATCTACCAAGAAAAAGCACTAAAGGCAGTTTTAAAGAAGCTGACATGAAGAAAGCTGTTCAGAGAGTTGTTGATGGAGAAAATATAAGAGTTGTTGCGAAATGTATGCGTTAAGTAAACTCTGTTTACGTGTTGCTTGATGAATTAATAGATGCATAGCTTCTTTATCTATTATTTATTAGAACTTAACAACACTTGAAGACCATTACACACACAACGACCATTGCTATCACTCAGTGAAGAACAAGGTGTTGCCAACATGGTAAATATAAATGTACCCACAAACCAACAGCATGAATTTAAATTATGTTACATTAAGTAGGTATGTAAAGTTCAAAAACCATAAAAGTGCTTCAATAAATGAAGAAATTGTAACACCAATGAAGTTTGCACCAAACTACAGTGTAAACCTTGTGTTTCCACCAGAATGAGAAGACCAGTTATGTAATAACTGCATCAAAATTACATCATGGCCTAATTAGGTCAATGGTACAAAAGTTAGCATTTGAATTGGTAGTGATAAACCAGTTACATACACCAGAGAGCTGGAAAAAAAGAATGAAGCTGGTGAGGATTGGTTACATGGATTTCGGAAATGGCATCCAAACATTGTAATTCATAAACCAGAACAAACAAGTCTTGGGCACTCAACGGCTTTCAACAAATTTAATGTAATGCCGAGTTTTTTTTAGAAATTTAGAAAAGGCATACAAAGAAATTCCAGAGGATAAATTAAATCCAAGCTGCATCTATAATTTAGATGAAGCTGCACTTCACAATCCTTTTAAAGTTCTCAGACAAAGGGGCCAAAAACAAATAGGTCAAGTAACTTCTGGTGAAAGGGGTGTTCTTGTCACTTTGTGTGGATTTATTAATGCTTCTAGAAATTCTATACCCCCTTATTTAGTATTTCCTAGAGTAAAGTTCAAGTTTTGCATGTTGAATGGAGCTCCACCTGGGACTGCAGGTGTTGCTACAAAATCGAGATGGATGATGTGAATGAAGAGATTTTTGTTAATATTCTAAAACATTTCCAGGCACATACATGCTGTTCAAAAGAAAATCCAGCTGTACTAATAATTTACAATCATGAATCACATATGATTTCCAGTCTAAATCCCACATACCAATAACAAATTGCAGACTTTATACAAAACTGTGTTCAAGTCACTTAAAAATTTCTTCAATCTAGCTGCAAATGATTAGATGCTGTGTAATCCAGGTTGTACAATCTCTAACTATTAGATATCTTCTTTGCTAGGCACTGCTTATTGTAAGTCTTTCTCTCCAAAAAATATTACAAAAGTTTTTTTTTAGCGGCTGGAATATGGCCTTTCAATAGAGAAATTTTTTGTGAAGAAGATTTTTTGTGTTCATACGTATCAGATAGGCCTTGTCCTGCTGAAAATTATTTCCATGGTCAGATTAATGAAACTGAAGAGCTGACTAATGAAGCTGAAGACCAGACAGACAAAACCCAAGAATCAGAAGTGGTGGATCTTGCCATAAGTTGATCAGAATCACCGATTGCAGGATGTTCAGCAACTGTTTATACACAATGCACTAGCTCTAATCTGTGAGGAAATGCATTTCTCTTCAAGAGATAAAAAACCTTACCCCAAGGCTGGTCCAAAAAAGGAAGTAACAGTAGGAAAACAGAAAAAAAAAGCGTTTTGTTCTAACCACGCAAGTAAAAAATGCTCTTGATAAGCAATTAGAAAGCAAAATGAGGGGAAAAACTAAGAAGGATTGTTTTCAAAACAAACTCTGCCTTCTACAAACTCTGAAGATGACAATGATCCAGATTATTTTCCAGCTCCAGCTGATCACCGAAGTAGTACATATAACATGTGTATACAAGCAGAATCTGTATAAATGATTATGTTTTATATAATCCAGGAGGGTGAACTAAAACATAAGGAAATATATTCTGTTGGAGAAGCTTTAAATGAGGTCGAATATGAGCAGGGTGGCTACAAAAATTGAAGTAAAAAGTTTCCCAGAGTTTTCACTGATTTCCAGAGTATTTTTAATGAAAGTCCCTGAGTTTCTTGATCCGTTCGCAGAACAATTCCCCAGTAATAATGATAAACTTGACACTTGATGAACTAAAAATCAACAGACTGATAAATCAATAAAAATAAGATAAGTACAAAATATTTTTACTGTATGCCATAATCAGGGGTGAAAACAGTGAAAATGTAAAAAATAGGAAAATATACACAGCGTTATTTTGAACTACAAAAATAGCTGAATAAGAATAGTATATTTTTGTACTAATGTGTGTACAGAACAGTGGTGCAGTCAGAAGTTTTTTCTGAAGGGGTAGGAAAATTTAATCTGATAAAGCCCTATAAAGTCGACTAAAAACAATAAAATGTGTCTTTGGAAGTAGGAAGGTTAACCCATAACCTCGCATGGCTGCCCCACTACTAAAGAATATGTGTCTATGATATGCGCATATTTTTGCCTATTATTTAGCTTTATAAGCTCTAAAAATTCCACTATAAATAATGGAATTTGTCTTGGGAAAAGGGAGGGGGGGGGGAGCATTAACCCTAATAATCTCATCATGGCTGCACCACTGGTACAGAGTACATATTTACGACAAGTATGTATTTTTATAATTCAAAAGCACTTTATTCAATGTTTCTTTTGCATCTTTTCAAACATACTCTTTATAGATAGGATATTTGCATTTTCCTTTTTTTTTTTTTTTAAACATTTATTCTTTGGTTTGTAATTTCATGGTATAAAACTTAATTCTAAAGAAAAAAATCGTAAAAAAAACGAAACTTTTCTTTAAAAAAAAAAAAAAAAAAAAAAAAAAAGGAAATCTGCATAAAGATTTTTACCCCTGTATAATAGACCATATAATATTAAGTTATAGATAGAATATTTAATATTACATTTTTAACCATTTTGATGTGTTTGCAGAGCCGCCATCAACCCTTGAATCCCGTCAGTGGCGCCAGCGCTGGGTACATATCTACTATTATAAAAGGAAGTATTTGTCTGTGTCCTTTACGCAGTGTCTTGACGAATCTATGGCACTTACAACAGTGAAATTTGGCACACATGTGGTCCAAATTTTTTTAAATTTTCTATCACGCCCGAATTTTAAAATTCAATTTTGAACATTTTAAAATTTATTTACTGGAATTTAAATATCTTTTTTTTTAAGAACGGCAACAGAATAAAGACATTACATATTCTAAATTTACTTTTCCGTTTGATTTTTCCAGCAACGATTTTTGCATCCGAACAAAAGAAATAAAGTTTAACTGGGTTCTATTTTCTATCTCCTAGATCGTTAAAGATCAAGTAAAAATTGCAACAGATCTCAAATCAGCGGAAAATTTTACATTAGGTCGATACCTAAAAACCTGATTTTGTTTAAATAAATAATTTTTAAATTGTAACTTTTATATTTTTTCCAGTACGAATTTCGTCATCGCAAACTTTGTTTGATTCGAGATTCATTCATTTTGACGAGTAACGGATTTGAGTGAAGCAAAAGAAATAATTTAAGTTATGACTGGCGTTCTTCAGTGCTTATTTCTATCCCAGTGATCGTTAAAGATAGAATAAAAAAAGATTCAACGGATTTGAAATCTGCAGAAAATTTTACACCAGATACCTTATACGTTTGATTTTCTTTTATTAAATAATTTTTGAATTAAATATTTATGTTTTCGCAAGAGATTGTGATGTCACGCCGATTGAATCTCTTTACAATTCGAATTTGTAGCAATAACTGGGGGTTAGCGAGCAGTGGTCACACCTGACCCCACGAAAGAACTGTAGCGGGCAACACCATGCAGGTATTATTATGACAGCAGACTACCCTATAAATCAATACAAACTGGCAAACATTTCGGAAAAAAGAACATCAGAGTTCGAAAATGTTACATAATTTAAATATTTAGTAACTTAGCAAAAAAAAATAACAATTTCTAACACTTATGTGTTAAAAAACATATGCATAATCTAAATGGGTACTCTTCCCGTTAGTCGGGCGCAACTTAGTACCAAAATCAAAATCGCCAATCTACGTATTTTTGAAATAAAATAATTTTTTGAAATGTTGATTAAATTGGAACCAGATGTTCAACTTTTATAGGTTTTTCAGGCCGTTAGTATTTTTCAAAGCAGCCGGCACCACGCTCGCATAATTGACATTTGGGAACGCAGCACCACAGTAGACTTCAGTTATAGGATTTCTGGCCGTCACAGGTAAAATAAAACAGTATACAACTCTTTTTTCTGGATGTTTATATAAAAAATACACTTTTCATTTTTGCAATGAAAACAAAATTGGCGACATTTTGATTTGGGTTTGAAGTGGCGCCTGCATGGCTAACGGAAAGTACCAAATGGGTGCCATTTGCAAAAAAATTCCAACTTTTCCCCCGAGTTAAACGTTTAAACGAAACTTCCCTGTGTTTTTCCAGAAAATGATTCTTCCCTGTTCTGTTGCCACCCTGTGAAGTACTTTATATAAAAAGACTAGATCCAGTTTTAAATTTAAGCGTTCTGCAGAAACTTAAAATTTTGAAAAAACTAAAATTGTGCTGAAACGACCAACCTCTATCCCTTCAGGAGCAATTGAAAGAAAAGCAGAAATTCTAATTTTTGAAACTGACTTGAGTCAATTTAATATAAAATGAAAGATATTTCTTAAACTAATGGAATTTTCTTACTTTTCATCTAGGACTTAATATTTTTATCAAGTTCCTATTTGTCTTTTAAAGAAGTTCCAATTTTGTATTTAAATCAAGCTCTTTTTTTGTATTTTATTACTCAAATTTTGTTTTTGTATTTAACTCATTGTTCATAAAATAAACTATATTGGGTAAAAATGGCTTGTATCATTTGGAGTGTTTCATTGTACTCCAGTATGTGTTTCATTATACCTCGGCATACAAGGTACAGTGAAACACTGTTAGACATTTACTTTTTGTTATTTCTCAAGCATAAAGATATTGTTCAGAACTCAATAAAAATTTATTTAGATGGGGAAAATACAAGATTAAAAGCATGCATTAACTATATTTTTGTGCATGCAAAATTGTGGATAGGGGAAAAAAAACTGTAAATTTTGTTTCATTGTACCCCGTCTTTCCCTACAGGTATAAGAAATCAAGAGTGTCCTAAGTAAGGGAGACGTATCCCTAACTTGGGAAAAAACACAAAAAATAAAAGGGATGGTGAGTAAACAATACCATATTTTGTAAGTGCAAAGGTCCTTCAGAGTTTAAATCTGTATTTAAAATTTTTAAATACTTAGGCCATAGAAAAGAAAAAGGTTTTGTTTCCTGTAACATGAGCAAAACCATTAGGGTAGGTAGGAAAAAGTTTTTTTTTTTTTTTTTTGCTAAATATTTTTAGCCAATATGCAAAAGGAAATATTATCTGAGTATTAATGTTTGATTTAAAATTGATCAGAGGTGTGATCAGTGATGTAAAATACACAAGTATATTTATATTTGCGGGTCGATATCCTGGGTACATACTCAGGTATTTACCCAAATTGGGTATTTTAGTGGATATTTATAATTTTTCTTTAGGTTTAACTGCTTATTCACCCCTAAAAAGTTTATTTATGACATATGTTTGAACTGAATAGTATCAGAGATCGAAATGAAAGAATTTCTGTTTTTTTCATTAGATTAATAATAATTTATCTCTGTTCTTCAAAAAGACATTTTTAATTTTTTATTTAAGACATATGTTCTGCTTACCTGGAAGATATGGATGAATAAAGACATACAAGTACATAGCTGTCAATTTCTCATTTTTTGACATTTTTATATGGACCCATACATATGGGCTTCAGTTACTTTTCTGTACAAATATTGCATATAGGTAATACAGTTTTAAATGATTTTTTCAAAACCTCGTCCTGAACACTATCTTCAAAACTGCAATAACAGCATAAGTGTTTTTTTATAATTAAATAATTTTTTTTTTTTTAAGTCTTAAAAGTTTGGCAGTAAACAAACACTAAGCATTTATTACACTTACGTCATTAACGGCAGAAAATGCAGTCTTTATTGAAGCGTTCGAATCAACAGCTTTTAAATTACTAGGGGGCTCCGCCCCCTGCTTGCTTACACTCGCCAACCCCCGGGGATTGCTACACAAGCCAACACTCCTTTCAAAGATGCCATTTGGTTTGCAGTGTTTAGTTCAACAAAATGGAAACAAAATTTAATTTTCCATATGTGCATGTAATCAAATGCAATGACAAATTCCCAAAAGTAAAAAATGTAATGAAATCCTCAGAAAGAACTAGCTTTAGTTCTAATGAAAACGTATAACAGGAGCACATGATGTCAAAGGGGAAAGTTTATTCAAGGAACTTCATTATCTCTTTACAAAGAATTATTCTCCACTTTTCCACAAAAAATGTGATAGACATGCTCCATTATTTATGTCCTGAATGCTTTTCTCTGGTCTAATTAGCAAAAAAATAACCTTAAAGCATTCATAAGGGAAACTATCTGAATAATTCGTATTATCCTGATTTCACTTTCCGGTCCATAAAGTCACAGCAAGGGCTTCACCCCCTGCTAGCTTACGCTCGCGCTTTAAGCTTCGACGACTTTACGCTTACGCTCGCCGTTTGCTTCGCAAACCAAAACTTTTTTCGCAACTGATTTCACTTTTTTTTACTTCAACACTTAATGCACCCTAAACTAATGGCCGCATCAGTAAAAAATCTTCTGCAACTTGTTCCCATTACAATTTTAAGTAAACCGTGAAACCACAGAAAAACTGCTAAACATGCTAATCTCTCTACAAGAACCAAATTGAAATTAAAAAAAAAAAAAAAAAACTCGACGAGCTGCATAAATTTACGTTGAGAGGTACTCTTTAAAAAAAACTCACGGCTGAAGACTTAAAATTTGTACGTGTTTTGATCACTTGCGGAAGAACTTTCGCTTTTTCAATTTTGACAATTAATAAGTCCTAAACTAATAGCTGCATCAGAAAAAAATCTTAATAATTGTCCAGGGAATACGATGAAGAACAAACCATGTTAATTTCGTTCTTTTCCGATCAGTACTTTCTTGGAAAATTGTCTAAGAATCGAGCTAAACAACACAGTTTTCAACTTTTAACGGTAACTTTTTTTTAATATAGAGAGATTAGCATGTTTAGCAGTTTTTCTGTGGGCGACAATATCACTTTTTCCTCCGTGACATATTGTGAAATCGCAACTACACACGGTACAAAAAGCATGACTATCACCCAGCCTTATAAATTTAAATTCAACAGTATAAATTTTTTTGAAAGATTGATGGTAACGTTACATCCTTCAAGTTGGGAATGCTCGGTAATCTATATAATCTAGCAATAATCTTTAAAAAATGCAAAAAGCGGAAAATACTCGTTTCCGCCCAGAAAACCGGAAAAATTATGAAAAATCAGAATGTTTCCGGGTATTCCGGAAGGATTGGCAGCTGTGAACATACATAGCACTTTTCATAAACATTTTGAAAAAATATTTTCCAAAATATTCTCAAAAACTAAATTTTGCTAATGAAGAGCAATTACTTTAATGAATAATTCAATTGCTAAGAGAATAGTAATGAAAGTTTGCTTTTAAATCGTCATGTAAAAGAAAAGGAACAAGCAAACACCAGCAGCTTTATTTATTCAAAAAATTAAACAAGAGATTTAAATAAACCTAATTAAAAAATATATATAACCTGAACTCAATATCACTTACCTATAGCAAACGGTATCATCAACCTCAGCTGAGTTTCCACTTTCAGGACAGTCCCTACTAATATGTCCAGTATCACCGCATGAATAGCATTTACGATCGTCTCTTTCCCCAGGACACTCCCGAGACACATGGCCGAATTTTCCACATTGATAACACTATAATAAAATGTATATACATCTTCCTTTACAAAAGTGGATGTATTTGTAGATGTTAACATCAACTTTTACTTTTCAATGAGTCTGGTAGTCAACAGAGAAAGACTGAGGTTTGTATTAATAAATGCATTATTATAAAGAATTACATAAAAACTAAAATTTACACATTTTCACTTTCTATATTTTTTGTTAAGCAGCATTACATATTTTAAGTTTCAAACAATTAAAAAAAAACAAGACAAGTAAATAAAAGACCAATGAAATCAAAGGACTATACAGGGTGGTCCCGAATTCATGGTACAAACTTTAATGGTAGGTACAGGACATTGTAACAATGATTTATTGTATAGGAATGTATAGTCGCAAGTGACGCGGTGAGGCGTAAACAGGGGAAATAAAAGGAAAGAGAAATGGAGTGATCGGTTGGTATCATTGCCGGTAGAGGGCAGTAGATGTCTAGCCGCTGTTGAACATGATGCATCGCATTAGGGAAAAGCGCCATTCACAATTGTGCTGCCGTAGACGATGGGTGACTTTACGTATGCAGAAAAAGCAGACATGCATTACATGTACGGCCGTGCAAATGGTAACGGCAGAGCTGCGTTACGAATGTATCGCGCGGAGTATCCTGATCGACGAATGCCGGATCATAGAATTTTTCAACGGTTACATCGTCAACTTTGTGAAACAGGTGCGTTCGACGTCAACAGACATGGCGCTGGTCGAGTAAGAGCTGTACGCACTCCAAGGCTGGAAGAAAGCATCTTGAACATTGTGGCTGATAGACCCGAGTCAAGCACAAGAACTGTTGCGCGTGACGTAGGTGTGAGTCATCAGACTGTATGCAGAGTGTTAAACGAAAATCGCTTACACCCCTTCCATTTTCAGAAAGTACAAGCATTGAATCCGGCAGATTATCCTCGCCGCGTGAACTTCTGCCTGTGGGTGATGCAGCAATGTGCGTTGCAGCCGGATTTCGTAGATTATGTGCTATTTACAGATGAAGCGACATTTTCACGCGAGGGTGTCTTTAATGCGCACAATTCCCATGTGTGGGCAACCGATAATCCACATGCAACGCGTCGACATGCGTTTCAACAACGTTTCAGTATTAATGTGTGGGCTGGTATTGTGAACGACTTTTTGATTGGCCCATACTTACTACCCACGTGGCTCACTGGCGGAAGCTATCTTATTTTTCTGAAAGAAGTGTTACCACAACTGCTGCATGATGTTCCGATCGCCATTCGTAACCGCATGTGGTTTCAGCACGATGGGGCGCCAGCACACTTCAGCATTGATGTACGGAATTACCTGAATGCCACGTTTGGTACTCGATGGATTGGGCGTGGTGGACCAGTCCCTTGGCCACCCCGATCTCCCGATTTATCGAGCCTCGATTACTTTTTATGGGGACATCTAAAGCATCTTGTTTATGAGACTCCAGTTGACTCAGATGAGGATCTCGTCGCTCGCTTATCTGTAGCTGCTGCAGGTGTGCGTGAAATACCAGGCATCTTTGAACGTGTACGCCAATCGCTCCACCGACGCTGTCAAGCATGTATCGATACTGGTGGACGCAATTTTGAACAATTACTGTAAACATGACACTTGTCAACAACGCTTTCAAT
Source organism: Metellina segmentata (assembly GCA_947359465.1). Taxonomy (NCBI): domain Eukaryota; kingdom Metazoa; phylum Arthropoda; class Arachnida; order Araneae; family Tetragnathidae; genus Metellina; species Metellina segmentata. The sequence continues at coordinate 17,510,694 of OX375884.1, read as the reverse complement.
AAAATCTTTGTTTTTCCTTTCGGCCGTTATTTCCCCTGTTTTCGCCTCACCGCGTCACTTGCGACTATACATTCCTATACAATAAATCATTGTTACAATGTCCTGTACCTACCATTAAAGTTTGTACCATGAATTCGGGACCACCCTGTATATCAAATTAGAATTAACATCTCTTGTGTGATCTGTGATTTTTCTTAATCTAGAACTAAGAGCACTGATTTATGACTCATATTAGCATGGTATATTAAATATTAGACCACTTCCTAACAATTAATGTTATGAATAAGCACTTGAAAAAACACACTGATATAATGCCAAACCCATTCCTGCAAACAAGTCAATTTTTGAAATGTAACAATTATTATAGGCTCATGATATGCATAACCTCGTGAAATGTATATATATTTTTAAAGAACCAATATAAATAAATCCCAAAAATACTGATTTAGTATTTTTAATATATTTTAAGTGGTATTTACAGCTGATTTTTGACTATTAAAAATAATAAGTTTTTTAAATTTAAAGAGAAGGAAAGAGAAACCATGAATATTGACTAATGGCACTAACAAGATATCCACCATTTTTCTAACATTTGATGACTTGGTCCTGTTTTAGAGATGCTAACACAAAAAGAAATTTTTAGTAGTACCAAGCAAAAACAGTAATTTTGAAAATTTTAATAAGTATCATTGCTATGAGCATTAATTTTCACTTTTCCAGTCAGAAGGGCTTGCAAGTTTTAGCACCTTAAGTTTGATTTCCAGGCCTAATTTAACCTTAAAATGAAGAAAATCGTTTCTACCAATTTAAGCTTCTTAATTGATATTCTTGCACAAGCTAAATCAATTTAAAGCTTTCTTGAAATCCAACCAACTAATTTGGATAATGCGTAAACTATTTATCTTCCCAAATATTCCTCATCACATAAAAGAACTGTCTTCTGTTATCAAGAACAGAGTTAATTCAAATTCATAGATCTTTTCTTTATATTTTAGATGTGTTTTCTTCAGCATTGTGTGTGCATACTTTTCATATATTAGCTTAAGCAATTGAGCACTTCTCTACATTTGTTAAGCTACCATACAGAAAAATCCTCAAACAAAATTTTATCAAAATTAGTATCAAGTAAAATGAGCCAAAAATAGTTTAAGGAAGATAATACGAAAATTAAATTGCACTAAATTTGCAAAAAACTATACGAAATAAGACTTTTTGAGTGTAATTTATTGTTTCAAAAGTAACTCTGCTCCAGGTTATAATCATGACAGGCTATTGATTTGCTGATATTTGGTTTGAGCAAATTTTCTATTATATATTGCTTGTGATTTCAGAATTTGTTCTTTCCACTCTTAAACAAATGGAAAAGTTAATTTTTTAATTAGTCATTCAAAGTTTTTTTTAAAGGTTTGTTTTGCTATACGGTCATGTCTGATACCCTCTTTATGAATCGCAAATAATTTCTTCAGACTGCATTTTTCAGTGAACTTTTTTTTCTTATTTTTGTTGTTGAAAAGATAAGCACTTGTTTATTCAAATGAAGTAAACAAGATTCAGAATCTCATTTTGAAAATTAAAAAGGAGGGAATGTGATGAAACTGCTTGTTTTGATGCATCAATCTGAATAATCCAATGCCTGTAATTTTTATCTTGTTTGTCTAGTGGTCAATTTTGATTAGAGTTAGTCTGGCTTGCTGCTTTGTCAATCATTTAATATTAGTCTTCATTTAATATTAGTCGCTATTCTTTTTAAGTGATAGTTGAGTATGAAATCACTGGAATACGATCCTATCTCTCTATATTAAAAAAGTTATGGCAGCAGCCACAGAATTGAAAACTCGCCTTTTTTGCTCGATTCTCAGACGATTTCCCGAGAAAATATGCATCAGAAAATTATGAAATTAACATGGTTTCTTCAAAATAGAACAGGGAACAAAATGGAGAAGGTTTTTGTTTTTCTGATACGGCTAATTAGTTTAGGGTTCATTAAGTGTTAAATTTCTACCAGGTGTGAGCAAAAGATACAAATTTTCAGTCTTCAGCCATGAGTAAAATTTTCCAATTTTGTCGGAATCAGCGAAGCTTACTTTTGTTCTTGTACCATTACTGCCCTTTTATTGTTTTTTGCTTTTTTTGCTAGCTTTAGAATTTTTGAATTAATTTTTTTTATCATTTATGCAATTTTTTGGTTACTGTTTCGTTTTGTATAGTTAATTTTTATCATTGATTTTTGTTTATTACTGTTTAATTTGGTTTTGATTTATGTTTGTTGGAATAAGTGACTTTTGTAACCTTCATAGCAATTTTATTGTTTTTGTGAGGGGGTTGGCAAGCAGTGGGCAGAGCCCCTAGTAATAAAAAAAAATTTATGAAACATTGAAAATACAAGGATATTCCAAATAAAAATGTAAAATCTTACCGTGACTTTGCGTTCATCATGATCACATTCTCGGCTAATATGGCCCGATTTCCCACACGAATAACATGTTTTGTCAGATTCGTGACATTCTCTGGCAAAATGACCACCACGTCCACAATTATAGCAGGATGCTAATAAATAAAGAAAATTGTCATTATAATTTGTTATATATCTTTTAACAGGTAGTTGTTCTGAGAAGATTCAGTGGTCATTTCATGTTAATGTGGAGCTTCAAGAACATTCAGTATTTATTCATACTTTTAAAATATCAAGAAAAAAAAAATATGATAATCAACTATAGTAGAACCTCATCATAAGGTACGTCACTTATAACGGAAGTGAACACATTTAAAGACCATTTAAATTTTGTTATTATATTCAATATATTGAACAATCGGCAAATGCAAATGTATTTGCATAATAGGAACACTTACGGCACCTCCATCAGTTATTAACTGAAGAAATAAGCAGCAAACAAACCCAGCAGGAAAAAAAAATATTTTTTCAAACCAATGAATGTAAGCACTCAACTAACTTTTTTGTTCTAAAGATTAATGCAGTGTACATGTACACATCTTTTTCAACTCAACTTATGTTAAAGGCTGTTTTTTATTTGATACATAATAAACACTTTTTACAGCTTACTATACTTTCATTGATGCAAACCCTGATGCATTACACCCTTATAAGAATTATTTGTTATAAACCGGACAACCTTCAGCCCCTATTAGTCTGTTATAGTGATATTTTACAGTAGTTAATTTTTATACCATGGCAATCAAGAAATATCTGTTTAATCTATGTTACATACAACGTATATAAAACTATCATTGGAACACAATCTCTCAAAGATGGGCTAAACTTATTCTTTGCTGGAATTTTATAAAGAAAATGTACCCCCGATACAATTTTTGTTAAAGAAATATCACTAGGGTATACTTTTTATCTTCCAGAAACAAAAATTTCAGTAATTAAAACCAAATTCAAAATACACTTTTCTTATGAATTGAAACCTGAAACACATTTCTCTAACTGATCATAATTACAATAAAATGCCTACTAGATGAAAGGGAACAATTAAGATAATTGACCAATTAACTGAATGTGTTCAGTTGGTGCTAAAACTTTTACTGCAAAACAACCTGGTAGGATTGATTGGGAGTGTTGGTAGAGAGCATCATCTGCTAGCATTAATGTTCAGTAAAAATTTCAGAACTTGATGCGACGAAATGCTTCAATGGAAAATTTGTAGAACTGTAAATTTGAATTATTTTCCGACTAACTTATATTACATGACATACTAATGTGAGCAAAAAATTACTGAAACTAAAACACAGATGAGATTGCCATTCTGAAAATGGAATGCTTATATCACAGTATTCACACATTGTAATAATTAAACAATAAAAAAAAATCTAGAAGCTATAACATTTCTAACAGGCTTTTACTACAGCAATAGTTGAATAAAAAATTCTAGTTTGATAAAAGTTTAGTTAAATGAAATTATGGGTTTTAAAAGTTGGAAATATACGATAAAATAGTCACATTAGAAGAAAAATAAGTGGTTTGCAATCGCTGTTACAATTAGCAGAATCGAAAGTAATGAGATAAGGAATAGAGTATGAATTTACCAGTTTGAGAACATTATCATTTATGAAAGACAGAAATACAAGATGTTTAGGTTTACTATTGCCATTTGGAAGCAAGGTCGAGAATAGGGAATATGCACTATGTCACAGAACGTCCTAAAATGGTACTTTACAAATTCGATCATGAACAATCCAAAAATCAACTTTAAGAATCACAAAAGGTTTTAATTTAAGCATAATAAGAGATTAAAAAACCGTGTCAAAGTCACATGACTGAAAATGGGGAGGAACATGGTGCGATGTCATCGTACATGAAATATTGCGCTACATTCGCGGGCTGTATGTTATTTCAGTTTGCTTTCATTGATTTTACGCTAATTTTATTTTTAAATAACTGTTTTGAATTGAGATTTCTTCTGTAAAAATGACGACTGTAGAACAAGGCTTTGTAAAAGGCCAGTCGGACAATCTACCTAAATCGGATGGCATGTTTTCTTTTCTGGGAAACCATCCAATTTTATGGGAGTAGAAATGAAAGGCGTAAAAGCGAAAAGGTATGATATTTATACAATATATATATATTTTTTAATGTAATTTTATATTGCTTAAAAAGAGTAGTGCCATAGTCAAAAAGTTGTACAAAGAAAATAGAATATTAATAGTTGTTATTTTCCTTAATAAGTAACACAATTCATTCTGATATAGACTTTTTATATAGATAATTAGAATAGTAAATCAAATAAGTTAAGAGTAGATTAAAATTGTTGGGGTATCAAAATAGTGAATTTTGGGGAAAGCTACCTTAAAATTAATTTCCTGTTACTTTCTTAGCACAATTACTTTTGTTAGTCAAGCCCCTTAACGCATTTGCCCGTGTCCGACACAGACGAAAGTTACTGGAAAATTTGCACATGCCAGTGTCTCACACGGGCAATCTTGTATCTCGCGTTATTTTATTTCTAATGCCCGTCTGAGATATGTTCTAGTAAAAATAGAAAAGCTAGATTATAATTAAACTTATTTACCATAGATGGCACCACTATGCAGCATTTTTCTTGTGTAAACCACATGTTGCATTTTGATGATTAGCTACAAGTTTTTTAGGAATTCTTTGTACAAAGCAGTTGTTCAGTGTGGAAAAAGTAATATATCCATTTTTATTGCGTTAAATATGATAAAAGTAAATAGTTAACGATAAATTAATTTTTATTAAGTGTTTTTATAATTTGTTTAGTTTGACAAGATACTATTGTAGTAACTGTAATCTTCGACTTTGTGCCGTACCATGCTTCATGGTATATCATACCAAACTGAATTTTTAGCCATTCTTATGCTTGTAAGTATGACAATTTGATTTAATTTTAACATTTTGAAATTCAAAATTAACATGTAATCAAATCGTTAACAATTTTTTTTTATAACTTTTACCCCACCCCCTGCTCCCTAGTCAGCCCTCACAACTGAAATTGCAAAAAATAACTTACACTATCCTATATATTCATTTTCTGTAAAAAAAAAAGCCTGTGCTTTAAAGGGTTAAGAAACAATAATTTTTTTAAAAATATATTTAAGCAGTAATACATAAAGTACTAAAGGATAATCCAAAAACAACATGTGTAGAGAAATTTATAGCGAGATTTGCAACTGCATTAAATATTGAACACATCATTTGGTAGTCCAACATTTTAAACCATGAAGAAAGTAGTGTGATAATTTGATTGCAATTGCAAGAAGTTAAATAAAATTATGCAATTAAAAAGAAAATTCGTAATTGTTTAAAAATATTAGTTTTAATGTAAAACAAATGAGGTTTTAATGATTTCCAAAAAACTGAATACTCTTCCCATCAAATAATTTCAAATTTTCAGGGAATCCTTAAGAAAAAAATAATAATATTTTTTTCACTTTTAGTAATTTGTTTCCAATGGCATGAAATAAATGTATATTTTTTTATCTTGTAACTTTCTTTTAACAATGCTGCAAACACATCTTCTATCAATATGCTAAGTTGATTTTAAAGATTATTTCCCCTCTCAACGACGCAATAAAAATATTTGCCTTCCTTCATACAATGTATATGTTTCATAATTATTTTTCATACATTTTAAAATGAGCCAAGTTTTAAAAATGTTATGCAATATTTTTCTAAATTATTAAAATTACAGATACACATTAGTGTATATTACATGTAGTATATTTTTTACTTATTAGATCAGGACGTAAGAATTATGGAGATAACGCCATAGGCTATGTTCAGGTAAAAAGAGAAGGAAACGTATGCACCGTCTAAGCTAAAGTTACTTGAGCACAGCATACACAAGAAAGCCTATTCTGTATCGTTTCATAACACTGCACCATCTTCTACGAACTTGTTCATATTTCGGTAAACAAAAAGTACTTTATTTGGCATTTTAATCATTGAATTATGACACAACGGAATACAATATTTGTAATTCTTTATTTTCGAATCTTCCATTGCTGTGAATTAATCAAAAATCTGTAAAAATAAGACTACTAAAAAGTACACATAGAAACAACACAGTTCAATGGACTCTCGATAGGAAAATCGTGTACGATGACGTCACAGGCAAGAATCATCAGCGACTGCAGTTTTTCGTTGAAAGTTATGTCAGTGAAATATAAAAAGCACTTTAAATATAATTAATGTCGTCAGATTGCAGTTTAAGTGGCACTGTTTACGTTGTTTTTCAGGCTCTTTCATTTAAAAATGAATTTGAAAATCATGCATAGTCCATTCTACCAATAAAAATAAAAACTAGTAAAACCATTCCAGAAAATTTAAATAATTATATCAGGGGAAGACAAAAATAAAAAAATTTATGAGCCAGGACCCTTGCAATACATTTTCTATTTTTTCGAATGCTGAGTATATTGCAGAACTCATTACACACTCGCAGTAAATAATAAGTGTGTAACTGAGGAAATAAAAAAATAAAATTTTTATTACCTGCATTGGACATTATGCTCTATTTTTGACCTTTTATGGCCTAAAAATTCAAATTATTTTTTCATGAAAAATAAACGTTTTTTACGGAAACAGAAAATCTAGGCAGCAGACCAAATTTTTTAGGCACCATGGATTTGTCATGCCCTGGATTGTATAAATACTTAGTTTTGCATTGATAAGTACTATTTTAATACTTAATTTTAAGAATTTATAAAATAAAGATAGAAAAATTTTTTATGTGCAAGAACCAGGGGGTTAGCAAGTTTCTGCCAAGGCGGTTTAAACCACTGGTTATAACCGGTAACCATTAAAGTGACATTAACTGACAGAAACCCCCAAAATAACTATTTCATGTGATAAAAACTTATTGAAGTGCCACAAATAGCAGGGGAATGCATTTTAAAGTAAAACAAATTCAGTTATAATGTTTACAGTATTTATATTTATTCAAAGATTACATAGCAGCAAATTCACCATTCAAGTTCACCTTTTCCACGAAGTAGTTTATAGCAAAAGACCAATTTTGCTGCTGTTTCCAAACCCAAAAAATTTCTTCATTCGGTGAGAATAAATACAATTACAAATATTGACGACCAGCTACAGGCTCGGTCATACGGATCACTTCCCTTCTTTTGGTGTTAATAGTAAAAAGTACTAACTCTTGCTCCATGATAACATTTCCTTTTGATTTGAAAAATAAGACATATATGTAATGTTCGAATTCGTCTAAAAATAGTTTGTAAATGCCTTTTGCTTATTTCTATTAGTACATTCTTTTAGGAATATTTTGGAGTTATTGTTGTATGCTGTTTAAAATAAATACAAATACAAATATTGACGACCAGCTACAGGCTCGAGCCCAACAAGGCTGGTCCTTTGTTTATGAATTCCCCAATTCCCACTGACTATCCAATTGTATCTTAAATTCGTACACTCCCTTTGAATTAACTATATTTTCTGGCAACGCGTTCCAACTGTCTATTACCCTATTAAAGTAGTAGCTTTTCCTTAAATCCCGATTATAATGTGTCTTATTCAATTTATACCCATGGCCCCTTGTTCTGTTATCCCTATTGAAATTTAAGCACTCTGTGTCCCCTTGTTTTACAAACTTGAAAAGCTGAATCAAATCCCCCTCCTTCTTCTTCTTTCCAGTGTATACATGTTTAGCTTACTTAAACGTTCATTATAGTCGAAATTTGCTAGCCCCTTTATTATTTTTGTAGCTCTGTGCTGAATCCTTTCAATTGATTCTATGTCCTTTCTCATATATGGAGCCCAGAATTGTACAGCATATTCAAGATGTGGTCTTACTAAACCCTTATATAACGGATAGATTATATTCTTATCCCTTGAAGTTACAGTCTTTTTAATGTACCCCAATAACCTATAAGCCTTTTTACCCACAGTTGAACATTGGTGACCCATTTTAAAATCCCTGTGAATTATCACCCCAAGATCGTTGACTGTTTCTCCCTCCTTTACCTTTACACCCTGCAGACAGTACTCGGCTCCACTGTTCCTGTAACCCATATGCAGAACTTGACATACCCCATTTTACAGCCCATTCGGATATCTTATCAAAATTCCCTTGTAAATTTTCTATCTGTAACTTGGTTACCACTGTCCCCCATATTTTTAAGTCATCTGCAAATATACTGATTCTATTCTTGATCCCCTGACCTATATCATCTATGAAAATTATAAATAAAATTGGTCCCAAAACTGATTCCAAAACGAAAAGTTTGAGAATATTCTTTCAATCCAAGCAGGCAATATTATCATCGTACAAACAAGAGTTATGAAATCTTTATTTTACAATTGTTTTCTATAAACTAAACCACCTTGTAAAAGCTGAAACATTTTCTAAGACTTCATTAGAGTAATGTTTCAGGAAAAGGAGCTGATTTTGCTTGAAATGCTATGATGTATGACACAAAATTTGGTTTATGTCATTAAGTAATTCCCTAGCATTTTCTTCCTGGTCATGTGATAATTTAGATCCCATGTACTTTGGGTAAAGCATATAGCTAGCATATGATGTTGAGTTACTGCCTGATTAAATCTACTTATAACCTTTCTTTGGTTAACTTCCGTGACATTATCATCAGACGTTAGTGCTAACCAAATTTCACAAGCATCTGCAATAGAACAGTCATCTTTTTGCATCATATCTAGGACAACTGTAATAGGTTTTAATAGCTGCAATAAGTGTTTTACTTCTGTATTAATCATGGTATGTCTAGGTCTAAGTTATAAATAAAGTGGCATTCTAAGGAGTTTTTTTTGCAATAAATCTTAGATTACAATAATTAAAAAATATTTGGAGTAAATCAATTTTTATTATTAATAATTAATTAGTATTGCCACACATAGGCAGAAAGAGGGGAAGCCTTGGGGGCACAAAAGCTGACCAAAGGGGTAAATATTAATAATGAAATTAAATTATGTTGTGTCATCTATTGATGAAAAGATGTTCTTCGTTTTTAATTAGAAAATATAAATTCAATATTTTTCTTTCATTTATTCAGACAAGACCAACAAGATATAGTTGTATGTGTCTTGGCCAAAATAGTTGGGGGATCTGTGCCCCCTCCCCCATAACTCAACCTATGCTGCCATGTTCCGTTTTTTCTATTGTAAAAAATTTGCTTGAAGATTCTGCCAGTTACTGCTGGTTTAAACCGGTTATATCCAGTTTTTTCCACCAGCATGGCAAAAACCAGTTTCTGCCGGCCCTGGCAAGAACATATTACATTATTAGAGAGATATGCTTCCTTAACCCATTAACTACTGACGTTGTGTTTTCGCAGCATTAGTGAAAACATTTTTTTTTTCTTATTCTGCATTGTATTTTTTTAATATAATTTTTTTGTATATTGTAGACAAAGCTTCAATGTCTCCAGCGAAAAAAAAATTGGTTCTCTCAATGCAAGATTTTATAAAATAAATTTCTAAAATTGTCATTTTTTTTACTCTAATTTTGAAAAAATCTGACATAATTCAAAGGACTTTATGAAGAGACGCTTTTGTTTTAGAAACATACATCTGCAAAATGACATAAAAAAAATAAGGTTACAATTTTGTCTTTGTTTGTATAAATATGCATTTTTTGAAATGTTACGAAAACGAAACATCAGTCCTAAGCAGTGTCTTTATGAACATTCTTCCGAAAATAACGGATGTCGATGAAAACGGTTTTTAACTGTGAATGAAGCATTAGGGTATATGAAAGAGTTGGATCATGAAGATTTTTCTGAATTTTTATCAGATGGAGACTGTCAAGGCCGAGCAGATATAGCAGTGATACCCCCCCCCCAGATCTCCTGACTTACTGATCGACGAGGAATGCATTGATGACGATATGTTAGGAGATAATTTGCCGTGACCGAAAGATATATCTAGTGATATCAAACATTTTTTACTTAAAAAAAAACTTTAAAATTTATTGGATTCATCACAAAATGATAAACATTTGTCTAAAACACCTAAAAAAAAATATTGCTTTGAGAAATTTGCCTCCCGTATACACACTAATGCCTGCTGATAAAGAAACCGTAGAAAAAGCAAAAACGGAAGTAATTATACAAAAATTGCACTATTTAGAGCCAGTAGATGTATTTTTACAATTCTATAATCAGAATCTTTTGGAACAAATTACTCAAGAAAGTATAAAATATGCACAACAGAAAATCTTCAAAATGTTTTCTTTTTCTGTTCCTATATTGAAGCATTTTATAGGATTTCTGCTTTACATTGGCTATGTATGTCTTCCTCAAGAGAGACTTTACTGGTCAGTTGCAGAAGATGTCAGTTGTCCATTAGTACGTACAGCACTAACACGTTCTATGCATACTACTATCAAACAGAATTTGCATTTAGCAGATAACTATGTATTGGATATAAAACAGATAAAATGGCTAAAGTTCGTCCGTGTGTAAACATTTTAAATGCCAATTTCATGCAGTGCCGTGTGTTTTTTCACCAAATCTTTCTATCGATGAACAAATGATACCTTATTTCGGTAGACATTCGTGCAAAATGTTTCTGAAAGGAAAACCCATTCGTTTCGGGTGTAAAGTTTGGTGTTTGTGTTCTTCTGAAGGGTACTTATATCATTTTGATATATACTCAGGTAAATATGCAGATAAAACAACGGATCTTTGTTAAGTGGAAACGTCTTTTAAGTGTAGTCGAAGTTCCTTCAAACCACTATGTATACTTTGACAACTTTTTACACCACATATGTTGTTGTCGAAATTGAAAAGGTTGTGGTTTCATGCCACTGGAATGATCCGTGACAACAGATTAGGAAAATGTCCTATTACACATGTAATCAAAATGAAATAAGAACAATGTGGAACACATGACTTCGTCTTTCATAAGGAGCATAGTTTCGCAGTATTTCGTTGGAGCGAAAATTCCATTGTTACTCTATGGCCACCAACTTTGATACAATCAATCCATCTTTGATGGCCAGGCAACCACACACATTCAAGCAACCTAAATTCATAGGGGATTACAACAAACATATGGGTGGGGTGGACCTGCTTGATAATTTCGTTGCAATGTATAGAGTGCAAGTAAAGGGAAAGAAATGGTGGTGGCCTAGGATCCAATAAGTCATTATCGAAAAATATCCAACAAACAAAATAAAAAGATGCAAAAATTGTAGTCGTCAAACAATAACTGTATGTAAAAAATATGATGTGCCATTACATAGCAAGTGCTTCAAAGATTTTCATCTTTCCCAAAAGTACTCGGTTTTGACTGACGATGCATTTTCGCAACATTTTGTATCTTTTATACAAATAAATGCTTTTTTCATTTTACTTTTATTTTGTCTTAATTAGACTCTAATACGTCTAAAAAATGAAATTTGTTCATTTCCTTCAAGCGAAAAGTAGTGAGGTCGTTAATGGGTTAAAACCAAATAAAAAGCTCCAAAAGTATTTTTTGGAAGATTATTACATTGGGAATTAATTAACATACTAATTATAATGCTGAGCTTTTAGCATTAAAATATTTTTAAATTGCAAATCGCTTGCATATTTTTTCAGTTATAAGAGGAAATTAATTGGTCTCAGCAGATTAACTCTTTGGTTTGACAGGTTTTATTTAATATGCATTACTTTCATTAAAACTGAATTAAAAATACTGTGCTTTTTATATTTCATCTTCAGGGATAGAAGTAACCAAATGATAAAATAAAGGATTTTTTTACAAAAAATATAGGATTTTCTTACAAAATTATAGGACAATAATAGGAAACCATTATGACTAACATATATTAACGGCAAGACATTTCACACCGGGACCCCTTTTCCACCTCAATGTGCTTCATCCTGAGAATAATACATCCATGATTTCATGTAAATGATGGCATGTGTCTCGCCAGAATGTACAGTAATTACAACTAATCATTTAAATTTTTAAATAAATGCTTAAAATTTCTTTATTCCTATTCCCAGCTTATTTTTGTTGATAGTAAGAAAATTAAATTTACAAAACACACCATCATAGTAGCCAATCTTCACACACCAAAAAATAAGAAACCTTAAAAATGCATATAGTAAATTTTTCTTTACCACAATTTACAAACTGAAGTAAATTACTGAACCACAATTTGCACAAACTCTGAAGTATACTTAACATAAAAGCATAAATATATTTATTTTTCTTACTCTACATATTATCTATAAGATAAAAAAACTATTTTTCACATTGTTTGCCAACCTAATTTTATTAAATAGCATAAATGTTATATGGAAAAAATAAGTCGACACAAAAAATAAAAATTAATATAATTATAGCTTTTCACCGATTTTACCTTAATAAATCGCTAAAAATATACTTCATTTAAAACAAACACAAACCTGTTTTGGTACAGCTTAAGTCTACGTTTATAGCAGTACCAATGGTCTCGGTGCATTTCTAGTAGCGAGTAATGACAGGTTAAGGTAACCCATCTGTATTACGGTTATTCCGGATTTTAATACAGCCTCGGCAAGCGGGAAGTTTAAAATTTTCAGTTTGAATATTCTAGAAAGTTCTTTCAAAGTCCGGTTAAACTGTCGTTTGATTTCATTGGTTCATTTGAAATAATTCTTTCCATGGCGACTTAAAAAGTGCGCCAAAAAAAAGCGTCAAGGAAGTTGCCACGCTATAAACGTAGACTGAAGATGTACCCCTTTTAAAATATAATTTAATTCAGTTTAAATTTACAACCTATTATCGAATATAAAATATCTTTTCTCAAAATCCCTAATCAATTTCCGTCAGCTTATATTTTCCCGTAATATTCTTATTTTCTAATTAAATCAAATAAAACTTCAAATTAATAACTCATATTATCCAAGAAATAATTTAACATATTAAAACAATCATAAATATTGTCCTTAAAAGAAGCATTTTGAAAATTTCCGTTGTAAAAAATAGCTGCAGTCTATGTTTTAAGTGGTGGCCGCCGCCTTGACCCACTCTTAAAGTCGCCAAAGAAAGAAGTTTTAACAGTTTTGAAAGAACTTTCCAGAATATTCAAAATGAAAATTTAAACTTTCCTTTTGCCGGGGTTGCCATAAAAGACGAAATAGCCCAATCGGTTAAATAACCGAGCATCTTATTTTCAATTTTAAGGAAAAATCACAATAAAAGCAGATTAACTTAAAATATTTCTTTATACCTTTTCCGCCGCATCATGACTTATCACGGCCTCTAAATAACAGCTCTGCTTTCTTAGGAAACAGTAGCTTTACCTACGAAATTTGCAGCAACAACGTACGCTAACTACTTCAAAATCCAAGTTCTCCAGGTTTGCCATTAAACTAATAATATTCTCACAAAGGATCCTTTTCAAAGAAATTTGTAAGACTAATCAGCTTGGCAAAATTTAGGAGTGCAATGTTGGCGAGATCTGTCTCGTTTCACGCATTTTACGTTTATAAAAGACAAAAAAGGGCAAAAATCGGAATTTTTTCTTAAAAAATTATAAAAATTGGCCATATTCTCAAAAATTAAAGAAACGTCGGAAGAAAATCATCCCTGATATGGACGCAGAAAATAATTGCATCCATGAAGAAATATAGGGCAATTACTGAAAAGTAGGACAATATAGGACGTTTTTAAAGGTTTAGAAAAATATATATTAAATATAGTGTATATATAGGACGACTTCAATCCCTGCATCTTCAAAAATTATAAATATTTTTCAAAAGCATAGGCAGTTTGACTTGGTAGCACCTTTAACCTTTTTTAAACATAACTAGGAATAGTGTTTTATTATTCCAAACTAAAACAGTTGAATTAAACCAACATTTAAACAAAGGCTCATGCATTCCATTTCCCCAGAGGACGTACACATGGTAGTGTCTTCTCACACTATACCGTAATTTGCATTATGGGCAAGTCTTAAAGAGGTAGAGATGAAAAGCAGTTGCTGAAAGAGTCACCGCGGTTTAATACCACATGGCTCTAATAATGCAAGTTATTTGAGGAAAGAGGCTAACATCAGGATTATCTCACTGTCTTGATTCTTGCTGACTTAGATTTAGCTTCAATTTGGCTTGATGACTGCTCTGAGGCTAGGTTAATAACAATAATTTCTTTTATACTTAAATGTTAATACAAACACGCTGTGCACACATATATACCTAGTTTTAAAGCTATAATAAATACATATATGGAAGTGATTGATTCTTTGATATTTTTGAACACCTATGAAGCACAGCATGACAATGTATTTTACCACTGTCCTTGAGTTGTCTTTCCCTTTGGGAAAGAGTGATTGACGTTGTCTGGTCATTCTGTTCACACCATTCACCTCTTCTACTCTCAATCATTAATTTCTTGTCTCTAAGTACTTCACAATATAAAAAGTTGTATGCTTGAGATTGATCTATAGAAAAGAAAAATTTTATACAAATACCCTTTTTCAGTAATTCTTCCCAAGTAGAATATCAAAACAGCATCGCATTTCTTACAAAGTCTTCCTTCAACTTGTACATCAAAATTATGCAGGTATATTTATGAAGTGTCACATAGAATCACGTCCTTATCATTTTTCCTGGAATAGGAGCTTTGGCAGAAACTGGAAGCTTTCAATAATTCTTTCCTTCCTGAATGATATGGGAAATTCTTTGAGGGCTTTTTTATTACTAAAAATGACAGGTGGCATAATAATCTAAATCAAGGCTCATAGAAGTACATAGTCTTTTACTCTTTCTTTGTAATTGAAACAGAGTTTGCTGATTTAAATCTAACCTTACATTTCCTTTTTTTCCAATAAAGTTTTAAAATACTGAAAATGAAATAACCTAGAACAGGAGATGCATGTTATTTTTTTTATTTAAATAATTGAACAAATTTGTTTCTACACAGTAATACCCTCAGAATGGCCCTTTTCTCAAATGAAAACGTATCTGTTTCGCTACTTTGAGGACATTCTAAAGATAAGATAGATGACACAATAACTGAAGAAAACACACTTCTCTATGGTACGCTGACAACAGATGTCACTTACAAATCTGTTTTGCACACATGGGGCCAATCATGTCAGATTTTCCCCAAATGAACATAATTCACTACAGCATTACAAGAGCAGAATTGTGAACTACATGGCCAGGTGCACCACGGGTGGGAATCACGTTACACCTCACAGACATATAACTTATTGTAGGCACAACCCATTTAGGAGGCCACACATTCACTCAAAATGGACAAACATTCATGCCTTAACCCTCGATTTGAACCAGAACTCATTCCATTCTAAAGCCAGCACCTTGATTACTATAATGATTTTTCAGATATAACAGGGTCATCCAAAAAGAATGCTGGGATTTCAACCGTATCACAAGAAATAAACAGCACATAAACACATTGTTCTTAAGGCGAAAATATTAAATGTCTAAAGTTTCAAAAGTACTTCAGTATGTTTCGATATGTGCACCATTAGGTGTTTGACAGATGTCAAAATGATAACCAATCTACTGCCATGTCTTCAGAAGAATGCCAAGACTTACTGTTGCAGTAGCAGATGTGATCCGACGCTTTACGTGACTCAGATCTGTGATGTGTTCACTGTACACAATGTTCTTGATTATCCTCAAAAGTCAAGCAGGGCGAGATCTGGGCTTCAAAGAGGCCACAGTATGTGGCCACCCATGCAATCTTCATATTTAAGGCTTAACACATCTAAGAAATGGGGAGGAGCTACATCCGGTATAAAAGTAATTTTATTGCCAGTTTCTGCTTCCAAATATTCAATTTGTGGAAAGACATAGATTTGTAACATATTGTGATAAACGTTCCAGTAATGCTGCTCTCCCTGAAAAAGAAAGGGCCAACAATGCAATTGTAGAGCAGTCCACACAAAACATTCCTATTTCGAGAACCATGAGCATACTGGCGGATTTCAGTGGTTGCTGTGATCCTCCAATTCAGTAATTATGCCAATTAACACACCCATTCATATGACATATGGACTCTTCTGTAAAAAGAATATGGTTCAAGAAAGTGTCATCACCATCAATGTTTCCCAGCATAGAAATGTCAAATTCAACACTCTGGGTCTGTCATGGTGTTTAATAGCATGCTTCAGCTGAATTTTGTATGCATGAAGCTTTAACCGTTTGTGAAACACTTTTCGAAGGGTAGTTTTTGGTATACCCAATGCTAAACTTTGACAAACAATCGACTTTTTAGGGCTTTTAACACAGGACAGTCTTGTGTGTCAACATCATCTGCCGACATACTTGGTCGCCTTGGAGAGATGTGCCCTTCATGATGCTTTCAGTTTCTTTGAATATTTTCATCCACCGATTCAAAGTCTTTTATCTGGAGCCATTTTTTCTATATGTAACATTCACCACTTACGTTGCAGTGCTACAACTGATTTCAATTCCGCATACCACAGCACAAACTGCGCTTTTTGTTGCTCAGTCCACATCGCTAGGCACAGGAACTCAAACTGAAAGACCAACTGCATGGAAAAAAACTCTGCAGCACTATAAAAAATTACTAGCAGCTCCATCAAGTAAGCATATAAAACCTATGTTCTTTCACTATATTTCCTCACAAAAATCATGAGGATATATTTAACAACTTCTCCGTCATACAGTTTTGAAATTCTGTCATTCCTTTTAGATGATCCTGTATATCTGGGTAATTTTGACAACATCCAAAGGTTGGATAGAGATCTTAAAGAGATGGAGAGCTTCATTAACAGGGATTTTGCAATTTCTGATAAAGAAATCGGCAATGTTTACAACATGAATTGTTTTCATTGCATTGCAATCAAACACTGGATGCCCAGCACTTCTAAATTTTGTACTAGATTATTAGTTTCCTGGGAGCAGGTAAACTGAGCTTGAATAGAAAGAATCTTCAAATGTGTGCCACAGCAAAATGTTCATCTAGTATCATGCATGTTTGAGAAAATATCTTATCTCCCCTTTGAAATGGGAATGTAATTTGGATTTGAGCCTTAACATAAAAGATGAGAAAGTTGTTGAGGCTGTCCTAGCTTCAACATAGCTACTTCTGTATTTGAAGAATATCTTCAACTTATTTTAGAACACATGTTTGAAATAAGTTAGGCAATGACAAAGTAGGAAAATTGAAATTTTATTTAATTATTTAATAGATATAAAACTAAATTTTTTTTTAATATTTCCTCTAATTTTAATATTTGTCATTTTCAATCTGAAGTTTTAAGAATTATGGATTTGTATTATAAAATAGAAATAAAATGAAAGAATAAAAGCAACAAGGCACAAGATTAATTTAGATTAGGAGGTTCTTACTATTCAAGCTGTGTCGGTTTTCTTCCAAGAGGGTCTATTTAAGAAGCTAGGAAGTGAGTAACATCCAGTTTTGGTTAGTAACAATGAAAATAACTGCAGATTCTTTAACTGTAAATAGAAAATTCCCTTTGATAAGGGCCAGAGGCAGACATTCAAGCATCTGACCTTTCATGGAGAAAAGAATATTAATTATTTGGTAAAAACACTTAGCATGAAAAATAGATTAGTCAAAATGTATAAAACAGCCTTTGATAATCTGTGACTTGTCAGTTTTACTAAAGTTTTAAGTTTAGTTTAGTTAAAGTTAGTTAAGTTAAGTTTAGTTAAAGTTTAGTCAGTTTTAAAAACTTTACTAAAGAAAAAGAAAATCAAGATGCAATTTTAATGATATTTTATAAAAAAGTTCATTTAATTAAGTCTAATTTAAATCGGCTTACTCTGCCAGCAACTAATTGAATAAAGG
The DNA here is from genome assembly GCA_947359465.1 of Metellina segmentata. Classification (NCBI taxonomy): domain Eukaryota; kingdom Metazoa; phylum Arthropoda; class Arachnida; order Araneae; family Tetragnathidae; genus Metellina; species Metellina segmentata. The sequence goes on along the minus strand of OX375884.1, from coordinate 17,492,459 downwards.
AACAGAAATTAAATAAAAAAATAAAAGATTAAAACAATAAAAAAATTAATTTCAACAGTGGCAAATTAAAGTGTTTTTAGAAGGTGATTTAAATATTTCTTCCTGCAAGTTCTGTAGTTTAAAATTCTGTAATTAACCATAGTAAGTATGGTCACTCTAGTAGTAGTTGGTAAATATGTCTTAATATCTGGTTGCAGCATCAAATTAGATACAGGATTATTTGTGTTTTTATTATATTTTGCTGAACATGGCACACTTAGCACTGACGAACCCACACTTAATAGTGTCAGACCTTTTGATAAAAGTGAAAAAAAAACCAGACTGAATAATTTAAGGATTCTACTTGCAAATAAGTCAGATGTAAACATTACACATCACATAAAACTGGTAAAACATTTAAGAAGCTGCTTTTACAAACAAATGAGTAAAACTTGCTAAATACTGAGAAAGGAACTACTCACCTCTAGGAGATGATCGTGAATCACCACGTCCACCACGGTATCCACCACCTCGATATCCTCCACCACCTCGCCCACCACGATATCCTCCACCTCGCCCGTCACTTGTTGGACAATCTCGAGCAAGATGACCAGTTTTGTGGCATTTGTAACATTCACTAGAACTCATCTTTAAAAAAAATCATTTAAAAAATTACAACACTGCAAAAGCAGACATAAATTAAACATATAAGTTACAAAGGTGTGAAAAGAAAGTTCAAAGCATTCACTTTTAAAAGCATCACTTATAAAGTGTTAATTAATTTGAAAAACAAGTATAAGCATTATGCACATATATATTGGACATCGAAAATGGGTTGTATTAGAAAAAAAAATTATCAGTAACAATCTTTTGGAGAAAATTCTCACAACAGAAAAATATGCAAGGATTGTTTTTGAAAGGTACAAAAATAAAAATATGTAACGTCTTTAATCCATGAATCAATACAAAAAATAATAATTTGTTCAGAAATGTAATACAGAAATTAATTATGGCAGTAACATAAGAAAAACGATAAGTGCACACTTCAGTTATCATTGTACTCCATTCTTTTCAACAGTTGCACTTAAAGGGTGAATTACTTACTTCTTTGAAAACAGGGTGTCAAGATTTAAATCAATGATTACAATCATGATTTTAATCAAATTATTTTGTTTACATCATTGATTTAAATCAATCCATCTTACATTTTTTATGACTTAGTAAATACACACTAGAAAAATCACAGAACTCGTCAAATGCTTTAAACTTTCTGCACTAGAGGGGATTTCAGCACTAGTGACTACATCCAGTACTGCTTTGAAAAAATATTTGGTACTATAAATTCATTTACAATAAATTCTTATGGTGGCACGAAGAAGAGTATGGTAGTGTGCACATGGTTTGATCTACAGGACAATCTCCATTTTGCTGTCGTCCACTGCCTCTTCAACAGATGACTGTAGTGGTTTATTTTGTTTGAGAAACAAAACAAATAAAAAGTTTTGACTGGTGATAGAAACTTAGACTAGAAAATAAAAAAGCTCTATCTTTGCAAACGTTAAAGATAGAGTGAAAATTTTAAGATTTGAAATCTGAAGAACATTTTACACATGAAGAATGTCTTAAATGTGATTTTATTAAAAAGAATTATTTTTTTAACTGTAACTTTTACATTTTTGTAGTAAGAATTTGGCTTTATTTCTTTTTACGCGTGCCAGGTTTCCAATGATGTCCTGACTGCTAAAGCTATGGTTTCCTAAGAAAGCAGTGCTGTTATCTAGTGGCCGTGATATGTCATGATGCAGCGGGCATAACAAGAGGGCTGTCTTAACGGAGACCAGAGGTGTCAACTTAGACGAACAGAAAACAGTAGAGAATGGACGATCTAGAAGTAGCATTATTAGTATATCACGTGGTGTGAAAGCGCGAAACACAGGTTTCATTCAGAATGACGCACTAGCAGTGGAGGAATCTAGTCTGGACAAGTTCCAACGCAAGACTAAATTACACAATTACTTACTAGTTTTTTAAAAACAAGGACTTTTCACTAAATTCCGTAATTTTCAAGGACTATCAAGTGCCCCCAGTTCGAAAAAAAAATTCAAGGACCGTGGGAACCCTATATCTAATGCTTTTATTTTGAAAATTCATTTTTTAAATGTAATACCATGTAACAAACTATGATTTTTAGTAAAATAAATATTGATTTACCATGTCACAAATCGTGATTGTTCACTTAAAATAAATATTAGTTGACATGTCACATCAAAAATTCAAGTTTTTATTTTAAAAATTTATATACAAATAGGGAGCTCTGCTCACTGCTCGTCAATCCCAGAGTTTTCAATCCTGCGATAGCATCAGCAGTAAATTTTTTAATTTAGAGAGATTACTAGCCACTGCGTGGCCAACACGGCGTTACCCGCGACAGTTCTTTCAGTGGAGTCAGGTAGGACCAATGCTCGCTAACCCCCGATGATTGCAACGAATTCGTACTTGGTTTGCTTCGCAATGTGCTCATAACAAACAGGCCAGAAAATAAAAATTTGTTTAACATTTACTATCATGATTTTTGTTACCTAATGTTTTTGTGGCAATGTTTTTACAGCCAAAAACAAGAGAAAAAACATGTTTGAAAAGATGCTGTTTTGAGCTCAGTAGTAAAAGAATGAAATGATTGAAGTAAAAATCATCCTCAGACACCAACTTTAGGCTCATCAAAAACTTTATAGGCATACTTCCACATACCTTATTATCGCAAAACATCCTACAAATCCAACTGTAACCATGTGAAACTGAATTTTTGTAACAAACTTCATAGGTACATTGGCTTTTCGCACAAAAAAATCTGATTTAATCAACCCGTTTCCTTAGGAAAACCCAAACAAAGCTGCTTATAGGGACCTGAAACATTTTTCAGTTGCAACAAAAACGATTAACAACTTCCTAAGGTTGCCCTTCTACCAGAAAAATTAAACTTCAAAATTCACAGGAGCTGGGAGGATCCAATAAAGTACCTCTAATCTTGCATCAGGTTGTATTGTTTCTTGCTTTTATTTGAATCTCTTGTTAATTTTTGCGAAACAATTATTTTCTCGTCTTTTGTATTGAGTGCAGTAGATAACTTACAGGGTGTTCTTTCGTGAAATTTGAAGTTTAATTTTTTACGTAAGGCTTATCTCACAAAAGCAAATCGAATTTCACTTTTACATAGCTGTGTATTTGAAAATTCGTGCGAGGAAAGAAATAGATTGTTTCAATAAATATTTAGAAGTGCAAAGTAGTCAAAAAACTTTAACCAGTTGTGTGGATATTTTTTAAATTCTGTTAATTAATTTTTTTCATTTTCCAGTAAGCCTAAAACAGTGTTTTTCTAAGAAATTCTTCCTTGATTTAAAAGGCATACCAAAAGCATTGGTCCAGAAAAGTCTTTAAATCAAAGCTGTACTTCTCTCAGCAGGAAAGAATTAAGGAATTTTATTACTTAATTAAATATTCATGTTCTACACCTTTCAGTCTTTTACAATGTTTCCCTTATTGGCACTCTCCAGATTTTGGGATTTCATTCATCTAATGAATAAATGAATGAGTTCTTTCAAAAACATTATATTGGAATTCAACTGCAATTTGAAAACCATTCCAATGAACCTAAAGTATTGTGGGTTAATTTTAAAATTATGATCAAACCTTTTTTAAAGAAGCATGTCAAGTTGTAAAACAAATCATAATATTTTTAGAATATGTATGATTGAACTGGAAAGAATAAGAATTAGATGGCATATTTGACACTTAAAACAAATAGCATACTTAATTGATATTAGATACTTTAGTTTTCAAGATGAAACTAAAGAAACGTTAGATTAAATTAATTAATGGTTTAAAAACTAGAAAACATTTCATTTTTTCCGAAAATCAGCTTTATTGCTTTTTGGTCCCAAATAGTCAACAAAATTGAGGTTAGTATGAAAAACAACCACAGGAAGAAATAACTCGATGAAAGTAATAAATTATTAAACGTAACATTACAAATTTATGGCTCACCTTTTAACTATACATTGCAATTTACTTCATCAGTTAAATAAAGAAGCCATTTTTACGGCAAGAGTTAAACAAGATTTATGAACAGAAATTTACTATAATAAATGGAAAAAACAAACGAACCAAAGATTAAAACCCCCATTTGTTAATAACACTCACCTTTGATTGTGGGTTGCAAAAAACTAACTGTAAAACTGAATCTAAATATACGAAAGAATTTCTTCCGTTTCCAAAACGAAGTACGAGCAGTAGAAGCAATGTTTAGGTTGCCGCCGCGCACAGCACCGCACTTTTCCGTTCCATGAACAAATAGTCATCGGGTTCGAGAGTACAAGTCCTCTTGCATGGTAATTTTCTCGGATGTGAACTTCACTGAATTTCGCTGTGGTAGCGTTTGAAGCCAAATTCTTTTTTGATGCAACATGCCTGTATCCATATGATCTTGCAGTATCTAGTGCTCCGTTATGCTCCCATAGCCCAATGTGTTGCACTAGTACGACGTTAAAAATACCAATATCGTTATGCACCCCCCCCCCTATTTCATTTGTATCACCTGAAATGCTGACAAACTAAAACACCGCGGGAGTTCAGGCGGTAGATTAGCGGATCAGTAACCGAGGGATTGTGAGTTCGAAATTTAATCCAACCAAACACATTCAAATACATGGTTGGTTGGTGCACATTAAATCTGTCGCGCCAGATCAGCTCGTCATGAGGCCGTGGTTCAAAATTAAGACGGTCTTCGGATTTTTCTCGTCCAAAAACTTGCAATCGGCAAGGTCTTTCCAAAAATCCACAAAACGTCAAATAAATGCATCAACACGAACGTATGTTGACTTTTTAACTGTCATACTAGAGCAACACAATCAATTTCGATAGGTAATTGGTAATTTTTTAGTCAACGTCGTACTAGAGCAACACAACGAAAATTTCGAAAGGATTGATCCGACAGTAAAATGGGACGCGGTTTGCCCGATTGAAGGTAATTTGGCAACTTTTAATTAACGTCATACTAGAGCAACACAACGGCCTATTGACAACGGTCCGGTATCAGTCCCTGAATGGAAGGAACCGAAGACAGCACCCCAACCGGTATAGTGGTTAAGGTGTTAGCCTGTAGATCGGAAAATTCCTGGTTCGAATCCGGTTCCGGGCATGGATGTTTGTAGGCGTATGGTGTAGAGGTGGCTGGTGCACCTTAAATCTTTCGTGGCCCAAAGGCCTCACGTTGGGTTGCTGTGGAAGTTTGGAGAGTGGGGTGACAGCTCAGGTGTTGCTTCGTCATCTGACCGTGGTTCAAAATTACGAGGTGTTGTCCTCGGATCTTTCCCTTTAGGACTGATCGCGGACCGTCGTCGATAGCCCGTTGTATTTCTCTAGTAAGACGTTAACTAAAATTACCATTAACATTACCGAAGTATATGCTACGTAATTTTGAACAATGGTCCGATGACAAGGCAACACCTGTGAGCTGTCACCCCACTCTCCAAACTTCTACACCAACCAAACGTGAGCCTGATTGAAGGAATAAATAATTTGTAATCGGAAGGTTGCGAGTGTTAGAAACACGGTTCAACCAAGGACCGTCAACAATAGCCCGTTGTGCTGCTCCAGTAAGATGTTAATTAAAATACCTACCATGCCTACCAAACAACAAAAGATCATCGTGTAATCGATTGTCTCAGGATCGGAAGGTTCCTTGTTCGAATCATGTTCCGGGCATGAATTTTGTAAGCATATGGTGTATGCGGCTGGTGCACCTTAAATCTGTCGTGGCCGAAAGTCCTCACGTTGGGTTGGTGTGTAAGTTTGGAGTGTGAGGTGCCAGCTCAGGTGTTGTTCTCGTCATCTGACAGTGATAGTTGTTCTAATCTATCGAATGGGTGCGAAATGCAGCGCCTGAGGCGGGTAATTAGTGTGTGTTCATGGTAATTTTTTTTGGCGAGTTATCGCTATTTGCAACTATCACATTTTATTAGTTATCGCTTCCTTGGCAAATACTTTGGCGCATCTTCTGGCTTTGGCTTCTTTGAGACGTTTTCTCATGGAAGTCATTAGTGAGTCATATTTTCCCCGTCTTTCGAAATACAAAGAATTGCTGGGGAGTGGGGACGCTATCGGGGTGGTGTTGTATCATTTTTTGTAGTATTGTGTGGGTTCATGTGTTGAAAAGGAGAAATTGTGCAGCTCTCCATCGTTTTAAATTGTGGAGTGGACAAAATGCTACGACCCCCCTGATTGAGCAAAATACAAAACCCACTTTGCTCAGAATAAATGCTGACAAAACTGGCTTAATTTTAATTGTTAGCTGTCCAAAAACTTTCTTAATTGTAAAACTTGCAATTCCTTTTTTTTTAAATTTCAAAGACAAATTTACATGAAGGGAAAAACACTAAAATCAATTTTTTGCAAGAAACAGTGACAACAGATTTTGTCACGGTTTTCAAAACAGGAATGTTTCCAGCCCTCGCAAGTTTTTTGACTGATAAGAAAGAAAATTTTTATCAAGTGTTTTTTCGGACAAATAAAACTGTTTGAACGTTTAATATTCTAACTTAGTGGGTGTATCGTTTTCGAAACTATTTTGTATTCCATTGAATTTGAACTATTTTAAACTGTCTTTACATATTTGGAAAGGTATTATTTACTGAGATAAAATTAATAAATATGTCGAAAAATCATTTACTAGTGTATTCGCGTTTTGTAATTACATTTAAAATTGATGAATTAGTACCGACAATTTCAAATGTCGTGTTTCTCAAATTTTGCATAACATTAGCGTTAGCTGGTCATATAACAAATATTTCAAACGTTATTAATTATAATTATTCATAAGTTTTGAGTTTAGACATAGTTAAATTTAGCATAAAATAGGTATTTTTAATTTATCAAAAGTTGGGGTTCTAATATTTCATACATATTTTCCATAAATATAACTAATTACGGAGATAGTCATTTTTTAGAATGAAATGGTCAAACCTCCATTGATTGAAAAATGGACTAAGCGGTAGGATAATTAACTTTTAAATTTATTCGAATTGTTTTCACAAATTCCGAAATTAAATATTCAGTGTATAAATTCAATTCAATTTCCAGTGTATATTTACATACATTAAATTAATAAATATCTTTATTTTCAGGTGACCTTGAGATAACAATATTTTTTAATAATTTAAATATCTGCCTTTATCATAAAAATAAGTTATCTAGTCTTCATAAAAAGCACCTATTCTTGACCAAGGAGAGGCAATGGGGTCCTGAGCAGATACCAACTCTCTAAAATGAGACTGAATAAAATAATTAATGAAAATTAAATAAAAATGCGATGCATAACCACGAAGTCGAAAATAAAAGTTATGCATAATCAGGAAATTAAAATGTATTTTCCTGAACACATAAATTTAACTTGAATCAAGTTACAAATAGTAAAATATCGATTACTTTTTAATAATCTAAACCAGTTCTTTTTATGAAACCACTTCTTAAATGTCTCTATAATCTATATTATAAAACTATTATATATATAAACCAGTTCTCTATACAAATCTACACCGTTTGACCAATCCACACCAAATTTGCTATATTTGCTCTTTAGAACCCTGCGAGTAACGTAGGCTACATAATAACCCCTATTATAATTCTATTGGGCGTGCAGAGAGGCTAAAAACAATTCGAAATACCCATATTAATAATATTCAGCATTTTTACGATGTCAGACCAAATTTGATACATTCATTCTTTAGAATCCTGCGGAAAACATAGGCTATGTATTAACCCTCGTTCTATTTGTCTTAGGACGAGAGGGAGGTAAAAACAATTCGTAACCCAAATAGGTAAGTAGTTACATATTTAAAATAAAGTTTAACTGGGGCAACACAACGGCTAGGATCAATACCGAAGGGGAAGATGCGAGATTTAAATAGTTCAACGTTCAGTATCTCTATCCCAATTTAACCAGCCGACCAACCGGTATAGTGGTTAAGGTGTTAGCCTCTAGATCGGAAGGTTCCTGGTTCGAATCCGGGTCGGGGCATGGATGTTTGTAAGCGTATGGTGTAGAGGCGGCTGGTGCACCTTAAATCTGTCGTGGCCGAAAGTCCTCACGTTGGGTTGGCGTGGAAGTTTGGAGAGTGGGGTGCCAGCTCAGGTGTTGCTTCGTCATCTGACCGTGGTTCAAAATTACGAGGTGTTGTCCTCGGATCTTTCCCTTAAGGGACTGATCCCGGACCGTCGTCAATAGCCCGTTGTGTTGCTCTAGTACGACGTTAACTAAAATTACCTTACCTTACCTCTAGATCGGAAGGTTCCTGGTTCGAATCCGGGTCCGGGCATGGATGTTTGTAGGCGTATGGTGTAGAGGTGGCTGGTGCACCTTAAATCTTTCGTGGCCCAAAGGCCTCACGTTGGGTTGCTGTGGAAGTTTGGAGAGTGGGGTGCCAGCTCAGGTGTTGCTTCGTCATCTGACCGTGGTTCAAAATTACGAGGTGTTGTCCTCGAATCTTTCCCTTAAGGGACTGATCCCGGACCGTCGTCAATAGCCCGTTGTGTTGCTCTAGTACGACGTTAACTAAAATTACCAATTACCAATTACCCAATTTAACCAATTCACAATAAATTTGAGCCGACCAACCGGTATAGTGGTTAAGGTGTTAGCCTCTAGATCGGAAGGTTCTTGGTTCGAATCCTGGTCCGGACATGGATGTTTGTAAGCGTATGGTGTAGAGGCGGCTGGTGCACCTAAAATCTGTCGTGGCCGAAAGTCCTCACGTTGGGTTGACATGGCCCGTCGTCAATAGCCCATTGTGTTGCTCTAGTACGACGTTAACTAAAATTACCATTACCACAATAAATTTGGTACACTTAATTTTTGAGGGTTGCGAGTTCGAATCAAACAAAAACCATCTTGTGCAAAGTAAGGTGAGGTAATTTTAATTAACATCGTACTAGAGCAACACAACGGGCTATTGACGACGGTCCGGGATTAGTCCTTTAAATGAAAGATCCGAGGACAACACCTCGTAATTTTGAACCACGGTCAGATGACGAGGCAACACCTGAGATGGCACCCCACTGTCCAAACTTCCACATCAACTCAACGTGAGGACTTTCGGCCATGACATATTTAAGGTGCACCAGTCGCCTCTAAACCATAAGCTTACAAACATCCATTCCCGGACCCGGATTCAAACCAGGAACCTTCCTATCCAGAGTCTAAAACCTTAACCACTATACCGGTTGGTCGGCAAATCCTGTACAAAGGGGGGGGGGGTGCAGGTTAAATCTGTTGTAGTCACAAATATCCTCACGTTGGCGTGAACGTTTGGAAGGTATGTATTTTAATTAACATCTCACTGGAGCAACACAGCAGGCTATTGACGACGGTCCGGGATCCGTCCCTTAAGGGAAAGGTCCGAGGACTACACCTCGTAATTTTGAACCCTGGTCAGATCACGAAGAAACACCTGAGCTGGCACCCCACTCTCCAAACTTCCACGCCAACCCAACGTGAGGACTTTCGGCCACGACAGATTTAAGGTGCACCAGCCGCCTCTACACCATACGCTTACAAACACCCATGCCCGGACCCGGATTCGAACCAGGAACCTTACGATCTATAGGCTAACACTTTAACCACTATACCGGTTGGTCGGCCTTAAAATTTTAGGATGTCGATCGAATGAGCCAATTGAAATTTCATTTTCACACATAATTCATTTTCATCGGATTATTTAGTGGGTCGAATTCGAGGTCGGTATCTTTTCCATTCCTGTCTATCAACGCTTTGAACACATTCTGATACACTCATTGAGCAAATATAAAATCTCTCATCTGAATAGTCTAAATGAGACATCTTCTATATTGTTTGAAAAGAACACATGGGAATGGCTGCAAAGGGTTACTGATGCAGTGAAACTCTAGTTTTCTAAAAGGGATGCTGATGAAAACGTAGTCAATCGTGGTGAAGAACATTATGTTAACCTTTTCAATCGCAGAATCTGAACACCGTCTGTAGGATTAATTGGTTGGGTCGGAAATTGAATTCGAGGCCACTGGCTTCATCAAAATGGGTCGGTATATTTCCCATTCAATTGACACCTACAGATTTAACGTGCACCAACCCCGATGCACTCTCTACATTTGTTTTCCCCCATGTTAAGCAATTGGTGACTCAGATGGTCCGTGTCCAGATTCATGTCAAGCTTGGCTTTATATATCCTCGTCGGGAAAAAATAAAACCTTTTTTGACCTTTGAAATTCGATCAGATAAGCAAAAATTTGTCAAAGAATTTTTCTTACCTTTTTGCCCGACGGGCTATGAAAGGTCTCGGGTCCAGAAAAAGTTTTCATACCCTTTTATGATTTTGGCTGTAGGCTATACACTGTAGTTTTCCACAACTACTGTTTTGCAACAAACCCTGTTTCGCGGTTTTACCAGGCATATGTCTATCCTTAAGGGATTTGCTTCGTGAAAGGCGATTGTTCGCTATTCAACTGTTGTAATATTCGTTTTTTTTTATGATACAATTTAATATGATTTGAAAATAAGAATCGTTGGAAAATATAGCATGCCTTTTTTATTTGTTTCTATTGCTGCATGTAATAAAAAAAATAGAACATATTTTGTGCGTCTTATAAGTAGATTACAATTCCTATGCGCTAAGTTCTTTTGTTTAATTAGCGTCGCACAAAGATGTTATTTAGTTATGTTTACACATATTTGAGTATGTATTCAATTCATTGAACGCGATTAACACTCTATTAAGGACATCCTATTTTATTTTAAAATAACCTGTTTGCTACTACAGATTACGTAGAGGATTTATTCTTTAAAAATAATCAGGGTCATCGCAGTTGTTAACCTTTACTCACCATGTGCAGATCCCTTGTGAAATATAAGAGGACAACTATACAAAATTGGAAATAATTAACTACAGTATTGTTTGAAAAGTGCATGAGTACGAGTAATAAGGGGGGAACATAACTAGAGTTTTTATTAAAAACTACAAATTAGAGCAACCAAACCGCAGGAAGAGTTCTTAGACGTGAATTGAAATATTCTACATTTAACTTTAAGTTTAAAAGGGTTTGTAACAATATCCACAGAATACTTAATGTGGCGTAGTAGAAAGTATTTTAATTCAAACAAATTTGATAACAATTTGAAGAGAGGAATAGAAATGAAGCACATGTTGTGTCTATTATTTCGAAAGTATCGCCAAGACATATTGAAAGGTTTCCATTGAAGTTGAATTCTTCAGTGATTGGAGTCTTGTTTAGCGATTCATAGAAAATATACGCGTCAATAATCCATAAATAAAATTTTAAAACAATCACTATCAAAACTATATTTATTTGCTTTGTGGAGAAGTAAGCTCCATGCATGAAAAATTGTGACTATCAATGGATTGCATGGAAAGTAAAATTTTTCTGATTTCTCTCATTTGAATTGGTATCACTAAGAACATGATGAACATATATAATGTTCAAAATATATTCTTTAATCATTAGATTCATGTTAAACCATTTGTAAAAAGTATGTGCATTGGTAGTAGGCAAATTAAATTTTGAAAAAGAGCTATATTTTAAACAGCATACAACAATAACTTCAAAGTATTCCTAAAAGAATGTTACTAATAGAAATAAGCAAAATGCATTTGCAAACTATTTTTAGATGAATTCGAACATTACATATATGTCTTATTTTTCAAATCAAAAGGAAATTTTATCATGGAGCAAGAGTTAGTACTTTTTACTATTAACACCAAAAGAAGGGAAGTGATCAGTATGACCGCAAATTAATTTGAAAGATGAATAAATATCTTACTCTCTCACCAAGGGCCATGGTAGCCTGTTTGCTAGAGGAGCGGATTAGCAATCAAAAGGTTTGGAGTTCGAAATTCGAACTAACCAAAGGCTTCTTCAGTGGCTTTCCCTTTGGTTTGTTTCTGTTGGGGGACATTCAAATGAGAGAACAGTAAGATGTGTCATAGCTATCGTGCACATTCTCTCGAAAAGAACGTGAGAAAGTGTGAAAACAAAACGCTGCACGAAATATGGCATTGGGACAATCAGTCTTTATCCTACGAAGAATTTATAAGAAAGCTGGCTCCATTTTGTTTTGAAATAATAAAATTCCTGTGTTTCAACACTGTTCCGAAATATTACGAACATCTCTTTCCAGACCAAGATTCGAACCAAGGACCAAGAAGACGAGCGTGGATAAGGGATTATTCCAATTTCCGATACACTTACGCTCCTTCATTACTCGCCGACACTAGATCAGTTCTTAGTTACGCAAACTCACAAAGAATTGTGTAATTTTTCCAGACGTTGAGTAATAAGTTTAGTTTTGAGATTTTATTCCACATCGAGTAGTGCTTAAAGATTCTGTACATTTGTTTGAAATCGCACACCCAGTAAGTTTATAGTTTATTTAAAAAAATACTATAAAACTTCATTAATTGTTGTTTATGATGGATCTACCCGTTAACTAAAGCAGCTTCACATAATAAAAGCGAGGGAAACTTTATTAACTAACCCTGTTTATGATGGATCTACCCGTTAACTAAAGCAGCTTCACATAATAAAAGCGAGGGAAACTTTATTAACTAACCCTGTGGTTAGGATGGCCATGCTTGAACCATCCATAAATTTCTATAGAAAGGGGACCTAGGGGAGGGGAATTATTAAATTCCTACGCAAAACTCTCCAACCATAATAACGAAGCTATACTCCAAATTCCAGATACGACTAACGAAGAAAAAAGGTCGTTCAAAACACGACCTAGATCCACTCTAAATAAATTGATGTTTGTTCATTCCTTTTTCCACTCCAAAATTGATTCAGAGTGTGCCCTGTCTTTTCATGTTCTGCTCCTCAGTAGACCGGATGCCATTCGCGGAAACCCTCACGCTTTCAGCACCCCTTGGCGAGTTGGCGATAGATGCCTGTATCGCCAACTGCTAGAGCTGGTTGTTGAATGCATTCTGTTTTGTTTATGCTTATGAGAATGTGAGGTGAGGAGCTCATGTTTTTCAACGGTCTTTGTATTGAAAGCAGAATAATTTAATTAGGAAAAGTTAATTTGTCTTTAGGCGTATTCTTTTGAAAGATTGTATTTACTTTTCAGTTACACATCCAATCTCCTTCAATTTTCAAATGTGTTTTTTGATGCGTTAGAGAGATGCAAGAAAAATTTGTTTCAGCTTTGATTTTGAATTGTTTTATGCTATTACGTTTAATTATATTTGTGAAGTGTAATCTTAGTATTTTAGTAGAGGCAGTGAGATTGTTCGTTCTGCGATCAGTAGTTAATTTTTGATGTATAATTAGATATAATCTAGTTTTTGAGATTACATAATATGAAAGTCCTCAAATTAAATACATCTGATTCTATTAAAACGGACCATTTCTTTCGATTTTTAGATTGTTACAGAGAATGCAAATTTAAAATTAAGTGATTATTTATTTTTAAAAAATCAGTGATTTAAATAAGAATTTCATTTTTCTTTCTGTTTTATGTGTAATAATATTGAAAATGAAATAACTATGAAGAAGAGACATGCTATTTTATACAAGTTAGTTAAATATTAAATCAGCCTTCCTTTGAAGCACTACATAACCTTTTTTGATAGGGATCATAATTACACGACAATTCTTTCCCTTTTGGGCCATTGAACATATGTCACTCACAAGCCTGTTCATCAGCATAAGTTTTGTTTTAAACATTCCATGTGACTATAAATCCAATGGGCAATTTTGAATCATTCGTCTTCATATGATGGGTGAAGGTTCTCTTAATATATTTACTCAAGCATTATACCTAAAAGCGTTCCAGGGCCAGTGCGACCTCATTAATTCAAATTAGAAAGACATGCTTTTTCCTAATCTCTGCAGCTATTTTTTTATGTGCTTTCATTTGCAAAATCTTATATTAAGTATTATTTTTTGACCCCTCATATGCCTGTGCCAAAACTTTTGCATTATTAATTTTATATAACTTCCATACACTGAACACTGATGTGCTAAAAGTCATGGGATAGCAGTATGCAAATTTACTAGTGCTCACATTGCATTAAAAGAGTATAAAGAGTCAGATAGTTATCAGTGCTCTCTGTTAAACTCTTGAATGTCTTGACCTGCCAAGAATTAACCGAGTTTGAACGTGGAAGGATAGTTAAAGCTAAACGCATAAGCTTAACATTTTGGACATAGTTGAGACCTTGCTCCACATTGTCGGCATTACCCATCACAAGTGCATTTGTGCTAACAGACAAATGACACTGTGTGAATGGGCTGCATCATTCATAAGGGCTGCATCATTCATTCTAGAGGCGTGCCTGAGGTTCGTGTATTGAAATAGACTTGAATCTATCTATGACAGAATTTTCATTTGCCAAAAACGCCTGGAAATACTCTTTGCGTGAATATTTAGGCTTGACGATAGCTGCATTAACTGTTTAGTTTGGCGTTTTTTTGGTACCCAGCTAACGGTAAAGTACTGTATTTTCTCAATATTTGTTTTGCTGATTGTTTATTTCAAATTTTATTTTAAGTTCTCATATAGGTATGTTGAAATAAACAATGTAATATGTCGATTTGGTTTTCCAAAACCTCTGTTGAACAAAATTTGGGTAGTACTAATGATTTTGTGCTATTCTATTGATACACCTGTGGGGAGATAAGCGGAATGGGGAGGTGAGGTGTAGAAGGAATAGTATCATTACCAGGGGCGCCGACTTCGGAAAAATATTGAGGGGGCCCAAGGAGTATCCGTAGCTTGGGGTGTACCCCCCCCCCCCCCCCTCCACCTGAAACTAAAAAAATCCTCTTTTGACCAAAAAGGCAACACAACATCCCTTCCTAATTTTTTTCGGCTACGTCTCTGGGAGGGAAGCTAATACCAGGCCACCAATAATAAAAAAACAAAATAAAAATTATTGCGTCATACTAATTTGGGACCGTCGCTAAACTTGCATGGCGCATGTAACATTTTGTAAAAACATTTCATATTTTTAAACCTTTAATTCTTTTAATACTTAAAAAAAAAAAAAAAAACTAAGAAAATTTCGAAATCCTTAAATCCCATTCCAGGGAAATAAAAATTTATTTTAGAAAATTGTTTTTTAGTTTTAAAAGAATGGATTTAGGATTTCATGTCTGAGTGATTGGTAAACTTCGTTTAATATTTTAAAATATTTTTCTCCTCAAAATTAGGTAAATATTAATTGTACAATGCTTGTTCAGCGAACCAATAAAAATATATTTCACAACACTAGGATATAAAGATAAAAATACAACAATAAAACTGAATTTGAAAACAATAGATCAAGATTTGGAAACCAAAATTTTTATATGCTGATTTTAAATCAGATATACCATAAAAAATACTCATGTATTATTTGAGAAATTTTAACAATTTCATACTTAATATGACAAAATTTATATAAATTATAAGAATAATAAAAAATTAGGTACAATAGATACCAACTTAGGTACACTAAATAAAAATAATTTTAATGAAAACCCCAATTTAAAACTCAAATCTTCAAAGAAAATCATCTTTATCTTAATTAAAATTTTAATTTAAAAAGCAGCAAATGTAGACTTTTGTATTCGATTTCGTTTAATGAATTCATTCACGAGAGGTCTAAGATCCAGTTCGTCTAAAACTGTTTGATGCGTATTTAGTATTGCTACATAATTTAAGTCTCTCTTGTCCCAATGTTGATCTTGGATAGGTTTTAAGACGACGAAGAGAGCTAAAAGATCTTTCAGCTGTACAAGTTGTCACTGGAATGGTTTGCAACAGTTTCAAACATTTTTTTACTTCTGGAAAGAGATCTCCAAAAGCTTTGTCACTTAAAATGAACTCTTTCAAATTTTTAATTGAATCCAGCGAAACATTTCTTTGTTTGGAAATATCATGCAACATATTTAGTTGCAATAACAGCCGGTCACAATCCAAATCATCTTTGAAAAACTCTTTAGCACTTGGAAATTCCCCAGTTCCATTTTTCGCTGCTCGAACACATTATTCTTCGATGGTAACTATATTTTTTATTGCTGAAGATTCAAACCTTTCATTGAGGCAATTTAGTACAGTATCAGCAACTTACAGATATAGCTGTCTGTAAAAATCCTTTGGACTTGAAAATTTAAAATTCTGCGTTGAACTAAAGTTTTCTAAACGCTTTGGTACACTATGATGCCGAGGGAGTTTTGGTTCATCCACAACACTATCCTTTTCAGTGATACATTTTCCCCAAAACCTCTCAAAATTATCACGTTTTTCATTAATTATTTCTGACAAACAAATAATTTTTTGGTTAATCTCGGAACCCCTATCTGAGAAGACTGTATCTGTTGGTTTACTTCTTCCACAGGGCTCATCACATAGCTGTATAAAGAAAAGGAGAAAAATGTTTTGAAATCGGACATCTTTTCTAGATATCCGGAGCATTTTGCAGCAACATCGGAACGATCCGTTTCGGAGAAAACTTCAAAAAATTCCGCTAAATTAGAGTAGTTTTTAATAATAGAATTGATGCTTGATTCTCTCATTGTCCACCTAGTTGGGCAAAGTGGCCGTAATCCAGTTTTGGAATGGTTTTGGGTGGAAATCCTTGTCAAAAGCTCCATTCTTTTACCGTCTGAATTAAATTTTTTTGACAGATTCATTGCATCCCTCATAGCAGGAAGATGCTTTAAACAGTCCAAAACTGCTAAATTCAAACTGTGTGCAGCACAGTGCATATAAAGTGCTTGAGGTTGAAGGTCTTTTAAAAGATTTTGCAACCCCTTAAATTTACCTTGCATTTGTGCGGCACCATCGTAGCACTCCCTCTTAATTTTTCGAACTTTAAACCTAAACGTGTGAAGGTATCCTTCACTATTTCAAACAGAGTATTCAGTATTTGGAGTAGTGTATTGGTGTGTAAATATCCACACGCACCAATACACTGCATTAGTATTAATTTCAGTATTAATTTTATTCATAAATTGCGTTTTTTTTTTAATTTATTAAAAATACGCACTACAGTGCTAAAATTTATTTAACCCAAATTCTACACTTGGCTTGTACTATTTTTTTTATTTCAAAGAAATAAAAATATTCCTAATTTAAAAGTATTTTATAGAGAATTTTTAAAGTTTTAAAAGTAATAGCACTTAAAATGTTTCATTCAAATTTTGGTTTCGGATAACCATGATCATAAAATATTCATTCTTTTTCACAAAAACAGAAGTTTCGACAATTTTTTTTAGAAAGAAAATGTTACAAATTTGAAGAGATATTTCATTCAAATAAAAATATTCAGAAAAATTCATGCATTGTAATTTAAATAATTTCTACTTCATACCCTTCGAATTTTAAAATTAAATGTTGACAGTGGCGGATCCAGTCTTCCTACCTTTTCGACTCAGAAAGCACTCATCTTTTTATTTTTACTAGTTTATCAATCTCTATTTAATTTAGTCATACAGCTCTATTTCATTTCTGGAATGCACGAATGACTATTCGCGGATATATTCTGATCTGATATTCTAGTTCCGCGAATGACTATTCGCGGAACACGAATATCAGATCTCGAATTCTAAACATAATCAGAATTACAAATTAAAAACACGATGCCAGAAATCCTTTGAATTTAGAAATTTATCAGTCCGACAAATACTTACGAAGCAGGTAATCAAAACCGTTTGAGTAACTTCCATTTTTTAAATGGAAGTTACAGAATATCGACATTAAAAAACGTAAGCTACATTTAAAAATACGTAAGAATTAATTATGTATATCTTTAATATTGATTAAAAAATATAAAACGCATAAAACAGAACTTACCTTTCTTTCACAAGACCAAACATATTTCGAGAGTGCAGCTTTCTGGAGAGAAGAGGGCAAAAAGGACACAGAGCAACAAATACAATCAGGTACTGTGCCAAAAACAGCAGCCTGAACTGTCGCTGGACTCTACGATTAAAACTTCTTGACCAAATTTCCCCCTTTAGGTACCCCATCTCGGTTTTCCTCTATGTCCATTCGTCCATATTGCAATTTCTGATAAGAAAAAACTCCGTCCCTTCCTTAAACTTAGTCGGACAACTTTCTGATGTTCTCAGAACAGAGATAATGACCACCCCACTAGTAATGAAACCTCACTCTTCGCTTTGGGGGTCATCCCAAGCAGGTCCCGATGAGTGACATATCTAATCATCCTTTGAAATGGAACTCCGGAAGCTGGTTCGCTGCAATACATAGTCCCCACATGTGGTCAGCCGACGGCTACCCGTTAGCGGTAACACTTTGTAGATAAAGTTTGGTGCCATCCACTATCGGTGCAAATGGAATTCGTTGAGATACAGATACTCAGAAAATCCATACTGAAAACGTACTTTAAAATTATTGGGGGGGGGGGGGCTCAGTCCCTCCTCTTAAAACATTGGGGGGGGGCTCGAGCCCCCCAAAACACTATGAAGTCGGCGCCTATGATCATTACTGAGGGCAAGGAGTGGGAAAGCAACTTGCTGGTGGTTCAGAGGGTTTCTCATTGTTAATAGCTTGCAAGCTATTAACAAAGCTGTAGATGACATAGGTTCAATTCATGTGACTCTACCCTGAGCGTACTTATTTTTTTGCGTCGAACATTTCCTGTTTGTATACGCACACCTAATTCTGTTTTTGCACAAACTTTTTTTTTTACTCAGATTCAAAATAAATATTTCATTCTCTATTTACTCCAGTCAGTTTGAATTTATTTGCCCAAATTTTACGAATTTATTTTTTTCTATTTGTGGCATAGTAGTATTATCTGTTAAACTACATGGGTATTCGTAGCAATTACTGGGGGTTAGCAAGCAGTGGTCACACCTGACCCATGAAAAGAACTGTCACGGGCAATGCAGTGGTTAGTCAGTTATATTGCACCACCCACAAATAGATTGCATAACATGTAGTGTATGCGTTTTGGAATGCATGTTTTCATTTACCAATGTATACATCTATGTATCTACAATGTTCTAATTGTATTTGGTAACAAACACGACTTATTTCCCAACATCATTACAATGACACACAACTGGAGGATTCGGTGATCTATCATTTGAAGATATTCATGAATCATTCGATAAAGCCGTAAGCAAAGATGAATTATTAGAAGAGGTTGGCTTTGAGACTCCTAATCCCACAGAATGTAGTGATAATGAACAATATGATCTTGTTCTAAATGCAGGTTTAGTAAAAGAATGTCTGGAACTGACCTGAAAATTGGGTAATCATTTTGTCAAACATGACCCTAATGAAAAACGCGCTGGGAAATTTCAACGTGAACTGAAGTTCTCGGTAGCCTCTTACAGATATTTATATAATGGCCTAACCAAAACACAACAATTAATAACTGAATTTGTTCGTAAAACTGTTGAAACATTCGCACAAGATGATACTCGTGCTCGTCCAAACAGAATTAGGTGTACATTAAGTTGACTCGAAAAGGTGAGTTTGTGATCTCATTTGTATTGTACTGATGTGCACACTTTATATTTTCAGGTTCCTCATCCTTCAGATTTTTAACTAGCCCTCTTACTTGTATTTATGTTTTTCTAATTTCTATTATCAAAATGTGGTTTTGTTTTTATTTCTTGAAGCAGGTGTTTTTGTGATAGCAGTTATTGCCAAAATGTTAAGTAATTTTTTAAATTACACAATTTTTTACAAAAATAAACATTTTCTCTATTTAAAAAAAAAAAAGTTTCAAGATAAAAAAAAAATTTAAGATTGGAAATACTTAAATTTGAATAATTCTACACTTAATGGTCATAAGTTAAATTTTCATGCAAAAAGTTTCTTCTTGAGTCTTGTATGGTTAATTATATTTACAGAAAAATTAATTTTTGTAATGTATAACTAAATTACTTGATATTTAAAGTTCATTGTGTATTGAAATGAAAATAAAAGTTTTTATGTACCATTTGTTTCTTTGTTTTTCTTGTAAGACATTAATTAAAAAATACCTTCTATAATGAAATGAAGTACATATATATTCACTGTAACTGAAACACTTCTTTTTGTTTACCTTCATGTGTTTGTTTACAGAAATATCTTGCAATGTCAGAATCAGTCTCAATAAAACATTCTGAATACATTAAATGTTGCTTACAATTTGTACTAAAAGATTTATATTTAGTTCTGATTTCCATAATTATTCAAGATTGCCAATGCTGTCTGGTACACGCAAGTATTGTTAAAATTGAGAATTGGTAACCTAGTAATTTTTTTTCTGGATTGAACTGTTTTGGAATGTAATTTAAATTGAACTTTAGAACTGAAATAATTATACTTATTTGTGGAATATAATATAGACCAAGAGAATTGCATGCATAATAACATTTAGAGCTTCGATGAAAAACCAAATTTTTCCCATATTGTGTTTGGAGAAAGCCTACTTGTGTGTAATGTCAACAGAGGTCCCTTGTTTTTCAATAACACTATATATCATACAGTATCAATGTTTTCTTGGGAACTTTCTGTAAGAAGTCAGTCAGACTTTTTCGTATCTTGCAGAGAACAGTGTTTTGAAATTTTTTTTACACATATTTGTTTTGAAGGCACACGATGCAACCCAAAGTAATTTTACAATTTTCTAGAAGTCTCCATCATAGAGAATTCATTTTGATTAAATATTTTGCTAAATTGTGCTGAACATGAAAGAGTTCCGCCTCTTTGAACATTTCTTAAAATTGTCTCAGGGATTGATGAAGAAATACAAAGAAAATATTAAGGTTTTTGAAGGGGGTAACTGTTTTTTTTTCCTTTTTAAATTATTAAAGAAATTATACAATTGACGTCGTACGTTCAAGAATGAAAACTTAACAGTTTAGGATACTGAATTATCCGTTTTCGTAAAATGAAGAAGTTTCTTCAAGCACGCTCACAATTCGGGCTTTGCATGAAATTCAGACTACCTGAGACATCAATCTGGTGTAAAATTTGTTAAAATGTTTGCTCTATTTTTAACGATAGCGAAGACAGAAAACCCCTCTAATAGACATTTTTTATGTTCGTAATGAATATCTTCATCAAATGTGGCCGAATTCGTATTGCGAAAATATAAAAGTTACAATTGAAAAATTATTTATTTACAGAAAAGCACATTTAAGGTATTCTTGTAAAATTTTCTACAGATTTCAAATCCGTTGAAATTTTTACTATCTTTAACAATTGTGACCAGAGAACAAAAAAGCCGTAACACTGCAGTCAAAACTTTGGATTTGTTTTGTTTCTCAAACAAAATAAACGACGACAGCCATCTGCTGTAGTGGCCGTGGGCGAGAGCAAAATGAAAACGGAGATTGTGTCGTGTGTCGATCGAACCATGTGCAAGCTCCCATACTCTTCTTCGTGCCACCAAAGAATTTATCGTACGATATTTTACCGCACGACCGAAATTGATATGTGTGCAAATAGCCTGATAGTTAGCATTGAGACGAGAAGCCCACTTTGCAAAAAAGTTCACAGGTTCTGTGATAAAAGAAAATCCAAACTATAACCAAAATTGATGACACCCTTTTCTCTTTTCTTTGACTGTCAGTAGTTTAAAAAGGAGTAAAAAAAAAATTTTTTTTTTTTTAATAAATATTTTTTCCATTTTTTTTAATTGACAATTTTTGCACGTGCTTTGTTTTAGGTCGCTATAAAAAATTTTAGGTCCTTGAAAAACATACTTTTGGTTTTGAAAAGTCCTTGAATTTTTTTTGGACAAAGGCGTGGGAACCATGAACAGTCAACGCTTCATCACACTACTACTCAAAATACCTACCAACTTACCTAATGTTGTGAAGAATGGGAGGTTTGGAGAGTTAGGGTAAACGAGGCATAAGTTTGGCAGTCACAAATCTGTCCAAGGCCAGGAGGGCCTGGTGACACTGAGGGTGCTGTGAGTAAGTTTTGGTAGCCTCTTTTCGGAAAAGGAGATCATCCCTAAGGTGTTCCATGAGTTTACAGTGGAAGATGTAATGGTGAGTCGCCAATCTCTCCACACTGACGCAGATCAGAAACTTGCTTTCCGAAGAAAAAAAGTTTTTTAAAAAGTATTCCGGAAAGCAACCATGGCCTGTGAGTAGCTGGGATTTTATGGGGTGGTACACGTATTGACTAACATCTAGAGTGGGAAAAAACTTGTGCATTCTTCTACATATTGTATCTCTACTCCATCGTAGTTCCCACAACTTCATAAGGATCTTGAGAATTTGAATTGACAAGGCAATTGTGCCCACATTTCACAGACAGCGAATTTTGACAGGATCAGTCTTGTCACCACCCATGTGACATATTAACTGCAGCGACAAAGTAATGTTGTTAGGTGAGACACGACTTCAGACACAAAGCACTGTTGTCGTCACTTGAGAGGTGACTTACGACCACATAGACATAGTACTGTTGTTATGTGAGAGGTGACTAATGACCGTTAAGGCTTAAAATGGTAATAAACAACAACATAATACATAAAGTGATTTAAAAAACAGAATAATGTAGGTCCTTGAAATAAAAATATTTATTAGACGGGAAAAAACTAAATGTTTTGCTTCAGCTGCAAATATATATTAAATACATTATAAAATATATATGTTTGTAAAATATATGTAAAAAAAACTTACAAAATTTTTTTTGCCTTTATGAATGCATGTGTAAAAAAATTCTGCCTCCATAGCAGCCCAAATGCAAGTGCTATAATTATAGGATATGAGATAGAAAAAAGAAATTGATGAGATAGAAAAAGAAAGAATATTAAAGAAAGCTATTGAAAACAGTAAAAATGGAATCTTTTTTCAATTTAAATTTTGTTATCTTGAGCTCAAATGAGTGAAACAAATCGAGAAGTGTATTTGTTTACAAAAAATTACTTTGCTTAAATCTTAATACTTATTATTGATAACTGCTTTTACTAAGTTTATATTTACTACTAGTTGTCTCAACAAACAGTGGCGAGATTATATTAGGTAGACGATCAAACAAGAGATTTGATTCATAAGAAACTATATTATGAAAATACAAACACTGTGTAGGTTATAAGGACGAATAAGTTCCACAATAAACAAATACATACTCATCAATTCTTTCTATTTGACGAGTTTTAGAGTCAGTGATCATTTTATATTGTAAAAATCATAACAAAAGGCAATTGATTGACTAAATTTCAAATAAATGTAAACATATATAATTTGTTTACATGGGGGTACGTTTTTGCCGCCTGCTTCTTATATCAACCAATTCTTCAAAGTAGTTACAATCAGACAGATAACGAATTACAAAAAAAATTTGTACAATACTATCTTGAATGTCAACATATATTTAGAATATCCACAAAAAAAAAAAAAAATCATACGGAAAATCATAGCATACAGCGAGAAAAAAATGGCGATCTTTTTTACAACGTAGTAGGGTTGCTCGAGAATTTGAGAAGGATTGCCAATTTCCCCAGCCTTTGGTTCTCAAAGCGGTTTCTATCGCCAACTCGCCAAGAGGTGCTGAAAGCGTGAGGGTTTCCGCGAATGCAGACCGGATGCCATTGGAATCTTTCCCAATGGGGGTACAGAAGATTTCTCAGAAAAGTGTCTACTTCTGGGAGACTGCGGTTCGGCCTTTTGCAAGACAGCAGCGGACATCCATCCCCGTAGGCAATAGCTCATTCTTCTCTCTGGCACAGAAGTTCCAATATTCGGTGTCCTCTAATGTGGTGGAATGACACTAGCGCGTCTTTTTAGTAATGGCTCTTCGTTACGTGGCCGATTCTATTTAGGACCGTAGGGAGGTCGGTAGATATTAAACTCGTGATAAGTGAATCGATTCTTCAGTTTGATTCTTTCGTAACTTGTTTTGATCATTTGATCTACAGTGAGCTATGATTATTTACTTGTCTGGTAGTCTTTTTTTGTGTGTCTTCTATGATTTTTTGAAGCAGATTGATGGAATGTATGATTGATGGAAGGGTACTTATACTTTAAAGAGCTTCTTTTCGTGAAGCAACGATGGCCTAATGGCTAAAGTCACCCACCTTCAGATTAGCGTCGGCAGCGGAGGATGACTTCCCGAGTTCGAACCCAGCTGGCGGAAAAATTTTTAGATCCTCCAAATTATTAAAAAAAAGTTCCAATTTAATTCCTTTTCATTCAAATTTACTTTTCCTAATTTTTAATACCCTTTTCATATTTTTCCAAGCTTCCGTTGATTTTACATAAATAATCTAAGAACCACTCCTGAACTCACTACCAGCTGATATTTTTCCGCCCCTCTGCCGTCCCCTTTGCTTTAGGATGATGGTGTCGTATCCACCGCTGGCTTAGGACCATTCTGATGTAACAAAAAGCATACATAAAACACTAACTTATATAATTATTAACTTATATAATAAAAGGATACAATTTTCGGCTCCCACCTCTACCCACCCATAGCCATGGATCTGAAAAGAAAAGAAGAAAGCAGAAAGGAAGAGATAAATCGCCAACAACTATAAACCTTGATGACATACGTATCTAGGTCATGTGATCCGATTAGCCGATCAAGTTGGACTTGCGTAAAGTACTATCATGGGATTGAGGCGCCTGTCCTCCCCACGGTCCTAAATAGAATCGTCCACGCAACGAAGAGCCATTACTAGAAAGACGCGCTAGTGTGGAATGACTAGATAGAGACCCCCACTATGTGAGGGGTCCGGATCTTAGGAGAGATCCCAACTCTTCAGCCTCTGGCGTGTAAAGTAAACGGCATTACTGCGATTCCGATTCCTTTGTAAGATGCACTCTTCACTAGTGGGATCGTGGGATGTGCTATGCAAGGAGTGTATGACCGCGAGGCGGCCTTAACCTCCGGTAGAATGTATGTTGAAGCTTGACTTTGGCTGACTGCCCCTTGACTGCCAAAAAACATGAAGCTAAAATTCAGTCTTTAGTTTTGGCTTGGGTGAAAAATTCAATTATAACTCCGATTTTTTCGTGTGTAGTATGGGCATTTTTGATTTTGAGAATGAGAGTTGGAATATCTCCATATTAGAGCGAAAATCTGGGCAATAACTTTGAATAGCTCTAAACACTCTTTTTTTAGGTCCGAATGGAAGTTTAGCCTCTAGGGTCCCCTTTTAACTACTACAATTCACTCTTTTCCTTTCGTTTCCGTTCCTATTTTGACTTGAGGAAAGAGATAACTGCCACCAAAATCCAAAACGGTTGACTCGCTCCTGAATCGTAGATTTCAATCCGAATTTAAATTAAAAATTTACGGTCCTATTTTTACGCCACTACTGTGAGTAACATAGGCTATATATTAACCCCCATTATACTTCTTTTGGGCGTGCAGAGACGCTAAACAAAAATGCGAAATACCCATATTAATAATGAGTATTTTTACGATCACTGTCAGACCAAATTTGATACATTCATTCTTTAGAATCCTGAAGGAAACATAGGCTATATAATATTAACCTCCGTTCTATTTATCTTAAGACAAGAGGGGGTTAAAGCTATTCGTGCTCCAAATAGGTAAGTAGTTAGGTATTTAAATTAACGTCGATCTGGAGCAACACAACGGACTATTGGTGACGATCCAGGACCAATCTCGAAGAGGAAGATCCGAGATCCAAATAGGAATAACGTTCAGTATCTTTACTATCACAATTTGACTAATTCACAACAAATTTGGGACACTTAATTTTTGACTACTGCGCTTAACGCAGACTATACATTAAACCCGTTCTACTTGTCCTAGATCTGTAGAGAGAGCTAGAAACCCTTCAAAATCCCCATAGGAAAATTCCACATCCCAATTAAGAAGTTTCTACAGAAATATTATTAATGGATCAAAGTGTTGTAGATTTGAAGAAATAATGACAGTGATTGGAAAATTTCCATCCCACTTGCTCAGATTTCTCCATTTGTCTTTGTATAAAATTATAGTGTTTGGGGGAGTGCTTCTTAGACAAGCTAAGATGTTTATTTCGGATGTCTATTCTCATGTATAGAGTGTCCGCAGAAAAAATATTGAAAAATCAAAACAAATCCTTAACAGCAATATTTAAATGTTCGATGCCGTCATAGTAGTGTTAAAAGTAAGCTTCTCCATTTGAACAGTTGAAAGAGCATCGGATTAGCAATGGAATAAATGGAAATATGATCGAAATCAGAATATTCAACTCCGAGGGTTACTGAAAATAAGTACCAATTCGAGTTTTATTTTGAAGTAGTGATGCAGTTAGTTTATTTCAAGTCAAAATACATTCATCTTGACCTTTAGGTAACAGTGAAAGGGTAGCACACGTTGATGGATGGTCAGTGGCGGATCAAGTCAACTAGGGGCCCCACGCGGTAAAGATTTTGGGGCCGTCAAGTTAGAAAAAAAGTTTCAAGGAATTATTAACAAGTTAACAAAAAAGAAAAGTAATGAAATAAATGTCATATCATAGCACATTAAGTAAATTCATCAGAAAAACATTTTTACAAAAATTTAGGTCTTGCTTTATTTTTTGCAAATTCGTCAATTATTTAGGCAGTGTCAATTCAGTTTAAAATTTCTTACTTTATATGCAGCATGGCCATATTATTTAATCTTCTCCCATACTACTGAAATAATGTTTTACACGCATTAAAACAGAATACGATCTTTTTCTCGACACATTATGTAAAGGAATTGTTACAAAAATTTTCAACAGTCGGAAATGTGCAAGACATTTTTTTGGCGGTTCCATAGATGCCTGGTGTGGTTTTTATAGTATCTGATACAACTTCTATTTCGCACGGTTCTTAAATGAATTTCAAAAGTTTCTCTTACCTGTCAGACGAGAAAGACAATCTAGGCTTTATCCATTTTAACCTTTATTTGACACAAACACAACTTCACAAACAACATCAAAGACAACACAACGAAACACGGAATACTAATCAAGCGTCACATTTTTTCACTCAAGCAGTACTGACTGGAGCTTCAACATCTATCTCAGGTCAGAGTGCACGCAGCGCCCTCTGTTCAGCATTTAAGTTTCTACACACTGCCCCCCGAATGAAAAGGGGTTCGTTCACAAATATATACTAATAGAATGTTAAACCCTAAGAAATTTTTACAATACTCAAATGATCAAATACAAATACAAGAAACTATACTTATTAACAATTTGCATACTTCTGTAATAAAGAATCAAATGGTAAGGAAACTGAAATATACAATTTTCACACATAATAGCAATTTCATCACAATGTAGAATCCTGTAATGATAATTCAGGTTAATTAACATACAGTAAACAAGTGAATTTATACATCAATTTCAAGATTATATAACAGTTGCACAGGTCTTTTAATGACAGATGTATCTGTTTTAATTTTGCAAAACCTTATTTTACCATCTCTGCCAGGATATACCGCTACAACTCTCCCTAATTTCCAAAAATGCCTAGGAAGCTTATCATCATTAATTAATACAATATCATCTATTTTAAATTCAGTAATTTTACCTGTAGGCTTAATACAATGAATAGATTTTAACAATAAAAGATATTTCGTTTTCCATTTATTCCAAAACATATTTATCAATCTTTCACGATAATTAAATATTTTAATCAGCATTTTCCTGTTAATTAAATTAGAATCAAAATTTAGCCTGGCAGAAGGTAAACTATTCACTCTGCGCCCTAATAGTATATGTGCTCTAGTGAGAGGCACAGGTTCCTGTAAGTCCGAAAATACGTAAGTTAACGGACGAGAGTTAAGCACACCTTCAATTTCAATGATTAGAGTTTCTAACTCCTCTCAAGACAAAGTAGTTTTTCTTAAAGTTTTTCGTAAAGCAAGTTTTACAGATCTAATTAGTCTTTCATAAAAGCCACCCCGCCACGCATCTCTCTCAGCGATATAGCACCACTGAATTTTGTGGGAGGCGTAGAAGTCTTTTACTGTCGGATGGCTAATGACAGTCCACAAATTTTTGAGTTCAGTTTCTGCTCGCTTAAAAGTTTTGGCATTGTCCGTCAAGATTTGACAACAGAGACCTCGAGGAGCAATGAATCGTCGAAGAGCTAGAAGAAAAGTTTCGGTGGTCAGGTTGCCAACAAACTCCAAGTGAAGTGCTCGCGTAACTCCGCAAGTAAACAACACAATGTAGTTCTTCTCCTCGCTGTTTTTCGCATAAAGTGGTCCACCGAAATCTATACCAACTACAGAAAACGGTGGTGACTGTTCTACTCGAGTAACTGGCAAAGGAGCTGCAACTTGCACACCCGGCGACGAATTGAATCGTTTGCACAGAATACACTTTTTGAGGATGTTCTTAATAGTTTGTCTTCCTTTAATCAACCAGTACCTTTCGCGTATTTCCATTAAAGTTTCGGAAATTCCTCCGTGAAACACTTTGCTGTGATCACATACCAACAAACTCACTAAGTGATGCCTTGCAGCCATAATAATCGGATGTTTGAGCAGGTATATAAGTTTCGATTTTTGGAGTCTTCCTCCAAAGTGCATGATCCCGTCCTCATCAAGGAAGGGTAATTTTAGTTAACGTCGTACTAGAGCAACACAACGGGCTATTGACGACGGTCCGGGATCAGTCCCTTAAGGGAAAGATCCGAGGACAGCACCTCGTAATTTTGAACCACGGTCAGGTGACGAAGCAACACCTGAACTGGCACCCCACTCTCCAAACTTCCACGCCAACCCAACGTGAGGACTTTCGGCCACGACAGATTTAAGGTGCACCAGCCGCCTCTACACCATACGTTTACAAACATCCATGCCCGGACCCGGATTCGAACCAGGAACCTTCAGATCTAGAGGCTAACACCTTAACCACTATACCGGTTGGTCGACCATCAAGGAAGGGATTCAATTCCAAAATCGACGAAGTTTTAGAAATTGGTTTTCCTTGTTTTAAACAGGACAGTTCTTCAGCAAAAACTTCTCTCTGAACAGTTTTCACCCAAATTCTTTCGGCACCATCAAGTTCTTCAGCACTTAGCTCGTCGCATCGTTTAGTTTTATTTCTAGTGTTGAAGATGAATCGAAGTACCCAACATGTAACACGATATAATTTTTTCAAGCTACTATACTTGTTCAGGTCAAGTACCAATGTCATTTGACTGAACTTTGCAAACAAAGGATGATATTTCATTTAGTTCAGATCTTTCACAAGGTAATTCGGTAGAAATTTCGTCATTAAAGCCCTTTGGCCACTTTTCCTTCGTCAGGCGAAGCCATTCCGGTCCTTGAAACCAAACCGGACTGGACATAAGCTTTTCAACGGTCGCTCCTCGAGAGATGTAATCTGCAGGGTTATCTTTTCCTTTACAGTGATACCAATTTGCAGGATCAGTGACGGACTGGATTTCTGAAACTCTATTTGAAACGAAGGGTTTCCATTTTGAAGCAGACCCTTTAATCCAGTGAAGAGTGATTAAGGAATCACTCCACAAATATACTTTAGAAACTGGGAAGTGAAATTTCGTTTTCAAATATTGTAAAATTCAAGAAGCAATCACAGCTCCAAACAGTTCAAGTCCTGGAAGAGTTAACCTTTTAAGAGGTGCAGTTCTAGATTTCGCTGTAATGAAACTCATGTAAATACAACCATCACGAGACACGTAGCGAAAACAAGCAACTGCTCCAAAGGCTCTAGGACTAGCGTCGGAAAATATGTGAAGTTCTAAGTCTTTCGCTAGTTCCAATGGAAAGGAGAAATATTTTCTTTCAAATGGTAAATCTGAGCGCACCAAATTTCCCATTTTTTCTTCAGTTCAGCAGACAGTTCATCGTCCCATCCTAATCCATTTTCCCATATTTCTTGCATTAGTAATTTTATTAGGACCATGAAAGGTGAAGCAAATCCAACTGGGTCGAATATTTTCGATGCCGTTTGCAGCACGCTACGTTTTGAATTCTTCAAATCACCGATCATGTCAAGAAGGGGTTGCACATCTAATTTAAACGTGTCTTCTTCAGTATTCCAGATTATTCCTAACACTTAAAAAGGACCTTCTTTTGCTTCTCTCGCCTCAACCATACCTCTTTCGTGCCATAAACTATATGCAACTCATTCGAATTCATTTTAAACTTTCTTAAATTCATGTTACCGTCCTTAAGAATGTCTACAGCGCTCTTAGAAAGGTCTAAAGCTTTATCTACTGTATTTGCACCGTAAAATAAGTCATCCACATAAAGGGCCGAGTTAAGCATTTCAAAAGTTTCGCGTTGCTCTTGTTTATATTTTTGAATGTGGTATTTAATGGTTGCTGCAAGGATAAACGGGCTCGATGCCACTCCAAAGGGCACACGAGTCATTCGCAAAATTTTGTAAGATTTCAAATCATTTTCATCTGGAAACCAGAAAAACCTTAAATAGTTTCTATCCTCTGCATCTATTCCGATGGTCAAAAATGCTCCCTGAATATCACTGCTGAATGCATATTCATATTCGCGAAATTGCAAGATCACATCTAAAATTCTGGGGTTCAAAGGTGGCCCAGAAGTTAGACAGTCATTAAGAGACTTGCACCCCTTACCCTTTGACGACGCATCGAACACTTGCCTAACCCTTGTAGTGTCCTTATCGGATCTTACAACAGCTGAATGAGGCATATAAAAAGAATTCCTTTCAAATTCCGAAGAGCACTCCTCAACAATATTCAAATTTAATTGTTCCCTAACAATGTTCTTATATTCATCAGATACCCAATTATTTTCTTTCATTTTAATACTTAAGTTGTCAAATCTTCGTTTCGCTACCGCAAAGTTATCATCCAAATTGTCTGGCTTTTCATTCCAGAATAATTTAGTTTCATACATCCCGTTTTTAAATTACTTTCGAATTGAGAAATAAATTCTTCATTAATTTTGGAACGATCATCGTATGTATCATTTATCCCCATTGAATCTAACTTCCAAAATTGCGTTATTTTCTCATTTAATGCCGCACAACATTCAATTTTCATAGTAGAAATGTTATGTTTATAATTTAAATCTGACGACGAAATTCGACCTTGAAC
Organism: Metellina segmentata; assembly: GCA_947359465.1. NCBI lineage: Eukaryota > Metazoa > Arthropoda > Arachnida > Araneae > Tetragnathidae > Metellina > Metellina segmentata. Next base: position 17,461,430 of record OX375884.1, on the reverse strand, counting down.
TACCTTTCCGAACATAGTATCTATCAAAAACAAAGATTTGTTCAATCGTTCCTTTTCCCCCGAATGAATATCCCAAAAATATTGTGCTCCAATAAGGAGACCCAATTCATTTCCAAATGATTCACTAACGTTGGAAACATTTGACAACTGAATGTTTTTAATTTTAAGCATCTGTTCTATTTTACTCTGCGATGTTTTGAAAGGAGATCTGGAAATAAATTCGGTTACAAGTGCCTCAATAGTAATTCTCTTTTCTGGGTCACGTGAATTGCAAAGAGAGAATCGCACAACATCGTATGTTTTTTGGATAGGTTCTCTCGAACCGAAAGTATAAACTAAGAGACTTTCCTGCCTAATGACGGGTAATTTCATTTCAACAGCTAATTCCTTTTTCAAGAAAGACCTCTGGGACGCATTATCCAACAAAATGTTAATCTCTTTATTTTGTGTGTTGCCCATTAAAACTGCCGAACAAGTCTCGAGCAGTATTTCGCAATCAATTTCATTTGTATATGCTACAACCTTCGAAGTCAAAACACTTGATGATCTCTCAGTTCGTAGCTGGCTCGCGTCTTCGATAGGCCCCAGAGTCGGGGAGGAAACGGGAGGGTATTCGCAAATCAGTTCACTATGCTTGCGTTTGCAATTGCTGCATACATTTTTTACCCTACACTGTTTATAAATGTGTCCCTTTGAAAGACAGGAAAAACACATGCCATGTTTTCTAAGGGATACTTTACGCTGTTCGATTGATAAAGGACATGAAACAGAATCGTGAACATTTTCAGGGTTAATACAAAATATACATTTTTTCACATCAACAACAAATGCAGATGAAGTAGGAACGTTCGAATTAAATTTACATTTTTCGCTATAATCAACTTTGTTTCTATTAAACTTTCCGTATTTTGGCGAATGTTTCTCGAAATAATTAAATTTAGTTTCCTTTCACACTTCTGGCTCACTTGAATTAAAATCTCTAAATAAGTGCTCGTTTCGTTCACGACACTGAATTTCAATCTTTAAAAATTCCAATAACTCAGATATTTCGTTTACATTCTTAGTATGGGTTCTACGAGAAAATTCCAATGCTAAATCTCTAGGAATTGATTTTAACAACACAGGATACAGTAAACAACTATAACTATTGGGATTTATTCCGTTATTTTCTAAACCTCGGATATGCGTTTCGCAATCTGAATAGAGTCTACGCAATGATATAATGTCATATGATTTTCGTACTGGACTTAAATTTAAAAGTCTGGACATATGCGCGTCTATTATAATATCTTTTCTACCAAATCGTTCTTTTAGTAAGTTTAATGCAACTTCATAGTTTTCGGAGCTCAAGACTAAACCGCGTACTGCTACTTCCGCTTCATTTGTTAAATACGATTTTAAATAATTAAACTTCTCTACATTGCTAAGACTCGAGTTGTGGATAGCTACTTCAAACTGAGAATAAAATTCGTTAAACTTTAATATATTCCCATTGTACTGAGGTATTTGCAATCGAGGGAGTTTCACTGTATTTTGTTGTTCACTTCTGGTTTGAACAACATTCGTTCTTTCACATTTTTGGGTTTCACTTTCTTTCTTTTTCAAGATTTTATTCGCACGAATTTTCCACGTTATGATATTATCTTTGTATTCCTGTTGTTTCTGAATTTCTTTTTCAATTTCCTCTTCTTTGCACAAGTTCATAATTTTAACGTCATACTTAGCTAAATTTATTTCCTTGTCCAAAAGTTTCGCTAAAAGTTCATCAATTAAATCAACTGCCTTTTCTTCATTGTTTAATTCGCTTTCTATCAATTTCATTGTGTCAGTTGCCGCCCGTCTGACAGTGCTTCTAACCCTTTTCAAAGATTCAATATTCATTCTTACAAATTTAAAATATTCAATTCGCTAATTAAATTTGTTCAGTTCGCATTTTACTTCATCTAAAGGTCTGGTCCCGGGTTTCGGCACCAAAATGATACAACTTCTATTTCGCACGGTTCTTAAATGAATTTCAAAAGTTTCTCTTACCTGTCAGACGAGAAAGACAATCTAGGCTTTATCCATTTTAACCTTTATTTGACACAAAGAACATCAAAGACAACACAACGAAACACGGAATACTAATCAAGCGTCACATTTTTTCACTCAAGCAGTACTGACTGGAGCTTCAACATCTATCTCAGGTCAGAGTGCACGCAGCGCTCTCTGTTCAGCATTTAAGTTTCAACAGTATCCTCGTTTTCTAATAGAAAGATTAAAAAATCGTCAAATTCATCTTTAAAAGGTACAAACATCAATGCCATTTTTGAAAATATCCTTCAACTTTATTTTTTATCGTGTTCTTTTTTCTTCTTAAATTGATAAATCCCAATAAAAAAATATTCGAAAAGGCTCCACAACACCTTCATACGTCTGAGTTCTTTCAGATAATCTGCCTTGGTGTTAGCATATATAAAAACATTTTTTTTTCTTTTGTTGTCTGTGAGTTTGTCCATCTTCTACATTAACTGATAGCCCTGATAAATCAATTGCCTCTTTTTCAAATTCCTTTGACATTATTAATAAAATTTTTTAATGACTTCAATAGAATAGAGCCTTTTAATAGTTTGCATTTCACTGATTTACTAGTAGCATTTATTTTTTGTCAAATAGTATTCCAAATAACTGTTTCATATTTGTCCTTTTTCTTCAGATGTGAAGTCGCCTTCACTGTGGTAACTTTTTTCTTCTTCTGAATTATAAATTTCAGTTAAAGCCTCTTTTATATGGGTGAAATCAAGTTTTACAGCTAATACAGAATCTGCTCTTTCTGGCCATCTTGCATCAGAAACTCTTTTCACTGAGACGGAATGTTTACACATTTCTAGATTTCTGGTTAAAATTTTATAGCGATTGGTTGACGCAGAAAAAAAAATGTGAATAAGTTCTGCAAACATAAAATACTGAATTGCAGCGCTACAGCTTTATGCAGCGAAATTTACAATTAAATTTAAAGAATGATTAGCACATGGAATAAAAACCGCACTTGGGCTATGTTCTTTAATACGTTCTTGCAAACCTGAGTACTTCCCTGACATATTGTAAGCATTATTAAATTATTGTCCTCAACAGTTTTCAATATACACTCCTAATTTTATTAAAGTTTGCAAAATTTCTTGTTTCAAATATGTTTATCGATGGGAATAAATTCCGCGAATCCTTCCTTTATATTACCACAAGATGAAACATATATCTTATCACAAAACTTAGTTGATCGACATGCGAAACATCGGGAATGTCAGATTGGATTTTCTTCAATTATTTCCGATCTTACTTTATTACAAGACCTCCAAATTCTTTACAAATATGAGATAAATTATTTACATTTCCTCGTTCTTTGTTGGATCTTTTTGTAAGTGTAACTTTATGAACTCATCGTATTCCCTTAGGTTTTCCAAGCAGGTCAAATAATTTCCTTTCCTATTGGAATCTTTGCCTTTATCGTGAACCTTTAAATCCTAATCCTGAGCGACTCAATAATTTTACTGTTGATACAATTCTTTTCAACACATGTCTACAGTAGCATACTTAATTTTCCTTTTCCTGTAATAGTTTGAATATCAATTCTATTGAATTTTGTTGATCTTTTATACATAGCATGCATGGCTGACATGTGTTCGTTTGATCCCCATAAAATAACAATAATTGATCTTCAATTTTGCATACCAGTTATTAATTTGTTGTTGTTGTTTCTCATGCCTACACTGGCAGACCAGAGGAGTGCCAGGCCCGTCGAAGATGGCAAGAGGCGTGCGCCTTCCATGTTATTGAGCCCCATTGGGAGGAAGTCCGACTTTGCTCGACATACATGACACATCCGTTTTTACAGGAAGGTCCCTTTCATACATCCATTCACTCACACATATCGTAATTTAGATCCCAATCAGAGGCCGATAACCCCCTGATCAGTTACCCCCAGAGGTATTGATTTGGTATGGGAACATGGGGGACTTTGTGACCACCACCTATTTAACGTGCCCCAGTCACCATTAGTGAACACGAAGTTATTAATTTAGTTTTTGATGTTTAGAAAAGTTTGCAAGGGTGTCAGTAAACACTTTTACTTGTTTCTGAAAATAACAGCCAATTTCTCTTTTTCATAGTTCTATTTGATTTATTTCTGTAAAAATGATCACAAGAAAGTCCTCTGTAATACACTTCATCTCTGTCTTTATACATTAAATTCAAATTCTCTATATTCCCGATATATTTTGGTTTGTTATTAACTGAAGAATATGGTCAATAATAGCATCTGTTAATAATGTTGGCCATAAAGCTATATCACTTATTACTTCGATGTCTATAAGGAGGCGTCTTTCTGAACTATCTCTATCTTCTGCGTTTTCTCAATCCCTTTTTTCAGGACACAAATTTCCTCGAACCCTAATGAAAATATACTTTAAGACTTCGAGGCCCTACGCGGCCGCCACTGTGGATGCTCCCAACGTGGGAAAATTATTGGGGAATCCCAAATAAGATTTAGGTTGCTCCACATATATATGTATTATGTAAGGTGAGCTATGTAGAAAGTGTGTTCACTGAATATGACACATGTCTATTATTGCCGTAAGGTCTGACACCTGATGAAAATGTTTGAAGGGGTCCTATAGATTTAACTTTTTACATTTAGCTTATAATTTTGGCAGGGAAGTTACACAGACCAAAGAAAAGCATACATGAAATGATACGCTCTTGCTCTATTCACAATACTATTTCATTGCAAACAGCCCATGGTGCCTCATCCTGAGGACGACCCCATGAAAAAGCATAGGATTCAAATTTTATCAATGACAAATTCGAACAAGTAACAGTGCAAATAAAGTATCAGGGAGTGTGGTACAATATGAACTTAGAAGATTTGCTCCACCTCATCCTATGTGTGTGTTCTTAGCATAATTTATTTTGTTTAACCCTTCAAGTGTGCGTGTGATGGGGGGTTTCGACGAGATATCTCGTCCATCAAGAGTTGACCAATTTTGCTTATGACTATATATCTCGTCTATCAAGAACTGACACATTTTGAAAATGATGAGATATCTCGTCCTCAAACAGCTGACCAATTTTTCTAGTGGCGAGATACCTCGTCCATCAAAGCTGACCAATTTTGCCAATAACGAGAAATCTTGTAAACAAAATATTGTATTGCCGATATTTTATGGATGGGAGATCAAAATCTGACGAGGTTTCTTAAAATGATGAAATTTCTCGTCCGTCAGTTTTGCTAATAACGAGATACCTCATCGAGGCAATCACCAGAAGGGTTGATACTACATCTCCTTACCCATGTTATTCATGCCTTTCTGCATAAATTATAAAAATATTGCGATTGGGCAAGAAGTTTGGGCCTCTTAAATGTGTACTGCTGTCGCCGAATAAAATGACTTTACGACCTATTGAGTAAAGTCATCTCTATGTTTGGCTATTCATATTACCCGTTTATTTGCAATACTCATCTATTTCATAATTAATTTGGTGAGGCCGGTCCCATCCATAAAAGGGAGCCCAGTTGGAGAAGCAACGGATTAGCAACCTTTGAGCTGCGAATTCGAAACTCGGTCCAGTCTAATACCGTCGCCTACGCGTTAAATCTATCGTGGCAAGAAATGTCCTGGCTTGATACGGAAGTTTAGAGAGTGGGGTGCCAGCTCAAGTGTTGTCATCAATTTGCGAGGCGTTATCCTTGGACTTTTCCTTCGGAATAGCGACCGGACCGTCGCCAATAGCTCGCTTTGTTGCTAAAGTGCGACATTAATTAACTACCCACCCATAAAGATATTGTTGAGGCAAAGGGGTAGGAGTCCCTGCTGTTGACGTAAGAACATCAGGTCAGATTTGATCTAAGCGGATTAACAACCCGAGGGTTGCGAGTTCAAAACTCTATCGAACTAAAGACTAGTGAACGTAGGGGCTGGTACACGTTAAATCTGTGGCCTAAGATGTCCTCACATTGGTGTGGTGTAGAAGTTTGGAGAGTGGGGTACCAGCTCAGGTCTTGTTCTCGTCTTCTGACCGTGGTTCAAAAGGACGAGGCGTTGTCCTAGGATCGTTCACTTCGAAATTGATCCTGGAACATCGTCAATAGTGCGTTGCTCCAGTGAGACATTGATTAACTTTTAGGTTTATATATCATATACAACCTGTCGAAATCTCTCTCAGGTTTATGAATTGTCACATTAATTGTCATGAAACTCCAGACATAAAAATTTGTAATTTTTTCATTGACGAATTCTCGTAACCCCAGTTCTATTTGACCTAGGTGTTCAGTGGGATATAAAAACAATTAGAAATCCTCATGGGAACAACATTTTTAGATTATTTTTACAATCACTGAAGAATTCAGACCAACCATATGGTAGGTACATTTAGAGTGGCGACAAGGGACCAAATTTGGCCCAATAATTACATGCTTAATTGATGAGATGGATTGCACAACGCGCTAACTTAGATTGCGAGAAACACCAAGTTGTTAAAAAAAAGCTATTTATATAAAAAGTCTTCACATTTATACTGACAAAACACTAAAATAATAATAAATAAACATTCTAGAACATGAATAAGCTATATTTTCTTTTTAATTTAATGTACACACGTTTTTCTAGAACACACAAAAAGTTCCCATGTTAAGTCTATGGGAGCTAGTAAAAGACCGCCTCGGGCGGTAGAAAAGTTCTCTAAGCCAATCAGAAAGTGTTTCCCGTATGTAGACACTCTTATTATATAGGCACTCTAGGTACATTCATCCTGTAGAAAACATTGGCTATTATATATTAACCCTTGTTCTATTTTTCTTAGGTTTGGAGAGGGGTAAAAAACAATTCAGTGATCCAAATTGGAATAATATATATATCTTTAATATCACTATTCGACCAACTTACAACAAATTTGGTACACTCATTATTTCACAACTGTGCTTAATACATGCTATATACAGTTGCAGACTTAGGGGGTTGTAGCCAAAAGCTGCCCTAAGTTTACTTTCTAAAATAACTTATTCAATATGAAGCTTGTGATGAACCACTATTGCCTCTGTATTTCTGAAAAGGTGCTACATGCAAAATATAAAACCTACTGAATATACCACTTACTAATAATAATCAGTAAGCTGTCTGGTCCCTAAACCATATGAGTAAATAATATTCTGCTGAGTAGTATGTAATGGGTTAAATGATCATATGTTTATGAATGTTGCACTTCCATTATGATGATACGAACCAAAAGAAATTCCTTATTGATGACATATGAAATTATCATCAAAAACAAACATCATTTAGTTATCCAGAAACATAACAGTTGTTTTGATGAAAAAGTCAACAATGTGAATTTATAATCAAGGTGCAGGGAAATTCTCTAGTCTCAGGTGAATTGTTTCTGAATCCGCATAATTTTTTACTAGCCATCTCTTAACTAAAGGAAATTTATTATTCATAAATACAATTATACAAAGTTCTGGAGTTGCACCCTGAAAAAGAAAAATTTATTCTGTTTACCCTTATCCTGAAAGACAAAAATTAATTATGTTTCATCTTACATAAAAATACAATGATACAAACTTTTATAACAGAATTTTAAAAACAAGAATTTTTTTTATAATGATTGCCCTCAAGTAGTTGCCATGCTTTTCACCTACATGAATCTTAAGGGTATATCTTGAATGGCTACATCTTGAACTTCCCACTTAAAATCAGAGCAGTAGCTAGTCTTGTGTGTGAATGTTTGAGGTTACTTTAAGATCATTAGTATTCACTTGCTACTTATGTGAAAATTTCTCGACAATTTAATCCAACAATCTTGACCTCATTACATCTTCTAATCATCACAATGCAAATGATTGGCATACCTTGAAATCGCTACATATAGAATTTTCCACTTAAATTCTTAGCAGTAGCGAGATTTAAAAGAATATGCAAGGTTACTGTATCCATACTTATTTGAAATATTTCATGACAAAAATTTTTTATCTTGAAGTTTTATTACATTTTATGATCTTGACAATGCAAATTATTGAAGTAAATTTTTACAACCAGAAGCTGTCTTGTCTTCTCAACATTTAATGAAACTAATTTATTGCAATCAGTAGCTACAGAGTTTAGTTCTATCTGTCTGGTTAAAGTGAGGAGGGCATGGAATTAACCAATCTCCCAGAAGATTTAAAACTGTACAGATCTGATTTTTCCATAATTGAATTGAATCTTTGAGCAGAAGTTGTACCGCGGGGTTCATAGAAATCAAATTTTTCCAACCAATAGAACCCAAATTTTTTTCATTAAAAGGTATAAATAAACACAAATACATATATTGACGACCAGCTACAGGCTCGAGCCCAACAAGGCTGGTCCTTTGTTTATGAATTCCCCAATTCCCACTGACTATCCAATTGTATCTTAAATTCGTACACTCCCTTTGAATTAACTATATTTTCTGGCAACGCGTTCCAACTGTCTATTACCCTATTAAAGTAGTAGTTTTTCCTTAAATCCCGATTAAAATGTGTCTTATTCAATTTATACCCATGGCCCCTTGTTCTGTTATCCCTATTGAAATTTAAGCCCTCTGTGTCCCCTTGTTTTACAAACTTGAAAAGCTGAATCAAATCCCCCCTCCTACTTCTTCTTTCCAGTGTATACATGTTTAGCTTACTTAAACGTTCATTATAGTCGAAATTTGCTAGCCTCTTTATTATTTTTGTAGCTCTGTGCTGAACACTTTCAATTGAATCTATGTCCTTTCTCATATATGGAGCCTAGAATTGTACAGCATATTCTAGATGTGGTCTTACTAAACCCTTATATAACGGCAAGATTATATTCTTATCCCTTGAAGTTACAGTCTTTTTAATATACCCCAATAACCTATTAGCCTTTTTACACGCAGCTGAACATTGGTGACCCATTTTAAAATCCCTGTGAATTATCACCCCAAGATCCTTGACTGTTTCTCCCTCCTTTACCTTTACTCCCTGCAGACAGTACTCGGCTCCACTGTTCCTGTAACCCATATACAGAACAATTTGCCCATAGTGAAAATATTCACTACTAGAGGGTTAACGCCCCCTGCTCGCCAAACCCCGGAACTGCAAGCAGTTCCCTCCGGATCGCCCATAGGACACAACAATTCTTTAGCCTAGCTTAAAGGGGATCTATTTAGTCTACATAGACCTGAAAACTGATCTGATTATGTATTGCTGAACGATACAGCTACAGTTCTGAGAGAGCAGCGAGAAAGAGGATCTCTGGGGACTACTATGTACTAAATTCACTTTGAGGAACAGTATGGGTGAGTATTTACACTGATAAATAGATTTCTGGGATATGATATGACAATGTATTTACAATAACAAATTCTGGGGTATATGATGTTTGAGTATTTACACGGTGGAAAGCAGTTTATCCGAAGGCCCTTTTTACGTATTGCTGAACCATACAGATAATGTCCTGAGGGAGCAGCGAGAAAGGGGAACTCTTGGGACTACTATGTTCTAAATTCACTTTTAGTAACAGTGTGGGTGAGTATTTACACTGACAAATAGATTCCTGGGATATGATATGACAATGTATTTACAATAATAACAAATTCTGGGGTATACGATATTTGAGTATTTACACAGTGCAAAACAGTTTATCCAAAGACCCTTTTTACGTATTGCTGAACCATACAGCTAATGTTCTGAGGAAGCAGCGAGAAAGGGGAACTCTTGGGACTACTATGTTCTAAATTCACTTTTAAGAACAGTGTGGGTGAGTATTTACACTGACAAATAGATTTCTGGGATATGATATGACAATGTATTTACAATAATAACAAATTCTGGGGTATATGATATTTGAGTATTTACACAGTGCAAAACAGTTTATCCGAAGGCCCTTTTTACGTATTGCTGAACCATACAGATAATGTCCTGAGGGAGCAGCGAGAAAGGGGAACTCTTGGGACTACTATGTTCTAAATTCACTTTTAGTAACAGTGTGGGTGAGTATTTACACTGACAAATAGATTCCTGGGATATGATATGACAATGTATTTACAATAACAAATTCTGGGGTATATGATATTTGAGTATTTACACGGTGCAAAACAGTTTATCCGAAGACCCTTTTTACGTATTGCTGAACGATACAGCTACGGTTCTGAAAGAGCAGCGAGAAAGGGAATCTCTGGGGACTACTATGTTCTAAATTCACTTTTAAGAACAGTGTGGGTGAGTATTTACACTGACAAATAGATTTCTGGGATATGATATGACAATGTATTTACAATAACAAATTCTGGGGTATATGATGTTTGAGTATTTACACGGTGGAAAGCAGTTTACCCGAAGACCCTTTTTACGTATTGCTGAACGATACAGCTGAGGTTCTGAGAGAGCAGCGAGAAAGGGAATCTCTTGGAACTTTTAGGAACAGTGCGGGTGATTATTTACACTGACAAATAGATTTCTGGGATATATGAATGAATGAATTTACTATGATAACAAATTCTGGGGTATATTCATTCACATAAAACCTCCCTGCACACACAGTTGTGTATTTGAGAACTCGCAGATACAACAGTAACAGATTCGAAAGATCTCTCTAGAAAGACCTACGTACAATTGGCCATGAGTAAAAACTGGTTTGCTCAAATCTAAACATATTTTGTCAAATGTTTGGCCCTGAGCTTTATTAATGGTCATTGAAAATGCTAACCTAATAGGAAATTGTTTACGCTTGAATTTAAAAGGCATATTACTATCAGGTGGAATAAAAGGTATTCGAGGTATCAGGTAAGATTCATTATTTTCGTTACTTATTTTTTTTGCTTCAATAGTATTTTTCTGCAAATTTACCATGATAAGTGTAGTTCCATTGCACAAAACTTTTGAAGGTGCTAAATTTCTGAGTAACATTATAATAACACCTGTTTTTAATTTAAGTTTATGAGGTGGCATTCCAGTTGGTGTAATGCTATTCAAAAATTCCTCTGAATATGTAAGTTGATCTTCACTGATTATTGCAACAATACTCTCATAAATGACTTCATTTCCTGGCATACACTGCAGTACATGATTATTGATTTGCATTGATGAATCATTTGTTACAGTGAGAATGGCACGATTTTTGAGCTCTTCAGGCGTCACTGTTTCAAAATCTATATCATTGAACAGTTGTTTGGCAGCATTTTGTGAATTTTTTTGAAGAGTTCAATTCATCAGGCCAATAAAAAGCTCCACAAAATGAGCATATTTCTGTAATGAATCCACAGTTGTGTTCAGAAACACTTATTTCCACTTGGGAATCAGTTCTATTACTTAAATGTTGCTCCATCGCGTGCTCTGGCCGCAGTATTTCTAGCGGTAATTCTCTGAATTCATTCGTCAAAAGATTCCCTAGTTCGCTGCTCTCTTATTCGCAAATTATATTGAATTAGACGCAAAGAGCTAATTTTTCTATCAAAAACCTCTCACAATTATCGGGAAGATTGAACGCAATGCGCTTCCCGTTGGTGAAATGAGGGATATCAATATTTATTTACATTCATAGAGGACAAACCCGTTGCCACAACCGGGAGAGAAATACAGGCCAATTTTGCGCCACGCATAAGTGTATTATATATATATAGATGGGCAAATTGTTCTCTAGCCAATTGAGATAATATTTCATTAGTCTGTTGTTGTTGTGTCTAATCCTTCAGGAATCCAGGGTACGTACTACTGGAAGTTGGAAGGCTATATTGTTATATTGAGAACTAGGAAGTTAGTGAAAAAAAGTGACCTTGTTATCCAAGCCTCATCTAGAGAATGAATATGGAAATAATGTTACACATTTAATAATATTTTATGTACAATATTATAGAGATTAATACCTGCATTGAGCAGAACCTTCTGTAATAATTGTAGAATTCAGTTCAACAGCCGTGGGCTCAGGTGAATCAACAGGTTGAAATAAACTCTCAGATGAAGAATTGAGTGATGGAAACTGAACAGCAGGCAAGACATGGAAAACCTGCTGCTTTTCGACGTCAAGCTTGCCAGCTTCTTTTAGCACTGCAACAAAGAGTTAAATGCTAGATTAAAGTTTCATTTCCTGTTAAAAATGAAGGCCCTCCATTGCCATACTACTTTTCCTAGTGACTGGGATCTACAAAAAGTAATATTATGCTTCTTTGGCAGTAGAAAAACAGCCTGTGGTTTAGAAGATAATTTTTTGTGTTCACTTTCTGCAGAAAAAGTCTCTGCTTGCTTTTCAAGGGAGAGGTAGTTTTTGCGGGACAATATGGCTGAAATCACAATGCACATATCTTGATTACAGTTTATTATGTTTTGCAACAGGTCCTCAAATTTTGAGAAGCATTTCTAAAGGCAATCATAGGTGTTATTGGTATCTACATGAACCAAGTCACGATTCTTTAAAGATGAAACTTTTTTCGTTACACGTTCAATGTTGATTCATGGATAAGCTAGAACATGTATTACATTACCATGTAATTGTGATGGTAAATACTGATCTACGTATTTGACCATCGAATCCACACCAATAATTAAAACCTTCTTAGTTACACTACAATTTTTGAACAATTTACAGATAGGAAGAGCATTTAAGAGACGGGCAGAGAAACTAGTCAAAGAAAACAATCAAAAAGGACTGCAGCACAGATGCAATCATTAATTTTTAAAATGCAAAATGAACTCATAAAATAATTCAACAAAGAGTAAAAATCACGAAAACGAACAATGGAAACACAACAAGTGTAAAGCAAACAGCAAAAAATATTTGAGAACTGACACACACAAGAAATACAAAAATGAATATCAAAAACAAAATATTAAATAAGAAAAAGGATAAACGATTCCATTCCAGAGAAAGCTTTGCGATATCAAGGAGGGTAATCAAATCCACGGACAGGGATTGGCGTCTGGCACTGAGCGTCGTAAGCGACTGGCGTGATTTCCCACTACAATGCATTCCAAAATCGAAATTGGCTCCAATGCCACAAGAGTTTTCGAGCCAAGACGGCAAAATCTATAGCAACCTCCGAAATTCTATAGCAACCTAGTGTGCCTCTAGGCGCTACATTTCGCACCCAAAAGAAACTTTCTAGTTGTTCAACATTACGTGAAAGTTTCTTTTGGGTGCGAAATGCAGCGCCTAGGGGCACATTAGGTTGCTATAGAATTTCGGAGGTTGCTATAGTTTTCGCCGTCTTGGCTCAAAAACTTTTTTGGCATGGGAGCCAACTCAATTTAAGCCAATTTTGGAAAGCATTGTAGTCGAAAATCACGCCAGTCGCTTACGACGCTCGCTCAATGCCTGTCCGTGGATTTGATTAAGCTCCTTGATAACGCGAAGCCTGCCTGGAATCGTTTATCCTTTTTCTTACATAATATTTTGTTATTTTAGAGGTTATTTTGTTTATGATAATTATTTTTGTATTTCTTGTATATGTCAGTTCTCAAATATTTTTTACTGTTTGCTTTTCGCTTGTTGTGTTGTTTCCATTGTTCGCTTTCGTGATTTTTACTCTTTGTTGAATTATTTTATGAGTTCATTTTGCATTTTAAAAATAGAGTGATTGCTGCAGTCTTTTTTTATTGTTTTCTTTGACCAGAGTTTCTCTGCCCTTCTCTTAATTGCTCTTCCTGTCTGTAAATTGTCCAAAAATTGTAGTGCAACTGTGAAGGTTTCATTTGGTGTGGATTCGATGGTCAAATACGTAAAACAATATTTACCATCACAATTACATGGTAATGTAATACATGTTCTAGCTTATCCATGAATCAACATTGAACGTGTAACGAAAAAAGTTTCATCTTTAAAGAATCGTGACTTGGTTCATGTAGATACCAATAACACCTATGATTGCCTTTAGAAATGCTTCTCAAAATTTGAGGACCTGTTGCAAAACATAATAAACTGTAATCAAGATATGTGCATTGTGATTTCAGCCATATTGTCCCGCAAAAACTACCTCTCCCTTGAAAAGCAAGCAGAGACTTTTTCTGCATTAAGTGAACACAAAAAATTATCTTCTAAACCACAGGCTGTTTTTCTACTGCCAAAGAAGCATAATATTACTTTTTGTAGATCCCAGTCACTAGGAAAAGTAGTATGGCAATGGAGGGCCTTCATTTTTAACAGGAAATGAAACTTTAATCTAGCATTTAACTCTTTGTTGCAGTGCTAAAAGAAGCTGGCAAGCTTGATGTCGAAAAGCAACAGGTTTTCCATGACTTACCTGCTGCTCAGTTTCCATCTCTTAATTCTTCATCTGAGAGTTTAATTCAACCTGTTGATCTATCTGTAGGGCTCCTAACACGTCACCTTTTTGACAATTTGTCACCTTTTCAGGGGTTTTAAGTTCTTAAATTTTATTTAGAGAAGAAAAAAATGTTTGATGCACAGTAAAAAAAATTCATTTTCTCTAAAAAAACAGGGTTTGTACGGATTCAATTTTGAAATGCGCTACATTCCACTGCAAGAATGGATTCAGAAGAGTACCATTTCAATTGTAAAAGGATACTTCACATTGTCCGCGGTGTATTAGCTGCAAGTTCTGAAAATTTTCCCACAGGAAAAGGCTATCAGTAAAACGAAGCGGCGAAGTTTAAGGGAAGCAGGGCCATCTGCATGTCCGACCCTTCTTACCTAATTACCTAACTTGAGTGGCATTAAAAACTAACGTTTTCTTTTCATAGTATTGTGTGGCGTATCATTTGGCGCAAGATAGATATCAACGGTTGAGAGGGTCGAACAATAGGAGTAACCCTCTAGGAGGTCAGACACTGACAGCTCGTAAATGGTGATCGATGCCAGTGGTCACTTAAAGGGGGGGGGGGATAACATCCTCCATACACAGATCTGAGGGCGGTCTCAGCAGACCCGTTTTATTTTCGGATTCAGTAATAAGACGAGAATGGAGAGGCCAAGAGACCGGACGGATCAAGTTGATATTAACTCAACGTTAACCCAGGAGGAGAGGTAATGCGTTTAGTACCTTCGTCATCACATGTTGCAGTTTCTATTGTGGGTCTGATTATGTCCAGAAGGTATAGATACGGCAGGGTAAACTCTGAAAGGACGGTGGAATCTTCAACATGTATGATAATTTACACTCAAAGGTGTCTTCGGCAAAGTTTTTAAGGGAATAAATCATCAACCTCACACATTCTAAGCTCTCGAAGCTCCCCATCAAGAACCCCAACATTCCTGTCTACGGTAATTTGGTAATGGTAATTTGAGTTAACGTCGTACTAGAGCAACACAAAGGGCTATTGACGACGGTCCGGGATCAGTCCCTTAAGGGAAAGATCCGAGGACAACACCTCGTAATTTTGAACCACGGTCAGATGACGAAGCAACACCTGAGCTGGCACCCCACTCTTCAAACTTCCACACCAACCCAACGTGAGGACTTTCGGCCACGACAGATTTAAGGTGCACCAGCCGCCTCTACACCATACGCTTACAAACATCCATGCCCGGACCCGGATTCGAACCAGGAACCTTCAGATCTAGAGGCTAACACCTTAACCACTATACCGGTTGGTCGGCTCCTGTCTACGGAATGGAGGCGATTCACGCGCTGTTGTCTTTGTGGCAAAGAAATGAGGGCATGGAAATCTTAATGACCTTCAGCCGTTTCTTCAGGAGTTTGAGATCTGAAAGATTCCAAAGCCTTCCGTAACCAGAGAATTCAAAAATTTTGTCCGTCTCTGTATCCAGAGGGTTAAATATTAAAGGAGTGTTGCGAACATATTGAAAATCATTCTCTGTTATCATCATTACAAATTCTTGAGGTTTTAATAGTGAAAGTCACTTTTTAAAAAGATTAATGACTCATTACTTTCTACCCGAAAAAAAAAATTAACATTGGGACACGTAAGATTCACACAATACATAATGCTTTTCTTAAAGGTCTAAAAGAGTTAGGGGAAGATGTGTCTGAACTAATTTTTACTATTCACAGATTTTTTTAACCAGTAGCCTAAGCATTGGTCAACATACAAACAAATTCAAGCAGACTTGAAACTTCCCACTCATTATTTCATCAAGCATTGATCAAGCAGGTGGCTACGCCTAAAGCCAGCTGCTGAAAGGTTGCTTGAACAGTGGATTGCATTGCGAAAGTATTTCCTTGACAACATTCCAATAAAGAAGCCAAACATGATACAAAGACCAGGCTACAAAAAAATTGTTCATTTCCTTAGAAGAGAAATTATGAAGGCTAAGGTGATATTTGTTGTATCAAGTGCAAGTATATTTAATCTTGTGACCGAATTTCTTCAGAAAAAGGAACCTCTAAAACTTAACCCTTCATTCTCAATTTGAATTGTTGACAAGAGCAATTTTGGGTAGGATCTACAAAGAAGAATTTATTCGAGATTTGAAAATAGCTAAATTGGAAGATATATGTCCTCAGAAACTGTTGCCTCTAGCTGATATTATGATTAGAAATAAAATTTCTAGAGCGCTTCCGAATTTCAAAGAGAATGAAAGGAAATTTCTTTTTTCTAAGGGCTCAGAAGCTTTACATTGCCAGTGTTAAATATCTTTTGAAGAAATCCTCCTTCAGTTCATCTCTCCTTAAAAGTTTATCCTGTCTTGGTCCTCTTGAGAGACTCAGTGGCGAGAGTGTTCGACAAGTATCAGAATTTGCAAGAGTAATGCTATGGGATGTCCCGACAGACATACTACTGGATGAGTGGAAATTACTCAAAAGAGAATTTGAGGAAGAAGGATTTAGAATGAAGCCTATTGATGTTTACTGGAACCAGTTCTTCAGACTGCGAGACTAGCAGAGTTGCCAAGTGCTCCGGAACTTCCGGAATTTCTATGCTAAAGAATCGAAAATTCGCAACTCCGCGAAATCTTTGGTTCACTCACGAAATCGCGTCAATGCAGGGAAAAAAGAAATTTCCTCTATGAAAAGGAATTTTTTTTTCTATTTTCGGAGAAATTGTGTATAAGAATTTTGTTTCTATAATTTAGGGATAAAACCTTTCATGTATACATGTAATTTTTTATCCTTTAAAACAATACTAAGTCCATAATCCGGAATCCTCAGGTCCTCGGCCATTCCGAATTTCGGATTATTTGCATTTTTTGTCAAAAAAAACCTTAATCTAACCTCCCCTGCGCAAATTTTGAGTTTGCAATACTAAAATAGCAGATATATAAATAGGAATAAGTAGAAAGAATATATAAATAGGAATAAGTAGAAAGAATATATAAATAGGAATTTTTTTTAAAAACAATGCAAGAAATTTTACTTGCAAATCTTCTAATTTTTCTGTGTGGTATTTACTCTGAACATGTTCGTTATTTTGCGTTGTTAGGTCTAGGTTTACCTCCTTGTACTATAAAAATTGTCAAAAAGATGGAAAAAAGTGAGAAAAACAAATTAAAAAAAAAACTCGGGTTAGCAAAATGTCCAATATTTTTTTTCTTCGAAATTTTTGATAATTCCGAATATTGGACATCCGCATTTGGGACTTAAAAGAAATTATTTGTGCTAATAGGGAATTTTATGACTGTTTTTAAAGAAAAATCTGTAGACATTTTATTTTTGTCCTTATTTTCGCGTTGCTCCTAAAGAAAAAGATAAAATTAATTTCAGACTTTTTCAACAACAAAAAATAAGACATAATTTTTCAAAGAAAAAGAAGAAATTCATTAAGCTGTGTCAAAAATAAACGAATTAAAATATCATAATTCCGGTTCTTTTAAAAATTTTATGTTAATATTTTAGAATTATATATTTTTTAAATGAAGAAAATTAAAATATCCTTCCAAAGAAAGAAAAGATATAGGTAGCTGGGGAGCATCTTTTTATTTTCTATCTTTATACTTGAATATATTTAGCATTATTGTTATTTGTTACTTTTTTTTGCTTGATTAGTCACTTTTTGTAGTCGATTAGTCACTTTTTGTCACCTTTTTGGTTCAATTTGTCACTTTTGTCACCTTTTTAGACCTTAAAACCTGTTAGGAGCCCTGTTATTGTTATTTGTCACTTTTTTTTTGCTCGATTAGTAACTTTTTGTCACCTTTTTCTGCTTGATTAGTCACTTTTTGTCACCTTTTTCTGCTTGATTAGTCACTTTTTGTCACCTTTTTCTGCTTGATTAGTCACCTTTTTGGTTAAATTAGTCACTTTTGTCACCTTTTTAGACCTTTAAACCTGTTAGGAGCCCTGTATCTGAGCCCAAGGCTATTGAACTAAATTCTACAATAGTTGCACACACACACACACACACACACACAGAAGGTTCTGTTCAAGCAGGTATTAATCTCCATAATATTTTACATATAATATTATTAAATGTGTAACGTTGTTTCCATATTCATTCTCTAGATGAGGCTTGGAATACAAGTTCACTTTTTTTCACTAAACTTCCAAGTGCTCAATATTAAAAATATAGCCTTCCAACTTTCAATAGTAAGAACCCTAGAGGTAGGATCACTGTTTTGTCAAAGCATTCGTGGATTGAGGAATTTCTAAATTTCCCGACAGTGTTATTGATGGGTTTTTATGATTCTTTGTGGTACGAATTCTTTAGCTGCCACGAGCTTAGAAACGGATTATATCTATAAGATTGATGAAATATTATCTCAATTGGCTGTAGAACAATTTGCCCATAGTGAATATTTATTTATACCTTTAAATGAAAATAATCTGTGTTCTATTGGTTGAAAAAATTTGATTTCTATGAACCGAGCGGTACAACTTCTGCTCAAAATTACAAAGATTCCATTCAATTACTGAAAAATTATATCTATAAAGCTTTAAATCTCCTGAAAGATTGGTTAATTTCATGCCCTCCTCACTTTAACCAAACAGATAGAACTAAACTCTAGCTACTGATTACCCTTCTAGCAATAAATTAGTTTCATTAAATGTTGAGAAGACAAGACAGTTTCTGGTTGTAAAAATTTACTTCAATTATTTGCATTGCCAAGATCATAAAATGTAATAAAACTTCAAGATTTTATTGAATAAAAAAAATTGTTTTGTCAAGGAATATTTCAAATAAGCAGCAAATAAGTATGGATACAGTAACCTTGCATATTCTTAAGTCTATCTACTGCTAAGAATTTAAGTGGAAAATTCGATATGTAGCGATTTTAAGCTATGAAAATCATTTGCATTGTGATGATTATAAGATGTAATGAGGTCACGATTGTTGGATTAAATTGTCAAGAAATATTTCACAGAAGTAGCAAATCAATACGAATGATCTTAAAGTAACCTCAAACATTCATAAGACTAACTACTGCTATGATTTTAAGTGATAAATTCAAGATGTAGCCATTCAAGATTCATGTAGGTGAAAAGCATGGCAACTACTTGAGGATAATTATAAAAAAAAAATCAGTGTATAGAAAGCAACAATTTTTGTTTTTAGGATTCTGTTGGAAAAGTGTGTATCATTGTATTTTTATGTTAGTGGAAACATAATTTTTCTCTTTCAGGATAAGGGTAAACAGGATGGAGTTGCATTCTGAAAAAGAAAAATTCAGAGCTTTGTATCATTGTATTTATGAATAATAAATTTCCTTTAGTTAAGAGATGGCTTGTAAAAGATTATACAAATTCATAATCAATTCATCTGAGCCTGTAAAGAATTTCCTTGCACCGTGATTATAAATTCACATTGTTGACTTTTTCATCAAAACAACTGTTATGTTTCCTGATAACTAAATGATGTTTGTTTTTGGTGATCATTTCATATGTCATCAATAATGAATTTTTTTTTGGTTCAGATAATCATAATGGAAGTGCAACATTAATTAACATCTGATCATTTAACCCATTACATACTATTCGATAGAATATTATTTACTCATTTGGTTTAGGGACCAGACAGCTTACTGATTATTATTAGTAGGTGGTATATTCAGTAAGTTTTATATTTTGCTTGTAGCACCTTATCAGAAATACAATGGCAATAATGGTTTATCACACAGTCAGGCCCGCCGCTAGCTGTTGGAACGCCCGTGTGCAACACCGATTATGTTGCCCCTTGTTTAACTACGACTACATACGCTGAACTTGCCAGAAAGGCTCTTTAGTGTTGTCTCATAAGGGTGTGAAAAAAGAAAATATACTTTACAAAGAAAAACAATTTATTTTTATTACTTAGTTAGTTTTGGTTACTTAAGTTTGAGACCACATACATATTTGCAGGGGTTGGACAAAATAATATGAACACTTGTGAAAAAATAGCACTGGAAAGAAACCTCTCGTACTGCCCTCTAGCGGTGAAGGGTGCCACCTAGCGGATGACAAAGTACACACATCAGTCTGCTACTAGCAGTGATAGAAGTCGGATGCGAAATATATTTCTGTGTTAAAATTGCGCTATGGCTGACCTCTCTGATTTCGAAAGAGGCATGATTGTTGGGGCCCATCTTGCTGGAGCCTCAGTAATGATAACGGCCACCCTTCTAGGTGTTAGAAGAAGTAGTGTCGACTGTAATGTCAGCATATTTGAAACAGGGGAAAACATCATCTAAAAAGCACAACAGTGGTCGAAAATCGAAGCTGAATAACAGAGACAGAACGGTTTTGAAGCGGATTGTGGCAAAAAAACACTATACAACAGCATCCCAGATAACATATGAGATGAACACACATCTACAGGATACAGTTTCATCAAAAACTATCCGGCGTGAACTGCATATGGCAAGTATCTATGGTAGAGCGGCTATTTCAAAACCATTGATTACACCATGCAATGCCTTGAAGTGACGAATATGGCGTCGTGAGCATAAAAATTGGACACAACAACAATGGGAGGATGTAATATGGTCAGACGAATAGTCGTTCACATTATTCCCGATCAATGGACGTGTTTACGTTTGGAGAACGCCACCAGAAGCCTATCAAGTTGACTGTCTTCGGCCTACGGTTAAGCGGCGGTTCAGTCATAATCTGCCCACTTGTTGTTCTGAATGGCCGTGTTACAGTAGAGGATAAAATCAGTCTTCTGTCCGACCATCTTCACCCAATGGTGCAAACTGTGTTTCCTGATAAACGACCAGTCTTCCAAGATGATAATGCCCCCATTCACACCTGTGGAATTGCCGAGACTGGTTTTATGAACACGACAATGAAATAGAGCACCTCATCTGGCCCCCTCAGTCCCCTGATCTCTATATAATTGAACCTTTGTGGGGTATTTTGAAAAACAAGCTACGCAGTCGATTCCCCCCTCCAAGGACACTTTCTGAATTAGGAACTTTTTTGCAATTTGAGTTTGAACGTATCCCTCTGTACAGAAATTAAACTCTTGCCTTTGCGAAATCTGCTATCAATTTTCTTGTATCCAAGCTGTCTAAGATTTCATGTTCAATTGAAACTATAGCTAAATTACTCAGTCTTTGCTGGTGCATTGATCTTAAATAGTTTTTTTATATTGTTTAACTTTGAAAAGGACTTTTCATTAGATGCAACTGAAACCGGCAATGTAAGTAATATTCTTAGCGCTATTGCTGTGTTCGGAAATGTTGAAATTAAGTCATTAGTATAAATATATTGTAATAGGGTTGTGAATCATGTCTGTTTCACTACTTGAATCGACTTTAAGCTTCAGATTTAAATCTTTAGTATGTTTCATTAATTCATCGTTGGAGTAATTAAATAAGTTATTGCTGAAAATGCCAAATACGTCCGTAAATGTTTTTAACTCCCCGAATCTATACTTTAAAAAAGCTAATGTCTGATCTAGGATTCTGAGAAAGCTACTTTGTATTTGATTTTGCGGTCTAGTTAAACTTCATCACTATGTTCATATTGAAATTGTGTTGGTTTTCTTCTTGGACGAATTGTGTTTATTGGTGGGAAATCTGTTTCTACATTGAGTTCGTGAGCCACATTGGTAGCTTCTTATAACACCCTTTCAAAGTGTTCATCCGTACGATATTAAGTGAACTTATCAATGAACTTATTTAACAAATTTATGCAGATTTGAGTATTTATTGTGGGGCTATTCATCATTTTACTCAGAGCATTAATTTTGTTTAAAGTATCGAACCAAATTACATCCTAGAAAATAAATCTATAATTTTGAATGTTCAAAGTAAGCGAATGAGCTTTGTGAGATGTAGTACAGTCCCATTCCGACGAATTATCAGATATTTCCAGCAAAACATCAAATATTTTTTTCGGGGTGATACCGTAATGGTTTGACTGCATCGATTCTGCTAGACCATCGCGTGTCACTCAAAGCTTTTAATTTGAAATCTGATAAATGTTTGCAAATTATCGACCACCTTTTTGTAGACGATGAAAAAAAAACGTAAATTTCTTGAATTATATTAAAAAAATTTAGTTTCGAACGTAATATTTTTGCTGTATCTTTGACTTCCAAATTCAGACTGAGACCAGCATGGAGCGTAAAATGCGCGATTACTGATTTCCAAAATTTTTTTTCAATCCATTATGTTTTCCATTGCGCTCTTGAAAGTTTTTTTCCTTTTCTGCAATTACTGAAATTTTTTATAAATGGTAAGTATTTTTTTAATTTTTAATACAACTAGGGGGCTTTCCCTGCTCGCCTCCGCTCGAGTAAAATCTGGATTATACGAATTATTAAGATAGTTCCGCCGTCGCAGGAGATTGACTCTGCAAAAGTAGTTTTGCTATGTGAAGCAAACCAAACGGGATTGTGTGCAATCCCCGGGGGTTTGCGAGCAGGGGGCGGAGCCCTCTAGTCACTTTTTAAAAAATAAGTTGCCGCCCCCGCAGGATTGAAAACTGTGATGTTTAGCTCAATTCTTAGACGGTTTCCCGAGAAAGTACGGATCAGAAAATTAAAATATTGACAAGGTTTGTTCAAAATTGTACAGGAAAATTTTTTTTCCTATGCAACTATTAGTTTAAGGTTTATTAAATGTCAAAGCTGAAAGAGCGAAATTTCTAATGCGGGTGAGCAAAACTCATGAAAATTTTTAGTCTTCAGCCTTGAGTTTTTTTTTTAAAGAGCACCTCTAAAGCCGCGTCCACACCGGAGAAGCAGAGCAAAACATGGATGATTGATTAACCTCGGAGACAGGTTTGATTGGCAGCTCGTTCAGTGTAGACGGTGAATGAACATTTTGAGCACGAGCAAAATGATCCGCTTCTTGTCGGTACATCAAAGGAAAGCAAGTGCTCGTGCTCGCTCTATTTGGACGGCGTTTTTTCGTTCCCTTGCTCGACGTTCAATCAATCACCGGGGTCATCGTTAAGAAACGGGTCGGGGTTCGGAACATAGAAATATTTATATTTCTTCGGATTTTAAAGTGATACTATTATTTAAGTAGTCTTGTAAGCATTGTGTGTTTGCTATAAATAGTTGACGATTAAAACTTAGTTGTGAAAATGCAATCTGCCCATATTAGTGTCAAAATTGATGTGTCCAATCATGTGTATTTAGATGGTCTATATTAGTGGTCTTGGGGAACTTTACCCGTCTAAATCTCTGCTATTATAAAATAATGTGTCCGACCTCCACTACGCAATGTCCGGACGAATCTATTGCACTTACAATAATGAAATTTGGCACACGGGTAGTCCGAAGTTTTTGCAATTTTTGTGTCCAGCCTGAATTTTAAAATTCAATTTAAAACATTTAAAAAATAATTTATTGGAATTTAATTATTATTGTCTTCTTTGGAATAACAGTTGCATAAAAAGTTAGCAGATTCTAAATGTATTTTTTCCACTTCCGTTTTCATTTTGCGGAGAAAGATTTGTCAGCAGACTAAAAAAACAAATAAAGTTTAAACTTTAGTTACGTAGTTCTTTTTTTTTATCTCCTTGATCGTAACAGATAGAGAACAATTTTCAACGGATATGAAATCTGCGGAAAATTTCACATTAGATCTATACCAAAAATATGATTTTCGATAAATGAATAATTTTAAATTGAAACTTATATTTTTTCCAACACGAACGCCACTTTCTGTGAAGAATGACTTTCGTTTGATTCGAGATATCACAGATTTCATTTCCTGCGCTCAAACCATTCCACAGAGAAGAAAAGCAAAACAAATTTAAAAAAAAACATATTGACTGGCACTGTTAAGTACTTTTTTGTAAAATCGGTATCGTTAAAGACAGATGAAAATTTCAACAGATTTGAAATCTGAATAAAATCTAAACCCCTAAATCTCTACCTTCCATTTGATTTTCTTTTAATAAATATTTTTTCAATTAAATATTTATATTTTCGCAAGAGATTCTGACGTCACGCCGATTGGATCTCTTCGCAATTCGAATTTGACAATGACGAAGTCATTACGGCGTTGACCGAGGTGTTTGTTTGCGAAGCAAATCATAGTTCATAATATTCATAATTTAGTTTGCGAAGCAAATCAAATTAGAATTTGGGGGGAATCCATTCCAATAGGCTACGAATTTCCATTTGGTTTGTGAGGCAAACCAATGCCATGATTCCTTTTATCCAATAGGCTTCGCAAACCAAATGGGAATTCTTAGCAATCACCACGCAGTGGCTAGGTTAAGATAAATAAGAGGTGGATATTTAAAATGTATTTAAACTTTTTTGCAGTTAAAGAAAATTTAAAATTGTTGCACTGCAATATTAATACGTTTTACCGAAAAATGCCGAATTGAAAGAGACATTCAATATGTTGGAACATATGAGTCAAATATTCAGTAAAAATTTCTCTCTTATTTTGTAGGGAAATAATCTGCTAATATCAATATATATATATATATATATATATATATATATATATATATATATATATATAATATAATATATATATATATATATATATATATATATAATATATATATATATATATATATATATTAATAAAGTGGTTGCCGCAGCCGCCGTCGCAGAATTGAAAATACGGTTTGTTCCATATTGTACAGGGTTAACGATGAAGTGGATTATTTTCCGAGGCGGCTATTAGTTTAGGGTTTATTAAGTGTCCTAGTAGGAAAAGCGTAATTTCTACCGCGTGTGAGCAGAAGACGTATACATCTTCAGTCTTTTGGCTCCTAAGCATATTTTCCATCACGGGTGTCACCAAATGTCGCCTTTTTTTGTGAATTTTTCTTCCTATTTCTCTTTAATAAATCTTTAATGATAATATACGCTGCACTCGCGATTATGCGCCGACTTCGTAAAGAACGGGACCTTAAAACAATTTGCTTCAAACAATAAGTTTGCAGTTTAACTTCAACACACAACCAACCAGATTGATCGCGAGCACATGGAACATTTTGTGTCCGAGCTGTCAAACCAGAAAAACCAGAGAGATTGATTCACCAAACCTGTCTCCGGTGTTAATCAATCATCCATGATTTGCTATGCTTCTCCGGTGTGGACGCGGCTTAAAACTGGCTTTAAAAAAAATACATCAGCTTGCTGTAAAAACTCTTGTTTTGATAAATGTCTTAATGTAATAGAAATTACTAAAAAAAATAGCACTAGCAAAAAAACAAGTTGTTTTTGTTAACTTTTGTTGTATTTTGTACTTAAAATGCAATTATCTCAAAATCAGTTTTTTGCAATTTTGCCATCAAAGTATTAAGGCTTTTTGATAAATGCACTTATAGTTAAACTGTTTACATTTTTTAGGTCTTGAATAACTATTTGATAGACACAGGGAGAGCTTTTTGTATGAATAGTTCAGAAAAATTTGTAAAAATTAATAAACAAAAAATTTGACATTTTTATAGAAATTTAACACATAAGGAGTAAAATATTTGTTTTTATGAAAACTCGTAAATAAATTTTTTTAAATCTCTCCCTAGGTCTTTTGCATATACTACAACAATATTGTAAAAATTTATTTCACCAAAAATATTGAAAAATGACAGATTGAATTGCAAATAGAAACAATTTTTTTTTATTGATTATTGCTTTAAATATGTGCTTAATTAATGTTGTGTAGCACAAATACATCCTGCATAGCTTTAGCCAAAGCCTAAATTTCTTTCTCAGTAGAAGATAAAGTAATGAATGTCTGTTTTTTCACACACTAAGTCACAGGACAATCATTTAAGAAAATTATATACCCCGATAGAGATTTTCTGTCATGTGCAGGCCCTGATTTACCATTAGGCCCGTGAGGCACGGGCCTAGGGCCCCCATAATTTAAAGGGCCCCAAAGTTTCAAAAGTACCTAAAAATTTTAAACAAAAATAACTTTTCATATTTTCTGGAATGTTTTTTCAACAATTTTTGAAACGGTCAACAGTCAAATACGTAAGTACCAATTATTGTTTTAAAATTAGTTTTTGTGATGAACGGATAACATGGGGGGCCCCCTTCCTGCGTGTTGTGCCTACTATACCAAATTTTCTAAATCGGGCCCTGGTCATGTGCATCAGCCCCCAATCTGCATCAACATATACATTAATAATAAAATCACTGCTAGAAATAGGAAACACCAGATAAAGTTCTAAAGTCCCTTTCAGGTATCTTAAAACTCTTTTCAGACCAGTCCAGGCAGCTTCTGGTAGGTTCATTTCGTATAGTCTTTATATAAAACAAAAATCAATTAAATTTTCAAATGTTATGTTAGGCTTGAACAATATATTTATACCTACTTTGAAAATGTGTCATTAATATTAATAATTAATGCAAACAGAACTTTAACATACTAATATCTCATGCTTTCCAAAACAAAATAATCTATAACTATAAAAGATGAAAATAGCATTGCACAAAATCGAATGTGACTTGATAATTTGATAACAGTAAACGATGAATTTTTACACATTGAAAAATAGTAGTACTGACAATGTAACAAGCTACAAACACGGGCTAAAACTTCATCAATAGAACAAATAAATATGTTTAGTTATTCTTGTTTAAATATTATTAACATTACAAAATAATGTACAGAAATATCCATGATGTTTATCTTATAGGACTTGCAATTTTTAGGGATGGCTGCTCTTATTCACTGCTAGATTCGGCGAAAAATCGCCGCGGTCTCGGCGGCTGCATCTCACCTGTTTTTTCTTACATGCCATTATTTTTTTCAGCAGGAAAATAGAATTAGAAAACTTTTATGCAAAGTAACATGCGTGTTCGCATGTCAATTTTTCATAATATAATGGCTACCGGCAACCCAAACAACGAACGTGTGTCCAAGCATAGCTTCAGTTAAAAAATAAATATTGGCCAATATCAGCGGAACATCGTTTTTGGATATTGTTTACACAATGTCGCCAAATATCAGTGCAATATCAGAAAAAATTGCGTAATATTTTACTATAAAAAAAATGGGTAAGACAACACGGTGTCATTCTTTACAGTATTCTTCCTCGTTACATAAAACTAAACGATATCTGCTAATATCGACAGATATCGTAATTCCGACATTCACAGACATTCAAAATATTGGCAAATATTGGTAGAATGTTGGCCAATGTTGTTGTGCTACCTGGGTACCTTTCCAAGTGACTGGGCTTTGCCATACTACCTTTTCAAATGACTGGGATCTACAAAAATAAATATTTTGCTTCTTTTGGCAGTAGAAAAACAGCCTGTGGTTTAGAAGACAATTTTTTGTGTTCATTTTCTGAAGAAAAGGTCTCATAGCTTGTTTTTCAAGGGAGAGGTAGTTATCGGGAGATAATATAGCTGAAATCACAATGCAGGTCTCTTGATTACAGTTCATTATGTTTTGCAACAGGTCCTCAAATTTTGGAAATCATTTCTCAAGGCAATCATAGGTGTTATTGGTACCTTCATGAACCAGAATCAAGTCACGATTCTTTTAAAGATGAAACCTTTTCCGTTACACGCTCAATGGTGATTCCTGGAAAAGCTAGAATATATATTACATTAACAATTCATTGTGATGGTAAATACTGATTTCCAATTACTCCGTATTTGACCATCGAATCCACACCAGTAATTAAAACCTTCATAGTTACACTACAATTTTTGAAAATTTACAGACAGGAAGAGCAGAATCTAGTCAAAGAAAACAATCAAAAAAGACTGCAGCACAAATGCAATCACTCAATTTTTAAAATGCAAAATGAACTCATAAAATAATTCAACAAAGATTAAAAATCACGAAAACGAACAATGGAAACACAACAAAGAGAAAAGCAAACAGTAAAAAATATTTGAGAACTGACAAACACAAGAAATACAGATTACTCAAAAATGAATATCTTGAACAAAATTACTTTTAAAATAACAAAATATTTTGTAAAAAACGGATAAACGATTCCAGGCAAGCTTCGCGATATCAAGGAGCGTAATCAAATCCACCGACAGGCTCTGAGCGACGAGCGTCATGACCGACTGGCGTGATTTTCCTCTACAATGCATTCCAAAATCTAAATTGGCTTAAATCGAATTGGCTCCCATGACAAAAAAGTTTTTGAGCCAAGACCGCGAAATCTATAGCAACCTCCGAAATTTTATAGCAACCTAGTGTACCCTTAGGCGCTGCATTTCGCACCCAAAAGAAACTTTCGAAAATATGATTCACTAATGACTTCCATGAGAAAACGTCTCAAAGAAGCCAAAGCCAAAAGATGCGCCAAAGTATTTGCCAAAGAAGCGATAACTAAAGAAATGTAGCAGTTGCAAATAGCGATAACTCGCCAAAAAAAATTTCCATGAACACACACTAATTACCCGCCTCGGGTGCTGCATTTCGCACCCGTTCGATAGATTAGCCAACAGTGTACTAAATATGATCAGCTGATTGTGGCAAACCAATCAAAGTGCCTGACTGCGGTGTCTATCCTGCTGCTCCGAGTAATGTTTTCCTATATGTTGTTTAAGTCCGTTAACCAGTTCATGATTTGTGAACTGCTTTTCAGACAGACGTTATATCAAAATAATTTGATGTGGAGACTTCTGGACTGAGTTTTCTCCCGAGAGAGAACTAACTGATCATGCTGAGGGACGAAATTTGTATTTTAGATCCAATATTTCACGTGCACATGAATGATATGTAAATGAATTGAAAATATTTGTTGTAAAACTCACTTCACTGATGGAACAACGCTGTTGCAAAAAATGCGATTTGAGATTGGCAACTTATCGTTCGACAGGTATTGAAGTATTCCCAAGACCACGCAAAAAAGACTTAATTTTTTAAAAATTCTATTTATGTGCTTCTCTTTCAAATGCCATTTAATGAGTTGATTTATCTGCTTTTTCAAACATTTGGCAGTGTATCACAATTAAATTATATCGGCTGAAAAAAATGTTCAAAGTGCCTTGTTAAAACATCCACATTTATCCATTGAATGTATTATAATATAGAGCCCATGGGGGAAACAATCATGACAAAAGGGACTTTCAAATTCCATTTAATAAGATGATTTATCTGCTTTTACAAATATTTGGTAGTGTATCACAATTAAATTATATCGGCTGAAAGTGGCTTGTTAAAACATCCACATTTATCCATTGAATATATTAAAATATAGAGCCCATGAGGAAACAATATGACAAAAGGAACATCAAGTACACCTAGTTCTGTTTTTGCACATACATTTTTACAGGAATTCAAAATGAATATTTAATTCTTTTTTACGCGAATCATTTTGATTTAACTCAAGTGGCAAGAATTTGTTTTAGCCGAAATTCTTTGAAAAAAATTTTACTTGTGGCATAGTAGTATTATTTTTAAATAACATGCACTAATGAGGAACGCGCTGGGAAGTTTCAACGTGAACTGAAGTTGTTGACAGCCTTTTACAGAGAATTATATAACGGCATAACCAAAACGCGAATGCAACGTTTAATAACTGATTTCTTTCGTGAAACATCAGCACCAGAAGAGACTCATGCTGATTGTTCTCAAAGAGATTATAGAAAGAAATTCATTAATATAGGAAGAAGACAATGTCCATACAACATTTCTAGAGTTAATAGTGATATTCCTGAAACATGCAAACGTATGCGCTGTTGTGTTGTCCGAACGTGAAATGAATAAAATCATATGAGTAAAACAGATTTTGTTTAGTTCATAAAGAATTTTTTCTTTTCAAATGCAAATTTACTTTCACACATTTTTATTACATGTGTATTTTGTTGAAATAGAATAATAAGCTTGAAATGAATATTTTCATATGATTCTTTTTCTGACTTTTTAGATCTATAACCAATCTTTTCTTCCATACATACAATGTCTTTTTCTATACGAATGTATTTACACATATTCTTCAGGAACGTATTTCGTGTAAAAACAGAATTAGGTTAATACTTATTTTAACATGGGATGACACTAAACCCCCTTATCACCTTCAAGAGAAAAATCCTTAAAATGCAGTATAGTGCAGCTCTGACAAGAAGGCAAACAACCTTCAGTCAAGTTTAAAATAGGTGTGAGAGCATATTAGAAGATTGCTTTACTAGAAAGCAAGCATGAAGTGATGGTCATGCATATTTCACCCCTGCCAACTCTCACTTCTGTCTGTACCAAATGATAGACCTGGGACCAGAATCCATGCTTCAGATGCGAAACACTTTTTTGTTTATCTTATCACTAGTCCCCTAAATTTACAAATTGGTCAAACCATGACTCGACTGCTTCCTCCCAAGATCTGTACTATAGAAGAAAAAATTTTAATGTTATCAAAAATTAGAAAAAATTTCATTCATTTACATAAATGATTAATATTAACTAATGCCAATTTAATTCCAATGAAATAGTACACTAAAGTGCCAGAAAAATGAACACCAATCTGCTAGGTAGGCCTCCTATAAAAGCATGGAACTGCAGAAATACGACAAGACGTACTCCATGAGCTAATGGAAGTATTCTCTAGGTATTGAACCCATACTTCCTGCAGAGTGCTTACAATTTCGTTATACTTAAATGTTTCTGTGTTGCATAGAATACAAAATGTTGCACCCTACCAAGAAAAGTGGCACAAGTAAAAAAATAAAAATTTTAATGTTATGTCATTGAAAAATATGTGGCCCAGCGTGTTATATTACTATTCTTTCGGATATAATAGAAGTTACCACCATAAATACTTACCTAAAATTTAAAAGAAGCTTATACTATTTCATATAAGTTTTATTGTATCCTTTAACCCGCGGTTAGTCGCGCATTGGTCATTTCCCCTCAAGTGCATGCTCTTTCTGTTGTATCTTCCCGTACTTTTTAAATAAAGATGAATGACATTGTGTAGCTGACCTTCAAAGTGTCCTCTAGCACTTCCCCCGGTTTGGTCACATTCTTGTGAAATTCCTGGAAGTTATAGTACCCGAAAAGGAAGTTCGGTCAAACTGACCGCGGCGCGCCTACTAACGTTAGTCCAAATAGGAAGGAGAGTGCATATTCATTTCTCCACGTTTTTTCGGTGCTGGCTGGCTGGCAACACAAAAAATCAAAAGATGCAACAAACATGTCGCGATTGTTGCAAATATATTTGCAGGGAACATACACAAACAGTTTGTACTGAGTGTTCTCAAATTGACAGAGCAGAATTGGAAATAGAGTAAAAACTATTTATAAATTCACTTTTTTCTTAATCATAATTAAATATTTGTTATTATATATAATTCATTACTAATTATTTAAAAAAATTTAATTGTTTAATTTTACATAAAAATATGTTTATTTGTTTACATTATCTTCTCATCCTTTTTTATTAATTTCTAGAATTTATGCATTTGTCACTTGATTGCCATCACGATTTATGTTTAAAAATAACTTTTTAAATACTTTTTATTGATATGTATCCATAAAAGTGTTTGGTTATTCCAGAAACAGTTTCTATCTGTTATAAAAAATTGTTCGGTCGAAAAGACCGGCGCGCCTACTCACGTTACAAAAAGTGGCGCGACTTACGCCGGGTTAAGTTAATGTTTCTCAAATTCTGCAATTTTGAGTTGTATCACTTTTCTTGCCTGAGTGCGATGTATTTTATAATGTTGAGATTTGGTGACTTAGGTGGGAATGGCAAGACCCCCAAACTCAGATGAGGAGTGTTCCTGGAAACCTAATTTTACATGTCTAGTGTGGTGGTGCATTGTCCTGTTGGATGAGGCCAAACCCATCAAAATGAACTCGACTGAACTCCAGGGAGTAACTTGTCAGGAAGTATGCACACATAGCGTTCACCTGTTATAGACGGTTATAGACTTACCAAGAGTCCCATTAAATTCAAGCTAAACAACCCAATACCCTTACGGAGCCTCTACATGACTACAATCCCCTTTTTGAAATGTTCATGGGGTTTTTTCTCTACAGGAGGATCTTTCCATCTGCCTGAAAGAGTTGGAAACAACTCATCAGGCCAGATGCTTTCAGTCATCAAGTGTCTGGCGGCAGTGTTTCCAAGCCCAATGCACATAGCTGTGTGTCGAATATTCATTGAGGGTTCTTGAATTAGGCATTTGCTTCTATAGGCCCTATCTTTAGGGGAAAGTTGAAGCCCTCACGCTGATGTTTGAGGACAAAGCATTAAATTCTGATGTTATTTGAGGCAGTGTTGCATACCTGTTGCATGAAACAATTCTTACCAGCCGATGCTGGTCATGTTCACCTAGATATTTTGCAGCCAAACTGCTGTCATAAGTTGCAGGTTTTTCAAAAATTCACCCTTGTTATTGTTCACCCTTGAAATGGCACTAAGTGACAATTCTAACTTCTCCACTCCCGAAATTCTAGAAGCCATCTCACCAGCTCCAAATATTAAACTGCATTGAAAATCCCTTAAATGGTGGTAACTTACCATTTTCACATCTGAAACAGCTCTAGATGCTCCAATTGCCAACAGCCTTTTTGCATATGTCACATTTTAACCTCTTGTTCTTGTCCTAAACCTGTTGAGTCAACCCCCCCCCCATTCGTTACTTTTTACCTTCCTGCATTCAGTAGTTTTGATATTTCTATAATTGATCAGTTTTAAATTTTATTTCATGAAGTTATGTATCAGATGGGGATACCCCATCTTAGTTATCTTTTTACTATGATTTTCTTGTGATTAAAATTTTAACCTTCATGTGTAATTTTGAGATAACTTTTCAATTTATTTTTTTGCATCTTCTCTTTTAATATTGGTCTAGTTATTCTGATGTCCTTTAAGCATACTGAATTTTATTATCTTGTTTTTTTGCACAGCTTATGCATCATTGGGTCTTGCATCATAAAACCCAAATCAACTGACCAACCCACAGATATTTGTCGCTCTTGCACAGGTTTGTATATGCACTTGCAGACACAAACTGAACATAGTTGAAGTTGCTATACATTTTGCTTAGGCTTGTCTACCTGTTTTTCTGGCACTTCGGTGTAGATTTTTGTATGAACTGAAGAGTAGTCTGGTGGTGGTGTAAAGTGGGTATTCAATGCAAAAGCTACCTCATTAATTATAAACTCTGTTTTGATGAAAAGTAAAACTCAACAATATATTTAAGTTCTTTAAAACATTTTTCAATCAAACATTTTGCTGGTAATATATAGAAATTCTCTTAATTGATATTAAGAGAATAAAGTGTTCAATTACTCTAAAATCATATTTCTATTAACATATTGCTGGCAATAAGCTTTATGACTGAAAAATTCAACTTTATTATCTAATTTCTAGATGATTCTTACTAAGTAAAAAAAAATTTTTAAATGAATATAACAGAGCATCATATTTTTGTACCACCATCCAGATCAACAGCATATTCAATGTATAAATTATATGTAAAGTTGAAATATATTTATATGTTGTTTTAAACGAAACATTGCAGCAAAATATTACTCAAATTTAAGGGGAAAATTTTAAAATTTTAGTTCAAAATTATCACGTTAAGATTTATTTTATGCAAACTTATATAATTCAGAACAAAAACTAAATTCAGTGACAGATACAGTCAAGCCCACTTATTACGAGTTCGAATACAGCGAAATATCGGTTATTCCTACTTTTTTTTCTGTCCCCTTGGAATTGCAGTATTAAATTGTGTTAAAAAGATCACATATAGCGAAGTATAGGAGCATGAATATCGGATACTGAGAAGTTTTGAGTTCGAGTAAGGGATCCCCCCCCCTTTTTTTTTTCCAGTTGTGGACAACAAAAACGAAAGGAGAGAGGCAATGGATAAAAACTTCCAAGAAACGTGGGAGAAGAGGTTTTGCTTTTGGTTGTTTATTGGTTACTAGGGTCATGTGTTTTAACCTTGAGATGTAAACCGGATATAGGACAGTTGTGATTTTGTCTTGTTATGTTACAAGGCAGATCAGTGGTTCTTTGGGAAGGTTTGGTAAGTGTTTTTTTTTATCAAAATATATTACATCAAAGCTACCGCCTTTAGATGTGGGCATAATAGTTCTGAAGTTTTCTTTTGAATTTAGAAACTGATCTACATTTTGTTGTGGACATTAAAATTGCTTGCCAATTTTTAGATGATGCCTTGCATTTGGTTCAATCGAAAACCATCCAAACCTGCTGGCAATATGCAGAATTTTTAGGGGGACTTGGGGACTCAGATTTCATTTCTGAGCCTCATCCTGAAGAAAGTTCCCTGTGGAAAAATTTACATTAAAAAATAATTTTGAATGTGGTGATGTACTTTTGTTGATTATGTTGGTAGCGATTGCAACGTAGAAATTGAGCAGACGATGAATCATTGCTGGAGTGTTACAAAATACTTTGGATGATTCCGAATAGGAACATTGAAATTGAAGTAAATAGACAGTTATCGACATCAAAATCTGCCGTGGACAGTCTTCAAAATTTGTGTGCGTTCTTCAAATCGCATAACATTGACTGTCGTGATAATTTTAGTGCACTGGAAAAAGAATTATGCAACTGCATTGTAAATTCAACTGTTTAAAATAAAGTTTTACAGACCTTTTCCTACTTATATAAAATAAAGTTTCAGCCCTCGTATGAAAATTCTTTTGCTTTATAACATGCGGGCAAGTTAATTTTTTATTATATTGGATCTAACGAATAATTTTCATTGTTTTGTATGACTTCGCTATATGTGGGCTCGACTGTAGTAACATTTAAAATGAGGGTGGCAAGACGGAATTTGATCTACCATGAACAATAAATCAATCAAAGGGAGTTAATATCAATTTCCTTGAAATTATTTAAAAAATAGTGAATGAAAGAAATTTATTTTACTTCCCAGCATTTAAGTCTATTTGA
Organism: Metellina segmentata; assembly: GCA_947359465.1. Classification (NCBI taxonomy): domain Eukaryota; kingdom Metazoa; phylum Arthropoda; class Arachnida; order Araneae; family Tetragnathidae; genus Metellina; species Metellina segmentata. The sequence goes on along the minus strand of OX375884.1, from coordinate 17,426,309 downwards.
GAGAGAAGTAGTGTTTGTTAAGTGTGCTAAATAAACTGAGATGAATTTTTTGTCAGCAATGGTAATTGGGCATTTGTTTTGAACTGAATTTTCTATTGATTTGTTCTAACAATGAATTGCACTGTGCTATAGAGTTTTACGTTAAATAATCATTCATTCTACCTATTAGTCATTGCATTCCTAAAAGAACAAAAGTTTGAAGATTTTACTCATAGTTTATAAATTTACACATTTGATGCACTAAATTATTGTATTGTGCTAGTAACTTCATCATGATGTACAGATGATTTTATCTGTTCTAAGTCTTAAAATTTCTGTACCTCGTTCATTATCATTTGATTTTAATGGTATGCATTTTTATTTCTTTCAGAAGAAGGAGGCTTCATCAGTTTATCATTTTAACTATATCATTACTTAAACCTTAAAACTTTTCACTTCACAAATCTCAGAAAATGAACCCATCTGCAAGAAAGAAATTATCATCAAAAGAATGGTCTGAATGGGAAAAATATGTGAAATTTTTTACCTTTAAAGTTTCGCAAATTGTAGTTCAAGCCCGCTTTGGCGAAAGGAATTCTCAAACAAATAGACAACTACCTAAACGTGATTGGGTAAAGTATACAATGTTATATATTTATTTTGTGATGAAAAATCATGTGATATGTTTTTGATATGAGGTATGTGCATTTAGTGCTTATTTATACACTGAGCGGCCACTTTATTATGACCACCTGATAGTTTTAAGCAAATAACCTATTGCATCGCAATGTTTGCGCTAGTTGGCTTGGGTAGTATAAAAGAAGAAAGCTGAGTTCCTGAGACGTTTGTAAAGGTGAATTGTTTGTGATGATATATGGGGAAAAACGTGATTTGACGGAGGTTGAACATGGGATGATAGTAGGAGCTCGGAGGTATTGAGCAAGTATTAGTGACACTGCCGCATTTGTGAAATGTTCACGAGCAGCTGCAGTGAAAGTCTATCAAGACTTGGAATGTCAGACAAAAAAACTGTCTGAACTTGCAAATTGTGGTCGTCACAGAGTGGTGAATGATCGGGTGTAACGAAGAGTCTCCCGAATTGTAAAAGAGAATAGGATGGTAACATTGCAGCAGATCGTAATCAAGGAACCTCTCATAGTATCCCTGAGCGCATTGTTCACCGTACCTTGCATCGTAAGGGCTATGGAAGCCGAAGACCCATGCGAACACTGTTGTTCTCTGCAACAAACAAGATAAAACATCCTAAATTGGCTCAGGCACACAAGGATTGGATAGTGGACAATTGGAAAAACATAATGTGGTCCGATGAATCACGTTTTAAGTTACACCATGCAGATGTGTGAGTTAAGAGTTTGGCGGAAACAGCATGTAAACAGGGATTCTAAGTGCATTGCTACAACCCTTCAAGCTGTGTAAGGCAATGTAATGGTCAGGGGAATGTTTTGGGCCCTTTATTTCGTGTGTATGGAAGTCTGAATCAGACATCAAACCTAAACATTGCTGACCAAATGCATCCTGTAATGCTGATGGTTTATCGCAATGGTGATGGGTACTTTTAACATGAAAATGCGTCTTGTCATAGGGCTGGTATTGTACAGGATTGGTTTGAGGAATATGAAGGAGAGGTCACTTAGTTCAGGTGGCCCTCACAATCCCCACAACTCAATCATATTGAGCATTTGTGAGATGACGTTAAAAAAGCCATCAGACATCTAGATCCACAACCATCCAATTGCACACTATTGGAAAGTGACATTCTTACAAGCATAGTCTTAGATTTCATAAACAAGTTATAAACATCTCGTAGGATCGATGTCAAGAAGAATCAATGCTGTATTAAAGGAAAAAGGTAGTCCAACGACATATTGACATGTGGTCATTATAAAGTGGCCACTCAGTGTATATATTATGAGATCCAGCTTCCAGAGTGGTTCAGTGGGTTTTCCCATTGTGCTAGCATCCTGCAAGCTAGGAAACAGGTTTGATTCCTGTAACTACCCTAAGTGTAATTCTGTCTTCTGTGTCGCAACTATCCTTGTATGTGTGTGCCCATTTATTTAGTAGAAAAAACATTATTTGGCTAGATCTGGCCCTGCAGCCATTTTTCTACCAGAAACGTCTCCAAGAAGGTTGCTGGGCAAATGTTTCTTCCATCGGTTTCCCACATTTCCTCCTCACTTTTTCTTTTGCCGATAAAGTGAAGTCCTGAAATCTTTAGTTTCACAATTGATGCTACACCGCTTTGCGTTTTATACTCTGAAGAGCCAAAACATTATGACCACTTACTCAATAATGAGTTACACCTCCTTTGGCCTGCAAAACAGCCGCAACTTGCCTAGGCATAGATGCCACAAGTTCTTGGTACATGACTGGAGACAGGTTGTACCAAATGTCTAAGCAGCAGTCTGCGTCTACTCAGTGTTCCCTGGCCCACTGTAGGCGTAGTTGACAATGACGCTTGGTCAACAAAGGCACACGAGTGGGACGTCTGCTGCACAGTCCCATATCAAACAGTGTCCGCTGAACTGTGTGTTCCAAAACACTTGCGCTTGGACCTGCACTGTATTGGTCTGTCAGCTGAGCCACTGTCTCGCATCGATTTTGCTTTATCAAGCGGTACAGTCTCAGACGTCCTTTTTCTTTGATGACGCATGTACGACCAACACCTTGGCGTCTACTGCTAGTGTCACCATCATTTATCCACTTTGCATGAATACTAACAACAGCAGATCGTGAACAACCTACCAGTCGTGCAATTTCGGTGATACTTGTTCCGATTCTTCGGGCCATTATGATCTGCCCTCTATCAAATTTGCTTAGATCAGCAGCATTTCCCATCACTCGCAAAAGTAAGTGCAAGAATGATTACTTACCTTCTCCAGCAGCAGTTAACTACCATTCTCACTTAATCATGTGCCCTCCATGTCATCCAGACAAGTTCATTGAAAATTGTGGGGATGGTCAAAATGTTTTGGCTTGTCAGTGTACATTGGCAACGAATGGCATTAAAAATGAAATTTAGATATTTTTATGCTCACAATTTATTTTAATTGTTTTCGTGCATATTAAGAAAAAGTTAAATTTCTAACTTCAGTGTTAAATAAAATAGGGTCTGATGTGTCAGGCACTTTAGTTTTATCTTTAAATTCTTTTCATGCTGTGTGATAGAAGTTTACTCATTAATTTTATAACATTAAATAAAAATAGATTTAAAATGTCCTACTGTTAATGGATAGCTCCTTAAAACAAAGCTTTCTTTACATGAACCCAACCACAAGATACTCTACAATTGAGCATTTTTATTTGACTTGGGTGTGGTGAGTTGGAAACACTACCTTTTTAATGCATGACACAAAATTTTAACCCTCTTAACAAGTTAAATTTTTTGTTTCAAGTTTCATCCATTTATACAAGACCAAAATCATTTAATTTCTTGAAACTGTTGTGGCATATTGTTGTGAATTTTGTCTGCGGTTCCTTTTATTTAAATATTTGAGTGAATAAATTGAAACAAAGTTAAAAAGCATTATTTGTGTTTTTTGTATATTTTCAAGCAGAATACACCAGAGGATTGTATGTATACCAACACAAAAAATTATTAAAAATAATTAGCATCAAAGTTAAATAGTTCTAATTTAAATAACATTATCCACTTGAATTCCAAACCTTCAAGATAAAAATTAACAGAAACAATTGTACTAATAAAATCAGTTTTACTAATTAATACATTTTTTCAAAAATGGTTGACATGTTTATACATTACAAATCCAAATTACAATTTTTTTAGCCAGAAGGCACATTACTAGCTAGTTCAGGTTTTTTGTCAATTGCCATTAACCTATTGTTCGGAAGTAGATAGTTAAGTAATGTAGAATAAAGGAGTAAAATCTTGAGAAATTTGTTTAACATGTCAAGACTGATGCATAAATAGTAGCATGTATTTGCAAGAAGGGTTATTATAGAACACAAAACTAGTAAATATTGTGTTTTTAAAGGCTTTTAAAATAAAAAAATTAGAAATTAAGTACTTAAAATGGCAACAGTTTAGTTAAATTACTATGTACAATTGCTTAACAACACTTAACACTTGCTCCACATAAATAATATCTGTCAGTTAGTACCCATTTCTGTATTTTCACCTTGGCTGCCCATAACGCTGTGCTCAGGATTCCTTGGAAACACTTAAAATATATCCTTGCTCTGACCTGTTAGTGCAATTCACTGCAGAGCAACCAGGCATGTTTATTCTAATTTTAATTTGTCTCAGTTATTCTAGAAAATAAAAACCAAGATAAGCTTATGTAGGTCAGGACAAAATTAGTCAACATCATCAGTATACATTTGTTTAAAAAAATTTATCACATTTTCAGATGAAAAAATAGAACAGATTGAAACTTGAGCAAATAAGCAGATGAATGTTTGCCTGAAAATAGTTAACAGCATTTCTTCTTTTTATGATTAGGAAGACCCCTCTGTGTAGTTAACAGCATCAGCTCACATTTATATCCAAATCCACAGATGAATGTTGATGTTGTGGTTGTTTTGTTCTGAAACCTAGCAGCAAAAAAAAAAAAAAATTAATGTTTGCATCAAAAACAACACTTTTGTAAACATTTCTTATTCACTTTATATGAAGCATGGTTACAACTTACTATCTACTTGACTGATGATTAAATTTGGTGCAGGTAGTTGTAAACCTTTTAAAAGTGAATAGCTGAAAAAACAATGTATTATCAAAAGTTTAAAACTTGCTAACTGCCTTTGGAGCGATGTTACATCGCCAGTCGAATTTCAATGTCGTCTGAAAGTCGAACATATGAATTAAAATATCATTCCAGGGAGGACAAAAAGTATTGGATTGTTTTAATATGGATACATTTGGTATAAATGAATTATATAAAAGCCCACTTACTTGCATAATTGATGAGATGGATTGCACAACGTGCTAACTTAGACTGCGGGAAACACAATGTTCGCAAAAAGCCATTTACTTAAAACGTCTTCAAATTTATACTGATATAACACTAAAATAATAACAAATAAGCATTCTAGAACACGAAATGAAACATGTAAAAGCTATATTTTCTTCTAAATTTAGAGTACACATGTTTTTCTCGTACACACCAAAAGTTCCCATGTTAAGTCTACGGGTGCTTGGAAAAAACCGCCTTGGGCAGTAGAAAAGGTCTCTAAGCCAATCAGAAAATGTTTCCCATATATCGCCACTCTGATTATATAGGCACTCTAGAGGGATCAAGGCAGGTGTGGATCCTTAAAGGATTAGTATATATATATATTTTAAAGCTAAAAAAAATAATTGCTGAAATTTAAAATCTAACTTTAACTTGAAAAATAATAAAATATAAGATTTACTTCCACTTCCAATCCATGCATATTTGTATATTTTGAAATATAGTAATGTTTAATACACAAAAAGTTGTACATGATGGAGATTTTTTTTAGTCATATTTGAATTCAGCACCACAAACCTAGTCAGTTAAAACTTTATTTCACCCATGTTATGAAGAAAGTTCAAAATTGCTGGCCATTGTATGTCATATTTAAAAGTTAAGATTTTTCTTGTGGATTTTGGTAACTAGATTTATAACTATATTTTATTGTGATTTTAACTGAAGTAAAAGCTGTTGATCCTGAAGATGAGTTGTAAATTCAGTATTTCATCTATTATTTAATATTGTATATATTATACGTCAATTATATATCATTTATTGTTTTTCATATTCATTTTTAGTTTAATTTAGTGATTGAAGACAATACTGAAATTCAAGCAAAAGCCAAAGATGCATATAGCAACATTTCAACGTCAAAAGATTTTTGCATATGTACAGAAATTTTGTTGAAGACTTCAGATGGTGATACTTTAGTGTTAGAAACTTGGAGTGTCACCATGAATACATCTGACTGCTTTTTAGATTCTCCTTATGTATCATATACAAGTTTAGCATCTGTATACTGTAGAATGACACTACTTTTGAAATCCATTATATCAGTGACTAGAATTACTCCAGCATACAAGTTATCTTCCTGTCAGAGCTCAGATACCCATGTGATATTGTTTCGAATATACTCAGGTGAACCACAGGTAAAATATGAGAATGATTTGTTTTTTAAATGCATGTTGTATTACAAATTCAAGAAAACTAACTTGTCTATAATTTTTTATAAATAGAAATTTTCATTTGTATCTCAAAAGTACACAACATCGTTCTACAATACCTTAGCCAGATTATAACAGCCCTGAGATTTAGGTACAGGGCCACATTTTCTATACATTGGGATAGATGCTAAACTATTAATCATTAGAATAATGTTAAAATTACAATTAATCACTGTTCTCATGACAGATTATATAAGTTTAGATGAGTGAGATTAAAATTGAAATATTAAAAAAAATATGTTTTAAAGTATTGTTAATGTATACAATATACAAATATTCATCTTAATTTCCATAGATTTTATATTACATTCAAATGAGTTCCGTTATTAAATAAATTACCTGCCAAATTTAAGTTCTCAGAAATTTACAACTATGTTCTGAATTGCTTTTATTATTTCATAAAACTCTTCAAGAAATTTTATGGAGCAAGTGTTTATCTATAAGGTGAAAACAATAACAAAGATAAGGGGTATGATATTATTTCATTAACTAAATAATTATTAATTTCTTCAAAAGTACATTGCTATAAAATACTTTTAATCTCTAAACATCTTTTTGTTGACACAAATTGTTTTGCACAAAATATGTTGGCATTAACCTTTTCAAGATTGGGAGGTTTCATCCAGATTTCGCTTTAAGACAGGAGAAATGGAAGAATAGCTTTTCTCCTTTTTTGCAAGCGTCTGTCCTTATCTTTACTACGGCCAGGTCCGCTGCGGTAATTGGAACCACAGGCGGTCCGTTCGTGTGTCCCAACATGGAGAGTTGAAAAGGACACCTCTTCCAAATTCCCCAGTCCTTCTGAGAAATTTCCCTTTTCATACTGCCAGTGTAATCTTTCTCAAGAGCTCCAACATGCTACCGGTTTTTAACACCCCTCTGCAAGGTCGATGATTTTATTGTCTTCGGGAGGGCACATCCTGTCAATTGGAATTTGGAGAATGAATACTTAGAATTTTGGAAAGTGATCACTAAGCCTAATGGATCCAGAAACTACTTTACAGCTGAGGTTGCTGAATAGTTTTAAAAATTAGTCAAAAAATTATTTAGAAATAACTGTTATTTTTTGCTAGTGGAGATAAAATGTTCAGTGGGAACAAGACCAGAGGCATAGCTAGTTTTTTTCCGTGGGCCCGGGGTAGATAAATGAAGTGGGGGTCTCTTTATCTACCTGGAATCTCACATTTTACAATGTACTATCTAAAATATCTCTTTAACCATGATGCATGTAAACACGATTTAATCTCAACATTGTACCCATAGACGTTCATATTGTCTACTAGCCACTATGTGGCTAGCCCGGCGTTGCCGTGCCATTTGCTCCGCAAACCAACGCCACGGGCAACGCCGTGATGTAAGGTAAGCTGGTGTAAAATTTTCCTCAGATTTCAAATCCGTTGAAGATATATTCAATTAAAAAATTATTTATTTAAAGAAAATCATATTTTTAGGTATCAATCTAAACTTAAATTTTCCGCAGATTTCAAATTCGTTGAAATTTTTACTCAGTCTTTAACTGTCTAAGAGATACAAAAAAGAATTTTGACTTCAGTCAAAAGATTTATCGTCTGTCTGGGAAATCAATCGCGCAAAATCAAAGCGGAAACAAAAAAATAATCTTCTCCACATTTTGCGGATGAAAAAAACTTAGCATTATTCTAAACCCTGACTGCAAGGTCGCATGAGCAGAAAAAGTTATCCGCGTTTCAAAAACCTATGGAGAATACAACTATGAAATTCATTTTAAAATCTTCTAGATTGAATTTTAAAATTTTGTTGTGACACAAAAATTGCAAAAAATTCGGACTACCTGTGTGCCAAATCTCATTGCTGTAAGTGCCATAGAATCGTCAGGATTTTGTGCCCGCGAAAAAAACAAACAGACAAACACTTCCTTTTATAATATTAGAGATGTGCTACACAATAACTTGTGTATGTTTCAAGTAAATAATAAAGTAGCGGATATAATAGTGAAGAAAAAAAATTAAACATTAAATTGGTAAAAAAGTATATTTCTAGTTTTTATAAATTTTATATAAAATGCAGTACTATGTACAAAAGTTACCTAAAAGATTGTTTCCTATTCTTATAATGTTGGTAAGAACATTAGATTAGAAAAATGCAACTTTCTTGCCTTCTTCTTTTCAATCGACATTGTATTTCTCATATACGTTAGAACATATATAAGCATCTTATATCGTTAATTTAAAAAAAATTGAAGTCAGCAAATTTAGTTACATTAGGATTACTGGGAAAATCAAGGTGGTCCTGCACCCCTGATAGAACTGACAAAGCTGCCATCATAGGTGCTACATTTTTGTTAATTTTTCATCCCCTCTACGTAAACGATCTACGTGTCATTATATCTTCCTACTATACAGATTTAGAAAATTTTATAATACATATATAGGTTAACAAAGATGACGTATTCTTGAAAACTAATACAATAATGAACTATATTGATGAAAAATAAAATAATCTGAGGAAATTGAAGTGAAAGACTAAGAATCGTAGAATATAATTCCAATTAACGTCATGCTAAAGCTACACATAAGGCTATTGACGACTGTCCCGGTTCAGTCCCTCTAGAATGCTCCTTTTTATAATAAATATCAAGTCATATTGAATCATGATTTGTTGACTGGGTCACACGTGAGCTGATGACTCTCTAAACGTCCACACTCCATTAATGTGAACACAATTTAGTCACGACTGATTTAACACACACCAGTCTCCTTTACACGACGGGAATGAAAGAATTTCGATAAACAACATACTAGAAATACACATTCCCACAAAAAAGAGTCGAGAACTGTTATCAGACCTGTTTTGAACCGCGATTATATGATGAGGTCATACATAAGCTGACATCCCACTCTCCATAATTGCACGGCACACCAACGTGAGGATATTTGAGCTAAGCCAGATTTAACATGGACCAGTCCTCTCTACAGGATGGATCTTTGGTCGACAGACTTCGGAGTCGCAACCTCACAGACCTACAACAGGCGAGGATAGAACTCATTAATTCCCTCGGTTTTCTTGAGGCCGCGATGGCCTGGTTCGTAGAGTGTTAGCTTAGCAACTGGAAGGTTTGTCAAGTGTACTGAATGAATACATGAGTTAGATCCTTGCCTGTGGAAGTATGCTTGCAACCTTTTGAGGTTGCGACTCCGGCACCTGTCAAACGAAGATCCATCATGTAGAGGGGGTCGGTGCATGTTAAATCCGTTGTGTTTCAAATGTCCTCATGTTGGCGTGGTGTGGAGAATGGAATCCCAGCTGAGGTGTGTCCTCGGCATCTGACTGTTTCAAAATTACATGGTAACAATTGTCCTCGGATCTTTATTGAGGGAATGATCCCGGGCCGTGGCCAATAGCCTGAAGTGTCGCTCTAGTATGACGGTAATTTAAATTACTTCCCCCTCAGTGCTCTCAACAACCCTCGAGATACTGACCCTCCAGATAAAAAGGTTGACTTTGAAAAAAGCCTGTAGTATTAGTTTCGAATAAGTGTTTGCTTTGAGAAAAGATGTTTTAGGTTGTTTTTTCTTTGGCTTTAAGAAAGGCCGTTTTTTTTGGGGGGGGAAGGGGTTGGCTTTGAGAAAAGCCGTTTGTTAGAAAAACTTATGACAGAAAAATCATGACTTGGATGACTCAAACTTAACGATGACTAAAAATTAGCTTTTGTAAATTTGTTTTAAAAATTAGCTTTTTTTTCAAAGCGATTGATGCAAAGACCAACATTGCATTCTTTGCATGAAACTGACATTCTTTTGCGTAGCCCATTTCTTCGACAAGCAACACATCGCCTTTGAACTTTCTCCGAAACCGGCCAGTGATTGCTGTTTTGGGCGTCAGTTGCAATAGCAAATCGTTTACTCAATTTGGGACTTGAAGTGAGCTGTAGAAGTGGATTTCTGGATGAAGTGAGCAGTGCATTATTTAAAAATGCTATCATTTGCAATTTTTTTCATCCATTTCAGCTTTTTTCTACCAAAAGTGTAAGAGTTGGCCATGCGATCGATCAAATCCACATACTTCAAGTGGGCGTTGTAACTTGCAATCATCAAGAGCTTATTATTATCTTTGGCAAATATATTATGTGGACTATGCATGTTTGAAAGCATATACACCTCTCTCTTGTCTTTCCAACATAAGGCCGTCATACCAACTGCAAATTGAACATTAACATCCCCTCGTTTCATGCGATTGGTCTTCAAATCTCGGGAATGCCCTTTACGGTTGGCACAAACAGTACCACAACTGTTAATTTCATAATTTTCAAACAACTCCAAATACAGTTTCGGGGAAGAAAACAAGTTGTACATATACAGCTTATGGCCTTTACCTTTTACACACTCGACTAAATGTGTAACAGTTGAGTGTGCCGATGATTCATTATTTAATTTATTAGTGTAGTCTTTCCCTAAATAAACTCTCATGTTAGAAGTATAACCTGAATTGTCAGCAAGTTTATGAACTTTAATGCCGAATCTTTTGTGCTTTTTAGGGATGTATTGCCTAAAAATCACTCTTCCCTTGAAGGAAACAATCACCTCATGCACAGCAATTTCCTCCAATGGCTCATAAACGTCCTTAAGAATTTGATTTAGGGTGTCAAAAATGTCTCTGACCTTCTACAAAGGATTATAGTTTGGATCTGTTTTGTCGAGAGGATTTTTGTTGTCAGAGAAATGAAGAAATTTTAAGAGTAGAAGATATCTGTCTCGGGGCATTATTCGACCAAAATATGATGTTTTTTACATCTCCTCTGTCGTCCAATAGTCCTTCAACGTATCTTTGTCGATATGGCCCATCAGCAAAGTCAAACCTAAAAACCTTTGTATTTCTGCTGCATAGGTCTCTACTCATACTGCAGAATGACTTGGTTTTCCACCTGAGGTGTTATGTAGTTGCAGCAGTTGAGATGCATATCTGTTTGTTTCCAATGCAACTTTCTCCATCAAAAAAAAAACTGGAAACACACATGAAAAAAAATCCAACTCACTTTTAGCTTTTAAAACTGTGCCTAAAATTCAACGCGAGCCCGAAAATTCAACGCGAGCCCGAAAATTTTAAATTGACGGTGTTTTGAGAAGATAAAGCTGTTGTCCACTTCAAATTTTCAAAATCTTTCTCACCAGCAGGTTCATAAACATCTTCGCTGTCATCATGATCATTTTTTCCAACTTCTTTATCTTCATCAGTTTCGCAATCTGAGTCATTGTCGTCGTAAGTTTCATCATCCAATTCTGCCATAAGCTTTTCTATTTCAGCTGAGGTGAGCCCTCTACTATGCTTCGTCATTTTAAATTTATGATCAATCGAATAAAAAAAATAAATTTTTTCAAGCAGATCTATGTGTATGTAGAAGAGTAAAAGAACAGAACCTAAGTCAAATAGCTTGAAATAAGGAGTCGCACAGTTTCAGTGGAAACACCTGCAAAAGGAAGGAAGAAGTAGGGACATCGACTCCTAGAAACATGTTTGCCAAGCGCACGCTGCGAAGCCCCTTAATGTTTTCGGGAAATGTTGGGAAAATAATATCCTCTCTTTGACCATGTGGTGATTGATTATTTGACCCTGCTGACTTCCTGCGGCGACCCCAGAGATCCCTGAAAGAGATACATGCCAAACGAGGAGTGGGAAATGAGTGGCCGAAATATAGGCCAGTCCCGTCTTTTTGGAAAAAAGTAGTGTGGCCGAAATATTGGCCACCCATACTCTAAAGGTCAAATATCTTAAGTTATATTCTCATAATTTTTGTCTTCCAAATATTTTAATAGTGTAACTTCAGTTTTATATTTTAGAGGCATCAACTTGGTGAAAATAATGTAAGCAGTAAAATTGGACAGGTTCTTACACCAGTTGGTACCTTGCAAGTCTCAGTGTCTTACCGATCAAAAGATAATATGGCTATTACCCCAGAAAGGGTTGTGAAAGGCAATCCTTTATTCTTGAAAAGTGATTACTTTAAACCTGACAAGAGTCCTAAAATTTCACACTCAGATGAGTGCAGATCAGAAATCAAGTATGTATAGTTTTGTTTTCTTCCATGGTTCATTAAAAAATATTTGATCATAAAAGTACCATTGAATAATTTAATGGGATCTGAAATGTTCTGATGACTTCACCAATTCTAGAAATATTACTGGTGTAGTTTTATAATAGTTTTATTCTTTATTCAATTGTGAGTTCTCATGGTCCAAACGAGATTTATAAAGCTGTTGAATGTCTTATTCCAAGAAATTATTTACTTAATCAGCTGTACATAATTATGTTGGTAATGATTTGATAATGATATTCTGCTAGGCAAAATACACTCATGTCCAAAATTGTCTTTACATACCCAAAAATAATGATATTCCTTGAAATAGCTGTTCAATGTAATCAATTTTCCCAGGGAATGTGAAAGACAAGCCTAATTAGAATTATGCAATCAAAAGTGATCAAACGGTTTTTGATATGCAAATCAAGCCATTACGTCATCCGACGGTGAATCGAGCGCTTTGCGCAAAGTGAATATCTGAGTAAATTTCTGCAATATAGCATTTGATTTCAGTGTGGAAGGACTTGAAGCAGTTTGTTATGGCTCTGAAGTATCATTTTGAAGAATCTGAAGTGGCGCATAATCGACCGTTTAAAAGCAGGGCTGATAATCATGGAAGCAGCAGGATGCGTGAATATTTCAAGACAGGCAGTCCTTGCACTATGGAAACAATTTCAGAACTCTGGAACTGTTGTAAGGAGACCTGGGCAAGGTCGTAAACATATAACTGCTTCTCAAGATCAATATATGGCTATAAATGTCCGTCGTAACTGGAAGTCTACTGCTCAGCAGTTAAGTTCAAATGTTGCAGCTGTCCCAGGAACTGTTGTATCAACCCGATAGAGAAATCATGGGACTACCTTGAAAAAGCAGTTGCAAGGAGACATCCTCCTCCTAGAGATATAAATGCCCTGAAGACCTCATTGCTGCAGGAGTGAAACTTAATACCCCAAACTGTGGTACACATTATTGCCAGCATGAAATCACATTGTGATACGTGTATACAAGTCGGGGGCAATCACATTCCATATTAAATTCATAAACCTAAATTTTTTCTGAACTCTCCTTGTCACATATTACTGTCATTTTTATTGTTTCATGCTACAGTTTTATATCATATATGCAGTACTCTTAAATTTTTTCCTTTGTATTTATGTGTGATGATGTTAAGTCTCATTCCACACAAATTCCTAATATTATACTTCACAATTTCTGAAAAATACATTATTCTATGCATGCAAAGTTAATTTTGGACACTAGTGTATACCAGGAGACAATTTTCCCTTAATTCAGTAACGCCTTGCCCACCTTGATGCTTCAAAAAATGTGATGACACCCATTAGTATAAAATGAATAAGGTGTTAAAAATGTATAATGAAATTTACAAATTATGAAACAAGTAGTTTTATTAATTCACTTTAAATTTATTATATCAGGTAAAAAATACAGCGAATTCAAAATAATCTCAGTAAACCTAAAAGCCCTAGCTCATCCCCATATCATGAAACAATCCATCAAGTTTGATTATTTTGAGTTACAATGCCATTTTCATTACCTGATCTGAATATTGTTGTTAAGAAAGCTTCATGAGAAGGCAGTAGAATCTCTTGCAGGGCTCCTAACACGTCACCTTTTTGACATTTTGTCACCTTTTCAGGGGTTTTAAGTTCTTAAATTCTATTTAGAGAAGAAACATTTTTGGTGTGCAATTGAAAAAATTCACTTCCTCTAAAAAAAACAGGGTTTGCACAAATTCAATTTCAAAATGTGCGTTACGTTCCACCACAAGAATGGATTCAAAAACGTACCGTTTCAATTGTAAAAGGATACTTCACGTTGCCCATGGTGTATTAGCAGCAAGTTCTGGAAATTTTCCCACAGGAAAAGGCTATCTATAAAACGAAGCCGCGAAGTTTAAGAGAAGCAGGGCCATCTGCATGTCCGACCCCTCTTACCTAATTACCTAACTTGAGTGATAGAACTTGAGTGGCACTTACGACTAACGTTTTTCTTTCATAGTATTGTGTGGCGTATCATTTGGCGCAAGATGGATATCACCGGTTGACAGAGTCAAACAATAGGAGTAGCCCTCTAGGAGGTCAGACGCTGACAGCTCGTAAATGGTGATCGATGCCAGTGGTCACTTAAAAGGGGGGATAACATCCTCCATACACAGATCTGAGGGCGGTCTCAACAGACCCATTTTATTTTGAGATTCTGGAATAAGACTAGAATGGAGAGGTCAAGAGACCAGACAGATCAAGCTGATATTAATTCAACGTTAACCCAGGAGGAGAGGTAATGCATTTAGTATCTTTGTCATCACATGTTGCAGTTTCTATTGTGGGTCTGATTATGTCTAGAAGGTATAGATACAGGGTAAACTCTGAAATGACGGTGGAATCTTCAATATGTATGATAGTTTACACTCGAAGGTGTCTTCGGCAAAGTTTTTAAGGAGATGGATCATCAACCTCTCACACATTCTAAGCGCTCGAAGCTCCCCATCGAGAACCCCGACATTCTTGTCTATGGAATGGAGGCTATTCATGCGCTGCTCCCTTTGTCGCACAGAAATGAGGGCATGGAAATCTTAATGGACTTGATCTGAAAGATTCCGAACCCCTCCATAACCAGAGATTGCAAACATTTCGGCCATCTCTGTATCCAGAGGTTAAATATTGAAGGAGCATTGCAAACATATTGAAAATCATTCTCTGTTATCATCGAAGTTGATTATTATAAATTCTTGAGGTTTTTTTTAGTGAAAGACAGTTTTCAAAAAGATTAATGACTCATTACTTTCTACCCCCAAAAAAGAACTAATTAACATTGGGACATGTAATATTCACACAATACATAATGCTTTTCTTAAAGGTCTAAAAGAGTTAGGGGAAGATGTGTCTGAACTAGTTTTTGCTATTCACAGATTTTTTAATCAGTGGCCTAAGTATTGGTCAACATACAAACAAATTCAAGAAGACTTGAAACTTCCCATTTCATCAAGCATGTTCATGCAGGTGGTTAAGCCAAAAGTCAGCTTCTGAAAGGTTGCTTGAACATTGGATTGCAGTGCGAAAGTATTTCCTTGACTACATTCCAATAAAGAAGCCAAACCTGATACAAAGACCAGGCTACAAAAAAATTGTTCATTTACTTAGAAGAGAAACTATGACGACTGAAGTGATATTTGTCGTATCAAGTGCAAGTACATTTAATCGTGTGACCGAATTTCTTCAGAAAAAGGAACCTCTAAAATTTAACCCTTCATTCTCAACTTGAATTGTTGACAAAAACAATTTTGGGTAGGATCTACAAAGAGGAATTTATTCGAGATTTGAAAATGGCTAAATTGGAAGATATATGTCCTCAGAAACTGTTGCCTCTGGCTGATATTATGATTGGAGATAAAATTGCTAGAGCGCTTCAGAATGTGAAAGAGAAGGAAATTAATTTCTTTTTTTCTAAAGGCTCAGAAGCATTACATTGCTGGTGTTAAATATCTTTTGAAGAAGTCCTCCTTCAGTTCATCTCTCCTTAAAAGTTTATCCTGTCTTGATCCTCTTGAGAGACTCAGTGGCGAGAGTGTGAGACAAGTATTAGAAGTTGTAAGAGCAATTCCATGGGATGTCCCGACATACATACTACTGGATGAGTTGAAATTACTCCAAAAAGAATTTGAGGAAGAAGGATCTAGAATGAAGCCTATTGATGAACCAGTTATTCAGACTGCGAGGCATTAGTGATGTGGATCCTAAATACCCAGTTGTGTCAAAACTAGTGAAGGCTACTCTGTTACTTTCTCATGGTAGTGCTGACATTGAACGTGGCTTCTTAGCCTCAGGAAGAGCTTTGACAGGAGCCAGAGCATCAATGTCAGAACACACAATCAATGCATTGATGACGGTTAAAAGTAGCTTGCCAAATTTTGACAATCAACCTTATTTGGTGCCAATCACATCAAAGTTAATGGATATGGGAAGGGTTGCATACAAAGCCTACAATTCCTATTTAGAAGATATAAAACATAAGGCACAAGAAAAATTAGTGAAGGGCAGGAAAGAAAAAGATAGACTGGAAGCAGAGAAAAAAAAAATTAAAGCAGCTGGCAAAGAAAAGAAAGGTGATAGAAGAAGACGATAGAAAAGTTAAAATTATGCGCAAGAAAGAGAATGAGATATTTGATTGTGCTTCAAAATTATTAAAAGAAACCAATGATAGGCTCCAGAAGGCGATAAAAAATGAAGTTTTTAAGGAAGCAGCACTTGCTTAGGCAATGATTGAAGGAGCGGCAAAAGTCTCAGATGATGCTGGTCAGCAAAGACAGACTTTTAAAAATGCACATTCTTTGGAGAAGAAAAAGACAAAATTAATTTCAGACTTTTTCAACAAAAAAAATGAGACATAATCTTTCAAAGAAAAAGAAGAAATTCTTAAAGCTGTGTCAAAAATGAACAAATTAAAAAAAAATCATCATTATGATTTTTTTTATTTTTATGTTAATATTTTTAAATGATGTACTTTTTAAATGAAGAAAATAAAAATATCCTTCCAAAGAAAGAATAAGAAAGGATAGGGGATGATCTTTTTATTTTCTATCTTTATACTTGAATATATTTAGCATTATTGTTATTTGTCACTTTTTTTTTGTTGCTCGATTAGTCACTTTATTCTGCTTGATTAGTCACTTTTTGTCACCTTTTTAGACCTTTAAACCTGTTAGGAGCCCTGTTAATGGGATTAATATGTAATTTTTAATAACATTAAAAAGAGTAATATATATTTTAGTCCATTTTGAAAACAAATACTTAAATGATGCTATTTTATTTGCAGCTCCACATGTGTAAAGAAATATACTGATTTCAGGAGAATGGGTGCTTTTGCACACCCAAACAATTTACCAGATGCATTTCCAGCATTAGATTTACTTGAAAAACCTTTTTTGAATTTATCTCGTAGTAAATTGTATGTGAATCCTCACAGAGATAAGTTAAAAATAAATGATGCTCATAAAAGTGCTGACAAGAATGCTAATTTGAGCAAACATGGCAATAAAGAATATACGAATGGAGTAGATTACAATTGTAATTCCAATGAAAACTGTCAAAAATGCAATGGAGACAATAATTCAATTTCTGAAGACTTTTTCTTGATGGAGATAGTAAGTACAATGCAATTATTTTTCAGAATGTGCTTTCATCTTTGTAAATTGACAGATATAATGCTATTTTTGTCTTTTGATTGGTAAAAAAAGAATGATCTTGATGTATTTAAGCGGATTTTATAAACTCTTACAGTTAAATATCTAAAACTACAAACCAAAGTGACCACATTCAGTATTGGGAAGAAAATTGGTCATTCAGAGGAGTGGCTGTTAAAACAGATTCAAAACAAGTAATAAAATTGTGGATAAAAAATTATACCTCATACTTGAATTGCTCTTGAACACTAAACATACTTCTATTTTCTATCTGATATGGTCAAGTGTACTCATTTTAGGTCACACTTAAAAAAACGGACGCGTGTCGGGACATGTCTGCTAGGTTTAAGGCATAGAATATGTTAGTGAAGCCATATGGTAAGAGTTATAGAAATTAGTACTAGACTTTTAATTTTACACATCAAATGTCCATTGCTCTGCACATATATCACAATTGGTGCACTCGCTGTTGATGCTGAAGGTTGAGGCTCACTAGCGATCTCTATGGGTTGAACATCATTAGATTATAAAACGTTTATGTCATCAGATATGCTATTTGTGTCGAACTGAGCAGTGGAGGTACTTGGCCTACTCATATGAGGCATTTAGTCACCTTGAAGGTGCAACGCTTATGCTTTCAAGAAATTTCTGTTCAAGCCTGTTGACACTCAGCATTGGATGTCCGGATCTTCTTGCATTCCCCAGGTCTCTATCTTTCTTCCTGTTGACGTTTCTATAATTTTTCTTGTGTTTATTATGCCTATATTTGGAAATTTTTGCGAAATTTCTGTTTTTTGAAGTTTCATATTTAAACAAGTATTAAATATTTAAATTTTATTTCTATTATTATTTGTAAAGCGCAAAGAGACAAAACAAATGACACCTCAAACATTGTGCTCCTACAAAGAAGGCCTTAGGTAGACTAAATTAACTTTTTGACTCTGACTATAGATATAACAAGTGTGATTCTTATAACTTTCAAGGTACAACTGCTGTTGTCTGAATTCTTTCTTCATGTGATTCTTATACTTTCAAAATACAACTGGATGTACTGGGTGTTGTCTGAATTCTTTCTTGACACAATCATGGTACAACTGACCGTAGTCTAAAGGTTAATGTGAGCGGCAGTGCACATGTTCGTGACTCAACTTTGTACTGCGATTGCATCAGCTGATGAAGTCAGCACAAGATCGAAGAGCATTTGTAACATTCTTTGTTTAATGCTCTTTTGAACGCAATATCGTTCATTTATGTATCATTTATAGTTTTTAAGTTATTACATTTCTCGCACTTGCGCTTTTACGTGACACTCAAAACTTAAGTGAGAAAAAGTTTTGAAAGGTAAGACGTATCCTACATCAAAATTAAAACAGTACAGACTATGTCGATCGTCTAGTTTCACTCATGTGCATTTTTGAAATTGCATATTTTGTGTTTGAAAGAAACAAAAAGAACTGGAACTCAATGCACTTTGATTGTCAAATTAGAACCTTTGGGTCATTTTGTTCACAACTTTTCCAACATCGCAGGAGCCGAAAGATCATTAAATGTTATTTTAATAAACAGGAGCATTATGTATGCATCAATGTTGTGTGATTACCACAGAACTAGATGGAATATATCTAGATTCGGAAATTTATTCTATCCATTTAATGAAGCTTTTCTTATAAAATATGTTTTATTAGATGGTTGCTGACAATTGATTTGTAAATTATAGTTACTTGATAGTTATAAAATTAGAATAATGTCTATGGACTTCAAAATCTGATCCTGCATATGGCTTTGTAAAAAGAATGGGAACTTAATGGTTATTTTAATGGAATTCTTAAGTAATTGTTTCATTTAGTTCAAATATAAACTTGTAATTTTCTGTTAAATCGCTAATTATGTAATATAACATAAAAAGCAGAAAATTTAGTTGAAATTATTTAAGTTATTTTTTAAAATTCATAGTTGTCATGAAATACGAAAGTTACAAATGTGAAATCATGAGAAATCCCTTACTGAAAACAACCTTTAGGTTTTTTAGTTTCTGCTTGAATGAAAGCTTCGAAGGTTCTAATACACATCTAACCACTGTCTGAAGTAAACTACAATGTATAATAAACTGAATTATGTAATAATGCACAGTAAGACTAAAATCATTTAATTGACACTTTTGTAGACATGCATAGGACTTCTTACCTGCATGATTGTAATGAAAATTAAGTAATCATTATATTGAAACCCAAACTACAAGTATGACAGAAAACTCAAACCAAAATAAGACAGTATTTTGACCAGTTTGTTTCCTGGGAGGATGAAAGACGGCATCACTATTCTCACAATTAGATTTTATTGTGTGTCTGAGTAACCTGAGACAATCCATTGGGTGAATGTAAGTTCAGTACACTTACTATTATGAAAATTTTTTGACCCATTGGATTAAGAAGTGCATACTTGCTACCTCCTAACTTAGTCATGATTTACTAAGATTAAAAAATTATCACAGTTCAAATTATTAAAATTATAATAGTAATTATTTTTAAAACATTTATATTTTGATAAATCAACACCAATCTTACCAATATAGTAGGGCAAGAATTATTTGTGAAAACACAAGCATTCTATAGATTTTATTCTCATTTCACATATTTTCCAACACTGTTTTTACCATTCAAACTACAAAAAATGGATTTAAATCTTAGTAAATCTTCATTAAATATGTGTGTATAATATTAAAATTATCACCATTTTAAACACTTCAAAGGCATGGTTGAAGTCTTTTCCAAAAATCGAAAATCTAATCAATTCCCCAAAATAAAGTTATATGATGCTTTTTAATGTGTTACTGATTGAAGTTGAAAGACAAATGATAAAATAGGAAGGGGAAAATTGTAATTTAAAAAATTTATTTATTTCTATTGCTAGCTGTACAATTATTTTATTTTCTTACAAACAAGTGATGCTTAAGTCAGCCATATCTCAACTTGATGACCATTAAAAGATCAAATAGTGTACTATTGCTTATAACTTGCGACATATTTAATAACTAAACATTGGTGGGATTTTTGTACAAGGATTTTGTTGGATCCTATTTTAGACCAAGAGATTGAACATGTTGTATTTACACGAGTTTACCATAAAATTGGGCCTGTGTTTCAGAATACCCATAACCTACAGTCTTCAGAAAGGCTTTTCTTAAGGTTGGCGATTGGTGGGGGCCGAGCAATGACGTCATCAATATGGTTACTGAGCAAATGTGTGATTCTTTACTTAAATGAACCTAGCTCCTCAACAAAGCATCGTAGAGCATTGTTCTTTTTTTAAAAATTGCTCATAATGAAATAACCATTGTTTTATGTATAACAATATAGTTCACAAGTGTAATAGTTTTCCTGATATTTAGTCTGAAACGTAAATTTACGAATTTTTTATTTCATAATGAGTGTTTTAAGCCCAACAACTCTTAAACTGTTAAGAAAATAAGAAATAGGCAAGATTTAAAATGTTTGCAAACATTGAGAGGATTTAAAAAATACCATAAAAAGGGCTTTGTATGCATAAGGAGATAATAAATGGCGGTTGTTGTCTTACTATTGAAGCCAAGAACTGCTTGACCAGACTGCTGTGGCGGATATCTGGAGAATTAACACTGACCTCTCTGATGTATTAGTATGGACTTGTAATGTATTATACTCTAATGACTCTTAATAATTAATAACTCTGGTAATGTATTATAATCACAAACAAAGACTAAATAATAATAAAATAAAATAACAAATGCTTAAATTAAAATTAAAATAATTTTTATAAAATTAAAATAATTACTCTAATGAAATATTTACCTGCTAATTAACTAATGCTTAATCTTAATGTAGTGCGTATAAATGATACGGAAGATCACATGTATCTATATAATTGAATCTTTGAATAGAGAAAGAACATTTCCAACAGGAAATGTCTCGAGCCCATCCCTCCGAGTAGTGATTAGGAGCGCATAATGCCCAATGATCTTAATTATTTCAATCTAAATTGGAAGGTATAACGAAGTATCGAACGATCGGAACATGTACATAGATGCTATTCAGAAAATAACTCCAATATTATTTGCTTGCATTAGACCTAACTATGCTTGCTGGATGACTGTTTACCTTCTGAACTTGCTAAATATTGACTCAGTGTGCCCTGGTGCAAAACAGTCTCTTTCTCAAGGTGGTCTGTCTCTAACACATCTTTTTCTCAAGTTCCAGTTAGCATGGCTCTTGAACAAACAGTCAACCCTGACACAGCATCAAGACTTGCTGGTATTGCAACGTTTACCAACTCTGATTCAGCTAGGGCTTGGTGGATGAAAAGTAGATCATTACGGAGCAAAATAGTAACAAGTTTGTTAGAGGGCAGTGGTGTCTCCAGGAAACCAGACTCTGAACAGGACCTTCAAGAAAGTCAGATCGAAAAAGACAACAAAGATGTTGAGTGTAATATCTTCACTTAAGAGCTTTTCAGATCCTTTTGAAGAAAGGGACAGAGAAACTCCTTTTAGAAACATCCAATGAACATGTTGTGGATGATAATGTAAGTAAAGATCTCCCTAAGTGCATACTTCAAAGGCACAGAGGCCTTTGAAAATTTTAAGACATGTTAGGTGATCCAAGAAATGTTAAACTTCCAATACTAAGAAAAATTGTTTTGAACTGTTCTTCTAAAACTATCCATGGATCAGATAAAAAACCTCCCATGTCGTAAATTGCACATATGTTCTTTTTGCAAGACTTCTCAATATTACTTCTGAACAGAAGTGTGACATAAGGGATGTTTTGGCCTATCCTCTTATCCCAGTTCCCCTAGTTTTTGGACAGATGGATGGCTCACTGAATAAAATATGCAAATTAAAACTGATGCATAAGTTGGAAGAGCTTCAAAAAGAAGATATTGTATCTGTTCCAGTAACTGTGAAAACAATAGTCTTTGATACCATGTGTTCATCCTGCACACAATTCAATTACTGGATAACTATGGAGCTCTTCCCAATAACATTCTGGGATTAATCTGTAAAGGAGAAGCCAGAGTAATTCTCTTAGTGTTTGACGTCTATTGCACTCCAACTATCAAGGATACAGAACATGACATACGTAATACTAAAACATTAGTGAGTGAAATAAAAGTGTTTGAACCTGAACAAAGAACTACAAAAAAGTCTTGAGTGGCTCTACGAAGCGAGTCGTTGAAGACATCTTTAACAAAGTTTTTATGCAAAGAATGGAGATCTTCCAAATATTGTCATTTGCTAGGCAATAAAAAGTTATATGTTGCTGTAGAACAGACTTGTTACTTGTACTCATGTATAGGCACCAACATGAACGTAAATGAGGCAAAAGAACTTGCCTGCCAACATAATGAAGCAGATACAAGGATAATTTGGCATATTACACACGACTCAAAATGATGAAGAGAAAAATGTTTTGGTGCGAGCAAACGATTTGAATATTTTAGTTAATGATCTATCACCAAAAGATCTTAAGGAATGTACACTTATGGCTTGAATGTGGTGTATCTTCAAACAACTCTAGAAGATATATTAAAGTGTCAAAAATAACAAAATAAATATGAAGTGAAATAGCTGATAGCCTGCCATCTTTCACGACTTGACTGGTTCAGATTACACTGCTGCTTTTACCAGACAAGGTAAAATCAAACCATTTAATATTCTCACAAAAAACATGGCTCATCAAAAAAATTTGGCTATATTAGAATCCGTCTTGGTAGATGAATCATTGTTGATTGGTGTAGACGTGTGTGTTATGTATAGCCATCCTTTGTACGTTTCAGTATCAGAAGTGACATACAGTATTTAAAAAAAGAGAACGTCTCATCTGCTAACAAGTAAACCGTTGACAAAACTTGTGCCTGTTGATCCTACTCTTCCTCCTTCAAAAGCTGCTTTGGAACAAAACATCAAGTGGAGCAATGCTGTTTTTAGATGTAGGAACGTGCAAACCTCTGTAACCCTCTGGTAAACATTGACTCAACCTGTCATAGCTGGAACTTAGGAAACGGGAAATACCAGGTTAAGTGGTATAAATTGCCTATGTCACCACATTCATTATGAAACAAAAAAACTCGTAAAATGTACGTTTTGGGCTAAATATCAGGAAAACTAACACTTACGAACTATGTTTATTGTTAGTACATAAAACAATGGTTATTTCATTACGAGCAATTAAAAGAGAACAATGCTTCGTTGAGGAGCTAGGTTCGTTTAAGTAAAGTGTCACACATTGACACGACAGCCATATTGATGACATCATTACTCGGCCCCCCACCACTCACCAACCTTAAGAAAGGCCTTTCTAAAGACTAGGTTAGGGGTATTCTGAAATACATAACAAAGTTTATGGTAAATTTGGGGTAAATAAAAGTGGTCTATATAGAACTTTAGTAAATTCTATATTTATTATATGTATGCAACTACAATTTTAATTTCTTCACATCTGTATATTAGTCAATTCAAAAAGCTTGTAGCTATTTTTTGATAGAACGATTTCTGATTAAGTTAATTTTGCTGACTTTGGATTTAAACTAATACTAGAGTCCATTTGAACATGTGAAATGATATTTGAACTTTTTCTATTTATAAAGTAACTACTTAGGAATTTATTTCATAGCAATATAATTTTAATAAACATTTAATATTGATATTTTATGTAAAACATCCAATAAAACTGTAACATAAATAGGAAAATGACTAGTTAAACTCCTATCATGTGTGATACATTATAACTAAATATTGTTAATTGTTTGACTTGGATCAATTTGACTTACAAAATGTTTTTCGGAAATATTTTCTAGAAGCCTCCATTTGCTGATTGTGATGGAAAGAATGATATTGGAACCTTTTTTCGAGAGTGTCAGAGTGCTCCACCACTTGTATCATTTTCTCTTCAACCAACTTTTGAAGAACAAGTAACTGACATTACTAGTCAATTAATGAAATTTGAAACAAGCATGAATGATTTTGATCATTTTGTAGACTCTATTTGCCATTTTAATGTTGCAAAATAAATGCGGAATGAAAGCACTTCTGTTTACAGTAAAAATGCAGAATTTCTACATGATCTGGTAATTATTAAAATTTAACAAATGTTAACTAAAACTATCAACTTATAGAAACTTTGTCTCAGCAGATTTCATGCTTAAATATAAAATTCTATTTAATATGCAAAATATTTATATTACAAAGTTTATATTAATTCTAATTACGCATTTATAAACATGAATATCACAAAAGTTTTACAAACATAAATTTGTCTCCCATATCTGTTATTAACTGCCAAATTTTTAGTGAATTTTATGTTCTGTTTTTAAACAATTTAAAGATCAGTGTATTGAGATTAAATCATATTGCAATTAATTTATAAAACATGAGCTGATGCAGTATCCAAAGGATAGATCCAGATTTATTTATTAGAAAGATATCCAGATTTAGCTGCATTCCAAAATTAAGATTTCCTAAAAATTTCCAAGAGCCACTTGTTTTGACAAGTACTTCTGATTTTTGCATAGTATACAGAGTACATTTTTATTTACAACAGATTTTACTGATTTGCATTGTCTGAAAAATGTTCAATTTATTTTGACAAAAAAAACCCAGTTAAAATTGGAATCTTAGTGTCACAATCATGCACACAATTTCAAGGACTTCCAGGTGGTCTTGGAAGTTTACCTGATTTTAAAATGAGCATAAGCATTTTATTTTCTTTAAGTGCTCTCAATAAATGTAAAATAAGTTGTGCTAGATTATTGACAAATGTCTTGCTTTTCACAAATTCTTTAGTTTTCCAGAAATGTATGGCTATTATTTGACTTGTATTATAAATCAAAGTTAAACAGAAAGTTCATGTTTCAAATTTTATAATTAGGTTTAGTCTTACATTAATTACAAAGTCAAATCATATATATAGATTAAACAAATTAATATTTATATTAATCGCAAATTATTCTTTGAAAACATGCAAATATATTAAACTAATTTAACACATTAATTCTAAGTCACAAAAATTAAATACATTTTATCTATTTATAGAAATCTACTAGTGCCAGCTTTTCTCAAGCATTTTACTTCTAACCCCTTTTTAATTTATAGCACTCATTAAAGTTTTAATAGAGGATCGTTTTTTAAAGGGATTTAATCCAATCCAATTCCTTAAAAACATAAAATACATTTGATATTAAGTCATAGATACTTAGGTCGTAGACGAATGATCAGCAAAGCAGCTTTTTAATAATAGTGGAAGCAGCAATGTATTCAGAGGAGTATGAGGGGCCTGGCCTTCTGAAATGTTCCTGATTTTACAAAAATAAATGCTAGAGTTAGCTTAATCTATGTAAAACGAAGCTTTCTTAAACTCTGTTTAAAAAATGGAAAAAGTGTAGGCAAGGTTGTAAATAGTTTAAAATATATGCAAACAAAATGCTCATTTAGCACTATAGTAGTTAGATTGGTTGCTGAAACAAATGAAGAACCCATATATGTGCTGGATGACTCATTGAATGGTAAAATTCATGCTCGACTTGTTCATTCGCTTAGAAGCTAGGATATATTCAAGAGGAGTGCCTATAGAGTTTGAGTCCTCCTTCAAATATATTTTATGTTGAAATACAAATAAAACGTGGTGAAAAAGAAGACTAGACCACCTCCCCAAATGATTTTTTGAGTATGTGCCTAGGAAGAAACGTTTTTTTTTATAGTGTAATGAATGATTGATACTAAAGTAGCACACATGTCAAAAATAATTTCTTTTAAACTATAAGTCTGAAGTTCTAATTTTATGATATAATGTGAAAGTTCCAGAGAATTGTTGTTGCATAGTTAAATTACTGTGATAAGTTCAGAATGTTGTTTGTGAAAAGATGTGATTCTGTGATTATTTATTATAATTAGTTAAGTTTATATACATCTTTTTTCAAAGACAGTATTGTGTACTTAAAAGTAAGCCCATATTACGTTTTAGGTGTTCTGGTCTCATGATGTCATAACGAAATGTTAATTTTATTTCATTTAGAGGTATGAAATCTATTTGTGAAACCATCCTGTTCATACGAAAATGGGCTTTTTATTTCTACCATCTTTCTCTAAAAGTCTTATGTTTGCAACGCTTCATTTTGTAAAATGATTGTTTCTCCCATGGCTAGTTGTACATAGCCTGTCCATGTGTGAGCTCACCTGACAGCCTCGTGATTCTGCAGCCAGAGAGGGGAATGAAAAATGTAGTTTACAAGGAAGTTTTATGTAAAGCCTATATACATATATATAGCCAAATTTACAACATTGTTTAGTTAAAATATATGTTGCTACTTATTTTCTTTTCTATTATAAATATAGAACAAGTTCATTACTATTTCTTAGTACATAAAAGCAATTTTCTGTGATCTTAAAAAGAGTACTCCATAGTGAAGCAAAGGTATTTAGCTAGTGTATTAACAAAATTAAGGTTTGTTCTGTTATATTTGAATTCAGTCAAAAGGCCGAAAGTAAGGACCAAGAAGGTTAGGAGTTCCACCACACCCATAGGCGTAACCGGGGGTTCAGTTGAGAAAAATTTTGCAAATATATATATAATTAGTTTTTTACAAATTAATCCTTTATTAATAACTGCTCAAACTATTCATAACTTAATTTTAATTAATGTTTTACTTGTGTAATACATAAATGTAGCCAATGAAACAATGGTTCATTAGTTCATTGGTTTAACCAGGGGGAGTTGGGGTTTCAACTCCCCATTCAGATCATCAAACAAGAGTCAAATTTGTTAATGACAAGCAATCAGAGCTTTAAGTTTATGGCTATTTCAACTACATTATATATATATTTTTATTCTTTTCCTGCTCATAATATTAATAATTGTGCAACAAAAGTGAAATTTTTATTCACTTGATATTTATGTTTAACTTGGAATATGTTTTTTAAAGAACCAACTAGGAAAATGCTTATATGTATTTACCACAGCAAAAACTGATTTAAACTGAAGTTCTAGTGACTATTTCCTATTCTTTTTAATTTAACGATAATCTAAAAAAATCGCATTCTTACCAATGATGTTTTTTATTTCAATAATGTTAATATATTATGTTGTTACTGATTTACTGTATTTTGTTTTTCAAATTTTAAAAACAGCTGGTGAAGATTAACCAAACTCTTGGATTAACAGGGGGTTTGAATTAGCAGGGTTTTAGTGTAATTCAAAACTCCTTAAAGAATTTGTTTTTGAACCAAAAATTCTCATGGTATGATACATTAAAACAACATTGTTTAAAATTACTTTATTTTAGATGAAAATGAGTAACATTTGCTTGACACAAAGTATTTAATAATTTTATCAATGTACTACAAAAGATTTATTAATGTATCATGTGATTTTTTACATAAAAATACAAAAATTTCCCAGATGCTTCATCTTTTTATTGGCGTACAGTCCATACTTCTTGGTACCAACCCCCGTCCTCATCCATCAACCCTATTCACGCTTATGCCTCTGAGTACTATAAGGCTCCGTTCAAACAAATTCTCGATACTTACTCATCAATGAATAGGGAGATCTTCATTGGTTCTTTTCCTTTTCAACATACATTTATATATTACTCATCAAGTTCTACTAGTTTCACTTTATAATCATGGTTTCTTAACAGCCTACGTACTATTAGACGTCTAAATTTCTCAAGAGGCTCTTTAAGCAGCTTGATTGCTTACAGTGCAATCAGACAAGCCATTTAGCTCTATAATCTTTCAGCTTTATTAAACGTGTTAGGAAAGCAGTATGGTATTCCTTGGCTATTTCTTTCCTTGTGTCAGCTCAAGAATTCTGGATTCATTTTGTTACAAATAGGAGATCGTAGCACATCTTCCATACTTTTTGCTTTAGCAAATGTTTGAGTATTAAAAATGACATTGAGAAAGCATCATTGCTGTTTAAAGATAAGACATATTTAATAAAATTATATTAGAATTTAAATAATACTTTTGGGAGATAACTTTTTTACTAAAAAGATTCAATAAAAATGTTACTGTGAAAAGTATAAGTTATTTTTCTTGTTGTTGACATTACAATAGTGATATCTCTATTTAAGTTTCTACCAACACTGTTGAATGATTTCATATCTTAATCTTATCCTTAATATTGTAGCTGCATGTAGTTATTCACAAGTATATAGTTAATACACTTTTTAAAAAATTACCAGCACTCAGGCAGCAGAATCAGAATTGAGAGAATTTTTAGCGATGTGCCTCAAGCAAATCAAGTTTCCATCTAAGAAGTTCAGGAAAATCGAAACGCTTACGAAAAAATCGATGTTTTAATTTCTAATTTAAATGTATGGTAAGTTTTAAAATTCACCATAAAGTCATCTAGTAAATATTGTATAAATAAAAAAATTTGTTATTTTTAAAAATCAAGTATAAATTAATGAATAGTTAGTAATATTACTAATTAATTACATATATTAACCATATTAATAAAATTAATTAGCAATGTAATTAATTTGTAATATAATTACTATATTAATGTAATTAATTTAATCTCCTTTGTACTGGGGTACAATCTATACCTTTCGGGAGGACCCCCCCCCCATTCAACAACCCTAGTTACGCCTATGCCTTACACCTGATCTAGTGCAAACTTCTATGGTCTCCCGTGACCCGAGAATTAATTTGAGTGAAAGCTGGGTTGTTTTATTTTATTATAAGTAATGATGAAAATCAAACTCTTATGATAAAATATTCTTTCAATTCTAATTTCACATTTTTTTTCAAATTCTATATATGTTAAAGGATATATTATCTTATTTGTTATAGTAGCTTTTTAATATATTTTGTAAATTTTATGCTGCAAAATGAATATGAATATTTTTATATTACTATAAAGTAATATTAAGATTTGTTTTGTATTGTATATTGAAAACTATTTTAGAAATAACGAATAGCTGATTATACTTGTTAATACAAAATATTTTGCTCAATTCTTTTTACATTTGATAAGTAGCAGAACCAGAGAAAGAATATTTACATGAACATTAGGAGTTCTGACAATAAGTACTACTTGATCACCTGAAAAACTTTCTTGCCTTCTGGTTCAGTTAAGTGGATATCCAGGAATTTAGCATGTCTTCTGTGTCAACAAATTGGTAATTGTGTGATTGTAAATTAATTTGTGTTTTAAAAAAAACGAGTTGTTATTTTTTAATTTTATTAAAGTTTATTGCTAATGTTAAAGAAGTATTGATTTCTCAACCAAACCACACCATGACAACTAAATGTCAAATATGGAATTTTTTTAAACATGTGAATGCATTTTAAGGCATATAAACACTGACAAATAAATACAAAGGTTTACAATTTGCTAAAAATGCAAATTGGAGACAGATGAAATTTCATGCCATTTATCTAGTGTAAGTAAATTCAATGTTAATGTTGGAAGACAATCTTTAAAACAATTCAATTTTGCTTAGAGTTTGGTCAAATTCGATTATAAAAGATTGCATTTAATTTTTCTAGCTTATAACCTTTTTAAACTGTCCCAGTAATACGTTAATAGAGTAAGAAGTTCAACAGAAGGAAAATTCAAAAATTAAATTTTCTGCTTTTGATGGGTAATGCATTTATTTGTAATTTAAAAGTGCATAAAAAGACGTGTTAAGTACAATATACAGAGGCTGTTCGCACATTTTTTAGACGCTTTTGGTTAGCGGTAATAAAAAATCGTTTGCTGCAAAAGAAATAATTGCAGTTGTACTATGTTTTTAAAAGTCAAAATTATCGTCTGCGGCTTGAGAGGTTTGTTTTGATTCAATATGGCGGTTTTAACGAAGCAATGGTTCGAAGGCTATATTTATGCTCTTTCCGAAGAGAAAGATTCATATTCCGTTATCCAAAAACGATGTGAGAGTCATGGTTTTATGATATTTAAAGCGTCGATAGGTAATATCGTCAACAAGAAAGGTAAAAACGTCAAATTCGAACCTCAAGTGAGACAAAAATTCCAAACATGTATCCAAGGAAGAAACGGACATCTTCCACTATTGCAAAGGTACGTTGTTTAATGTTAAAAGAAAATTCCCCTAGTCAAAGGACAGTTGCAAAATCATTAAAATGCTCGGTGTCCACTGTAAAGAAAATGATAAACGCGTTGATTTAAATCTTAAGAAAGCGAAAAAACTCAATGTGCATCGTCTTTCTCCAAAGCATATCGCTGAACGCAGGACACGCTGCCGAATTCTATATGAGAAACACTTATCCAAAGAAATATGGAAAAAAAATTGTCACAATAGATGAATCATGGGTGTATTTAAATGATTGCAGCAAAAAAAGAGCCATTTATTATCATAAAAGGGGAGAAAAAAATTAAGTACATGGTTCACAGAATCGAAAGAAAGTTTTTCTAAGGGATTAATGATTGTTGCTGGTTTTTCATATAATGGCAAGTTAAAAATAAAGAGAGTAGGAAAAAAATGTCAAGATTAACTCCAAATACTATCACTAACATATTTTATTGCCAATTTTTCTGAATGAAGTACCATCGCTTTACCCACAGTGCCATCAATCTGTGGAACTCCATCATGACAAAGCTAGCAGTCACACATCAAAATCCACTGCAAATTTCCTAAAAGAAATGGAACAAAAAACCGGTATCAAGGCCATACCCTTCACTGATATCCCTACTAAATCTCTCGATGTATCACCTTTGGATTTTTGTGCTTTCGGACTTTTAAAATCTGCATTATCCAAACGTCGTTCCACAACCCTTACAGGACTGGAAAGCTGTACATGAGGAATGGGATAGAATACCTCTTCTGACACTTCAAAAGGCATTATTATCCTGGAAATTGCGGTGTCGAAAGATAGTTCAGAATAAGGGCTATCAAATAGAACATTTAAAACATAAGAATTTTTTGAAATTTAGTTTTGTGAATACAGTATACATTTTCTAAAAAATGTGTGAACAGCCTCTGTTTAACAACAAAAGTATAATTTATTATCAGCACAGATTCTAGATTTTATTGCAGACAATTCTTTTATGGAAGAGAAACAAAGGTTAGTAAAGAAAAGAGAAAAAAAGTAAAAATATTTTAATCAGTTTTGTAAGGCGAAAAAAATTTTAATTTTAACCATAGAATAAAAATATGAAATTTAATTAAAATTTATATTTTAAATTAAGAAGCAGAGGACT
Organism: Metellina segmentata; assembly: GCA_947359465.1. NCBI lineage: Eukaryota > Metazoa > Arthropoda > Arachnida > Araneae > Tetragnathidae > Metellina > Metellina segmentata. Next base: position 17,394,678 of record OX375884.1, on the reverse strand, counting down.
ATTCTTAATTTCCAGAGAAAAAAAATAATATTGACATAGAATTCAAAGAATGTGATGTACATTAAGTTTTTTTATGTTTGTATGAGAAACTTGTATTTTGTACAATTTTACCTTGGGTTGTTGAAAGTAAGAATTTTAGCAAATAATGGTTCACAAAATATCCTTTGTGACACTACAATTTATGGTACTTTCTACATAGAAGGCGATTGGTTAAGTTGTAAGGAAAATATGTTTAGATTTATGGTAACCACAGTTATGTAAGTGAGGTGCTTTAGTTTGTTGAAAACAGCTGTAGTGCTTCTTAATAAACAAAGCTCTGTAATGTTTATTAAGAAGCACTTCCAATAAACAGCAATTCCAGTAAACAGTTCCACTGAAATTTCTACTTTAGTGGGCTCTAACATTCAAGTGTGAACTTTGACTTGAGCACTTTAATGTAGGCTTCGAAAGGATTACAAATTAGGATTCCTCACAAGGATTACAAATTAGGTTCTGCAAAAATAGCAGAAAACAAAAAACACATGTATTTGCTGACTTTATACGCTTTTTTGAAAATTGTAACACCAAGAAGGAATCATGCATGCAGGAAATGCAAATGATTAGAATTATAAAGCAATCACGAATGTGTGGGCTGAGAAACATCCTCTAAACTTCAAAATGAACTCTGTAGAGGTGCGTTGAAATGTGTGTAACCTTGTTTGACTGCTGTAAATGATTAATTAGAAGTCAATATGCCTTGTCAAAAACGCAGAGTGCCATACCATCAACTAGCGGATTTCGAACGGGGTCGCATGATCAGCATTCGTGAGGGTAGACTTTCGTATTGTGAAATCTCGGGGCGTAATGCCACAATAATGATACATGTGTGGAAGTGATGGACCACGGAGAACCTGACAATTTAAACAGGGTCCCCACGGATGTTTAGAAAGTGCTTGTTTTGACCTTCCAGTTCTAAGAGCCCTTAGAAGTACTTATTTTTCGTCAATAGTCCTTAGAAAGTGTATATTTAAAAATATACACAATATATAAATATTACAATACATAAATAAAAAAAAACTAACCCGATCGATTGGAAAAACCTTGGAGGAAAAGATCGCAAAAGCGTAAACCAGAGTGCGACAACCGGGAAAAATCGTTTGAAAACTGAAAATTTCGGACTCTTGTCATATTTGGCCGCTGACCGAAAACTAAAGTAATTTTTCTATGCTTTATTATTTTTTTGATCGATTGATTCTCTTTGTATCCGAATGACAAATACTCAATGGCCGATTGTGCTTAAATTTCACTTTGCTTTTGTTATGCCACAATCCGTTTCCATCGTCAGCCCAGATGATTATTTTCAAATTAATTTTGTTTTATTAAAATGCACTATATATCTATTCATTCCATTATATTATTTTTTTTTAATATCATAATTTTTATAAATTTATCATAGTTTTTGCATAGCTCTTATGATTCGTTTCGGTTCACGAGAAAATGTTTTCGAAACTCATTCGGTCTCCAATCCAGTCAAATTTGACTCTGACGTATGCAACTTGCAACCTTTTCCATCCTTTCAGTAAAGGAATCTTTTGCCACTAATTTTATTTTATTGAAACCTCCGATGTGCCGATAAATAAATTAAATTTGCTTATTTTCATTATGAATTTGTGAAAGTGTATTATAAAATAATTACTGGGGGTAATTTCCATTCCATAGCGTGCTGAAGCTGCAGACATAACAAGGTATGCAATATAATTTAAAAAACAGAAGTTTAAAATATAAAAAAATTCGAAAATGAAAGTGTTGGTGGATCAGGAAGGAGCTAGACCTAGACAACACAAAATTGTGTTTCCTTCGTATAAGCAGCAGTATGCTAAAAATTGCTCATTCACTCCACAAAAACCATTAAAAAGCAAATACAAAACAATCTCTTTATTAAAAAAAAGTTGCTGTCGCAGGATCGAAAACTGGGTTGTTTAGCTCGATTCTTAGACGTTTCCCGAGAAAGTACAGATCAGAAAATTATGAAATTAACGGTTTGTTCTTCATCATGTTCCCTGGACAATTTTGAATATTTTTTCCAATACGGCTATTAGTTTAGGGTTTATTAAGTGTCAAAATTGAAAAAGCGAAATTTCTAAAGCGAGTGAGCAAAAGACGTACAAATTAGCAATCTTCAGTCGAGATTTTTTTTAGAGTACCTCTCAACGTGAATTTTTGCAGCTCGTCGAGTTTTTGTAGAAATTTCAATTCAGTTCATGATAATATTTTTTTTTTAATTCGGGAAAAACCGGGACCTTTTCGTTACTTTTTTGTTAAAACTGCCATATCTGTATCTTATTACTATTAGTTTTTAAATTGGAAAACATCGCAGAATACCTTAGAATGTACTCTTTCTTACTGTACTGTTATTTTTGAAATTGGTTAATAAATCAATTTGATGCGATCAAAAGTTGGTCATACAAATTTGATATTTTTTTATCACGAAGCGATACGCGTTCATTATTATTCACAGAAATTAAGGTTACATTTTCAAACTAACGGGTTTGCGAGATGCCCTTGTGATGTCATGCTCGTTTTCCCACTCCAATTCTTAGACGATTTGCTGATTAAGAACAGATCAGAATATTACGAGATTAACATGGTTTATTCAAAATTGTACAGGGAACAAGATGGTAATTGGTTTTATACTGATGCGGCTATTAGTTTAGATTGCATTAAGTGTTTTTTTTTTAAAGCGAAATCACTTGCGACAAGAGTGTTGGTTTGCGAAGTAAACCAAATTGGATTGCGTAGCAATCCACGGGGGTTGGCTAGCTGGGGCAGCTCGCAACAGCAGCTGGGAGACCGGCAACACCAAGCCTGGTCCTGATCAAACTTTACTCTTTATTTCCCTTTTTATAAAAGCAAATGCACTGCGAAGAGTTAATAAAAACATCCGAAGTTTTTTTTCTTGCGGTCTCCATTCTATAATTCGTTCTTCTAAAGACCATGAAAAAGTCAAAACAAAACAATATGAAAAGAATACGAAAACGAAATCAAACTCTTAACAGCAGATTTGAGACCAACAACACCAAGTCCGGTCCTTATCAAACTTAACTCTTTCTTTCCCCTTTTATAAAAGCAAATGCACTGCGAAGAGATAAAAGAAAAACATCCAATTTTTTTTCTTGCGGTCTCCATTCTATAATTTGTTTATGTTCTCGAACTTACTTATTACTAATACGCGTACACGTAAATGCCCATATATTAACTGCTGAATTTTGTAAAAATCGGACTGCTTATTTTGAAAAATCTCATTTTAGTGAGGCATTATTTCTGCATAATTTATAGAAAATAGACTTAAATAATAAATTTTTTACGCACCTGTTCTTATAAGATTAACTAACCTGTATGAGCATCTCCACTTGGTCGAAAGTCAGGTATTGCATTTTATAATACGGTTTCTTCAATGTTTTATTTAAGTCCTTAGAAAATCCTTATTTTGTCCTAGAAAGTGCTTAGAAAGTCCTTATTTTGAGTTAGGAAAAAAGAGTGACAACCCTGTTAAACCCCGGCAGTGGGTCACGCAATATGACGTCACCACGGGACGACAGGCACCTCATCCGCATGGCCGTGACGGACAGTATAGCGTCCTCTCGTGTGTTGGCACAACATAGATTTTACTAGCATGTCTACAGGTGTCATTGTCTACCCTCACGGTTCGTCGACGTCTACTGCGCCATGGGCTACGTGCAAGGATTCCTCTGCGCAGGATTCCCTTGACGCTGAACCACCGATACTTCCATCCGCAATGGACTCACCAACGTAGCCTTTGGCTTGCCGATAGGCAACAAGTCGTCTTAGGTGAATCCCGCTACAATCCGAACTATAACGATGGATGCATACTCGTTAAGCTACGGGCCAACCTTTTACATACAATGCGTCAAATTTTTTCACATACGAGTTCAAATGCGCCATACAACTCAAGCACCTTTTCTACTTTCTTACTTTCATTGGTCTCCTGCCAAATCCTTAATAACCTTTTAATAAAAGTATGTTGAAGACATAATTAAAATTTTAAATGATTTAATTATTGTATATAAAACTATTTATTACAGCACATAAATATTACTTACCATTAGTGAGACTTTTGAGCCTGTTTGGATTTCGCTAGTTTTTCAATGTTTGGTGTTAAATTTGTTACAGAAAGCAGCAGAGAATTCTTCAAATTTGAATCAGTCATTCGTGACCTCTTTTTACTTTGATAATTTTCATGGATGAAAATGCTTGTTCAGATCAATATATCGTTCCGATACGACATGTATAATTTTTTGCAAATTTTTTTAGTTCTGGAAAATATTCACAGGGTAATGAACGCCAGAAATGAATCATGTCAGAAGCATTTTGATCTGTAAAAATCTCATCAAATTTCATTTTTAATAATGAATTTGTTTTAAAATCAATAAGTTCCAATTGTATGTTATTAGGCATCTTCATTACGTTTTGTTCACTAATTGAAAATGGGTTTATAAATGCGAGCCTGCAGTTTTATTCTTTAGCCAAATGATGAAAATGACTTTCAAAATAACTTTACTTTTTCAATATATTTGGTCAAAGTGTTATTATCCGCAGCACATTCACTCTGCTCTTTTAAGTATGAAAATTGACTCAAATTCTGATTTTCTAACTGAGAGATGAAGAGTTTTAATTTCATTTTAAATGAATTAATGGTATTTACTAAGCTAGGAAATAATTTATTATTTCCTTGTAGTTTCGAATTTAGATCATTGAGATGTCTAGTAACATCAACTGAAAATGCCAAATCAAATAGCAAGGTAGTTCATTTCCCTGTTCTAAAAAATTGTAAACAGCGTTTTTTCACTTTCCAAAACCTACTGAGAACCTGTCCTCTAGAAAGTCAGCGCACCTCACAATGAAGAATAAGTTCACCATATTCTAAATCTAACAATTCACAATATTCTCTGAATTCTCATCTGTTTAATGCTCTTGCTCTAATTTTATTCACACATTTCGCAACCGGTAACATAACATGCTGCATTTTTAAAGTTTTTCCACACAGTGCTTTTTGGTGTATAATGCAGTGATATTTTAGTACAGGATGATTTAAAATATTTTCAAGCAAAGTTGTAGTGTCATTGTTTTTACCTATCATTGACGGCGCTCCGTCAGAACACACACTGATGAGTTTTCTAGGCATGATTTTACTTTTTCAAATATGTCTAATCCTCTTGTTTTATCGTGTAATGACTCCAGACTGGCAAGTTCTTCAAAGACATTAAAATTATCATCAATTCCTCTTATAACAATGCTTAACTGGGCTACATCACATATGTCCGTTGATTCATCTAAAGCTAGAGAAAAGAAGGCACAGGAATGGACAAGGTCTTCCAGTTGCTGAGATACATCCTGAGAGAGTTCTTCGATATATCTCGTAACTGTTTGCGTTGATATAGCAATTTCGTCTGCTTTCCTTTCAATACCTTTATTACCAAAATGGTGTGAAAATATTTGGAGACAAGGCTTAACAATTTCTTCTCCGTCAAAAAAAGGTTTCTTCTTTTTTCGACAGTGCTAAAGCTATTTCATAAGACGCTTCTGTCATTGCCAAGTCTTCACAACTTACTTCAGCAAAAAGATTTTGTCTTTCTGATACCTTCCATTTTCTTAATCACGTATTCTTTTCGTAACTCAGACCCAAGAACGAGCTTCAATTTTCCTTCTATGTTAGCCTGATGCTGTGTTTTATAGTGTCGAATAAGATCATGTCTTCTATTATGTGAAAAAGTACTATCACAAACAATTCAAAACAGTTTTCCCGATGGACTTGCTATAAATAACAGTTCATATTCTCACTGTTCATTAAATTCACGCTTACGAATTGAACTGTGAGCACTCGGGTGTTAAAAATATGAAGTTGTTGCATATTTCCTATGCGTGTTTATATTACTATTTCCTGTGAGTGTTTATATTACTAATTTCTGTGTTTACATTACTGTTCAGCTATATCCTTGTCTCGCGCAATGAATTGAGCCAACCGCATGTGTCTTTACGCTGATCATATCTTCTTATACTTGTCTGTTGCGATGTCTATTTACAATTATTAATTGTCTTGTTGAACTCAAGAGTGAACTTTTATTTCTATATTACAAGTCATAACAGAAGATGGATTCTCTCAGTTGTGGCGCTTACTCCAAAAAAATAAGTACGCGCAATAATGCAATGCGCCACTTATAATCATCTAATGCGCCACGTTTGGCGCATGCGCCACAGGTTGGCCACTCCTGTTATAGACAGTAAGTGGGTCTTTAAAAATAAGCGGGACAGTAAAGGTTAGATCTCATTGTTTAAGTGTAGATTAGTTGCTAGGGGTTTTCAACAAAAAGGTTTATTATTTGAAGACATATATTTCCCTGTTGCTAAGATAAATACTTTAAGAATTTTGTTAGCAATTAGTGTAAATTTTTATTGGATAGTTTATCAAATGGATGTATGTAGTTCATTTTTACATGGTGAAATAAAAGAAAATATTTACATGTATTTACCTAAAAATTGTAATTTGCCTAGTGGGAAAGTATGTTAGCTTAAAAAGGCTATATATGGTTTAAAGAAATCACCAAAATATTGGTATGAGAAATTTCACTGTTTCATGTCTTCTCAAAATTTTGAAAGATCTTAAAATGATCATTGTTTGCATTTTAAATTTTCTGACACTTCTAAGGTATATGTATTGATATATGTTGATGATTTAATTATTACTGGTTCTGATGTTAAACACATAAATGACTTTAAATCTGAGATGAAAAGAAATTTTAAAATGAAAGATTTTGGTCCTATATCTTATTATTTAGGTATATCTATTTCTCAGAATGTAAATGAAAGCATTGTAACTTTAGATCAGAGTAATTACTTATAAAATGTTTTTAAAAGGTTTGATTGTAAAAGTATTTCTACACCAATGGATAGTAATTTTGATTATGAGTTTTTAATCGATGAAAAATATGAAAATACTGTTGTTGAAAGTAAATGTAGAAAAATTACTGGCTGTATCATGTATGCAATGTTAGGAAGTAGACCAGATTTATGCAATTCAATTAGTACCTTAAGCAGATATAAAAATTATGCAAGTGATAAACTATTGCTATTTATGAAAAGAGTGTTACGATACATTAAAGGTACTTATAATTTGAAATTAGTTTACAGAAAAAATGTTAATTCTGAATTTGTTAGAGGTTTTGTAGATGCAGACTGGGGTGGGGATGTTATTAGCAGGAAGTCTACCACAGGGTATTGCTTTCCAATTTACAATTGCACTGTATCATGGTGCTCAAAACAACAAACATGTGTTGCTTTGTCATCCACTGAAGCAGAGTATATTGCTTTAAGTCAGTGTGTTACTGAAGATTGTTGGCTTCATAATTTACTCAAAGAAATAAAAGTAAATGGTTATAAAAAATTTTTTATACCTCTTTATGAGGATAATCAATCAGCTATTCGTGTGAGCATATCTTGTGAACAACCAAAGAGACTCAAACATATTAATGTTAAGTATCATTTTGTGCAAGAAAAAGTTAGAGATGGGACTGTTCATGTTGTTCACATTCCTTCCACTGAACAGGTTGCAGATTTGTTAACCAAACCTCTTAGAAAAGTATTATTTAAGAAATTCAGAGAAATAATGTTTGATTAATTTTTAGTTTGTAATTTGTAGTATTTAAATGTGTTATTTTATAAGTAGTATTTAGATTGAAGGGTGCAATATAAACGTTCCGTGTTTAATCGTAACCGTATTGCTTTATAGAACTGATGCACCTGGCAACAGCAACTTGACTGTCAGTTAATGTTTAGTTCCTATTTCGAATGTGTGAACGTTTCGTTTTGCTTGTTAGTCTAAAACAAACTGTTGTGTTTTTCTAAAACCTGCTGGTAATTATTATTCAACAAGTAAAACCACACTCAGCACTCTTACAAATAGGTATGGGTAGTTCTCAAAAGGTGGGAACAAGACACATTTCGTAACTTTGAGCTTTGACAGCTACTCTAGGTGTTACACAGCTGGCCACCTGATATGACCCCATGCGATTTCTTCCCCTTGGGATTTGTAAAAGATGAAGTACATGTGCCGCCATTACCCACAAATTTATGTGAACATAAACAACGGATTTCTGCTGCTGTACAATCAATTACCACTGACACTTTACAACGTGTTTGGCAGGAACTTACATACCGTCTTGACATTATATGTCGTGTAACTAAAGGAAGTTATACCGAAGTGTAAAAAAAACTTCCACATTTTTCCTTTGTATTTATATATTACTTATCATTCCGTATCGTTTTTTGTGAAAATATAGCATTTTGAAATCGTATGATTCATTTTGAATAACCCTGTATAAAGTTATTATATAAATTTCCTTATCAAGCGAGTACCATATGCACACCAGTCTCCAACATTTTGATTTAACTTTGATATTATAGTGTTGAAGTTCCCATTGGATTTTTGAAAATCACTTCTTTTACGATAACGAACTTAAATCACAAAAAAGATGTGCAAAATTATTTCTATAAAATATTGATCGTTTTTTTTTTTTTTTTTTTGTGCATATGGTCTTAAAGATGATCGAAAAAACACTTTTAAATGAAAATAATTTGGAAACCGTGGTTCCACCTAAAATATTAAATGTTTAGGTAGTCAAAAAATTGTAAAAATAAATTATTGGAAAAGTTCGAATAAGTTTTGGCTGATAATAAAAAAACATGGTCGCATTCTACCATTATTTTAAGGTCATGAAAAGTGGATGCTTCTTTCATATTAAAATAATGCCCTCATGGGCACATCTTATTTAGGTGTGTACGGACATCACGACCCTGAAGCACCCGAATGATCTTTCCTCCTTTTCATTTTTACCCTTGTCTACCCCTTCGTCTTTTCCCCCCTTCCGCATTATGTTGTCTGTCTTGTGTTTGGCACAATTTGTCCAAATATGGCCCTTCCGCGGTAAGACCTGAAACCAGCCAACATTAAAATAACATAAATGCAGCAATTTTGATGCTTAGTAAACTTGTATAATTGGAAATTTTAAAGTTTCTCAATCTTCAACATACCCTAGTGTAAATCAGGTAAAAAATAAGCCAATGCAAAATTGGCAATTTGTAAAGTAAAATATTTAAAAGTTAATGGAAAATTTTGAATATGAAAAGTAATTATCACCATTAGTCACTAAAACTGCAAGTCTAAAATTATTAAAACAGCCTTAGTTCTCTCGCTATTGCAAATAAGCGGAATATCTACTAACTACTGAAAAATATTTAGTACAGAAAGCAGGTTGGTTTGATTAAATTCTCTATGATCTCTTCTTGCAATAATAAAGTTAATTAGATCAACAGAAAGAAGGAAGATCGAAAATAGCGCTAACAATCGCAATGTTTAAAAAACCAAGTGATGGTAAGAAATAAAAGAGTACTGTAACCATTCCTTCAGAAGTAATGTTTTAACAATAACAAAGTAAAGCTGCTTCATTTGTCAGCATGAGAATCATTCATGCCCCTTAAGTCAGAGTGCTGTTGGTATGTTTTAAGCCGTTCCACCAATTATAAAGGAAGGTATAACATGTTATCTCCCGTATACTCAGAAGTCATCAATAAACAAGAAGAAATACAAGGGTCATTGTGGTGGTTAAAGACATCCAACAGTAAAATTTTGTTAGCTGTGAATGCATTTGATGTTAAACCAATTCTAATCGCAATCGCTCTGAGTAACATTGACTGAGTAAAAGCGCTGCCATAAATACACTTTGGAAACAGGCATAATTACATTGGGCTGCACTGACGGACGCTGTAACCCATTTAGCACTATCCTGGAGGCACGTGTAGCTTTAAGAATGCTACGGACGCGAGTAACTCTACCTTCAGTGGATTCCCAGCCATTGTAATATTCCTGGAAACGAAAAAGCAGACCACCTTGCCAAAAATGGCTGCAAATTACAATAGCCACCTTTCAGGGCCATATTTCTAAATAGGCTAAGTAGGCTGCAGCCTAGAGCGGCAAATTTTTCAGGGGCGGCAGTTAGGCAATTTATTCAAAAGTTAAAATAAAGTATTTCAGACGTTAATACTATTTTCCGTACGAATTTAAGAACACGTGTTACTTAAAAATATGTTTTAGTCCTTCTACATAGCCTACTTTCTAACACTATAACATAATACAAATTCACAGCACGTAATCTTGTATTATAACTTTCCTGTAGTGCAATCTAATTTGGTTCCACAACACTGGCACAAGCGCAGCGATTCGATCGGACAACACTGTAGTAGATCTGGCAACACTGTTGGTGGAAGGCCCAGTGGCTCCACTGTCAGTAGTGTAGTGTCAGTCTAGTCTGTCTGAGTTTGACGCTGTCATTCATGTCTATCGGTGTGCACAACGGGATCGTTGATGACTGTGTTGAGCGAGGCGTGTTCGTGTTGTTTGTTACGATTTTGTCTTACAGTTTAGAGTATTCCAATACATAACGTACAGTTTTTAACAAGTAGGCTACTCCCTACTAGCTACTATGAGTGACGGTAGGAAGAGACTCAGTGGCGCTGAATACAAAAAACGAACAAAAGTGAAACTTCATGAACAAGAACGTGTTCTGAAACAAACAAAAAAACTAGATTTGTTTTTTAAAACTAATAGTTTGCCAGTTGAAGAAAAGAACGATAAAGGGAAACCTGAAAGTGCTCGTGCTGTTTGTGATGGTTCTGTTGCGGACGACAATGCTTTCTCTAGAACGAGTTGTTCCAAAACAGCCATGTTGTTATCAGAACCTACTGAAATACAAGTAAGTTCTCACAGTAAGATTGTACCTGATAGATTTGATGTTAAAAGTCAATCCTTAACAGAAAATAAAGAGCCAACATTGGAAAACTCTTTAAATAAAGATCCAGCTTTGTGAATCTTAAATGATGCTACTAGAGATCTAATAGCAAAAAATGGCTTTGACCAAAACATAGGATTAGATTTCACTAACAGCTTACGAGCGTACAAAGATCAAAAGAGATATTTGACTAAATCTCTCTTTAAACGGAGATTAAAAAATGGATGATTTTCTTTAAAAGTAAGGGATCAGTTTTTTGTGGCCCTTGTTTAGTGTTTAACACTAAAGAACGATCACAATTTGACGACAAAAATGGTTTCAATGACTGGAAAAATGGAGAAAGTCGTGTATGTCACCATGAAAAAATTCCCCAATACACAAATCTGCTATAATAACTCTAAAAACAAGAGAAATTTATTTTAACCGTGTGTTGACAGTATGCTAACTTTACAACTAGACAAAGAAACATACTATTGGAGAAACATTTTAACTAGAGTTGTAGCTGCTGTCAAGGCCCTGACATCAAGAGGCCTCGCTTAAAGAGGCGACAACGAGATATTTGGTTCTAACAGGAATGGAAATTTTCTGATGGCTTTAGAGCTGATATCCGAGTTTGATCCATTCTTAGCAACACATATTGAAAAATACGGTAATTGTGGTAGTGGCAATACAAATTATCTCTCTTCCAAGACATGCGATGAGGTAATTGAGTTAATGGCTCGAAATGTTGGGCAAGTAATTTGTAAAGAGTTGAAACAATCTAAATACTTTTCTCTCATCATAGACTCGACCCCAGACATGTCACATGTAGACCAGTTAGTCCTTGCTGTTAGATAGTTTCAAGTGACGGTGTGCCCTGTGAAAGATTTCTTACCTTCATTCCATCAGCTGGTCATAGTTGAGTGTGTTATGAATGAGCTAGTAAATCTGCAAATAAACATTGATGACTGCAGAGGCCAATCTTAAGATAACGCTTCCAATATGACCGGCGTTTACAATGGTCTGCAAGCAAAAATAAAGAAAAAACCTCCTTTAGGTTTATTCATCCCGTGTGCGGCACACTCCCTAAATCTAGTTGGATCATCTGCTGCAGAATCTTGTGAAGAAGCGTCCACATTTTTCATGTTGCTCCAAGAAATATATGTATTTTTTACGTGCTCTACAAAGCGATGAGAATGCCTAACAAGCGTTATGGAAGAATCTTATCAGAATAAGAAGACAATTAAAAAAGTGCGTCCTACTCGATGGTCAGCAAGAGATGACGCGTGCCAAAGTTTACGAGAGTCTTGGGAAGAAGTGTACATTGCTCTGACAAGAATTTCAAATGACACAACAGAAAAAGCAACGATTAGATGTAAATCCCGAGGAATACTTCGAAGATTATAACGTTTTGAGACTGCGTTTATTGTGTGTTTCTGGAGCACCGTACTTCACAGAATCCATAAAGTTAGCAAAGCCATGCAAAGTGGAACTGTGGATGTTTTGTTGGTCAGAGTTTTGTATGGCTCTCTTGAAGAATATTTTACGGAACAGAGAAACAACTTTAATTACTTTGAGGAATTGGCCATGGATATAACCAAAACTACATCTTATGAAAAAGACAATAAAAGACAGCTAAAAAGAAAAGTTTGGCCAGAAGAAGACCGAAGTGGAGAAGTTAACTTTACTGGCAGGGATGACCTTATAATAAACACGTTTTTACCAATTATAGACTCCTTTGTTTGTGAATTCAAGAAAAGAAAAATGGCCTATGACGAGTTTCAAGATCGATTCTACTTCTTAACTCAGTTGTGTGATAACAATACAGATATGGAAGAGGAACTGAAGAAAAAGGGAGTTGTAGCATCGTAGGGGATCTCTCTGATAGCAGTTTTCATGGTGGTCGTTGAATTTATAACCGGATGGGGGTATCCCCTTGTCTTTGAACTGTAGCGGTTTCGGAAGAACGTGTGGGATCTTCTCTCGAGGAAAAGAGAGAATCGTTGAACGCATGAACGTGAACGGACGCAGAACTACTCTGCTCCTATGAAGCCGCGGGACTGAAACCCTATTTGTATATACCATCTATTACACTCTCATAGCTCATACGTATATGACAGAGTTGGCAAACCACCATTTTGGTGTACAGCGGAGGGATAAGATTCCCCATCAAGAGCATTAGTTTCAGTCCCTATCGAGCGGTTTTCGTTTTGAATGCCTGCCATGAGTGGCATCACATGTGGCTGAAGGATGTCATGGACGTACCGCTGGGCTGTCATTATGCCATGGATTAATATTAGGGGTGACCGTGTATCGTAAGCAATGGCACCCCATACCATCACACCAGCTGTGGGAGCGGTATGTCGCTGTAAAGCGAATGCAGGATTGAGGCGTTCACCACGGGGCCTCCACACACGAACACGATTGTCATCACTGCTCAAATTGAATCTAGATTCGTCGCTGAAGACGACCTGGTTCCATTCCGTTGAAGTCCAATCCCGTCGTGCGTGACACCACTCCAAACGGAGGCGTCGGTGGGTGGTTGTCATAGACTGCACACGTAATGGGCGCCGCTATACCAGATGTCTTTCAGCCAGGTGCCTTGCGATGGTTTGGGAAGACACAGGGGCCCGTAATGAAGGTGCTGCCTGTGTCTGGATAGCGGCCAATGAGGCAGTTGGGTCTACGCGTGCGTTTTGTTTGATGTGACGGTCTTCTCGACGACTGATCTGTCGAGAGCGTCCTGAGCCTGGTCGCCATGTAAATGACGTCTCTTTGGCTACTGGTCCCAACACCTCCTCACAGTAAAATCAGAACGGCCTACGTGACGAGCTACTCGCCGAGCTGACCACTTAGCTTTCATCATCCCGATGATTCTTCCCCTCTTGAACTCTGACAGCTGCTCATATTGTCTTCGATGGCGGCGTAACGACAGGTCTACCTCAACGTTTCCTTTGCAAAAGATTAAGTACACTCAAACAAGCTTTGCTTACCTATTTTATACTCCAAGGAGAACGAAGTTCAACGCCCTCTAGTGGCATTACGCAATAACGCTGCATTTCTAATCATTTCCATATCTGACCGACATATACCTTCATGCCAAGTTTCGTTACGATCCCACAATTATTTCTTGGTGCGCAAATTTTTATGGCAATGAGCGTACTTCAAATAAGAAAGCCGACATTTTAAAAGACCCTATATTGTAAATCCTCAAAAAAAGCAATGGCAGATTTCCTGAATGCCCTTATCTTTAAACGACATTTCCGTCAGTTGGTCAGGCGCTTCTTGTCCAGTTTGGGACCTAGCGCAATAAAACTCTGACATACAATTCCTCAGTCGGTCATAAAAATAAATCGCTTTTCTTAAGACATGCCGTCAAAGACATGTTCGAGCCCTCCAATACATTTAAAGGATCCAGAGGTGAAACCACTATACAGCAATTTCTTCGAAAATGAAATTATTATCTCGTAGCATTCAAGTGCGAGCATCACGGGCATTCATTTTGGGGGTCGAACCACTTTAAAGCCGTAAAACAAAATGATAAAGTATCGGTATACTGGACCACCTTTCTCCACATATTCAGAGGAAGAATTTAATGTTTTGGTACATTGGATCTTTGAAACAATTTTTTTGTTCTCTTTTAGTTAAATATAAACTTTTACTACACAAATATATTTTGTTCGAAGTTTCTTGATAAACTTTTCATACATTTACGTGTTAGAAAATTTTCAAATTCGTTATTTTCAAAATCTAATTTTGTGTTGCCCCTAGATCCTTTATTTAATATCCTTTTCGGGGAATATATCGAAGCTCTCAGAATGAGCGCTGCCCCCTCCGTGCTTCTTTCTCTCTCTCTATATATATATTAATGGAAGGGCGGGCTGCCAACAGCGTACTTTATAAAAAAAAAGCGTGCCCCCCCCCCCGTGCATTTTTTTTTCAAATTTTTTTTTCTCCAAAACTATCATTTAAACAATTTTAAATTAATCCATTCAACAACGCGCTGGATAAAAGTCATAAACCTTTCTGATCAAACCTTTGTAAAATTTTTTTTATGTTTATGGATATGGATATTGAGGCATGTGTGTGTGGAGATGTAATACGGAAATGACTGCGGCAATTGTTTTATTTTAGTTAAATGGTCTGCAGTAATTTGTCAATGTCGTCGAAGGGTCGCCCAACTATCTTGCGTACATTCAGAGTGTTGACAATGTACGAAAACCTTCATGTCATATAATTTTTTATTTGTTTTCATACTTTATATTTTTTTTACACTAATTTTTGCGCCCCACCCACGAAATCGGCTGACCAGAGCAAATGCCAAGTTTGCACTCCTCTAGATCTGGAATTGCATCTATTGACCGGAAATGAAATTAGAGTCCAAATTTCCTTTAAAGGTAATTTTTAATGTTACTTTGGAAGTTAAAATGCTAATAATGTTCCTTGTTAGTGTGTGTGAGGCTAAATATGGCTTTCGCCCCTTCTCCTCAGTGACAGGAGGGACCAAATACCCCCGGCCTCCCACACCCTGTTGGCACGTGCCTGTTTGCCTTCCTCTAGATTTGGGCCTGCATTTACTGACAGGCAATGAAATTAGAATCAAAATTTGCTTTAACGGTACTTTTGAAGTTAAAATGTTAATAATGTTCCTTGTAAGTGTGTGTGTGTGTGGGGGGGTAAATATGGCTTTCGCCCCTTCTCCTCAGTAACAGGAGAGACCAAATACCCATTGCCACCCTGTTGGCAAGTGCCTGTTTGCCCTCCTCTAGATCTGGGCCTGCATCTACTGACAGGAAATAAAATTAGAATCCAAATTTGCTTTAACGGTACTTTTTAATGTTACACTTTTGAAGTTAAAATGTTAATAATATTCCTTGTAGTGTGTGTGTGGGGGGGGGGTAATATTTTGGTACATTGGATCTTTGAAACAATTTTTTTGTTCTCTTTTAGTTAAATATAAACTTTTACTACACAAATATATTTTGTTCGAAGTTTCTTGATAAACTTTTCATACATTTACGTGTTAGAAAATTTTCAAAATCTAATTTTGTGTTGCCCCTAGATCCTTTATTTAATATCCTTTTCGGGGAATATATCGAAGCTCTCAGAATGAGCGCTGCCCCCTCCGTGCTTCTTTCTCTCTCTCTATATATATATTAATGGAAGGGCGGGCTGCCAACAGCGTACTTTATAAAAAAAAAGCGTGCCCCCCCCCCCGTGCATTTTTTTTTCAAATTTTTTTTTTCCAAAACTATCATTTAAACAATTTTAAATTAATCCATTCAACAACGCGCTGGATAAAAGTCATAAACCTTTCTGATAAAACCTTTGTAAAATTTTTTTTATGTTTATGGATATGGATATTGAGGCATGTGTGTGTGGAGATGTAATACGGAAATGACTGCGGCAATTGTTTTATTTTAGTTAAATGGTCTGCAGTAATTTGTCAATGTCGTCGAAGGGTCGCCCAACTATCTTGCGTACATTCAGAGTGTTGACAATGTACGAAAACCTTCATGTCATATAATTTTTTATTTGTTTTCATACTTTATATTTTTTTTACACTAATTTTTGCGCCCCACCCACGAAATCGGCTGACCAGAGCAAATGCCAAGTTTGCACTCCTCTAGATCTGGAATTGCATCTATTGACCGGAAATGAAATTAGAGTCCAAATTTCCTTTAAAGGTAATTTTTAATGTTACTTTGGAAGTTAAAATGCTAATAATGTTCCTTGTTAGTGTGTGTGAGGCTAAATATGGCTTTCGCCCCTTCTCCTCAGTGACAGGAGGGACCAAATACCCCCGGCCTCCCACACCCTGTTGGCACGTGCCTGTTTGCCTTCCTCTAGATTTGGGCCTGCATTTACTGACAGGCAATGAAATTAGAATCAAAATTTGCTTTAACGGTACTTTTGAAGTTAAAATGTTAATAATGTTCCTTGTAAGTGTGTGTGTGGGGGTAAATATGGCTTTCGCCCCTTCTCCTCAGTAACAGGAGAGACCAAATACCCATTGCCACCCTGTTGGCAAGTGCCTGTTTGCCCTCCTCTAGATCTGGGCCTGCATCTACTGACAGGAAATAAAATTAGAATCCAAATTGGCTTTAACGGTACTTTTTAATGTTATACTTTTGAAGTTAAAATGTTAATAATATTCCTTGTAGTGTGTGTGTGTGGGGGGGGGGTTATGTTTTGGTACATTGGATCTTTGAAACAATTTTTTTGTTCTCTTTTAGTTAAATATAAACTTTTACTACACAAATATATTTTGTTCGAAGTTTCTTGATAAACTTTTCATACATTTACGTGTTAGAAAATTTTCAAATTCGTTATTTTCAAAATCTAATTTTGTGTTGCCCCTAGATCCTTTATTTAATATCCTTTTCGGGGAATATATCGAAGCTCTCAGAATGAGCGCTGCCCCCTCCGTGCTTCTTTCTCTCTCTATATATATATATTAATGGAAGGGCGGGCTGCCAACTGCGTACTTTATAAAAAAAAAGCGTGCCCCCCCCCCCCGTGCATTTTTTTTTTCAAATTTTTTTTTCCAAAACCATCATTTAAACAATTTTAAATTAATCCATTCAACAACGCGCTGGATAAAAGTCATAAACCTTTCTGATAAAACCTTTGTAAAATTTTTTTTATGTTTATGGATATGGATATTGAGGCATGTGTGTGTGGAGATGTAATACGGAAATGACTGCGGCAATTGTTTTATTTTAGTTAAATGGTCTGCAGTAATTTGTCAATGTCGTCGAAGGGTCGCCCAACTATCTTGCGTACATTCAGAGTGTTGACAATGTACGAAAACCTTCATGTCATATAATTTTTTATTTGTTTTCATACTTTATATTTTTTTTACACTAATTTTTGCGCCCCACCCACGAAATCGGCTGACCAGAGCAAATGCCAAGTTTGCACTCCTCTAGATCTGGAATTGCATCTATTGACCGGAAATGAAATTAGAGTCCAAATTTCCTTTAAAGGTAATTTTTAATGTTACTTTGGAAGTTAAAATGCTAATAATGTTCCTTGTTAGTGTGTGTGAGGCTAAATATGGCTTTCGCCCCTTCTCCTCAGTGACAGGAGGGACCAAATACCCCCGGCCTCCCACACCCTGTTGGTACGTGCCTGTTTGCCTTCCTCTAGATTTGGGCCTGCATTTACTGACAGGCAATGAAATTAGAATCAAAATTTGCTTTAACGGTACTTTTGAAGTTAAAATGTTAATAATGTTCCTTGTAAGTGTGTGTGTGTGTGGGGGGGTAAATATGGCTTTCGCCCCTTCTCCTCAGTAACAGGAGAGACCAAATACCCATTGCCACCCTGTTGGCAAGTGCCTGTTTGCCCTCCTCTAGATCTGGGCCTGCATCTACTGACAGGAAATAAAATTAGAATCCAAATTTGCTTTAACGGTACTTTTTAATGTTACACTTTTGAAGTTAAAATGTTAATAATATTCCTTGTAGTGTGTGTGTGTGTGGGGGGGTAATGTTTTGGTACATTGGATCTTTGAAACAATTTTTTTGTTCTCTTTTAGTTAAATATAAACTTTTACTACACAAATATATTTTGTTCGAAGTTTCTTGATAAACTTTTCATACATTTACGTGTTAGAAAATTTTCAAATTCGTTATTTTCAAAATCTAATTTGTGTTGCCCCTAGATCCTTTATTTAATATCCTTTTCGGGGAATATATCGAAGCTCTCAGAATGAGCGCTGCCCCCTCCGTGCTTCTTTCTCTCTCTCTCTATATATATTAATGGAAGGGCGGGCTGCCAACAGCGTACTTTATAAAAAAAAAGCGTGCCCCCCCCCCCCCTCGTGCATTTTTTTTTCAAATTTTTTTTTCTCCAAAACTATCATTTAAACAATTTTAAATTAATCCATTCAACAACGCGCTGGATAAAAGTCATAAACCTTTCTGATAAAACCTTTGTAAATTTTTTTTTATGGTTATGGATATTGAGGCATGTGTGTGTGGAGATGTAATACGGAAATGACTGCGGCAATTGTTTTATTTTAGTTAAATGGTCTGCAGTAATTTGTCAATGTCGTCGAAGGGTCGCCCAACTATCTTGCGTACATTCAGAGTGTTGACAATGTACGAAAACCTTCATGTCATATAATTTTTTATTTGTTTTCATACTTTATATTTTTTTTACACTAATTTTTGCGCCCCACCCACGAAATCGGCTGACCAGAGCAAATGCCAAGTTTGCACTCCTCTAGATCTGGAATTGCATCTATTGACCGGAAATGAAATTAGAGTCCAAATTTCCTTTAAAGGTAATTTTTAATGTTACTTTGGAAGTTAAAATGCTAATAATGTTCCTTGTTAGTGTGTGTGAGGCTAAATATGGCTTTCGCCCCTTCTCCTCAGTGACAGGAGGGACCAAATACCCCCGGCCTCCCACACCCTGTTGGCACGTGCCTGTTTGCCTTCCTCTAGATTTGGGCCTGCATTTACTGACAGGCAATGAAATTAGAATCAAAATTTGCTTTAACGGTACTTTTGAAGTTAAAATGTTAATAATGTTCCTTGTAAGTGTGTGTGTGTGGGGGGGGGGGGGTAAATATGGCTTTCGCCCCTTCTCCTCAGTAACAGGAGAGACCAAATACCCATTGCCACCCTGTTGGCAAGTGCCTGTTTGCCCTCCTCTAGATCTGGGCCTGCATCTACTGACAGGAAATAAAATTAGAATCCAAATTTGCTTTAACGGTACTTTTTAATGTTACACTTTTGAAGTTAAAATGTTAATAATATTCCTTGTAGTGTGTGTGTGTGGGGGGGGGTAATATTTTGGTACATTGGATCTTTGAAACAATTTTTTTGTTCTCTTTTAGTTAAATATAAACTTTTACTACACAAATATATTTTGTTCGAAGTTTCTTGATAAACTTTTCATACATTTACGTGTTAGAAAATTTTCAAAATCTAATTTTGTGTTGCCCCTAGATCCTTTATTTAATATCCTTTTCGGGGAATATATCGAAGCTCTAAGAATGAGCGCTGCCCCCTCCGTGCTTCTTTCTCTCTCTCTATATATATATTAATGGAAGGGCGGGCTGCCAACAGCGTACTTTATAAAAAAAAAAGCGTGCCCCCCCCCCCGTGCATTTTTTTTTCAAATTTTTTTTTTCCAAAACTATCATTTAAACAATTTTAAATTAATCCATTCAACAACGCGCTGGATAAAAGTCATAAACCTTTCTGATCAAACCTTTGTAAAATTTTTTTTATGTTTATGGATATGGATATTGAGGCATGTGTGTGTGGAGATGTAATACGGAAATGACTGCGGCAATTGTTTTATTTTAGTTAAATGGTCTGCAGTAATTTGTCAATGTCGTCGAAGGGTCGCCCAACTATCTTGCGTACATTCAGAGTGTTGACAATGTACGAAAACCTTCATGTCATATAATTTTTTATTTGTTTTCATACTTTATATTTTTTTTACACTAATTTTTGCGCCCCACCCACGAAATCGGCTGACCAGAGCAAATGCCAAGTTTGCACTCCTCTAGATCTGGAATTGCATCTAATGACCGGAAATGAAATTAAAGTCCAAATTTCCTTTAAAGGTAATTTTTAATGTTACTTTGGAAGTTAAAATGCTAATAATGTTCCTTGTTAGTGTGTGTGAGGCTAAATATGGCTTTCGCCCCTTCTCCTCAGTGACAGGAGGGACCAAATATCCCCGGCCTCCCACACCCTGTTGGCACGTGCCTGTTTGCCTTCCTCTAGATTTGGGCCTGCATTTACTGACAGGCAATGAAATTAGAATCAAAATTTGCTTTAACGGTACTTTTGAAGTTAAAATGTTAATAATGTTCCTTGTAAGTGTGTGTGTGTGTGTGGGGGGGTAAATATGGCTTTCGCCCCTTGTCCTCAGTAACAGGAGAGACCAAATACCCATTGCCACCCTGTTGGCAAGTGCCTGTTTGCCCTCCTCTAGATCTGGGCCTGCATCTACTGACAGGAAATAAAATTAGAATCCAAATTTGCTTTAACGGTACTTTTTAATGTTACACTTTTGAAGTTAAAATGTTAATAATATTCCTTGTAGTGTGTGTGTGGGGGGGGGGGGGTAATGTTTTGGTACATTGGATCTTTGAAACAATTTTTTTGTTCTCTTTTAGTTAAATATAAACTTTTACTACACAAATATATTTTGTTCGAAGTTTCTTGATAAACTTTTCATACATTTACGTGTTAGAAAATTTTCAAAATCTAATTTTGTGTTGCCCCTAGATCCTTTATTTAATATCCTTTTCGGGGAATATATCGAAGCTCTCAGAATGAGCGCTGCCCCCTCCGTGCTTCTTTCTCTCTCTCTATATATATATTAATGGAAGGGCGGGCTGCCAACAGCGTACTTTATAAAAAAAAAGCGTGCCCCCCCCCCCGTGCATTTTTTTTTCAAATTTTTTTTTTCCAAAACTATCATTTAAACAATTTTAAATTAATCCATTCAACAACGCGCTGGATAAAAGTCATAAACCTTTCTGATAAAACCTTTGTAAAATTTTTTTTATGTTTATGGATATGGATATTGAGGCATGTGTGTGTGGAGATGTAATACGGAAATGACTGCGGCAATTGTTTTATTTTAGTTAAATGGTCTGCAGTAATTTGTCAATGTCGTCGAAGGGTCGCCCAACTATCTTGCGTACATTCAGAGTGTTGACAATGTACGAAAACCTTCATGTCATATAATTTTTTATTTGTTTTCATACTTTATATTTTTTTTACACTAATTTTTGCGCCCCACCCACGAAATCGGCTGACCAGAGCAAATGCCAAGTTTGCACTCCTCTAGATCTGGAATTGCATCTATTGACCGGAAATGAAATTAGAGTCCAAATTTCCTTTAAAGGTAATTTTTAATGTTACTTTGGAAGTTAAAATGCTAATAATGTTCCTTGTTAGTGTGTGTGAGGCTAAATATGGCTTTCGCCCCTTCTCCTCAGTGACAGGAGGGACCAAATACCCCCGGCCTCCCACACCCTGTTGGTACGTGCCTGTTTGCCTTCCTCTAGATTTGGGCCTGCATTTACTGACAGGCAATGAAATTAGAATCAAAATTTGCTTTAACGGTACTTTTGAAGTTAAAATGTTAATAATGTTCCTTGTAAGTGTGTGTGTGTGTGGGGGGGTAAATATGGCTTTCGCCCCTTCTCCTCAGTAACAGGAGAGACCAAATACCCATTGCCACCCTGTTGGCAAGTGCCTGTTTGCCCTCCTCTAGATCTGGGCCTGCATCTACTGACAGGAAATAAAATTAGAATCCAAATTTGCTTTAACGGTACTTTTTAATGTTACACTTTTGAAGTTAAAATGTTAATAATATTCCTTGTAGTGTGTGTGTGTGGGGGGGGTAATGTTTTGGTACATTGGATCTTTGAAACAATTTTTTTGTTCTCTTTTAGTTAAATATAAACTTTTACTACACAAATATATTTTGTTCGAAGTTTCTTGATAAACTTTTCATACATTTACGTGTTAGAAAATTTTCAAATTCGTTATTTTCAAAATCTAATTTGTGTTGCCCCTAGATCCTTTATTTAATATCCTTTTCGGGGAATATATCGAAGCTCTCAGAATGAGCGCTGCCCCCTCCGTGCTTCTTTCTCTCTCTCTCTATATATATTAATGGAAGGGCGGGCTGCCAACAGCGTACTTTATAAAAAAAAAGCGTGCCCCCCCCCCTCGTGCATTTTTTTTTCAAATTTTTTTTTCTCCAAAACTATCATTTAAACAATTTTAAATTAATCCATTCAACAACGCGCTGGATAAAAGTCATAAACCTTTCTGATAAAACCTTTGTAAATTTTTTTTTATGGTTATGGATATTGAGGCATGTGTGTGTGGAGATGTAATACGGAAATGACTGCGGCAATTGTTTTATTTTAGTTAAATGGTCTGCAGTAATTTGTCAATGTCGTCGAAGGGTCGCCCAACTATCTTGCGTACATTCAGAGTGTTGACAATGTACGAAAACCTTCATGTCATATAATTTTTTATTTGTTTTCATACTTTATATTTTTTTTACACTAATTTTTGCGCCCCACCCACGAAATCGGCTGACCAGAGCAAATGCCAAGTTTGCACTCCTCTAGATCTGGAATTGCATCTATTGACCGGAAATGAAATTAGAGTCCAAATTTCCTTTAAAGGTAATTTTTAATGTTACTTTGGAAGTTAAAATGCTAATAATGTTCCTTGTTAGTGTGTGTGAGGCTAAATATGGCTTTCGCCCCTTCTCCTCAGTGACAGGAGGAACCAAATACCCCCGGCCTCCCACACCCTGTTGGCACGTGCCTGTTTGCCTTCCTCTAGATTTGGGCCTGCATTTACTGACAGGCAATGAAATTAGAATCAAAATTTGCTTTAACGGTACTTTTGAAGTTAAAATGTTAATAATGTTCCTTGTAAGTGTGTGTGTGTGTGGGGGGGTAAATATGGCTTTCGCCCCTTGTCCTCAGTAACAGGAGAGACCAAATACCCATTGCCACCCTGTTGGCAAGTGCCTGTTTGCCCTCCTCTAGATCTGGGCCTGCATCTACTGACAAGAAATAAAATTAGAATCCAAATTTGCTTTAACGGTACTTTTTAATGTTACACTTTTGAAGTTAAAATGTTAATAATATTCCTTGTAGTGTGTGTGTGTGTGGGGGGGGCTAAATATGGCTTTCGCCCCTTCTCCTCAGTGACAGGAGGGACCAAATACCCTCTGCCCCCCCCTGTTGGCAAATGCCTGTTTGCCCTCCTCCAGATCTGGGTCTGCATCTATTGACAGGAAATGAAATTAGTCCAAATTTGCTTTAACGGTACTGTTTAATGTTACTTTTGAAGTTAAAATGTTAATAATATTCCTTGGTAGTGTGTGTGTGTGGGGGGGGGAATATGGCTGTCGCCCCTTCTCCTCAGGTACAGGAGGGTCCAAACCCCCCCCCCCTGTTGGCACGTGCCTGAGCTTCGTGCAGATTTTTATGGTCACCCTGACTAGAGGAGCTTTGTGCAGATTTTTATGGTCAGACTAACCAAAAGAAGGTTACCCCGTCTGGTGAGAATTTATCTCGAGTGTCATCCTGACATACCAGTGAACAACCAGTTCCCGATAAATTGTGTGTGTATGTGTGTGCGCGCGCGCTCTAAGGATAAATCATAATCCAAATCAGCTACAGGACGTCAAGTCAAGTAAGTACCTTTGTCATACATTGGTTGTGATTAAATTTCTTTGCAATTAATTTTTTACAAATTCGAGTAATTTGTTAAAGTTAGAACAGTGCATTTACTTGTTGGGGAAGAGTATTTCGATTATACTACTTTTTGCAATTGAACGGAAATTTATTGTGAAACTGTTATTGTAGAACCATTGAGTATTTTTTTTATTCCATTTGTATCGATTTATGTGACAAAAGTTTTTAAAGTGTGCTTTGCAAATCTTTTGTTGTAAGTTTAGGGGGGGGGATGGCATTTCTTTGGAAAGCTAGGAATGAGGATTTTATATGATTGGCAACGGAATTAGGAGAAGAGAATCCTCCAAAACCTAAAATGTTTCCATTGAAAAGTATAATTGAAGGTTGTAAATTATACGATGCTAAATTTGTCGAAGATTTAGTAGTAACTATTAGTAATGAAACAAAGGAGCTGAGAGTAGCTGAAGGGAGGTTAATAGAAGCTGAGTGGAGTCAAAAATTCGCTGAAGGGAAGTGGGAAATTAGTCGTATGGTTTCTCGAACTGTAGCGGAAAATGAGTTAGAAGATGTGATAGTAGCTTTGGAAACAGCTGAAAGAGAGTTGCAAATAGCCGGAGAGACGGAAAATTTTTCGGGAAAAAGCTGAAAAGACGAGGTCCGAGTGTGATAATAAAATTGCGTGAGTTACAAATGCAGAAGGAAAAAAGTGTAGGAAACGGCGAAACGGAAAAGGTAGTGTCTAGCGAAGATAGGGTAATTAGACCATGTGAGACGAAAGGGCAGGAAAATAGGACTGATCCTACGGAGTATCACAACAGTGTCTCCAAAGAAATAACCACAACGTGGTATTGGGATACCGATGTTAAGGGCAAAGTGGAAACTCCGCTAAATACTGAGAATCAAATAGAAATTCCAGAAGTGGAAAAAAATGCACCCGAATTGTCTTTACTTAAGATAAGTCACGAGGATTTTAAAAGGGGTCAACGAAATAGTGAAGGTTTGAAGTTGATTTTGTGGAAAGGAGTGCTCTATATTCGGAAAAAGGGGCGCATTGCATTAAAAATTTGTTGTCGCTAAAACTACCAGAAAATAGATTGGGCAATCCAACGAAATTGTTGGTTGTTCCTGAGAAGACGCAGTATAAAGTGTGTCGTAAGGATTCGTTGGCACCGTAGGGTGGCACTGAATCCAAAGATGAACTAACGAAGTACTTGTACTCGATAATGCCAGTTTGTTTTAAAGGCATGAAAAATTTGGTCCCGACATTTGACTAGTGCCAAAAGGCGGTGAAACCCAATGAAAAGGAAGAAATCGCACTTAAAATTGTACATGTAATTCAGGAGGTTTTGTCAAAATTGCACACCGATGCGATTGTTTTACATCCTAAGAATGAAGTTGAAAAGCGTATCGCGCATTTCATAACGGACATGTGTATAGTAGGAAGGTATCATGAAGTTGCGATGATTGAAATAGATTCAGTTTCCGATACAGGAATCCTATCAAAAATATTTAGTCGTTTGGGATTTTCGCCCACAGAACTTTTACAGTAGAAGTAAAGTGGGGAGTTGAAATTAATTTTGAATATTAAAGTTTCAGAAACCTAAAGGTATTGGTTTTCAGATGTTTCAATTATGTTGATTGAAAAATATTTTTTGTTTAGAGGAATGAATTGCATTTATCAGCGAATTGGTGAAAATAAAGTTATTTTGTGTTAAGGTATATGAATAGTTTTCATATGTAATGGTTAGAAATTGTGATTATACTAAATAAATGATAATTGTGTTAGATGTTAAAAGAAATATTTTGAGAAATAATTTTCTTGATTAATAAGTAGTTGTGTACATTATTCCTTGTTTGATTAGTTTTTAATAACTGATTAATTGTGTCACATTAGGTTTTAATGCAAGGAAGTAAGGTTTTAGTAGGCCTTGTTAGTTTTTTATTTATGTATTGTCTTACATATGATTATCTATTGCCATAACTGCATGTTTTGTGCCAAAGAGATAGACTACATGTCTAATTTTTGTGGTTTCTTCATGACATTTTACACATATAAGTGTGTTTGATGGATTTAAATGTAATCCTTTACAAGTAACTGCACTGGGTAGCATTTAAAAAAAATTGTTTATGCGTAGGTTAATTTATTTAATTCTAGTAGGTTTTTAAATGTTAGTTATTACAAATATCGCAGCCTTATATGACAAAGATACTTTGTGTTGTGAAAATACATGTGTTTTAGGAACATTAGTTGTGGATTACATTAGCATAAAGCTGAAACTTTTTCCCCCCTGATCTCCTAGAAAAAAGTTTCTCTAAAAGGGAGAAGGAATGCTGTAACGTCGTAGGGTGGTCCTTATCGAGATTTCCTCTGTTACGTGGATTCGCTGCCGAAGGGCTGGCGAATTTATGATTGGATGTGGGTAGCCCCTCGTTTTTTAACTGTAGCGCTGTCGGCAAGAACGTGTGCGGTCTCCACTGGAAGAAGAGAGAATCGTTGAATGCATGAACGTGATCGGACGCAGAGCTAGCTGCTCCCATGAAGCCGTGGGACTGAAACCATATTTGTATATACCATCTATTAGCCTCGAAATAGCCTAACTTATGTATATCTTTAGTAACTAATTAAATGTGCTGTATTTTTAAAAGTCGTATTAATTGTATTCAAGCCACTCGCCACGTAAATGCTACTCACGACGTTACAGCTGGTAAACAACATTTCACTTTTTTCGTGTATCTTTGATCAAATAGGGTCATTCTTATAATATTTTGAAAAACGTATATTTTTTGCTTTTACTTACAACTTAAAATAGCTTAAATGCTAATATTAATGGCAGTTCAAAAGGTATTTTTACATGATTTTCTTCTGTATTTTGCAGCAGGAATATCTCTTTTTAATGTAAAACAGCAATCGGCCAGCATGTTTGGGCTCAACTTGCCTTGATAACGCGATTCCATGATGGATATGTCCTGGTGGAATCCCTCACCGTGCTCCTCGCTAACGTCACCTAGGTTTTCCGGAAAGAAATCTAAATGTGAATGAATAAAATGTATCTTCAGTGAAATATTGCAACCTAGAGCTTTATAGTTCTGAAGTAATTTCTCCACAAGGTCCTTATAGTTGTACGCCTTGTTATTTCCAAGAAAGTTCTGGACTACTTTCTTGAATGACTCCCATACAGGTGTTTCTTGCTCATATAAAGTGGCATCGAACTCAGGATCGTTCATTATTTCTCGAATCTGAGGTAACGAATATGCCCTTGTTTTTAGCGTCCCTGACCCGTGGAAATTTGTGTTTTAGAAAGTTAAAGCAGACGCCGTTTCTATCCATTCCTTTAACAAAAATGTTTACCAATCCCAGTTTAATGTGTAGAGGTGGTAGCTAGACTTTCTGGGGATCAACAGGGGCTCACTGACGACATTTTTGGTTCCCAAAACGAGCTGTCTTCTAGTTGGCCATTTTTTTTTTTAACATAATGGTTTTGTCTATGCAGTCCCACTCGCACAAGAAACAGCAAAATTTGGTATATCCTAGTTGAAGACCGAGTATAAGGGCAATGACTTTCAAATCTCCGCAAAAGTGCTAGGCATATATCATACTGAACCACCGTAATAAAAATTTTATTACGGATGGTAACATGTTTTCATATGTCTCCTTCATGTGGGCCCCGTAAGCGATGGGAATGGAGGGGTTTTGGTTACCATTGTGCAAAAGTACTGCTTTCAAGCTGGTTTTTAGAGGAATCAATGAATAACCTCCACTCTAGATTATACTGATGCCCCAATGCATCGACATCTTTGTAATAAACTAGGGCGTCATCCTTCGAAAAAAGGTGTTCAAATTCTTGTTGTCGTCGTCTGAATGAACAGATTCTGATTTTTTCTCCTAACACATTCCAGCCTTTAAGCTTTGATGTTAGAAGCTCTGAATGTGATTTCGATAGGTTCAGGTCACAAACTAAATTGTTAAGGTCAACCTGTCTCAATATGTGTGATTCTGAGGAACTTTCTGTGAAGTCTGGATCGTTCTCATCATCGGGCATATTCTCCGACTCAACATGAACATGGCCCTCCTTGACCGTGTCCAGATTCCATGGGTACTGGAATGGATAGCAGCTCTTTGCTGTGAAGGACCTGCCTAATGGTTGAGGGTATATTGGGATACTGTACAGAATTTTTCAACTTACTTGAAATTCCAGTGATTTTGGCAATGTAGAAATAGCAGTCGGACAAGTGATCCTTTAGCTCTCTCCATACCATGGTAACGGCAAAGTCATGTGGCGAGGCTTCTTTCTTAACCAATTTTCAAGCAAAGTAGCAGAAGACGTACAGTATATATGTGGAGCCCAAGACTTGTTGTGGTCTCCGATCTTGCAACCAAAATATAGTTTGTAACTTTTGTAAAACAATGGCGTTAATTTTTTTCTTTGCGATTTAAAAAGGAGCTCTCCACAAACATAACAGAAATTGTCAGGATGATTCAAACTACTTCAAGGCATTTTTAGAAACTAGATCACCAAAAAACACAAAAGCTGAACTGAAAGGGAATCAAGTGAGAAATGAAGCTTATCATACCACACAAGCGTCTAGATAAAATAGCACGACCAACAGCAATGGCGACCGAAAATACAATAACCCATTTCTCTTCTTATCTGCCCAGGCTTGTAGTCTTGCGCGGTACGATGCGTGCTGGTCCAGGAGAAAAACTTGGACAGGTTGGTCAGGATGTAGTATTCCATAATATTTATTCAGATGATGAAAGTTTTAATAGTCATAATATCCATTATTGGGCTAAAAATACTGATTTTTCAAGTATAGTATATTAAGGCTGGTTAGGCAAACCCGTAACAATGGAAAATGCAATTGCGGAAAACTGGTGCCTGATGTACGATTTTTGACTACGGATTCAGAATCAGCATCGAAAAATAGATAAGAATCAGAACTCAGCGTCCAAGAGACAAAAACTTTGTTTACCAGTGTAATAAATAAGTAATTTAGGGAGTAGAATGTTTACCTCTTCGTTTTCTCAGAACTATATTTTATTTATTTCTGGCAATTAGTTGGAAGTATAGCTTAAAATAACTATCTTGATTTTTGAAAAAATATCGTTTAGTTTTCTTCATTCGAATGTATAATGTTACATTAGTGATCTGCTTGAGGCTAACATGGCTACTTATATTAAAGAAACAGAATAGTAGTTAATGGCAACCATAGAAACTGAAAAGTCTAATAGTTGGTAGGTATGAGTACATATATTGTATACAAGCCCTCGAAGAGCATATAAATTTCTGATACTGAAATCTAAAGTTGAGTTTTTTAAAAAGGAAACCTGGTCAGATGCATAAAATTTGGTAATTTTATTGAGGAATTCAAAATTTCTATAAATATGTGGAATTGCATACACATGCTTTGAATTGCACACAAATTGATTCTAAAAATTATGCTCAAACTATTGAGAACTGAAAATAAAATAAATAAGTAATCCAGCAATACATACAATGACAGCTGAAACGCCCATCACAAGTGTACGGTGTTCATTTTTCTGATTATTTTCCAATTGTTTCTTTTTCTTCTTTTTTTTACCTTCAGTTTTCTTTAAAAATGCTTGGTATTCTTTGTCTTGAATTTTTTTCTCTTCAGCTTCTTTTTTAGTATTTTTTTCAAATTCCAAAACTTCCAAGGATTCTTTATATTTTAAGCATTCTTCATCACACACAAGATCAGAGGTTTTACAAATTAAGGAACATTGTACGTCTTTTTTCTTTCTTTTACACAGGCATCGCACTAAAACTTTCTTTTTGCAAATATTTTCGTTAGAACAAGGTCCTGTATGACACTGTAAAATACATCTGTGACCACAGTTCATCTGGAAAAATATTGATATGAGAATACATTGAATTATATTTTAGAAGTTAACTTAAATTGAGCTTCAAAAAATGTTTTAAAATTTAATTAAGAGTACACAAGAAAAACAATTTACCTCTTTAGGGCATCTGTTAGAACAGGACATCATTTCTAGTTTTTTACTCTCATCTGCAGAAGTCCATTCATCACAAACTGCATAAATAACATTGATTTGACAGTGGCACTTAAACTTGATGTGTTGTTTACAAGGACGACACTCTCCAGGATGACAGGGGAGGGGACAAGGGTGTGTACATCCTTCCCTTCTTGGATTTCCACAAGATTTAGTACATGTTTCACACTGTTTGCTTGGCTGAAAAAATGTATCCAGAAAAATGTAAAAATTAGAAATGAACAACACATTTTTATTAAACTAAGAATTATTAAAATTTAACTGCACAAGCAAACATTTATCTTTTGAATGTAAACAGAAAACTGTATTAAGACTATTTGAAATATATATTAAAAAATGGAGTATTTTTAATTTTATGGCTTAGAAGTTATGAATATCATTTACTTAAGTAACTGAATGAAATGAATTACACATGACCTAAAAGCATACACAGTAATATGCATTTTTGGGGGAAATATTGTTTAATAAAAATTAGTGCAGCATAAAGGAATATTGTTTAAGAAAAATATTGGAAGTCAAGACTATTTTGAATTTTTTATAACTAAATACCATCAAATCCAACTAAACAAAATATTGTGAGCTTATTCATTGATAGCATTATAGCAGCAGTATTAAACCCTCTGAGTGTGATGTATATATTTTTCTACCTTTCAACCTGTAATTTCCTTGGTAGGGTTTCTAACCAGATTTATACTTCTTTATCCCTAGAAAGTTTCGTGAAATTCTTTCAACCAATAGAAATGACTAATGAGTCTTCAAATTGTAAGGGTAAAAGCAACAGTACACTAGGAGGGTGAAAACAAGTCACTCAAAGTTGAAAAACAATTATTTATTAATTTTTTAAATGGGGGGATAAAAAAAACTAAAAATAATTTAGATATAATTTATGAAGAAAGTTTGTTTTATTTCATCACTTTTTTTAGCATATACCTTTATCCAGTCATTGTATGTGGAAATTTTTTAGGTTAACAGTTCAGAATAACATTTTGGAATAGTACATTGATACTACATAATACATAAAATGTATAATCAAATAACATGACCTGTTGCTCTAAAGAATGTAGTAAGAATTTGAAAGTTTGATTTGTGAGCTAATAAAACCCTTTTGTAATCGGAAAACAAAGTACAAGGCACTTTATCTTGGTCAACAATATCTATTTCATAGGATGATATGCAGCCAGAACAAAAGAATTAAGTGGGCACGTAATAGTTTATAAATTGTTATTTTTCAAGTAATCTTTACCAAGCCAGTTTCAGTTCAGTGGATGTGATAATCCTATTTTGTAGAAAAAATCTTATAAACGATAGTATTGATATCTTTGTTCTCACATTGCCTAGTTATTATTATTTAATAAGTATATAGGAACAACAGTACCATCATTAAATCTGCATTTTCGTCAACATTATGACATTCAAAATTGCATTTATGATTTCCACATTGCAATGCACGTCCACATAATTTTCCACAGGAAGTAGGTTGAGATTGGTAGCAGGGAAAATCTTGAGTCTGAAAGTCATATCAGTTGTAACAAATTGTTTTTGAACTATAAAAATAAAGTTAGAGATAAACAAATTCTTGAACTTAAAAGAAATTATTTGAAAATTTTTCAAATTAAAACAGTTAAAAAAATTTAATCATAAGTATAGGATAATTTAAATGAACATAAAAAATGCATGTATGCAGTAAATGACCAAAGGTTTCTTGGAAGATGTGCTTTATCTTAATACATTTAAATATAAAATTTGAGATGATTGAGTAAAAAATTTTAAAAGGTTAGACCAAGACACTTCTCGTCAATTAATAAAAAAGTGATTGCAAGAGTTAGAAATGATCAGAAAGCAAATGGAATGAAAAACAGAATTTCTTATTTAAATATCAAGCAAACAGTACATGCTCTATTTGTTAGTTCTTATGCTACATTAAATGATTAATGGTCATTTGATATAATTGGTGCAGCATGGAATCAACTTGATAATTTATAAATGTTAAAATTACTACCAATCTCTACTCAGACAAGTATAATAAACCCCTTCAAACTATGCATTTTAAGATACCAGAGGCAGATTCAGGAGATGAACAAATGGTAAATTATTCCTTGTCATCTCGAAAACAGACTCTTCTTATAATCTCAAACAGTTTATCAATCTAAATTATATTACGTCGACAGAACATATATATTTACAGAACTTTCATAAATAATCGACATAATGAACATTATGACGCGTCTGCATTCTACACAGAAAACTCTCAAAGGATGAGTCCTTCATCGAAGCAGACGTGAGATCTATTTGATTCAAACTTTTACCTCATTAACAGTTCAGAGGTTTATAGCTCCACACCTGACGCTGTACTCGTAGTTCACTCGTTACAATATAAAATTCATTGTATTAAATAGAAATAGTAAACTGATCTTAAAAGTAATCAAAAGATCTTGAAAGTTGCATAATACATTTTTCTGTTCATTCAAAAACAACAAATTTTGACAAACAGCGAGTAAATTGTATTATTTTGAAACTAGATATAATTTTTAATCACATTACTTTAAACCCCATAAAATTATTCTGGATTTATATAGGATCCTGCTAGATTGTCATATTTTAGCAAACCAGATTCTGACCACAGCTTTAAGTCATAGGAACAAGTGTTAATCTGTTTTACAGTGGTTTCTATATAATTTTATTAAAACGCAGAATAAAAAAAAATTAATTATTGGGAAAATCTTAAATACCCTTAACTTTTAAATGGTTGAGGAATTGAAAGAGGACATATTAAAATTTTTTTAGTATCCTTCACCAAATTACTCATGGAAGTGAAGTCTCTAGACTAATAAAAAGAATATTCCTTCCAAGAATTGGATTTAATTATCATAAACTTGAAATCGAACTGTAAAAAAAATGAAAGAAATCACAATTTATTCCTCAATGATCAAAGTTTTCATTAAGTAGGTCCATTTAATCTTTATTATTATAAAAGGTGTCTGTGTGTGAGGTGAGCAGAATAATCTATAGCACCTACAGCCATGAAATTTGGCACACAGGTAGTTCTAAAGGGGAGTGAATGCACCTTGAAGCCCAAACTTTAAAATTTAATCTAGAAAATTTTTTAATGAATTTATTAGCTTGTATCTCCCACTCATTCTTTTTTTTTGGATGCACCAAGTCTCCATTCTCTGCCACAGTGCATGATGTTTGTCCAATGATGTCACTAACTGCAAATGGAGAATATTCAGGGACGCTTAAATCAGAATTAATTTTCTGAACGTGCGCCAAGTTTCCACTCTCTGCCACAGTGCTTGATGGTTATCCAATGACATCATTGACTTCTACTGGAGAATATTCAGGCCCGATGAACTTCTGTGTACGGGTTGCAGGCTCAACCCTTTCAATTAAAATTAATTACTTTGTTGAAAATTTTTTTCTGTTGAAGCTTATTATATTTGATTTTGATTTCGCTGACATTATTCATTTACTTTGTTGGAATCAGTGAGGTTTAGCGTTAAGACTTTTGACATGCCCATGTCATGTCGGGTAAAGGTGGGACTCATTCTTAAAATTATTGATTTTTCTTTTTAATGTTTTTAGTATCAGTAAGGACATGACAAGAATGCTGTTACAAGTAATACTGTGCGGGTACTGCTAGTCTGAAATAATCACTAATTTGATGTAATTGGTTCAAATTTAATCCTATCAACTGAAACCAGTTTTATTAAGTTAATCAAATTTACCTCCATTATCAATTGACAATTCTATTCAGCAGTAGAAATTTCAGTTCACACGGAAATTTGTGTACTTTTCATATTCTGTAATTTTACCCAACTAGGGGCTCCACCCCCTGCTTGCCAACCCCTGGGGATTGTTACGCAATCCTATTTGGTTTGGTTTGCAAACCAACACTCCTTTAGAAGAGTCAATCCCTGTGATGGCGAAACTATCATAATAATTCGTATAATCCTGATTTGACTTTTCAGTTAATAGCGTCACAGCAAGGGCTCTGTCCTTTGCTCGATAGTGCTCGCAAACACCCAGAGATTGCTACGCAACCCCATTTGGTTTGATTCACAAACCGACACTCCTGTCCCAAGTGATTTTGCTTTTTCTTTCTACTTAATGCACCCTACACTAAAAGCTGCATCAGTAATAAACCTTTTTTTTTATCCTACGCCCAGCTCAAGGCCTTTCAGCCATACGCTGTCTTGCCGTCCAATATAGCGAATAAAGTCCTTGGGGAGAAGTATCCCTGGTGTCAATGTCCTGTAAACTAGAGCACTCCACAAGGTGTTGTCTGTTCTTA
Organism: Metellina segmentata; assembly: GCA_947359465.1. Taxonomy (NCBI): domain Eukaryota; kingdom Metazoa; phylum Arthropoda; class Arachnida; order Araneae; family Tetragnathidae; genus Metellina; species Metellina segmentata. The sequence goes on along the minus strand of OX375884.1, from coordinate 17,360,326 downwards.
AAACCATCGCTACAAAGCGAACAGATCGGGGAGGTAGCCACCCCAATCTTATGTTGGTGTTGTTGGAGATAGTCATGTCCGGTTAATAAGTGGAAACAGGCCACTCCAATCCCTCTTGGTAGATCAGTAGGGATTCTTCCCTTGTTACTCAATAGGCAATCCCATAGTAATAAACCATCTCCATCTTGTTCCCTGTACAATTTTGAATATTCTGATCTGTACTTAATCGGCAAACCATCTAAGAATCGAGCGGAAAAGAAAGCATGACATCACAGCAAGCTTCAAGGGCATCTAGCAAACCTGTTAGTCAGAAACTGGTAACCCTAATTTCCGTGAATGAGAATGAACGCGTATCGCTCAGTTGATCAACTTTGATTACATTGAATTGATTTATTAACCAATTTTAAAAATAATTGTACCGTAAGAAAGAGTACATTCTAAGGTATACTGTGATGTTTTCAAATTTAAAAACTAATAGTAATAAGATATAGATATGACAGTTTTAACAAAAAGTAACGAAAATGTTCCGATTGTTCCCGAATTTCAAAAAAATATTTTCAGGAACCAAATTGAAATTTCTAAAACAACTCGACGAGCTACAAAAAATCACGACTGAAGACTGAAAATTTCAACGTCTTTTTCTCACTCATGTTAGAAATTTCGCTTCATCAACTTTGACACGTAATAAACCATAGACTAATAGACATATCGGAAAAAATAATCTTCACAATTGTCCAGGGAATACAATGAAGAACAAACCATGTTAATTTCGTAATTTTCTGATCCGTATTTTCTCAGGAAACCGTCTAAGAATCGAACTAAACCCAGTTTTCAATCCTGAGACAGCAGCGGTAACTTCTTTTTAATATAGAGAGATAACTTTTCAGTATGCACACAAAGGAAAAAGACCATATAAAAGTCAATATTGCATGTTCTACAATGACAATTGCTAGAGGCCTTTCATCTGAATTTATTTTACAAAACTGTTTACTTCATTGCATGTGTAAGCTTTACTACCTTACAAGTCTTAAAAGCTGGTACTCAATGTGTCCAGCTTGTGAGACTTTTCTACATGAGTAGGATAGAAATAACCTGTCAATAGAAATGTATCAAAATGTACAACTACAAAACTTCAAAAAATTAATGCACATGACACTTTGGGTACCATTTTCAGTTTCATATGATACAGAAAAAAACTTATGGAAAATGAGTAGAACCATTTCTTCACATTCATTTTCCATTTGTATTACAGCAGAATTGTCAATCTTTTGTTGAACATGTCAGCAATCATTATGTTTAAACATAGTTAATATGTAATTAAGCCTTAAGACATTATTATAGACAAATGAATGACAAAAATATTAAAATTTACAAAAGATACAATAAATATGTGATTTATCATTGAAATAGAAACAATAGTGTTTCAATCATTCATATGTATATAAACTACCTTGTTCGGACAATTAATATGCATAAAACTCTTGGCAGGAAATGTCTGCCCAGACCTGCTTAGGAATTTTATAATATAGAGAAGTTTTAATAATGCATATATAAACATCACATACTTCATGACCACCTAAGCAAGTAACTGGTACTGGAACAGAGCATGGTGGGCAAGGTTTGCAAACAAGAGCCATTTTAGATGAATTCATCAAATCCCATGGTCCTTCCTTTTTCTGTAAGAAAAATAATATTTTAAAACAAGTACAGATTGAAATTTTTTATTTTAAGTAATTCTGAAACATAAGGTTTCGTATACATACACTGATGTGCAAAAATTAAGGATGAAGCGGAGAAATTGGCATGAAAGTGGAAGAGGCAACAGAACAGACCGAAAGACAACTCAGGACTAGGGACTGGTATAGTAGGGCATGCACATACATAGCACATGATGTAGGGGGAGGAGTGTCGGAAGGGTATAGCACATGGGCGGTGTACACTCAGCGATTCAGTAAAAGCTATTGCAAGGTGTTCAGTGATTTAAACGATGTCGGGTTGCTCTGCTACTATGTGAAATGGCTATCCAGAAGACATCATCTGGATGAATCTACCCAAGGTCACGTCATTGGGAAGTTGAAGTGTGGCGGAGGAGTTCGGGATCACTCACAGCATCGTTTCACGAGCCTGGAGAGCATTTCAAATGACAGGAACAGCTGTCCGAGTGTTTACTTGAGCGGGAGAAATTGCAAGGCATATGGAACAGACTACTGGACATCAGATATCATGTTTTTACTGTGGACAGGAGACTGCATAAACATGGTTTACATCCACGATGACCAGTACGGTGTGTGCCATTAAAGCCAGCTTATTGGAGACGCAGGTTTCTTTTGTGCCGAGAACACTAGAATTGGACACAACAGGAATAGAGTCGAATGCTCTTTACAGATGAGAGCCGATTTAGTCTGATGAGAGCGATTCTGGACGTATACACATCTGGAGAAGAGATGGGAACACGCAATCACTCCGCCAACTTCATTGAAAGGGACCGTTTGTGAGGTGGCAGAGTTCTCATTTGGGGCGGTATCATGCTTGGTAGCAGTACTGAAGTGACTCCACATCTTTCAAAGAGGCCTGTGACGAGGGCAAAAGCAAGAGATCGGCAGGAAAGTTGAAAGGAGGGAAAGCTTAGATACCGAGAGGTCAAGCCATATGCTAAGAGGTCACGCCGCGTATGAACCCAGACCACGAGAGTTAACGAACTGACGGTGGGTCGAAGTATTTAGTTTCAACGGAGAGGAAGCGAAGTGTCTGTGCCGCGATGCCGACCAGACGCAGGGGCAGAAGTTCATTTCTGACGCTTCCACATGATCAGAGGAGACTGTTGAAACTTTTTGTTTATGCCGCCGTCCGCTAATGAAGCTACCGTCGAAAGGGGAAAATTAACTTCCAATGGACAGCCGATTTTGAACCAGCCAACAGCAAGAGGACAAGTGTGTCGAATGAAACGAGAGGGGGGGGGGGGCAACAACCCCTTTAGACTTTGGGAGTCGAGAGAGACGGGAGAAAACTTGCGAAGAAAGAGGTCAACAGACCCGAGGGATCAAACTGATCCGGCTGAAGTGAAACCGTTCATGGTTTCCGATACCCCGTTCTCTGGAGATGTGCCGAGTCGCGACAGCTGTTCGTTGACTAAGAACCAACTACCCAAACTGGGATTCCGTCCATCAGACGTGAGGAAAGCTCAAGCCTGAGATGCTGTTTTGCTGACTTGCATACACGCGTGCGAGAACTTTTGGAGAAGCTCACCCGAGCTAGAAACATTTACTCGCCGGAGTAAATTCTGGAGAAGGGCTAACCCGAGCCGGATAGTCCAATTGAAAGTCCCGAGGTCAAGGACAATTCACCATATTCGGTAAAGATCTATCACCTAGACTCTACCGGCCTGTATAAGCTACCTACCAAAATCCGTTAAGGTTGTTATTTTATGTAAATAAAAATATATTAATCGAGACCACTGCGAACGATCTCATATAGTAGACGACGCTTCCATCCCCAAGACGTTACAGTCTATAGAACTAATATTATGGTGCCAGCGAAAGGGTTCGACATCCAGTCGTGAAGAGCAGTGGAGAAGATCTACTTCCAGTCGTGAATCCCGAAAAAGAAGATTAGAACACCAAGTTTTGTGTGGAAAAGAGTGAGCGACTACTCACACATCTGAAGTGAATCATAGACGACCATATCCTGGGCAGCACGACAGGTAAGTCTTGATTTACTTTAGAGGCAGAATTTTTTTAAAAATTTGTTGGATAAATTCTGAGTTAGGTTTCAAGTGAAAGGATAGTTAAATAGTTAACAGTTAAAATTTTTTGCTTGATGTGCTTAAATTTTTGAATTTCTCGGAAAGGAAAAATTGTTAAGAAATTTATGGTAAAATTTTTTGCTAAGAACATTTGTATGTATAATTGAGTGGTTGCAAGTAGGAAAATACCTTGGTTGAAATTTTTAGAAAAGTATAGTTATTTTCAAAATTGTTTCTGTTGAAATTTTAAAGTAAACGTCAGTAGTTGAATTTAAACACTGTTACCATTTAAAATTTTATCAGATCTTCTAGAAGCTATACTTTGTATCATTTTAAAACTGGTGTTAGATTTATTTTAGGATTTAGTGTATATTGAGTTATTATAGTCAGTATTGGGTACTCTTAGTAGTATCATTATTATTTTTGTGTAGAACTTTGTAAGGGCAGAAAACCATTTAAAATGGCATTTTTAGCAAGATATCGTAAGGCAGATTTGTAAAAGCTTGCGTATGAGTTAGGTATCGACCTAGGTCCGAACGATAGGGAGGTTGACATAACCACAAAGATAACCAAGAGCCCACAGTATGATGAAGAATGGGTAAATGCTCAACAACAGGTTATTGCAAAAAGTAGTAGAATCAAAATACTCTTCCCCAACAAGTAAATGCACTGTTCTAACTTTAACAAATTACTCAAATTTGGAAAATTAATTGCAATGAAATTTAATCACAACCAATGCTATGACAAAGGTACTTACGTGACTTGATGTCTTGTAGTTGATTTGGAGTACTATATATCCATAGAGCGCGCGCACACACACACTTTAAAAAAAATGTTGTTTCAGCACAACATCAGCATCAGAACGGGAACAGGGTGTTTCCACTAGACGGGATAACCGTCAATAATCGAGAAATTTTTTTTTCTTTAGGTCCGGGTGACCATTACAATTGCTGCAGTTTCTCTTGGTCAGGATGACCATGAATATCGTCAGTATTCTTTTAGGTCAGGGTGACCATAGAGACGAAAAGAGAAAACGTTCATTAGGTCAGGGTGACCATAAAAAACAGAACACAGTTCCTTTGGTCAGGTTGACCATAAGCTGGTACAACATTTGGTATGCGATTTCGACATCAGGAACAACTTTTCCCGCTATTTCCAAATCCTTCGCCGCTCGTAACAGCCTTCCCATATACACGGACATCGGCTCGTTCGACTTCAATCTTATGCTCATGAATTCAGTCCTGAGAGATGCGATTCTCGCTCTGGTCGTCGGTACGAAGTTGCCGCTAATTGTCTCCCACGCATTTCGAGCCGTCTCACAATCCAAAACAAGATTTTTCAAATCTTCTTCTAGGGATAGACAAATAGTAGAAAGCGCCTTTTCATCTCTCCATTTCCAATTCGTACTCGCCGTTGCATTCGTGACTTCCGGTTTCGGTTCCGAGCCATCGACAAGTCCGAAAATGTCTTGATGCTTCAACAGCATTTTCGCATTGAAGTTCCACTGTCGGTAATTTTCGCGGTTCAGTTTTCCAACTTTAAAAACGCTCGAATCCTCGAAGCTCATTTTGGAAAAAATAAACCACGCTCTGCTACCACCTCCCTTTGCATTTGTAACTCTCGCAATTTTATAACATACTGGGACTTCGTCTTTTCAGCTTTTTCCCGAGCAATTCTCCGTCTCTCTCCGGCTGTTTCCATCTCTCTTTCAGCTTTTTCCAAAACTCCTATCACATCTCCAAACTCCCTTTCCGCTACTGTCCGAGAAACCTTAAGACTAATTTCCTACTTCCTTTTAACGAATTTTTGACTCCACTCAGCTTCTATAAACCTCCCTTCAGCTACTCTCAGCTCTTTTGTTTCATTACTAATAGTTAAGACTAAATCTTTGACAAATTTAGCATCGTATAATTTACAACCTTCTATTATGCTTTTCAATTGAAACATTTTAGGTTCTGGAGGAACCTCTTCTCCTAATTCCGTTGCCAACCATATCAAATCCGCCTTCCTAGCTTTATAGAGAAAAGCCATTTTCTTTTCTTAAACTTACAAGATTTGTAAAACACACTTTAAAAACTTTTCACATAAATCGACACACTTGGAATTTTATCGAAAAGAATACTCAATGTTCCACAATAACAGTTTCACAATAAATTTCAGTTAAATTGCAAAAAGTAGTAGAATCAAAATACTCTTCCCCAACAAGTAAATGCACTGTTCTAACCTTAACAAATTACTCAAATTTGGAAAATTAATTGCAATGAAATTTAATCACAACCAATGCTATGACAAAGGTACTTACGTGAAATGACGTGATGTCTTGTAGTTGATTTGGAGTACTATGTTATCCATAGAGCGCGCATACACACACAAATTATCGGGAACTGGTTGTTCACTGGATGAAATTGGAAACAAATTCTCACAAGACGAGATAACCTTCTTTTGGTCAGTTTGACCATAAAAAATTTGACGCAGCTCTCTGGTCAGGGTGACCAGCAAAATCCGCGCGAAACTCCTCTGGTCAGGGTGACCAGCAAAATCCGTATGAAGCTCCTCTGGTCAGGGTGACCAGCTAAATCCGTATACTTTTAGGTCAGGGTGACCATCAACTATCCTTTGGTCAGGTTGACCAAAAAAAAAAACGAAAACCGCTCGATAGGGACCGAAACCTAACTATTTTGATTGGGATTCTTATCCCACCGCTGCCACCAAATGTCGTCGGTATATAAATAACGTCGTGGGTATAGTTTGCGTGGCGAGTGGCTTGAAGATAATTAAAACGACATTTAAAAGTACAGCACATTTAATTAATTATAGAAGAATACATATAAGTTAAAACTATTCCGAGGCTAATAAATATTGTACAGATTAGGGTTTCAGTCCCGCGCCTTCAACCGGAGCAGAGTCGTCCTACGTCCGCTCACGTTTCGGTTTTCCACTATTCTATTTTCCTCGAGAGAAGACCCCACACGTTCTTCCGAAGCCGCTATCGCCCAAAGAGAAGGGGATACCCCCATCCGGTCATAAATTCATGGACCACCATGAAAGCTGTGGTCATGAATACCGTGACTTTACACCGTTAATAAAAGACAGTCAATGCCACTACAACTTTTCTTGGAAAATTTTTAAAACATCCTGTACTAAAATATCACTATATTTATACACCAATAGGCACTGCTTGGGAAAATTTAAAAAAGGCAGCATGTTATGTAACCTGTTGTGAAATGTGTGAATAAAATTAGAGCTAGAACATTAAATAGACTACAATTTAGATAATATTATGAATTGTTAGATTTGGAAAATATGGTGAACTTGGTCCTTCATTGTGAGGTGTGCTGGCTTTCTAGAGGATAGGTTCGGAGTAAATTTTGTAAATTCAAAAATGCTGCTTACAATTTTTTAGAATAGGAAAATGAATTAGTACCTGATGAAAGAACCTTATTTTGATAATAGCTGGCTATTAGATTTGACATTTTTAGTTGATGTCACTAGCCATCTCAATGATCTAAATTCAAAACTACAAGGCAAGAATAAATTATTTTCTAGCTTAGTAAATAGCATACATTAATTTTCTATCAAATTAAAAGTGTTAATCTCTCAGTTAGAAAATCAGGATTTGTGTGAATTTCCACACTTGAAAGTGCAGAGTGAATGTGCTGCGGATAATAACAATTTGACCAAATATATCGAAAATATCAAGTTAATGCAAGGGTCACATGAAAGTAGTTTTCATGAATTGTCTAAAGAAGTAAACTGCTCGATCGCATTTATAAACCCATTTTCACTTATTCAACAAAACGTAATGAAGATGATTAGTAACATACAATGAGAACTTATTGATTTGAGACAAATTCTTCATTAAAAATGAAATTTTATGAGGTTTGTTTTCAAATGACTGATTCAAAATTGAAGATTTCTTAAATGTGTGCTCACAGTAAAAAATTTAACACCAAATATTGAAAGACTATCGAAATCCAAACATGCTCAAAAGTATTTTAAATGATGATTAATGTTTATATGCTGCAATAGATATTGTTTTACATACAATAATTAAATCAAAAATGTTAATTATGTCTATATACATACTTTTATCAAAAAGGTTTTTAAGGATATGCCAGGACCATGAATGTAAGAAGGTAGAAAAGATGTTTGAGTTGTATGGCGCATCTGAACTCGTATGTGAGAAAAATTGACGCATGGTATGCAAAAGGTTGGCCACCCCTGACCTAGACTCTACCGGCCTGTATACGCTATCTACCAAACTCCGTTAAAGTTATTTTTTTAATGTAAATAAAAATATATTATGGTAATTTTAGTTAACGTCGTACTAGAGCAACACAATGGGCTATTGACGACGGTCTGGGATCAGTCCCTTATGGGAAAAATATATTAATCGAGACCACGATGCTTCCATCCCCAAGCCGTTACAGGCCATGTGCATCTGTTTAGAGGTCATGTGGTCCAGAACTTCTTCTGAATGGACAACAACGCTACACCTTATTGTTCACTAGGGGGCCTGCCCCATGCTCGCTAACGCTCGCCAACCCCCGGAGGATTGCTTCGCAATCCTCATTGGTTCGCTGGCGAACCTATGCTCGCTTCGCTCGCCTCAATGAAGACATGTGTCCTAGCAGAAGGGATTGTTTACAAAATATGCTACCAAAAAAATGTTTTTCAAATCTAAATTTGCTGATTACAAAAAAAATATATATAGTATCTCTAAAATCAGAATTCAAATGAAAACTTAGTGCAAATTTTGACTCGAAATGTAAGCGTTGCTTTGGAAATTGAATACCAAGCATGTTGTTTGTGTGTACATTTTCACCAGCACTCAAACGATCCACACTTTTTCATTGAGTTTGTTTCCGAAAGTTGTAGTGCAAGCGTCTTGTTGAAGTATAATTGTTGGCCCTGAAAAGGACCGTTTTTTAAATGGCCATGAAAAGATCCTCCTCTTTCTTTGATTTCTATTATAAACTAACTGCAACAGCTCATTAAAATTTCCTTTTTTCCCCAATAAAATTTCATCCGATAACGCTATAAATTCAATCGATGCGCGAGACTTCGTGAGAAACAAACAATCGTACAGTGTTGCTAAAACGCGATAACAAATAACGTCTTTTTTGCGTGCCACGTAAGAGAATTATATAAAGAGATTGGCTCTCACAGAGCTCTTTCAGGCTGACTTTCAGACAGGAATTTAACAAATCATAAAATAGGAACGGCTTGACTGATTAAAATTCATGATCAATTATGTGCTTGGTTATTACAGAATTTGAACCAAATATTAAAACAAATGGTAAATCTTAATGAAATGTAATGCTTTAAAAAATCAAATTTTTTATTAACTTTCTGTATATTTTTATATGATAAATATAAATAAAATAAATAATATATGATCAATAACTTTCTTGTTTTTTTGGCAGCCCTCCCACTAGTCTCAATGAATCTATGTGGTCCATGGTCTAAGTCTGTGGATCCCTGTCTTACCTAAACATAGCAAAGAACACACATGTTCAATATTGAAAGTTTTTAAAAGGTCAGTATATGTAATCCTATATTCATATATAAATATCCTATGAAAACAGAATGTATTGTTTACTACTTTCTCCAAGTAAAAGTACTTGAAAAATAGCTGGAATAAAATTTTAAATAAACTAATTTACTTAACTAATCTAAATTAAATTAAACAATTTGTTCAGCAGTTGGTTATTTGTGTTTGAAATATTTGATCAATTTTCACACGAAATTCGTTTACAAGACATGACGTAATTATTTGTGAGGTAATAAAAGAATTACCGTTTTAGTTTCAATTTTGGTAAGTATTGCAGAGTGACATCTACTGGAGCATGAATGACCACAATTTAAGGATTTGCCACAAATTAAGCGGCATGGTGGACAAGAGCCAAAATGGCACTTATGCTTCTGTCTCTCTTGGTGGTGGCAATCTGAAGGGAGTCTGGAAGCATTTGAATCATCAAAAAACAATCATACCATTTTATAAACAAACATATCAGTATTCAGTGTATTGATGGATGACTAACATAATGAATTTATAAATTAGAATTAAACACATTCTAGAAATAATCCCAGAGCTAAAATTCTAGCAACCATAAGCAACCAGCAACTTTTTAGCAAAAAACAAGTGCATGATTCATGTACTTTAAAAAATAATTTGACAAACAAGATCTATCATAGAGTAAATTAAAAAAAAAATTCTAAACTTTACAGTATCCAAGTTAATATTTAAAAAGCTTATCTGGGTTTTAGTGGATTTTCTTTTCCTTGTATGTTGTGTAAGTGAAATTAAAGTAATTAATTCAACAGATGTAAGCAAGTTAATATTGAACCAAAAATTAGGATCATCATATATATAAGCTCTTTTTAAGTTCCTAATACATATGTGACACATGCTAGCTCTACTTTCAAGATGAGAAAAGCATCAAGTTTAAATGATCAGTAGTTATCTTCAAGCAAGAAAATATAATTTTACATAAAATGTAGAGAATAATTATTTCAATGAACTAGCTCTATAAATGTTAGGATTGAAGAAATTCAATGAAGATTGAATAGAAATGAACACTTGAACACCACCTACACTTGCCAAGAATACATTATGCAAATTTTATTTTTGTAAACTGTCAATCATCACCTATCCTATATTATACATCACAAAGGTGCATAAAAAATTGAAAAGTAATAAAGAGATCGAACCCAAAATACATTAGTTAAATAATTTTAAATTACATAAAAATTAATATGGCAGAAGTACCTCACTATTTTTATTTAAAAAATCTGTTCACATTATAGCGGCACAACAATCTTAGGCAATCATTGAACTGCAAAAAGTGTTTTGAATTTGCGACAATGCTCAATATCACATTTCTATGTGGATGTTAGACAACACTTGCTACGTATCTAAGAAAATTAAAACTTTTAAAGAGTTTCAAACTAGAAACAATCTACAAAATCTTTAGTTACACTGTGAGTAAAATTTTGTTCCTTGGCATCAAAACTGGATTTCGAAACAGACTAAAACGACAATTTTGTCTCAAAACTGGCTGATTATATGTACTCATCCCGGATAAGTTCTCCACAGCATTTCGTGATCCTTGAAACAATCTTTCCACATTTTAAGGTAGCTGGGTAAGGATGGAGGATAATTTTTAAAAGGAATCAGATTCCTCAAAGATTGTAGATGTCACATGGCAGAAATTAGGATCATTGAATACAATTTTTTATCCAATGAGTAAGCTTAAATGGTTTTTAAGTACATATTGGGAATGTAGGAGCCTTGGAAACAATAATAAAAGTAGTTGATTTTTCTTTTGCCCACAATATTCAGTTTAACCCACAGCTGCCTAGTTAGAAGTGTCCAATCCTAATGTTCCGATTACAATGCTTTTGTCCTTTACGATTCTGAAGTGGACGTCTGTTGGATGCTACCAGTTTCTCCAAATAAGTTGACAATATTCCTCAACAAGACAGGTAGATACTAGATATACATAATTAAACACTAGTATTTTGAACTATTACAGTAGTTCACATGGGTCTCAAAATTAAACCAAACTACAATTTAAACCTTAAGTATGTTACACTGTTTACAAATTTCTTGGATGTTTATTTGGTTCTTACATGCAATCACAAAACGTTATTTGCTGTTATAAGCTGGCCACATAAGGTTTTCTGTCCATATGCCACATTGCAGCAACTGTTTTTAATGATAAGGTAATGTTGATTTACACTCCAGTCTGAAGGAATTTTAGGACTTTTAGTATTGATGCAGCTGAATTTCATAACAAGGAGTGTCACAATAATGGAGGTCGGCTTTTCTAGTGAGACCAGAGTACCCTGATCAGGGCCTTATTCTATGAAGAAAATAAGACCATACACAGAGAATTACAAGGCACCCCATGGGTGTATAAGGGACATGAAACCCACTGCAGCACACACTCTTCCAAGTTTTCTTTTATTCTCATATTGAGTTTTGAATTTGTGAATTCTCCATGAATATATATAATCTGCTATATATCCATTCCTTGTTTTTTCAGGAATCCCACAAATTACATTAAATTGTTCATAACTCAAAGAAAACTTGGTGAAATGTACATAGATGTGTATTAGTCATGCTGGATTGTCCTCCTGCAAACCCATGGTATGCAGCCTTTATATTGAAAGTTGGCTAAATTTGAGTTTTAATGTTTGACACTAATTGAACTTAAAATATTTTATGAGTTTCTATGACTTAAAACCATTGTCAATTCACACTGCTTTCGTGGAAAACCTTGGCGAGTGATTGCCTAAATCTAGTAGAACTACCAAAATGACAGAACTCAAAAACTGGTTTCTTTAGATATTTTTTAATAAAAAAAAAATTAAACACATATGCTCATCTGCATTTAGGCGAAATTTCTTTTTTTATAGCCCATCCCACTGAACATACATCATGTGTGTACATAGGCGTAACCAGGGGGGGGGTCCCCCAATCAGTTGAGAATTTTTTTTCCAAATATATATATATATATATATATAAGTTTTTAACAAATTAATCATTTGTTAATAACTACTCAAACTATTCATAACTTAATTTTAATTAATATTTTGCGTAATAAATAAATGTAATCAATGAAACAATGTACTTTAGTTAATAGGCATAACCAGGGGAGTTTGGGGTAAAACCACCCATTCAGTTTGTCGAACAAGATAGTCAAATTTGTTAATAACGAGCAATCTGAGCTTTAAGCTTTATGCCTATTTAAACTAGACTGTATTAAATAAAAATTATTTTTACACTCATAATATAAATAATTGCTCATAATATAATAATTAAAAGTGAAATTTTTATCCACTTGATTTTTATGTTTAACTTACAATATGTTTTCTGAAGAACCAACTAGGAAAATTTTTATATGTATTTACCACAGTAAAAACTGATTTATTTTGTCCAAATGTAACAGTTCATTAAGTTCTAGTGACTATTTTTCTATTCTTTTTTAATTTAATGATAATCTAAATATCTAAAAAAGTATGTGCATTCTTACTAATGATGCTTTTTATTTCAATAATGTTAATAGATTATGTGTTACTGATTTACTGTAGTTTGTTTAAGAAATTTTAAAAACACATGGTTCAGATTAACCAAACTCTTGTATTAACGGGGGTTTGAATTAGCAGGGTTTTAGTGTAATTAAAGATTGTACTTAAATAATTTGTTAAACCAAGCAATGTGTTTCTTATGGATGGCACAATAAAACAACATTGTTTAAAATGACTTTATTTGAAACGGAAGTGATTAACATTTGCTAGACGCAAAACATTTAATAATTTTACCATGTACTTAGAAAAAATATATTAATATATCATGTGATTTTAAACATAAAAATACAAAAATTTCCCAGAGAGGTCTCAGGATGCTTCACCTTTTTATTAGTATAAGTCCATACTTCTTGGGACTGACCCCTTCCCTTCATTCATCAACCCTAGTCACGCTTATGCCTCTGTGAACTACAAGTGTCAATGCAAATGAATTCTCGATACTTACCCGTCAATGAATAGGAAGATCTTTGGTGGTTCATTTCCTTTTCAACATACCTTTATTTATTTCTTATCAAGTTCTACTAGTTTCACTTTATAATCACGATTGATTTCTTAATAGCATACATATTATTCAAAATCTAAATTCTTTAAGGGGCTCTTTAAAGTGGCTTGATTTATTACATTGCAATCAGACAAGTCATTACGTTCTGCAATCATTCAGCTTTATTAAATTTATTAGAAAAGTAGTATTGTAATCCTTGGCTATTTCCTTCCTTGTGTCAGCTCAAGAATTCTCGATTCATTTTGTTACAAACAGGAGTCCACAGCACATATACTGTACTTTTGCTTTAACAAATGTTCGAGTGTTAAAAAATAACATTGTGAAAGCATTATAGCAGTTTAAAGGCAAGACATATTTAATAAAATTACGTTAGAATTTAAATAATACTTTTGGGATATGACTTTTTTTACTAAAAAAATTCAATAGAAATGTTACTGTGAAGTTATTTTTCCTCTTGTTGACATTACAACAGTGATATCTCTATTTAAATTTCTACCAACACTGATGAATGATTTTATGTGTCTTAATCTCATCAATAATATTATAGTTGCATGTAGTTATTCACAAGTATATAGTTAATACACTTTTTTTTAATTATGAGCCCTCATAGGCAGCAGAGTCAGAATCGAGATAATTTTTACCGATTTGCTACAAGCAATTCAAGTTTAAATCCAAGAAACTAAAAAAAAAAATCGAAACGTTTATGAAAAAATCGATGTTTAAATTTCTAATTTAATTTTATTACAAATTTAAAATTCACCATAAAGTCATATGGTAAAAACTGTATAAATAAAAAAATTTTGATTTTAAAAAAGCAAGTGTTAATTAATCAATAGTTATTAATCTAGCCAATTAATTATTAAAAAATGTATACATATTAATCATATAAATATAATAATTTTTAAATTAATATATATTAAAGCATACCAATCTAATAAATTTTTTATAATTAATACAAATATATATATATTAATCAGATTAATGTAACTACTTATTAATATATATTAATCAGATTAATGTAACTAATTATTAATAGGGCTCGGATTTTGCATATCTTCTTTTTAACCCCTAATGTTGATATAAATATGTATTTAGTGCTTTTTTACCAATTTGCAACAAAAAAAACACGAATTTTTTTTGCATATTTCGGGACTATTTTGCATATTTGGGGTTCTTTGCATGTTTTGTGCATATATGGACAATTTTTTATTACTCATTTATAAAATTTTCAATTTTCAAACATTTTTACAAAAAAAACTTCAAAAAAGTTTTTTTTAAAGACTTTTGCTTTGTGTGTTTGGAAAGATTTTCAGAAGCAAAACACATGTGGGTTGTTTGGCCTGGCCTTTTCTTGTTTAGCCAAAAATGTATAGATATAAGAGGAAGAGAAAGATAGTAATGAAAGCATAAGCACATGAAGCAAAACATATTGCTTAGTTCTATAATAATCGAATTGCAACAGAGACTCTCAGTCTGCAAGCTACTTTGATCAACACAAATCAACTGTGACTTAAACTTTGACCCGATGAAAGGCTGTTGAAGTCAGAGTCTCAATCGTCGGAGAAGAACGAGATGTTCCAACATCTCTGCGAAGCAATGTTGAAATCAAATATTGCTCTTAATAAGTTGGAGAATGAACATTTTAGAGCCTTCTTGAAGAAATACGCAGGCAAAGAAATTCCCCATGAATCTACACTTAGGAAATATTACATTACGCCAGTGTACGAGAAGGTGATCAAAAGGATACAAAATGAGATAGGTGATTCCATCATCTGGATGTCAATTGATGAAACGACTGATCCTTGCGGGCGATATGTAGACCATGTAATAGTTGAGAAACTCAATTCAGAGGAAGCTGGACGTGGTCACCTAATTTTATGCAGAGTTGGAAAAAACTAATCACTCCACGATCGCCATGACAGTGGGTGAAGAGATTAATATTTTGTGGGGGTTTCACGCGCAGCAGTATGGGGAGGAACGATTGTTGGCTTTTGTTACGGATAGTGCAGCCTTCGTGCTGAAGGCTGGAGAAAGCCTAAAAATGTTTCATCCCAAGATGATTCACCTAACGTGCATGGCTCATGGTGTCCATCGCGTTGCAGAAGAGTTGAGGAATAGTGTACCTGATTTGAATAAAATAATATCTTCGACAAAAAAGGTATTTGTTAAGGCACCTAGCAGAGTAAGGGCTTTCAAAAATGCATATCCTAATATTTCTCTACCACCTGAACCAATAATCACAAGATGGGGCATGTAGATTTCTGCGGCTAATTATTTTGCTGAACATCACCAAAAATTGAAAGAAGTGATTGGAAGTTTTGATGATACCGGGAACCAAGCTACTGTGAAAGCAAAAGCTGCACTGAACAACTCTTCTGTGGTCCAAAATTTGGCTTACGTCAGATCCAATTTTGGCAATTTTCCTGATTTAATTACCACTATGGAAAGTAGAGGAATGGATCTGTGTGATGACTTGATTACGAAATCTGATGGCTTGATTACGAAAAGTAGAGAGTGGAATGGGCCCATCGGGGAAAGCACGAGGAAGAAGCTGGATGCGATAATGAAAAGAAATCCTGAATGGAAGACTTCTCAGGCTGTGTCAAAGATTTTGAATGGAGAGGTTGTACCAGAATGTGAGTTGACGGACCCTCAAGAAATACTATCTTACCGATTTCTCCCCATCGTCGCATGTGACGTGGAAAGGTCATTCTCCTCATTGAAGAATGTTTTAAGTAACAATAGACGAAGTTTCAAGGTTGAAAACCTTGAAAAAACATTGATTATTCAATGTAATTTCAATTAGTTGGAGGATGTAACTAGACTAGTTTTCGCCCGGGAACACCTCCCCTACAACACCTGTAATCGCCACCACACATTAATTCCACAATTCCAAAATTTTTAAATTTTACAAAGATGGTAAGGACTTAATTTCAATTTTCAAAAGTAAATCGATTAATTTGCAGCAATTTCCTTGACAAATAATCGAACCGTAAAACTGACGTCTCAACTAGACACTTTTAAAGCTAACCGAATTCAGTTTCGTTTGTCGGCGCATCAAAGCCACTTGGAAGACAGGAAACTTCCGAGACACGAGCCCGTTATCCTAAACTTCTTTACTCACATCAGACTCGTGCAACCCTTCACACAATTTGCATTTAGTTCCTTTTATAGTTTTTGGTTTTTGTAGTCAACTAATAAATTTTCCTCTTCATTTTTTATCATGCGTAAATATATATATACTAGTAAAAAAAGTCATTGCATGTTTAGCAACCCTACTCATTCCGTCGCAGGCACATGTCCCGTCTACCCACCTAGTTACATTCTGGAGGAAATTTGAAATGCTTTAATTTTAATCTACATTTTCCCCCAACGATGAAAGATTTATTAATTTGTTGCTTTGTATATTTTTTATTATCTATAACTGCGCTGTAAAAATAAAATTGTGAATTAATTGAATGAAAGTGTGGTTCAATTTCACGTTATTCTATTCACTACCCCTGTTTGTAAGAACTAATATTTTTTTCTTTTACAATTTCGCATATTTGAAGAGTTTAGTGCATATTTTGTGATTTTGAAATGCATATTTCAGGTCATATTTTTGCATATCGATCCGAGCCCTAATTATTAATATATATTAATCAGATTAGTAATATTAACATATTTAAATTTATTATATTAATATATTTAAATTAATTGCATTAATATATTTAAATTCTCATAATTAATATATTTAAATTCTATAAATAAATTAATAATTGTATAAATACATATTAAATTAATTATATATATATATATATATATATATAATTAATTTAATCTTCCCCTTTTTACTGGGGTACAGTCCATACTTTTCGGGACCCCCCACCCCCCATTCAACACAAATGTAGTTAACAACACAAATGTAGTTATGTGTGTATTATTTTATACTTTTGACAAATTAACAAACTATGTTATATTGATAAAAGTTATGCAGATAAACTTACCTATGTGTACAAAAGCACTAAGTACTATAAATAATAACACATAGAATAATACAACATATAGTCGTCAAATATTAGTAATATTTACTAGATAGACAACCTGCAATTAGATGAACAACGAGGAGGTACAGCAGACTTTTTTCTACCACATGGAACATGAATCTTTGTGGATCCACAGTTACAAGTAACTTCTACCAATTCTCGGCATGGATAGCAAGGCCCTATGTTGAAAAGAAAATGTATAAAAATCTTCCTAAAGATAGTAAATTACACCTGTTGAAATTTGATTATATACACAAACTTTATTCACATGAAAAACAAGAGGAACCATGTAACAATTTGACAATTCAGAAGATTGAAAATACCCCCTATTTGTTCTAAATAAAAACTCAAAAACAATGTTAAATCATAAACATGCACCCAAATGTTATCTAAAGACCATAATGATGAAAGCATAACTCAACATATAAATAACTATTAAGTAGATACATGAATAATTTAGGGGTTATAACAGGGTTTAAGTGTAAAAAAGTGACAAAAGTTACTAATCAAACAAAAAAAGTGGCAATAAGTGACTAATTGAACAAAAAAAAAGTGAAAATAAGTGACGAATAACAATAATGCCAAATATATTCAAGTATAAATATAAAAAAAGAAAACGATCCTCCCCAGCCACCCTTATCTTTTTCTTTTCCTTCTTTGGAAGGATATTTATTTTCAAAAAGCATATTATTTTGAAACGATATTAACAAAAAAATAAAACGTTTTGTAATCATGATTTTTAAATATGTTGTTGATTTTTGACATAGCTGGAAGAATTTCTTTCGTTTCTTAAGTCTGTCTTTGTTGACCAGTATCATCTGATATTTTTGCCACCCCTTCAATCATTGCTTAAGCAAGTGCTGTTTTAAAATCTTTATTTTTTATCGCCTTCTTGAGCCTATCATTGGCTTCATTTAACAATTTTGAAGCACTGTCCAACTGCTGTTTTATTGGGCTACTGAGGCCGAGGGCGCTCGCCTAGTAGATGCCTGGGAGGTCGAGTCTTTTGCGAGATACTGTCCACGCACGCAGTGCGGCCCGAATGATGAAAACAAACTGGACTCTATTAGGTCGATTGATTATATGAGCGAGAAAGCTAATCAATATGGGTCAATGCATAACAGTGCCGCTTTAAATAAAATAATCTGAACCAGCTAGTATATAAAGTGTAACATTACGGGTGCAATTGATTTTACGGCATCTGCTGCTACTAGATATCACAAGGCATAAAACATCTGAACTTGCAACTAGGAGTTTTTGAAGGGATCATAAAGTATAAATTTTAAATTAGGCAAAATGTTAACGTATGGGATGGTACTACAAAATAAGTTAATGGGCTACATGAGTCAACAGCCTATGTGAACTTAAATGACAGTATGACTGAAAAACTGATGTTTCCTGCTCAGGTATTTCTATACCTCGAACGAGGTGGTAGTGGTTCTATCTGCGCGAAAAACAGATTAGAAATTTGAAATAAATAATAATTGAATAAGAAATTTAGTTTTGTGATGTCCTTGGTTTCAGCCTGTGGAAAATGAAGCTTGGATCATTTGATGAGAGCACTAACAGGATTCATTTCATAATCCAGACTTTTTGCTCAGAAAGTCAACAGACTGAGCAGATTTATTGTTTGATCTATTTGTTTCCAGGGCATAAGACACCTTTAGGCTAAGGAGTGTCATAAACTTAAAGGTTGTTAAGAAAGGGATCCACTCTTTTCACACCTGACATTGGATACTCTGAAGTGAACATTATTGAATTTGAAGGAACATGCCATGGTTAGTCAGACGACAGGGTTCCCACTTTCTAAGCAAAGAAAAATTAGAACCCTTGTCTTATTTTTCATTTATTAAAGCAACATTTACAACAGATCAATGTGAATAAAATGAATTGAAATATCCAATTTCCAAGCAAATCTAGTTTTAATAAAACCAATTCTTAGACAATCATTAGTTACACCCCCTTCTGATGGTCGTTTACTAACCCTTTCAGCCTAACCACAACTGTGTCTCAGAATGTTACCATAATTTTGAAACAGGAACAGAAATACCTGCTTCAGCCAGAAGACTTAATGCCAGACCAGCTCTTTGCAATTTACTCATTACCTACTATACCTTTTCTATCTTTCATCATAACCCTAAAAATCAATGGCATTTCATCTTTGGTCAAGCATCATTAATCTTTTAGAATACAGGTGAAATAAAACATGCAGTTTTGTAAAGTATAAGTGCAATAATTAAAAGTTAGGGCTTCTAAAATAGCTCCAAGGCTTTTAAGCAATACCAAGGCTTTTTACGGCTAATGGGAACCCTGACAATCTAAGAACATCCTCTTCTATATTGGTGTATGTGTGTAAATATTTACATAAAACATTGTCTTTTATACTACTTTTTACTTTATATATTTGAACAATTTTGCTTGACTTTTCAGTATCAAGGTAGTTTAGAAGTAATAATACATAAATTATAAGTGTCCAAGGAAAAAATAGTTTAAACAGATAAAAATTGAAAGAAATATGCAGATTAGAGTAGAAAATGTATAACAATTCAAAATTTGAAGGGAAAAGTTTAGTTATTTTTATTCGACAGAATGAACATAAAAGTAAAATTTTATAACAGGTTTATGATGAGAACAGCATTACAATTTTAAGATTAGTTTATTTTTAAGTCATTTCTAGCTACACAGAGTAATATGGAAGAGGCATATGATAAAATTTTTTATGAGGCAACTGACATAAAGCCCTGGGACAAATTTTAAAATTGAACTTGAAATAAAGTATTTACTAAAATTTATACATGTTAATTATAAATATCTTCACTTGCAAAGAAAAACAAGGAAGTGTAGAATAAAGTAAAGTGATGATTTAATATAATCCTTTTACCTGGATGACATAAGCTGGTGCATTTGTGCATACCACAGTTTATTGTTTTCCCACATGGTATTTCACATGGAGGACAATTTCCAGTACAACACTGAAAATATATTTATACTTTAATGTAACTCAGAAATCCCAGATGTAGAGCCAAGAAATTATGGCATTCTAAAAATTGCATTACTTCAAATACAGAAGAAATAATTTGAATGATTTATTACATGTAATAAAACAAAGCTAAGTAGACAAAAAAACTGTTTTAACTTTAAAATGGTTCCATCTTACAGGACTTACAACAGGTTTTAAGGTGTAAAAAAGTGACAAATCTAACAAAAAAAGTGACTAATTGAACCAAAAAAAAGTGACAAACAAATAACAATAATGCCAAATATATTCTTCAAGTATAAAGATAGAAAAAAGAAAAAGATACTCTCCAGTCACCTGTATCTTTTTATTTCCTTTCTTTGGAAGGATAATTATTTTCTTCATTTAAAAAGCATATTATTTTGAAACAATATAAACAAAAAAAATAAAATAATTTGTAATCATGAGTTTTAAATATGCTGTTCATTTTTGACATAGCTTGAAGAATTTCTTCCATTTCTTTGAAAGATTGTCAGATTTTTTTTTTTTTTTTTTGTAGAAAAAGTTCTAAATTAATTTTCAAGAGAAGATGCAAAATGTATTTCTTCTCAAGAGAAGAAAGTGCATATTTTTAAGTCAGTCTTTGCTGACCAGCATCATCTGATACTTTTGCGGCCCCTGCAATCATTGACTGAGTAAGTACTACTTCTTTAAAATTTTTATTTTCTATCGCCTTCTTGAGTCTATCATTGGCTTCCTTTAATAACTTTGAAGCACTGTCCAACGCCTCATTCTCATCCTTATGTATAATTTTAAGTTTTCCTTATTATATTACCTTTCTTTTTTTTGCCAGCTGCTTAAAATTTTTTTTTTCTCTGCTTCCAGTCTTTCCTTTTTTTTCTTGTCCTTCTCTAATTTTTCTTGTGCCTTCCGTTTTATATCTTCTAAACAGGCATTGTAGGCTTTTTATACAACCCTTCCCATATCCATTAGCTTTGACGTAATCGGCACCAAATAAGGTTGATTTTCAAAATTTGCCAAACTACTTTTGACCATCATCAATGCATTGAGTGTGTACATTCTGACATTGATGCTCTGTCTCCTGTCAAAGCTCTTCCTGAGGCTGAGAAGCCACGTTCAATGTCAGCACTACTATGAGAAAGTGACAGAACAGCCTTCACTAGCTTTGACACAACTGGGTATTTAGGATCCACACCACTAATGTCTTGCAGTCTGAAGAACTAGCCCCAGTAAATATCAGTAGGCTTCATTCATTCGAGTAATTTCCTCTGATCCAGTAGTATGTCTTTTGGGACCTCCCATGCCATTGTTCTTGCAACTTCTAATACTTGTCGTACACTCTCACCACTGAGTCTCTCAAGACAGGATAAACTTTTAAGGAAAGATGAACTGAAGGCAGACTTCTTCAAAAGATATTTAACACAAGCAATGTAATGCTTCTGAGCCCTTAGAAAAAAGAAATTCCTTTCCTTCTCTTTCACATTCTGAAGCGTTTTAGAATTTGATCTCCAATCACAATATCAGCCATAGGCAAGTTTCTAAGGACATATATCTTCCATTTCATCCATCTTCAAATCTTGAATAAATTTTTCTTTGTAGATCCTACCTAAAATTGTTTCTTATCAACAATTCAAGTTGAGAATGAAGGTTAACCATTAGGGGTACCTTTTTCTAAAGAAATTCGGTCACACGATTATATATCCTTGCACTTGATACAACAAATATCACCTCAGCCTTCATAATTTCTCTTCTAAGTAATTGAACAATTTTCGTGTAGCCTGATCTTTGTATCTTGTTTGGCTTTTTTATTGGAATGGAATGTAATGAAGGAAATACTTTCGTACTGCAAACACTGTTCAAGCAACCTTTCAGCAGCTGGCTTTATGCTTAGCCACCTGCTTGAACAATGCTTGATGAAATAGTGAGTGGGAAGTTCCATGTCTCCTTGAATTTGTTTGTACAATGACCAACCCTTAGGCCACTGATTTAAGAAATCTGTTAATAGAAAAAACTAGTTCAGACACATCTTCCCGAAGCTTCAAAGCCGACTATCTTCTTCCTATATCGAATTCCTTAGCACCAGGCTATGTGACCAAGGGTATCGTGAGGAATCCGATGGAACAGCGTTCCACTGCCTCTATGGAAATTACGAAGGAAGGAAACTATATTCTGCTGCTCCGTTTAAGAGGGTTGCTATTGGTTATTTGATGGCAAGATTATCTTATTTGGTGATACTTGAGGCTTCAATACTTTTCACGAACTGAAATCAATATTATATCAGCAGGCACCAGTCGTAGCATGACATTATGATCGCCTCAAACTAAATAGTAAAAAGCTTTGATTTTGGTGGAAATACAGGCGTCATTCAGAAGGGGGAGGGGAATCGCCACTCTCCTTCTGAATGGCGTACCTGCCGTGGAGGAAACTAGCCTGGACAAGTTCCAATGCAGGACGAAATTATACAGTATGTACTAGGTTGACATTTGACTTTTTTTAGAGGAAAAAATGATTTTTTTTTTAAATTGCACACTAAAAATTGTTTTCTCTGAGTAGAATTTAAGAACTTAAACACCTGAAAAAGTGACAAAATGTCAAAAAAATGACAAAAGAAAAAAGATGTAACAAAAAGTGATGTGTTACAAGCCCTGATCTTATTTCATAGATGACTAGAATTGCACATATACCACTTTCTTAAAGACAAAATAACACTTGGGTTTACTAACATGAATCTTTAAGAAAATTATAACAAAAATAATTAAATAAATTTTTAGTATTTAAAGTGAAAAAGCCACCAAGATCATGTTTTGTGTAACAGAATTGTTAGTGATAATTTGATCAGCTCAAATACTGTAAATATATCTTAACTTAAATAAATTGGAAAATGTTGCCATTTAAGGAATGACAAGTAGTTTAGTATTTCTTAGAATAATTTCTTTTAGAAAGAAATTTTTCCATGGTTAATAAAATTAGTTCCTTTTCTCAACTTCGAAATGCATTACAAGGTTTGGTATGTTACTTTATAGTGTCGTTTACACGACCAAATCAATCGACCAGGGTAATTCTAGGGTGAAAGGGATTTTCGAAGAATACCCGCATTGCATTATGGGAAAGGAGGGTAAATCCAAAAACACTGGACTTGACTAGGATTGAAATCAACCCACGTATTTCCTCGCTTTTTCCCCTCGTAGGGGAAGCGGAGTAGAAAAAACCGGTTTAACTCTCCTTTTACCCGGGTATTTGGCTCATG
Organism: Metellina segmentata; assembly: GCA_947359465.1. Taxonomy (NCBI): domain Eukaryota; kingdom Metazoa; phylum Arthropoda; class Arachnida; order Araneae; family Tetragnathidae; genus Metellina; species Metellina segmentata. The sequence continues at coordinate 17,336,737 of OX375884.1, read as the reverse complement.
TAAACGGTACTTATGTCATTTTTTGCTACATGAAGGATAATTAAACTGGGATCTATATTACTACAATAGTATAATTTTTTAGGCAAAATTAAATAAAAACAACACACACAGTATTTATTGAGGAAGATTGATAAATTTGTCTTTTTAGTTTTGCATAATTTACATCTTTCAATAAATTATTTGTGTTTATACACAGTTTTATAATTTCTACATAAAAATAGTCAGTCAGATATTTGTATATCAAAATATAAAATTTTCTCATTGTAAGAAAAGCTATAGAGATAAAAAAATCATTTGGTTGCCAAGAAACTAAAATTCCAATAAACGAATTTGAAAAGCCATTGATAAACAGTCATCATTAATATTCAGTCATCAATAATCGAAGAGAAACATATGCTTACGTTTTAAGGATTTAGAATGCTATAAGAGAATGCTATTTCATAATGAAACCCAAACTTTTCTTTTTGATAAAACTGTTAAGAAAATTATGTTTAATGTGACTTTTAATTCGATATCGAATTTTAGACTTGGATGTCTAGCATGTTTCATTATTTGAATATACTACATGATCTTTAACATTTGCTATAGATTTCTTAACATTCTGAAAAAAACCCTAATATTTTAGCTAATAAATATTAAACACAGAATCTTAAAATATTCAGTTTTCTCTAAAACATTTAGGAAACAAGAAACTAAGTGTAAAAGAGTGAAATATTCGTTCTCCATATACAAAAGTATATAAACACTATGAAAGGGAAAATATTCCTTCTTACCTAATTTATTTTCTTAAAATATACATTGTGAAGAAAATTGCAAAAATGTTAAAAATACTGACACTTTGAGGAGATAACACAAAGTATGTTTCCTGATGAGTAATCCAATTAATGCATTTTCTATTATTTAACACTACTATATGCAAACTAATATGTTACATTATCATACAAATACTTTTACAGGTTGTCTAATTTTTAACTAAATTTTTGTTGGTCCATTTAGGGACTTTCTAAAATAAATGCATGATCTGATTTTACATGTTTATATGGTTTGGTTGGATGCAATTATACTTTAAAATCACACTTTTTCATTGCTTAAAGTCTAATCTCGAGAAAAGAGGACTTAAGTATCAAATTTCAGCTTTAATATAAGCTGTTTTCTAAATAAAATTTTAAAAATAAAGACAAACCATAAATCATGTCAAAGCAGATCAACATTAAACACAAATACTCTATATTATATTCATTATATTTTTGATTTCTGAAAACTTGAAATTTTAAAGAAATCAACAATTACTTTAAAAACATTTTGTCATGTAAATTTTTTTTTACTTATGCATCAATTAATTTATTTTTAAAATTATTTTAATTTTATTTTATCATTTGTTGGTAAAAAAATTATACATCAATTTGTGTATTTAAAAAAAATGTCTCCGAATGTGGTTGGATTGGGGGAATCACAACATTTTCAATTACTTTTCAGTTTGCATAATTTTTTTGTCTTAATTATTCAATTTCATCATTCGCAATTTTCTTTTTTTTTCATTTGTTTAAGTTCAGCTGGAGCCATCTTTTGTTTTTGCATTTAAGAAAATGTGTTACATTTTCGGGACAAAATTTATGATTTAGGGACTTTTTCAGGACCAGTTTTCCTTTTTCGGCATATTTTCAGGACTTCCGGGACCAGTAGGCACCCTGTTTTACTTAGCTTATTTTGTTCAACCTAATCTCAACAATATTGGATATAAAAAGATTGTGGAAAGAATTTTATTAGTACATAATACAAAACTATATGCAGTAAATGTCCGATTTTTAAGTTTAAGTGTGGTCAATACAATTCCCAAGAGATATTTCATGGCAATAGTTCTTTTTGTAATAGGATTTATAAGAAATTAACTTTTAACAAATTCTACTGAAATGAAAAATATCACCTTTCTATTACAATTATGTCTACCACAGTCTCGACGTTGCTTACATTTGGTGTCACAGGTAAATTCTTTACAGCAAGGTACAGATTTTTCTCTCTGGCCACATCTGCATTTCATTACTCGCATCTGTAGACACTAAAAGTAAATAATTTAAGTATTATGTGTAACTAGCTAAGTTTTAGCTTTCTTTCTGCATTGCTTGTGAACAGTTTTTCTATCATATATTTTGGTTGATAAGAAAAAACATTTTGTGTGAAGTTTCGATGCATTAAAGAAAATAAGAGAGCTTCTTGCATTTTATGGGCTGCTACTATAACTAAAAGGATGATCATTACACAATTAGCTTCTCCAAACAAATTTTTAGTATTGTATGTATATTTCCAAACAGCATTCTTATTTCAAATTAATGTGCGACAGATTTATGGAAGTATTCAGCACTGGACAGGTTTGGTTAGCGATAATGAAATATCATGTCATAGAAAGACGAAATAAGCTACAAGAATGTTATTAATAAGTAATGTTTTTTCTTTATGAAGAAGAAATTTTGAACAGAACTCAAAGTCTAAATATAAAGAATTTTTCATTTAAAGAGAAATAAATTATTTATAATTTTTACAGGTTTGTAACCAATGTATAAAGTTGCAGTAGAGTAAAACTAAGGGTTTAAATGGGAGATGAACAGCTTATCAAATACTTGTGATGAACACGAACTTTTTGTTTAAAATAAAAGCAGTAAGAATTACAAATCAGACTTTAAATGAATTTGTATATTGTGCATTATAACAAAATTGCAAGATCCTTAAATGAAAAATAGAAAAAAATAAGTCCTGTTACATACACACCAAATATATACTCTTCCAAAACTGCCCAACAATACAAAACCTATATATATTTGACAAAACAAGTTTGAATAAAGTAAGTAGAGAAAGATATATAAAACCCATTTCTGAACTTTAAAAAAAATTTTATCATTGAAGAGAATGTGTGAAGTGTGAATATTTTTGCTGATACTTCACACAGAATTGTACCCTAATATCTGTAGAAACGTTTGTACAGTCTGGTCCCGAGCACTCTTGAGACATTGGCAACTTGTGTACGATCCCTTGTGTCACGAAAAACCCAACGGGGTGTTTTGGTAGAAGGAAGCAGAGTGGACAAAATCAGGGGAGGCCTTGCGTAGGCGTTTTGCTCGGAAACAATAGTTCTGCAAATTAATATTTTAAGTTTAAACAATCCAATTAACTTGAAACTTTTCTGTAACATTTATAACTAACTTGTAAATAAACCTTAATTTTAACTTAATTGTTCCATTCCTTTTTTAAATTGAACTTATACTCAATGATTCCTTCAACATACCACAAAATGAACACGGCGTGTTCATCCGAGCACATTCGAAGGAAGGAAGGGAGAATTTGACTGGCGCAGCCGGCCGGACGAGGCCTTGCGCAGAGTGTCAACACAAGGTGAGAGCTCTTTTTATGTTAAGTGCAACTCCCCTGGTAATATTTTGGAAAGCACATCAGTGCTGATATTTAGGAAATAAGAGTATGACAGAACTTTTAGTGAGCTCATCAAAGCAGATTTTTTTTGTTGAATTGCATGCCAGTGCAATGAACAATTTAATGTACATCAGTACATTTGAGGAGCTCATCAGAGCAGGGTTTTTTTGTTTTGTTGAATAACATGCCAGTGCAATAATTGAAAGTGCACCAGTACATTGGAGGAGCTCATTAGAGCAATTTTTTTCATTGTTAAATAGCACGCCAGTGCAATAATTACAAGTACATCAGTACTGTGGAGATTTTAGGGAAAAGGGTATACAAGGGCTTGAATCATTACTGATGTGTTTTCAAGTAGACTGTGTATATATATGAGAAATTATTCATTCTAATGGTAGATCGTTATGAAATGAAATTTATGTGCTGATGCTGATAATAATTTAAAAGTTGATTTTGAAGTGTGTTTAAATGCAATTTGAGATAATGTTTTTCTAATATAAATTAGAAGTGTTGTCATGTTTAGTTGAAAATTGTTTTTCATGATATGAAATTGAAATATTAAGAATTGATACCTAATAGTAGTAGAGGTATATTTTGAAAGTGTTAAGAGTGTAGTGAATGTGATAGGATAAGTTTTCTTTTCCAATTATTTGAAGTGTTCATAATTATATGAAAGAAATTTAATTGCTAATTGTTTATGACATTCTAAAGGTGTATTTAAGAGTGCAGTAAATTTGACCTGATATTATTTTATTACAAGTTTTAAACAAGAGAACTGTGCATGAATATGAACTGATAATTAAGTACTATTCATTAATATATTGCTACTGTGTAATTTTTTTCCAAACTTTCATATATTAATAACAGTGTCCTTTTTTCAACTTGTGTAAAGAGGGTACTGTAGAATTCATGTTACTAAGCTTAATAGGAGTGGAAAATCATTTTTATTCAAATTTTCACTGAATTTATTAGGATAATTCAAACCCTGGGGTGCATATATAAACATTTTTAATTTTGTTTTTCTTGGTTTCGAGAATCATATAAATCAATATGGCATTTTTTTCAAAAGGGGGAAAAGCTGATTTAACTCTCTTAGCAGAAGAATTAGGAGTTACTGTATTATACGAGCATTCCATAATCAATATAAGAAATTCAATCCTTAATTGTCGGGGGTATGAGGAAAAATTAGTGTGAGGACGTTTACACATAATTATAGCCAATAGGAAGGATAGAACTGATAGGGAATTCAAATTTGAGAAGATCAGAATAAAAGCTGTGTTTCAAACTGGTCCGGAACACCATCCAGGTGAAAATAGGTATCAAGTGAGCTGGAGAAGAGGAACCCTACAGCAGCGGCTACTCACTAGGTCGGCAGGCGGCCAACTACAAAACAGGGGTGTGAACAGTCCACAGGCACCTGCAGACTCCGAAACTCTTACGGAAAAAGCCCTGAAAGGATTTGATGAAATTCTTCAAAATGATACTCAAGACTCTTGGACAACGTCTCATGGAGAGATAGACTGCGATGCAAAGCTAGTTTTAAGTGGTAATGAAGAATACACTGCTAATACAAAGAAATACAAGGGTACCAAATCTAACTCGTGGGTCAATGCAAGAGATTATGAAGAAATAGCAATTGATCAAATTGATAAACCACAGGATTCTAGCACCAGAGAAAAACCTACCAAGGAGAAGTCTGATCGTTCTGAGAGGCAGGAAAAAGAGAGACCTCCTCGACCAGACAGCAGAGATTATCGTGCCAATCGAGATAATGCTAAAGGTGATAGAAACCCTGTTGAACGGAATGAAACGAAAGGTTCACAGTCTGAAATGAAAGAAGAAAGCATTCGAGAAGATAACGAAGAGGAACCCACTACTCTGGACTGATGCGAAATTCCTTGTCCAGCAGAGTTTAAAAGATGTGAATGGCATCATTGTTCTCCACCCATTGTTCACAAACAGTTTGAAAGAAAACTTTGACAACTCTAGGAAGATCCAGTGCTCAAGCAAGCTCCTCGAGTGTCGCAGGAAAGAAATCGGACTCTTTATGATAGAAATCGTGATACTCATGATAGGTAACGGAATTCTCGTTCTAGAGGAGCAAGTACATTTGTAAACCAGACTTTGGTGGGGAGTGGGAATAATACTCGCTATGACAATTCTAGAGCATGTGACAGTAATAAGGGAAGGTTTACCTTTGGTCATGGGATTCAAAATATACAGTCAGCTGGTTCCATTCAAGGTGGAGTTGGCACATATCGTGTTAAATAGTTTACAGTAGACCAAAGTGGAGAGACAAAATTGAAGTTTAGTTGAGCCAACTGACAGAATTTGGGCTCACATAGGGATAATTCCAGCAAAGAAGTTCAAATGTAGCATTGATAACAATTGATTAATTCAGTGTAGGGTTTCCTCTGAGATTAGGTGGGGCTGCTGTGTACCCGTTATATTTAAGCCCTACCTAAACTAGATGCTGTAACTACCTAAAGTTCCATTATTTTAGGTGTAGGATTATTGTTAGTGTTTCTTTTTTATTGTTTGTGTATGTGAGTTTTATATATTCGTATCCAAGTGATGAGCAAGCATCTATATTAACCAATATTTTATATACATTTTGTTGTACCTCATGCTAACATGCATTTAATTGCAGATCCCCAGTCATATGTTTTATAAGTTTAATTTGGAGTACTGTTTGAAAATGTTATGCATTTATATTTTGGGGGAGTTGTATATCTATCCAGAGCTCCCACTTTAATCCTTTTGAAGTTTCCAGCTTAGCAGCATCGTATCTAAGGATACGGATGTGCTTCTTCAGGGGGGACGTGTACAGTCCGGTCCCGAGCACCCTTGAGACATTGGCAACTTGTGTACGACTCCTTGTGTCGCGAAGAACCCAACGGGGTGTTTTAGTAGAAGGAAGCAGAGTGGACAGAATCGGGGGAGGCCTTGCATAGGCGTTTTGCTCAAAAACAATAGTTCTGTAAATTAATATTTTAAGTTTAAAAAATCCAGTTAACTTGAAACTTTTCTGTAACGTTTTTAACTAACTTGTAAATAAACCTTAATTTTAACTTAATTGCTCCGTTCCTTTTTTTAATTGAACTTATACTCAATGATTCCTTCAACATACCACAAAATGGCCACAGCGTGTTCATCCGAGCACATTCGAAGGAAGGAAGGGAGAATTCGACTACGTTTAAATAAAAAGAATTGTTTTCTAAAAATAAGGGACAAGTTTTTAAAATTGAACTTTTAAAGCTATTTATACACCTACCTCATACAAATCTCATCCTAACTGCAAAGACTTTAGTTTTTAATATAATCATATAGTCACTACATACACAACCAAAAACAGAAATTTTTTTTGGATAATTTGCACTTTTAATCATTAATGAAGAATTAAAATGTCATCATTTATGAAGAAATAAATTTATGTAAAAATGTCACTTAAAATTGTTTATCTTTTGACATGTGTGCACATTTCCATTATTACTATTAAAATAACACTTGATATTTAACCATAAGTAGTAAAACCTACAAAATACTAGCATGTGTATCCACAAACAAATTGATAGGTCTTTATATTATGAAATTTGTTTACACTGAAAAAATTGCAGTAGGAAAAAACTGTTAAGTTCGTACACAGAAAAATACAGTAATATTTGCTAAGCAGTCTCCAAACATTTTCAAGCATAATTTTATTAAAAGAACAATTAGAAGTATTTATTCCAGTTTTCTGCACTACAACCTTCTCTTACTTTGATAGAATCGATTTTATAAGCTTTATAATATGTTAAAAATTAACATTTCAGAATCATTTGCGAAATTTTTTTTCATATCCACAAATAAAGTCTATTTTTCTTTGCTCATGTAACCATTCAAGAAGCTTCATGAATTTTAAAAACACCGATATTATAAAACTAATTTATTTGAATAAAAATGAAGACTGATCACTTCGAATTTCCAGAATAAAGTTTTAACGTAATTAATACAAGTTAAGAAATTAAATTAATTGTGGGGCTATATTTGATACTGAGATCATTAAAATACTTAAGAAATAAATTCAATTTTTTTAAAAATTAAATTCAAAACATTGAGAATAAATGTGATAGGTTGGCTATGAAACAGTCCTGATTGTTCCAATTTATCAATCGAATAAGTTTTACATGTCTCTAATAAGATTCTTTTATACAGCTAGAAAAAGACAAGGAAAACTAGCAATCCATGTCTATCAGTCTTTCAAAAGTCAGATTATACAAATGTCTTTCTGGACGTATTTTTATGAAAATTCTCACTGGAATTAAAAGCAAAGAAAGGCCCAGAGTATAAATCACATTACCTTCTATTTCTGAACAGGAAAAAATGAGTGAGAAATTTAAAATATTGAAAATTTGGTAAATAACAGTAAAATTGGGCAGGGAAACTTCAGTTATCTTGTGTGTCATCAATATTAAATTTATAATATACACAAATGCATAAAATGACAATGTGAGAAGGAATGTGATATAATTTAAATGATTGGAGAGGGACAGTACAAAAGTGAATTTATTAGTTCTTTAACACTTTCAAATTTGTAACAGTAAAAAAGAGTGAAAGAGAAATAATTTATACAATATAATGTAAAAATTTCAATAAAAAAATTCATCACTTACTTTCTCACAAGATCCATAATGACACCTTTGGCTACATCGATGTAACTCACATTCTAAAAGTTTACTACAAGTATCGCCACAAGGCTGAACAATTTCTGTACAAGGAAGTATAACAGTTTTCTTTTGACAAGGACAATGTCTTTGACCAGAATTAGGACAATCAGGACATGTGCCCTCATGACAAATAATTTCACATATATGATTGCTACATTTCAAAGGCTTTCTGCAAATTCTTTTACACTGCCATTTGCGATCACAACAGGGTCTTTGGGTAATGCTACTTCCACACTGGCATCTTTGCTCACTCTGTCGTGTACAAGGTGGACATTCACCTAGTGAAAACATAAACGAACAATAAATTATAAGTTAAAGATAAAGGAATTATTTTCAAAAAGTTGCATCACAGAATATTGGTATATATAATAGATGTGCTCACTCTCCACATAAGTGCCCAGCAGCTTATGAAATTTATTTACATATATATTTTATAATTTTCATTTAAAAAATAGTGTTCCAAAAAGAATGTCAGGAACATGTCTAGTATTTTTACTGCCATGCCAATGAATGCACTTAAGATGGAAAAAGTACAAGATTTTGAAGAATGAAGTTTGAAAACATTTCATAAACATATTGTTAAACATAGTAAATACCAATTAATCTAAGCAAAGAAAATAATTGTTTTTCATTTCAAATTAATTGTATTCTCCTTTCTTCCAAGTAATCTCATTTATTACAAGCATAGTTGTACACAAAAATGTTAATTACAAATAAAGATATTACCCTTATAACTTGGTGTAATCTAATCTACATGGTAAGAATCTAATTTCTAGAACTTAAATTATGTTCAGCTAGAAGCAGAAATCCTGAATTTTTCAAAGGATCAGACAGCTGGCATGGTTCCCACACCTTTATTCAAAAAAAATTCAAGGACTTTTCAAAACCAAAAAAATATTTTTCAAGGACCTAAATTTTTTTATAACAACCTAAAACAAGGCATACTCAAAACTTTTCAATTAAAAAAGAAATGTGAAAAATATAAAAAAGACAATTTTTTACACTACTGATAAACAAAAAAAGAAAGGTTTTCATCAATTTTGGTTAGAATTTAAGATTTTCTTTCTCACAAAACCTGTGATTTTTTTTGTTGCTAAGTGGGCTTCTCATCTCAATGCTAACTATCAGGCTACTTGCACATCTATCAACTTCGGTCGTGCGATACAATATTGCACGATAAATTATTTTGGTGACACGAAGAAGAGTATGGGTGCTTGCATCCTTTGTCCATGCACAATCTCCATTTTGCTACTGCCACTACAACAGACGGCTGTAATAAACAATTCAAAAGTTTTGACTGGGGAAAGAAACTTACACTAAAGAATAAAAGAGCCCTATCTTTGTGATCATTAAAGATAGAGTAAAAATTTCAATGAATTAAAAATCTGCAGAAAATTTTACACATAAAAACTATCTTTAATGTAATTTTCTAAAACTTTTTTTAAAATTGTAACTTTTATATTTTTTCAATAAGAATTTAGCTTTATTTCTTTGGTCGCGTGCCAGATTTCCAATGACGTCCTGACTGCTAAAGCTACGGTTTGCAAAGATAGGGGTGCTGTTATCTAGCAACTGTGATACGTCACGATGCGGCGGGCATAACAAGGCGGCAGTCTTAATGGAGACTAGAGGTATCTAGAGTGCCTATATAATAAGAGTAGCCACATACGGGAAACACTTTCTGATTGGCTTAGAGACCTTTCCTACCGCCCGAGGCGGAATTTTCCTAGCTCCCATAGACTTAACATGGGAACTTTTTGTGTGTTCGAGAAAAACGTGTGTACATTAAATAAAAAAGAAAATATAGCTTATTCATGTTCCATTTCGTGTTCTAGAATGTTTATTTACTATTATTTTAGTGTTTTGTCAGTAAAAATGTGAAGACTTTTTAAGTAAATAGCCTTTTTTGAACAACGTGTTGTTTCCAGCAATCTAAGTTAGCGAGTTGTGTAATCCATCTCATCAATTACGCATGTAATTGAGCGTTTATATGATTCATCTATACCGAATGTATCTGTATTATAACAATCATATGCTTTTTGTTCTCCTTGAAATGATATATTAATTTTCCCAGCAACCTTCTTTGAGACGATTCTGGTAGAAAAATGGCTGCCGCGCATGCGCATTGGGCCAAATTTGGTCCCTTGTCGCCACTCTTATTATATAGGCACTCTAGAGGTGTCAACTTAGACGGACAGAATATGGTGGACAATGGACCATCTAGAAGTAGCATTATTAGTATATCACATGGTGTCTAAGCACAAAACACAGGTTTCATTCAGAATGACGCTCAAATGCCTCATATAGGACAAGTGTCTGGACAAGTTCCAACGCAAGACGAATTACACAATTACGTACTAGTTTTTAAAATATCAAGTACTTTTTACCAAGTTCCGGAATTTTCAAGGACTTTTAAGGGCCCCTAGTTGGGGAAAAAAATTCAAGGACTTTTCAAGGACTGTGGGAACCCTGGATGATAATGAAACTATTCTAGTGATACTGTGATTCATTTAGATTTAGAAAACTTCAAAAGGGCAAGGATAAGAATATTGACAGTAAAATTGATACTGTTTAACCCTCTGAATCCTGAAGCGCCTAAAAGAGATTCTTCGACTGAGTCCTGCACGGGCGCTTTGGGGGAGGGTTCTTTCTTAGCAGGGAAGCAGGTAGTTAGGCGAGGGATCTCTTGCAGTTCCTTCTGGGTGCGATACGAGGTCAAAGGTAATCCATTGACACCTGACAGTGATGTACTGAAGTTGCTTGGGGATAGTTTTAATGGCCAACATCGACAAAGGGCTGCAGTAACTTTTGCATTTGGAGAAGTCATTCAAAATGTGGAAGTACCGATTCTGAAAAAATTCTTCTTTCAAATTGGTGGATTTTTCCACTAGTAAGAATGATAGAAAAAATTCTAAGACCAACATTTATAACATAAATTTTTGGAAAATACGTGTTTTCTAGAACGTATTTCTGAAAACAGTATAATTTAACGTAACTCTTAAAATTTCAGCTGTAGCGCAAATCCCCAGATATGACCAGTAACAAAAACAGACCAACATCTATTCTTAACATGCTAAAACTGTAAACAATAATAATATCTGAAATAATTTTTTTGTAGTAAGAGTATGTCCTGAATATTCATCAGCATGCTTCATCAGACTTCAGCAAAAAAAAATTTATGAATGCTTTTGTCTTGTATTCTTTGCAATAAATGAATATTTGCTTTACCGACACAATTCAATAGGCTCAATACATTATGAAAAATCTTAATACTCCACTTTCAAAATATTTTGAACTAAATAAAACTCCTATCAATCCTTACGAAATATATTGGAAATTATTCTTGCAGGGAAAGTACTTGTTATATAGGTTGTTCTTTTTCTTGCTGCCAATACTTTAATTCACTTTAAAAATCACAGTTTTAATATTCTATAATAGATAAGAGGAAGACATTAACTAACTATTGTATTTTTTTTATCAAGTGAGGTTAATATCGCTAGTCTCTAATATTTTTTTTACCTACTTTTAGTATTTGCATTGAAGTGAAGTTCCCATTTGATTTTAGAAAATCATTTTGGTTACTGTAAATAATAAATTTCTATATGAATATTCACCCCCATAAACATTGATAATGTCATCGGTCATGCTTCGAAAGATGATTGAAAACTAGAAGTAAAACTTTTCTCGCTCCCTCCATTGCAATAAAATTTCAGCTGTAGCGCAAATCCCGAGATATGACCCGTAACAAAAACAGACCAACATCCATTCTTAACGTGTTAAAACTGTAAATAATAATTTAAATATAAATCTTTGATATCTAATCTAATATGTTTAAAAATTTTTCCTTTCCTAATTCTTGTTTGAAAAGCCATGCAATTAAAAAACCCTTCTAACTTTTTTAATTCTTGTTCATTTTGAAACACCGTAGTCACTGATATTTTTTGAGCTCTGGTATTTTCTAAGATCTCACTAAAGTAATAGGCTTGTCTATGGCCTATGTAGGGTCTTCTCTAACAGCATCAAATTTAATTGCATCCCCCTTCATCACCTGAAGCCCAAGACTTTGTTATACCCAGGCATGAAAATGCAAAATTTCAAAAAAGAGGAAAACCAAAATGTGAAATTAAGTACACGGGAGTCAGGTCTGTGTGCACAAGATTTCGCAACAGTAAAAATTAAAATTAACAACTCGTGCACGCTCGAGGAACAATTTGTACACTATGGAGTTGGTGAGCAGTGGGCGGACCCCATAGTAGACCTGGGCGATGTTCAAACTTTTGCATCGCGATATATTGGCATTCTAACATTACAATATTGTGATGTTAACCATGCATTTTATCTATAGTAAATGCAAAACCTCGTTCCTATATCACCATATATATAATTATTATTAAGTTCTTTTTTCTCTTAGTTATTAAAAATCGTGGTAGGAAAAAAATAACAAGTATAGATCTACGTTGTACATTTAAGAAGCACGTATGATTAAAAACAAGATTTTACATATCTATCTGTTAGGGTGTGTGTGCATCAAACGCCCCATCTTTTTAAAAATCATTGTGTTTATTTTTTGTTTGAAATGCAGAAAAAATATTATACGTAATAGTTTTGAAAAAGTGAATAACATCTATGTGGTCCACCGGTCTCAGGAATGTACAATAAAAGTGGAAATTCTGATAAACAAAGCATCATGAGTAAAACAAATTTTTTCAACATATATTCTCATGAAATAATGCAATTAAGATTGTTTAGTGATATAATAAAATAATATATTATCATATGCTATTAATTTTCTAATTTCAATTTAAATTCACACAAGTACACTCAATTTTGGTCGTTTTCGCAGATTTCTCCGTTTTTGTCGATCTTGTTCAACAACCTGCCGAACAGTTTGGGAATTATTTTCACATTTTGCTGACTGCATGAAATCAGTACTTAGCTTGATCCCTCTTTCTGCAGTCATTGACAACATTCAGTGCTTGTAACTTTGTGAATGATGTGGTATAGGATGCAGAACTTGACCGTTCTGAAATATCTTCTATTTAAAAATGTGAGTCTAGTTCAAGCAGATAAAATAAAAACCAATAATCTGCTCCAAGTAAATCAGAAAGAGTTGTATTTAGAGTGAGATTTTTTGGAAATTTGGGTTTTCCAAAATCCATGCCATATCTACCTTGCAATTTAAAAGCAGTATTGGTGGAATTTGGTTTTGTAGCTAGCATAGCATTAGCGATGGCTTTTTGTTCTTGTGGTGGAACTTTGTTGTTCCAAAGGGCAAGTAGCATCATCTCTTCTGTAAGATACCAGTAGTGATTTTCAAAGGCACTGATTGCACTTTTAGATATAATTATGGACAGCCTTGTACACTAAGAGAATGAAGCATTTGTAAATTGTAGGTCGTTACAAGGGGCATTTATGGCAGAATTGCAGGTTATCCACTAGGTGTAATAGATGAGAGTGACAAAGTTAGCAAAGTCACACAGTTTGGCAACCTGTTGTTTTACAGTTATTGTACCAGCAGGTAGTTGCTGTATTTGCTTCTCAAGAAGACAAATTTTAATTGTGTATAACAATTTGGCCATCCAACATGCTTTGTGCAAGGCTCCTGTACTATTGGGAAAGTCTAGGTACAATGGGCAAAGCTTTATGAACTCCACATAGTCATCTCTGTTTTTTCCTGAATCGATGGCAGATGTTGTTGTTAGGATTGCATTGTCTCCAAGACCATCAACAATGCTTTTCGCTTGTACATTCACTGACTTTGAGTCAAAAGGTTCCAATTCACTATCAAAATATTCAAGATGATCAAAATTGTCACAAAATCGTTTAAACATGGTTATATCTGGTGACTTGGAAGCCTCAATCTTTAAGTCATCAAACACGTGGGATAAAATGACTTCTCCAACATTATGGTGGCAAGCTGACCAAAGAAGCGCACGTCCCAATTTCTTTAGCACACTGACGCAGGCAGCAGTAACATGACCTGTGTTGGAAGAAGTTGTGTCAAATGTCATGTTCACAATTGTATGTGTGCATTGCCAAGAGGCGAGCTACTCATATATTAAATCAGCAATGATTGGGCCACATTTACGATCAGTTCCTTGGGAATATACTGGCGTATCAAGAATCTTTTGCTTTTGAACGTTTCCAACGACAATGGTGAGATATTCTTCAGTTTTGTACTTATTGGACAATGATGTTGAAAGTTTTGAATCCAAATGCAGTCGTATATTTAGGAAAGCACCACTGTTCCTTGCAGGCAGTAGAAATCTTCATTGCAACTTGCCTTCTTGATCTATCTGCTGTTGCGTAAAATGCTGCAATTGTAGATGTCTCTCCTCCTATAAAGTCATTAATGCTTTTGTATATGCTGCTTGTTGTGCTGGACTCGTGTTTAAATGTGTTGCTAGTGAAACAAGATTAGCTTTCATCACATAATGTTGTGTGGAATGAATAATGTCGATCCTGTTCTTTTATTTTGATGATGACTTTGAGTACTTGTTGATCATCCTTCAAAAGGGAAATTTTCCATAACATTTGTATCACTTTGTTTATCACAATCATCGATAGAGCTGAGAATATCACGTAATATTGAGTTGGAACTCATTTCTCTATTAACTTTTTCCCTTCTTATTTGTTGTAGCTGTAGATGCTGTTCTTTTCGTTTGAGTTTTTCCACAAGACATTTGTCATGTGATCCAAATGGTCACTTTGCATTGACTGAAGGAAGGTAAGGTCTTCTTTGTTCTGTATTTGCTTTTCTACATTTACAGATCATTAAAAAAATGTTAATGCTAATTTATATTCCATCTGTTTTAACTTGTCTATAGTATTTGGTGCAGATCTTGGATTAAGGGGTATCCCTCTTAATTTTGCGCTGTCATCAAGAAGTTTTATAAGTTTTTCACAAGCTTTTCGTTCACTGATTATTTGGATATTTGCTTTTTCATGAAACAGCTTTGCTTGGGAAAGGACTAGTTTTGCAGACTCCCATTTAGTCCTATTTTCTTGGACACCTTCTTCAATATGATACATCATACACCTCAAAACTTGAATATTAGTTGGAAGTTTGGAGCCATTTATTTGTGAATCATCACAAGTTATCATCCAAGACCAAAAATATTTGAAGTCAGTCTGGTTTCCGGTAACCAGACTGACTTCAAATATTTTGTCCAGAACAAAAAGTTCAGTTAAAGTTAAGCCAATGTACACTGTCCAAATCAGAATCAAACTAGCAATAAAAAAAAGTTGAAAATCAGTTCATAATGAAAACCACAAGTTGAAATAAACAGGAAATGTTATTGCAATCAAAGTTAAAGCTGCAGTCACTAGTCTAGTCAGTGTTACCACATGGTTTGGCAACAACTTTATCTTGGTTGTAATTAATGATGATTTTGATACAGAAAATCCAAAATTTCAAAGTTGTCGTGGACCCCCTAAAACTGTTTTGAAAGACAAACAGAATTGGTATGGTAACTTTTTACGGGAAATGGAACATTTTGAGATTGGGGACAAACTGATTTGTTTCTAGAGGGGCGTTTGATGCACCCTAATATCTGTGTGCGTGTGCATGTATGTCCCCCACACACCATATATGCTCAAGTAGAGATTCAAAATTAGCTTTTAAAAAAAACTTCAGCATAAATAGAAATAAAGGGGAATTTGATTCCTCTAAGTAATGATGACGGCATATATGACCTAAATTGCCACAGAAGTTCGCAACAAAAAGATGCAAACGGATTGATTGTAACATCAAGAAACAAGAATGGGTTTTTGGAATTCAACTTAAAATGTGCAAAATCATTTTTGTTTAAATTATACTAAATTTCAATTTCGCTAAAAAAAAAATAATTTTGAATCGAAAGTCATCTTTAGGTTACAAATGACTTTGAGAAATTCCTCATTAATTAGGCGCTGAGCGATAACATCGCGACACCGGAAAACCGCGAAATCGGGAAAAATCGCGATGCCACGACGACCGCGAGATCTGCGCTAGCTAAGGAATGTCTGTGTAAGATCGGAAAAAATCCCGATGACCGCGAGATCTGCGATAGCTAAGGGATGCCAGTGTAAGATCGGAAAAAATCGCGATGTCACGATGACCACGAGATCTGCACTAGCTAAAGGGTGGCTGAGTAAGATCGGAATAAATCGCGATGTCACGATGACCGAGAGATTTGCACTAGCTAAAGGATGGCTGAGTAAGATCGGAAAAAATCGCGATGTCACGATGACCGCGAGACCTGCACTAGCTAAGCAATGGATGTGTGAGATCGGAAAAAATCGCGATGTCACGATGCATCGCCATCGTGAAACCGGTGTGGTTGTCGTCCTCACACCGGTTTTTCACGATATATCCATACATCGCCCAGGCCTACCCACTAGTACATAAAAAGGTCACTAGGACATCCGGTTCTTCAAAGCTTGAAATATACACTCATTGGTTAGAAACACTGTACGTCATATTCTTAAACACGGCCAAAATCACGTTAGAAAACGCGGAAAATTACTAAAAAGCGGAAAAACATGAAAAAAAAAACCCTAAAAAAGCGGAAATCCGCGGAAGATTCTCATGCTTGTATACCGCTAAAAGTTTTTCTGTTGACCGTATCGTATTCTGAACTTAAAACTTGGCTATCTGAGTATAAAGAGCTTTCGGCCCAAGAACATAGAAAATTCACTCATTTGTCTAAATCCATAATTGAAAGATTGTTTACAATCAAGCTTGTAAAAATAAATTATTGGAATATTTATCTCGTACAATTTTAGACTAATTATATATAAATAAAAGATAGTTCCAATCTACCATTTTGTATAGACATTGAAGAGTTAAGGCTTCATTTAGATTAAAGAAACGTGAATGATGCAATTTCAATACACTTAGAAAATAAAAGATTTCTCAATCTTTGTAGATTCTCTTAAGTAAATCAGATAAAAATCAGCCAGTACAAAATTTATAATTTTTAGAGTAAAATATTAAAAGTTATTGGAAAAATTTGCATCAAATAGCGATTATCAACATTTATTACTTGTAAAAGTTTAAAGTCTAATTAAAGTTAAAGTCTAAATTTATGAAACAGTTGAAACCTACTATTTAGGTCAATAATTATTAGATATGATATTGCAAACAATGAGCGGATTTAATACCTGTAAACTACTACTCAATATATATCACTGAAAGTATACTACTTTGATTCATCTCTGTACGATAATTTTTTATATCACAAAGGCTTATTAGACCGACTGAAAGTAAGAAGATTGAAACTAGCGCAAACAATTCAAAAGTATCAAACGTAAGTGGTGAGTAAAAGTGCGATAACGATTCCTTAACAAGTGGTTATTACAATAAGAACAGAACTTCAGGTAGTAAACGTAGTCAACTGAAACGTAACTGACGAAATATCGGAGGGAAAGAAACAGCCCAACCAGACGCAATATACCCCCTTTCATTTCTTTCGCGATAGCTTGCACCTTCCCCCTCCTCTATGCTACCCCCCTGCTTAGGGGTGGAGAGGCCCAAATTGACACTCAATCCACAATAGACCATTGATGCTTTAAGGACCATCCATGAAAGTGGTGAAAACGGGCCAGCCCATTTCAGATTCATTAGTAAACAAACCCCAGGACACAACTGTACCGAGCTTTCGACTGCCTCCGGATTCAGAGGGTTAAGTGTAGAATTTAGATTGGAATATGATAGTCAAAAGTTATGTTAATGCTGTCATTTCTATATTTTGCTTAGTATATCTTTTATAAAAAATTATAATGAATTAGATATATTTTTAGGTGTGAATTTTTAAACATTTATTGTGTTTGTTTTGTGGCAGTATATTTATTCATTGAGAAATAAAAAGTCCATTAAGAAATCCCACAACTAAACAAATACAAAACTGCAGAATTCAAAATTAAGATATTCTTTGAAGAAAAAGCACTTCGAGTCACTTAGTTCTATGTTTACAAGAAACAAATTAAAATTTTGATCTAGTAGTAGTTCTGTAACTAAGACACCTAATTTCTCACAGGTATGATGTCCAAAATTACAAACTTTTAAACTAGTAACATGTACATAAAATCCAACATAAAAAAAAAATAAGATTAAAATTTTAACCACAATGATGCATTGTTAGATTATATTCAACAAAAGGTTTCACACAGCTATGAGAATAGCAATATAAATATCAACTGAGATTTACCTTTGTGACAAAGTGCATCACAATGATGAATTCTACAAGATAATACCTTACTGCACACTTTGCCACAAAACCATTCTTTGTCACTACATCTCCTTAAAGCTCTTTCACTCTTCAAACAACAGCAAGACACTAAAACTGTTTTAGGGCAATCAGGACAAGGACCTAAAAAAGTAAAGCATTTTTGGATTTACTACTTAAATGGTTAATTTTTATCATTTAAAGGCTGTTTGCATCTAGAATGCTTAATTACTTATTCACAATTTACAGTAAATTCTGAACTACTGTGAACATTCATAATCCAAGGGAAAATATAAGTTTTTAATATAATACTTCAATTTATGTACTTGTCTAATATTGAATTGAAAATATTAAAAAAAATGTTATGAACAGTTTACCTGGATGACATAACAAGCAGCAGGTATGTGTGCAGTCTGGTTTCAGTTTCTTGTCACATGTCTTTCCACATGAATGAGGTACAGTCCAAGAATCATATTCTGGGTTTTCTACTTTTCCGCAAAAACATAAATACTTAAACGGCTTTTCTAAAGGTTCATAATCTGTTCGACATTTAGGGCTGCAAGGAAAATTAATAAGCTTCTTTTTTATGTCTATGGAAAAGAGTGATTTTAAATTAAAATTTAATAATATTTATAGAAAATAAAAGTAGTGTTTAATATTTAAGAAATTTTAAAAACAATTTTACTCTGTAGTATGCATTTTCAGTTTAGCTAGATTACAATTCAAAATATTCTTCAGGTTTTCAATACTTTTTACAGAACAAATAAAAAACTTGTTGTAAAGTTTACTTTTGTTACGGACATCTGAATATTTAAAATACATGCAGTTCAATTACTAGTTCCAGTTTGGTTTCAGTTAATACTTAAGATACAGCTATTGCATGTTAATATTAAAAGACTAAATGTAAAAATTGAGAAGGTCCTAATTACTGTAATATGCATTTCAGCTAAAATATATTTTTGATCATTTCAAGTCAAACGATTTTAAAACTGAATTTAGCATGATCAATTTAGAAATGAATTTCATACACATCAAGTACTCTTAACATTTTAAAACAAACACACACACACAAACTTATCGCTATTAATAATTATTACAATTAATCAAAACTTTTTAAATTTGGATGCTTACAGTAATTTTTTTTTTGAATCCATACATTCTAAACACTAATAGAATGCCTTTGTGATCATCATAGTGCTTATGACTGTAGTACTAAGTTTTGCAAACAAAAAGTCTAATTTAAATTTGGAGTCTCAAAATTTTCAGGATTATATCCAAACATGTCTCGGGCAAAAATTAAGTTTAGTGTCAGCATTTTGGACAGCACTAATATTAGTAAAGACAATTCCCACAATAGGAAATTTAACATGAAAATGTAACTTCGAAAAAACTGAAGAAATATCTCTTGTGTATGAAACAAAGTATTTTGTGTTTGAGGTTTACATGTTTAAATAAACCCAATAAATCTTGAAACACCTGGTTGTTTAGTTCTAAGCTTTTCCATTGCTAATATTGTATTTATTCTGATTCAACTCCAGTCACACAAAATCTGTTCCCCTACAAAATCTATTGAAAAATTTCTATTCTATTAAAATTCATTTGTAAAAGATACTTTGTATCTTCTTAACTGCATTTGTTTGCTATTTGAGTAAGGTATCATGCATAATATATCATTAGCTTACAAGTGAAACACTCAGTCAAAATTTTCAAGATATGAGCTTTTAGCCTTTTTGACCAGAAAGTGATATTTGTATGAAGGTGATTTGTAAGAAACTCATTTAGTGAGATAAACTTTGCAAGCTTAATTTTGCCCCCTTTGGTTTTTCAGAACTGCATGAGTATTAATAACAGCTGTAATACCATATGGCATAAAGAGACATTGGATGTGTTTTTAGGGAACGTCAGTTCATGTAGTTTCAATACATCACCCAAGTTCATATGTAGTAGCAGCGAATGATGGGCTAGTTGTCATGAGATAATGAACTAAATACATTTAGAACAAATTCAGTGAACGTGCAGCCCTAACTGTTGAGCTCAGATGTTCGATGCGATTACCCAGAAACATGCATGAGATGTCTGTCCCATATTCATTTGTGTGAAAGGGCCCATCAGATTCCTAATGTCAGTGAGTCCAGTCGCTCTTACCACTGATGCCATCCCATATGTCCTTGATCCCAATCTGAAACTTATTAGTAGGGATACTTGTCAACAGGGTCTTCTTCATCATTTAGCAAACAAAAACCGAGAAAATATAATGTAGTGCTTTACAAGCTTTTTGTGTTCTCCTTTTATGAATCACTGTCACATATACTTTGCATGATCTTTTAATCATATTAATTTCCTACAAGTTCTACACATCCTGTAAAATTTGGTCTAATCTGACACGTCCTTCGTGGTATTGCTGTTTTAGTATCCAGATGTGAACAATTGTTTTCAAAACAAGCTTTTGTTTAAAAAATGTTTTATAATTTAAACTCTCAGTCTATGACTCCTGTCTTGACGAGATACCTCTCCAAAAGCAAAACTGACTAGATCTCATTAGAAAAACTGACAAGATCTTGATCTCATCATCATAAAAAAAATCGGCAATATCTTGATGATAATATATCTTGTCATTAGTAAAAGTGGTTAAATCTAGATGGACAAGATATCTCATTATAACCACTTGGAGGGTTAAAGAACATACCTATAAAAATAAATGACCCATGTTTCTTTCAAAATTTATCATCATACAAAATATTTAAAGCAATTTCAGTAGAATACATTGTACTATGTGTTATGAAACTGAAATAATGCAAAGTTCACATACCAACTCCAATTCACAGAATCTCTCTTTTTATTCTCATCAAAGAAAGTGCTATCTTTTGCCCATTTTTGAATACAATGTAAATGAAGTATACAATAACAATTTCTGCAAGACCAAATCTACGGAGAAATCATAGGATTAATTGCTATTGTTATTAAAATAAAATGATAACACAGATAAATGTATTGTAAAATAAAAAGATTCTAGGTAGTATGAAATAAAACACATTAGAATTATAGTTGCTCAAAGGACCAGAATCATTAGTTTAAAATTCATCAGTTTAAAAATGACCCTTTTCTAACAATAGCAAACAATGATTAAAAAAACTAACAGAAGATTAAATAAGTTAAAGTGTAAAGTAATCAGAGCTCAGAGTTTGTTGACCTATCATCTTTGATTAATACTTTGTAGACGATGTCAGTACAGACATAAATTCTGCTTGTAATCTTGATTCTGGATACAGAGAAGTCAACCTTTGTACGACCATGTTAGTAATAAGATTATCGATTGTCAGTAACAATATCAAAATTTCAGTAATGATATTGTAGAAGGAGACTGATATTTAAACAAAAAGTTACTTGAGCTTTAATAAGGTATTGCAGCAGACAAATGGATGGGAAAAGTATTGCAGGTAAGTAAAAGTATTGCAGCAACCTCGGTAGTCTGTGAGGTATAAAATTATTAGTTTTCAGTAATGATCTTGTTTAGACATTGTTTATATGTAATTGAGCCTTCGCAGATACTGTGGTTGATAAATGATCACAAAAATAGTCTACTCATTCAAGAAAATTTGCCAATCAGTCTTTGTGACTTATATTTACATTACAAAGGATTTAATAAATACAGGATTTATCACTGACATATACAATAGTTTCAATCATCCATGCACCTGATTTTAATCAATATACACTTAAATATTTTAGATCAGTTTCTAGGTCAACAAAATCTAAGCTCTTTCAACCAAAACCAGCTGGGTACGTAACATATTTCAAATTAGCATTCACTAATCATAAGAATTTTCAATCACTGATCTCCAGGAAGAAATTTAAAGGAAGTTCAAAGTGATAACTTCTTCAGTTTTTAAACAGAGCCTCCAATCATTTTGGATGAAGTTAAAAAGAAAAACTAGTACTAGGAAGAGCAGTTATGAAAGTACTTTCAGAATTTTCAATTGAAATTATTTTTATAAGAAACTATCAATTCTGCATTTGCTGTCATGAAAACTAAGACGAGAAACTGACTGTTACCATTACCTGTCTACAGATAGAGACTTTTAAAAGAAGTTTAAGAGCTATACGAACCCTCATGAAGGTAAAGGATCTAACTGAACAAATGAGGTAAAGTATTTATATCTTTTGCTTCTTAACTTTGAGCATCAAGAAATTCCAGAATAGTGTATATTATTGCTTTTACCATACATCACATTTCCTGATTAAATGACCAACATACTGGTTGAAAGAACCATAGGAAAGATTATCTTGGTCAAAACCAGAGTATAAAAAAAATTATTTAAAAAAAAACACCAGGATTTATTTGATTTAACTCACATTAAAATCTTTTTTTTTATTATCATGATTTTAATTCATTTTTTACCAGTACAAGTTTAAATTTGTTGGAAAGTAGACAGTGCGCAAATTACAGTGCAGTTTTGAGATAGTTTTTCTTTATTTAAACATTCATATTTTTGATAAAAAGTATTAATGTACTGGGAAATAAAGCCAGATCAATTTTTTTATTATTAAAATGTGACATAGGAATTAGCAATGATAGCGTAAATAAAACAGTGACCCAAATGCTAAGCATAAGCAATGTTTTTCCAACTGGTTCTCAAGCAGTTTAGATTACTTTGAGTTTAATCCATAACTAGTGACATAAATGTTTTGGACCCAGATAAATAAGGTTGTTGAATCCCAATGACACTACATATATAGATTTTTTCAATCATACAAATTTCATAATTTTTTTGCACACATTGTATATATTTATTATATGAATAAAATGTTTTGAATTACTTCAAATATTTTTTATATAAAATAATTAATCCGAAATTTGCATTTGTGTATAAATAATGTCATCAATAGACATCAATTATTATTTTTAATAAGTTAACAGTAAAAAATGAGATGACATGAAAATACAAATTTGAAATCAAATGTCTATTTTTCAAATTTCAATTGACAAGTATTTCATAGGTATATATTCAAAGCACACAAAAAGGGTTTATATCTAAAACACAAAAAACGAAGCTTTTCTCTATGAGCAGCATAGGACAAGTGTAACAGGATTCCCCAGAATATGCCAATTATCAGATGAGTGAATTAACTTTAACATTCCAAAATTTAATTTATTAAATAATGATTAGTTATTTCAGCAGTGTAAAGAATTCTGACTGATCAATGCAAAAAAATTTCCTAATAAATAAAAATAAAAATTAACTAACATAAAACAAAATCAAACTAGTATTAAAATTGCCACTTATAAAGATTTATGTGCAAAGTTGAAATGCTTTTGTGATATTGCAGAAAATCTTTTTGATGTGTCTGTATATTTTTATGTAGACTACAATATTAAATACATAAGTAAAACATCTTAAAAAAGAGAGCAAGTTACCACAATTGTAATAATATGAGTGAATATACACAGTCCAGTCACATTAATGTGACCACCTACTTTCAACGTCAACGTGAAATAAAAAATCACAAAAGGCAGGTGGCAGCACATTGCATATAAAGGATGTCCTAGGGCATCGGAAAGCATTTCAATCGTTGGCGTAATGCAGAAACGTAGCGATTTATCCAGCGTCCAAAAGGGCATGATTATTGGCTTTCGGGTCAAGGGTGGAAGCATTTAGGAAACAGCTAATTTTGTGAACTGTTCGCGTGCCGCCGTGGTAAAAGTATACTATGCATGGCAAAATGGCACAATCCAAAATCAGTGGCATGGCACATGTGGTGCACCACGGGCTATAGATGACAGAGGCGAACGAAGGCTACGGAAATGCATTTGGGTGAATAGATGTGCAACTGTTGAGCAACTGACCGCCCAGATGAACCAAGGGGCTACCAAGAGTGTATCCTCAACAACGGTTCAGCGAACGTTGCTGCATATGGGCCTCCGCAGCAGATGCCTGGTTAATGCACCTATGCTGACTGCTGTTCATCGGCGACGAAGGCTGGAATTTGCACGGCAGTACCGCAACTGGATGTCCACAAAGTGGCGACAGGTGGGTTTTTCCGATGAATCACGTTTTATGCTCCATTGGATAGATGGACGTTGGCGTATACGGCGTGAAACGTCTGAAAGCAAACACCCTGCAACAATTGACGGAAGGATCCAGGCTAGAGGAGGGAGCATTATGGTTTGGGGAATGTTTTCCTGGCATTCACTGGGTGCACTCATCATTGTGGAAGGCACGATGGATCAGCACAAGTACGCATCAGTCCTTGCGGACCATGTCCACCCCTACATGCGAATTATTTTTCCTCAGAATGATGGCATCTACCAGCAGGACAGTGCGAGATGTCATACAGCTCGCAGTGTATGTGCGTGGTTCGAAGAACACCAGGATGAATTTACCGTACTCCCCTGGCCAGCAAACTCACCGGATTTAAACCCAATCGAGAATCTGTGGGACCACCTCGATCAGGTTGTTCGCGCTATGGATCCTCAACCGCGTAATCTAGCGCAGCTGGCCACGGCACTAGAGTCGGTATGGCTCAACATCCTAGTGAACACCTTCAGAAACCTAATTGACTCTCTTCCTGCACGTCTCGCAGCAGTCCGCTCTGCCAAAGGTGGTTATTCTGGCTTTTGACAGGTGGTCACATTAATGTGACTGGACTGTGTATTTCAAGCATCTTTACTCATCACAAGGTGAATGGTTCAAAATTGGACATGTGTGATTTATAGTCACACGGAATGTTTAAAACAAAGTAAACACTGATTAGCAGGCTTGAGAGTGACACCTATTGGTATTGGTCAATGGCCCAAGACAGAAATACTTGTCTGATGATCTCAATCAGCAAATACTGTTATTTAGTCTTCAAAGGGAGGATTTTCAATACAATTTTGGTCTGAACTCATTACGAGCATTCTTTATTTATTTGAAGAAAATAATATGTACTTTGTTCAGTTATTTAATTTTCAATATTAATAAACATAACAGAAAGGTAAATTAAATACAAATATTGACTACCAGCTACAGGCTCAAGCCCAACAAGGCTGGTCCTTTGTTTATGAATTCCCACTGACTATCCAATTGTATCTTAAATTCATACACTCCCTTTGAATTAACTATATTTTCTGGCAATGCGTTCCAATTGTCTATTACCCTATTAAAGTAGTAGTTTTTCCTTAAATCCTGATTAAAATGTGTCTTATTCAATTTATACCATGGTCCCATGTTCTGTTATCCCTATTAAAATTTAAGCCATCTGTGTCCCCTTGTTTTACCTACTTGAAAAGCTGACTCAAATCCCCCCTCATTCTTCTTTTTTCCAGTGTAAACATGTTTAGCTTACTTAAACGTTCATTATAGTTGAGATTTGCTATCCCCTTTATTATTTTTGTAGCTCTGTGCTGAACCCTTTCAATTAATTATAGATCCTTTCTCATATATGGAGCCCAGAATTGTACAGCATATTCTAGATGTGGTCTTACTAAACCCTTATATAACGGCAAGATTATATTCTTATCCCTTGAAGTTAGTCTTTTTAATATACCCCAATAACCTATTAGCCTTTTTACCGGCAGCTGAGCATTGGTGACCCATTTTAAAATCCCTGTGAATTATCACCCCAAGATCCTTGACTGTTTCTCCCTCCTTTACTCCCTGCAGACAGGCTCCACTGTTCCTGTAACCCAGGCCTCGAGATAGATTTTTTAATACAGGTGCACTGCGTTCACCTGAGTTTTTAAATTAGGTACACTGCGTGCACTTAGTGGTAAAAATTAGGTGCACAATTATATTTTCATGTGCACAGTGCACCTGGGTATTTCGAGCCCTGCTGTAACCCATATGCAGAACTTGATTATATATAAAATTATAAATAAAATTGGTCCCAAAACTGATCCCTGAGGCACCCCACTTATAACTTCTGTCCACTGTGAATAATTTCCTTTTACCTGCACTCTCTGCTTTCTACCCAATAACCAATTTTTTATCCATATCAATGTTTTCCCCTGAATCCCCAGCTTTTCCAATTTAAACAGTAATGCCTCATGAGGTACTTTATCAAAAGCCTTTTGAAAATCTATGTACATGATATCTAAACTGCTCTTATTATCCAGCTCCTCAGTAATTTTTTCGTAGAACTTGAAAAGGTTTGTAGAGCAGGATCTGCCCATCCTAAACCCATACTGATTATTTGATATCAGTCCCCACTCCTCCAAGTAAAACATTATATGCTTTTTTAACAGAGATTCAAATATTTTGCAAATTACTGGTGTTAGACTTACTGGTCTATAGTTGCCCGGAGCACTTTGTATTCCCTTTTTGAAAATTGGAGTTATGTTGGCCAACTTCCAATCCATTGGTACCCAACCCGTGCTAAATGTAAATGTGCTATAATAAATTTAAAGTTATGATTTAAATAAAATATTTGTAAATAAAAATTACTTGATTTAAATCTGCATGCTCTGGTCAAAACTGGCTGGAAGTTGCACAAAGACTGCAATTTGCAAAATGATGTGTATAATCCCCATAATCTCATTGACTATTTATTGTAATTAAACAGAATAGCTAATTTTCCTTAAACTCTTTCTGTTTTAGTGTAGTTCTAACAATTCCTTAATCATAAAAACAACTATATTCTGAAGAATAAATTTATGATGCAACTTATAAAACATTGAATAAGTCTTGATAAAAAAAATATTACAATACTAAGTCAATAAAAATGTTTTTTAAATTACCAAACATATACAATTTTTTTATTATTTTATAATTGCTATTTTTCCTGTATAACAGGTTCATGGGTCATTGAGTCAAATCCAGAAACGTATTATGGGAAAAAGAAAAAGGTTTTAAATTTAAGAACCCTCGACTATTACAGTACCTTTTAAGTGTCATAATTTTTTTTAATGTTTTAAGCATAATAAAACTAATACCTTATCATGTCTTTTGACAGATTCAATACAAATCAAACACACTACAGCTCCAGATGTCAGAATATCTTGAAGAACATCTCTTGTTTTTCTTGAATTCACATTTTCATCTTCTACAAAAACCAAATAACAAAATTACCTCAATTAGAAATTTTTTTACTGAATGCTAGATTTAGAATGAATCAAAAGATAAGTCGAAAAAAACACTATGATCAAAATTATACACTGAAAACTCTACATTTTTCATAATTTAAAACCTACTTAACCAGTAGATTTGTATTTAATATTGCAAAATCATTTTTATAAAGTCTCTTTTCCAAATACTGTCCTGTTTTTATCATTGCAAATGAAGGATTCATACAAGCTCTTCAGTAAATTTTAGGATTTATATATTACTAAAAATGATGTTTGTGCTTGCTTTAATGGTTAGGATTAAAGACTAGAACACAAGATTAATCTAGTAGCAAACGTTACAGAGTATAAAGAGATTTTCAAAATGCTTCAGATAAATGGGGATTCCTTAAAATTCTAACTATACAAGAACAAATACAAGGTTCCAAAAGATCAGCTGAGTTAAGTTCAGAAAGGTTTTTTCACTGACAACAAGAAATTTCATGATTAAATATACCAGGCATACCTATATACACATGGCTTAAAATTAGAAGTAAAAAAATAAGCAAGCTCTGAAAGATGAGACAAAAGATAAAATTAGAATAGCAGTTAAAATATCACACACACATATTGAAAAGATAACAAAATTTTCTATGGTACTAAATTTTACTATGGTTGATAATGAAGTTATTTACCAACATAGTTTGAAAAAGTCTTTGTCATAAGAGCCAAATCATCAATTTCTTCTTCGTCTGAAGATGATTCATAAAGCAAATCATTATCACAAAACCTTGAGGCATTTTTCCGAAGTTTTTCACAAGCTTCTTGAAATCTCTTACTTTGGTTATTCATTCAAACTAAAAGCAAAATAAACATGTCAAAGGAGAACTCATACTCAATTTCTGTACACTTTATATTTTATCTTTTCTAAACCAACTTTTATTGAATGCATTCTCCTAGTAACAAATATTTTTACAGAACGCTGAAATTCCATGTATTTAGAAAGAAAAAAAAATCTCCATTTAATGAAACTAATTCAATTTTTACCAGGAATTATAGAAAATACGTTTAGCTTATCACCTACCAATTGATTAACGAATTCTCAACCTTTGAAAATATGATATGTAACTTTATTAAATTCTTTCTAGCAAAATGTAGCACCCTTTACATTCAGTACAAATTTCTACTCGAAAATATATATTCTGTGCTCATTTAATTATATATTTAGTGCTCAGTTGTTAGTATAAGAAAGTGTATAGCTCAATTAAAATCATAGGAAATTTTCTGATAGGCCCTTCCTATAAAACATTTTGTTGTTTCAAATTTTATTTGGGAAATATTCCATAGAAATTTTAAATCTTGACTCTTTGATTTTTCAGAAAAAGGGAGAAACACCATTCTCTTAAAGCGTATTAAGTTCTGTATATTTCTAATAGGCATTTGTTTCATTTTTTACTGGTTGTGGTACCTTCATGTTGTGCTTTCTTAGATTTGGTTAACAATATGTTGTGGCCAGTGTGCTTGTGGAGATGGGAACATGACAATTGTGCACCTGCCTACTGTCACCAAAATTATCTAGAACAATGATTTAGCAGAAAGATCCCTCAGCAAAAGGCGCAATATCATAGCACAAAACAACGGGACTCAATATTGGCTAACTAAATTGGTCCATTTCTTAGATGTAGAGGAAGAAAATCTGCTCAGGTTTGTTTTTATTAGAAGAGACATGTGAACGAAAGATTGGTTTCTGGAATAGACTGGTTTGCTAGTATAAATGAAAAGTAGTATGATATGGTCAATTACTGGCTGTATGGTTCACCCTACATCCAATCTCAATAACTACATTAAAAGGAAACATTCTAAGGGCACTTCAGTTCGGCTTCCTGACAATCCGCAAAGGGCATTGCCGTTTACAGTCTGAAAATTGCCTTGCAGCTCACCGACACCACATTGGAATCCATGTCATTCCCTTGTACCCTCTTTGCACAGGAGCCATAATTATGGATATCAACATCTCCTTCACTGGCCTGCCCAGGCAAATCCGTTTTCACTGTTAGTGGGAAGCATGGCTTACGGTTTTCATGATTCTTTTCTTGTTTGTATTTTACACTTGATTGCAAAATTTTGTTTTCATGTTTAAATAATTTGTATTTTATACATGATTGAATTCTTCCGGACCAAGGATATTATGTCCCTTAGAGCACAGCTGAATTTAAGGAATTTAATTTTTTTCTTGTTAATTTAATTCTACCAATTTAATCCTCATGTCTTCTATTGCTGTGTATTTTATTTTATACAATGTTTGATTTTTGGTAAGTAGGTAGGGATTTATCTGGTACATGAGCCAACTTGAATAAGTATGCTGACAGTTTTTTTAAATTACACATGCTAAAAAGAGGAATAAGTGTTTTTAATCAAAAGCTAAATCTATATCAGAAAATAAATAACAGTTTGAGTGATGTCAGCTAAAAATTTAAATGAGATTAAAAGCATTGATTTCCTGTTAAAAGTTAAGAACACTGGAATCAAAATCTCAACATGGTGTCGGATAAATAAAAAATTATTTTTATTAATTTGAAATCAGACATTTTTAAGGATGCCTTTCAGTGATGGGGCAGTGACATCCAGTGCACTCTGCACTGTTTGATATATTGGGCAAAATTCTTTGTACTGTGAATATGTGGTTTTGTGGTGAAAGGACACCATACTCCTTGAAACACAAAACAGACATCAAGCAAACAATGAGGAAAGAAAAAAGTAAAAGGGCAGTTGAAGGTAAATCAAAAGTGGAGGACAGATCACTATAGTGCCTCGGGGTTGATGCCTGTGCTTACTTGAAAAGAAAATAACCCCCTAATTGGACTGTGAATATAGGAAATATGAGTTGATAATTCGATCAGCATGAACATACCACCAATTTCATTGGAGTCCAAGACTGTTTCATTGTTTTTGGACGTTTAATGAAAAAGTGTTTATGACATATTTTTTATATGATTTCAATAACTATTCATTTTTAATTCTTAAATTAGAAAGTTTTGGTTTGTCATTTCTGGAGGTTCCCCATTAGCAAACTGTTGAATCAGAAAAAATTTACCTATCTACTTGTATAATTATATTCAAAGAAAAACAATAAATTCACATTAAAATTTTTGGTTTCATAAACCAAAACACGCGGTATATATTTATTTATAAAATCAAACAAAGCAACTTTTGAATATTAAGACAAATTTGTGTGTGTGGATGCCTTAAAAACGTACCCGATTGGGAAGAAAACAAGATCACGAAATAGGTTGAATATTTTTGCACGTTGGCGGTTTTTTAAATTGTTTACGTAGTCTGGTCAGATAAATGACAAGGGTAACTGATGGACACAGCAAGAATCCTATCCTAATGTTAAAAAAAAAAAAAAATCGAAGCTTCGCACATGCGCAGTGGTTTTGTTAGAGGTAGGGAAAATTTTATACAGGTTAAAAAAAATCCCTAAAATAATGGCGGTTGTTTATATTAGAGTGCCTATATAAGACAAGAATCTCGCCGCAACTCTATCCCGTGGAACCATTTTTAAACTGCGCATGCGCGAACTGTTAAGTATATGGAAGGCGTTGCTTATCTGACGTAATCTATCGAACGGGTGCGAAATACGAGCGCCTCAATGGAGTAAGAACTCCAGACAAGCGAGAGACATTTCGAAGGAGCCGAAAATGCAATGCGCATGAGCAAACTTTCTTTGGTGATTTCGCTATTCTTGTCGCCAATTTAATGTAGGATTCTAGCAGTCCTGCTGTAGATCAGCATTTGCCATTTGGATTGCATAGAAAGATGAAAGCGAAAGGACAAGGTATTTTGAGTAGTGGTCCTTTGTGTGCCGACCAAATGTTTTCTATTTGGAAGCCAAATTTTAGTAAGCAATAATATTTTAATTTATTGAAGATTTTCATTCCTATCCATTTGTTTCGCAAATTGTTTTGTTCCTTTAAGTTAGCTTGTATTTAAATGCTATCCAACGGAATAAACGTTTTGACGGACAGATGAAGGCTCTTCATTTACTTATTGTTCCTGCATTTTATATCCCGTTTTGAAATGTATTGTTCCCTTGTTGTGCTAAATCGTGAATAACGTTGAGTTAGCTTGTTTTTAAGTGCTACCCAACGGAATTGACTTTTTGGCGCGCAGATAAAAATCCTCTGTCAGTTGCATATTTTACGTATTTTATTCCTTTATGTGTTGTATTGTTCATTTGCTTCGTTAAATAGTTAGTAACGTTGAGTTAGCTTGTTTTTAAGTGCTACTCAACGGAATTGACTTTTTGACGGGCAGATGAAAATTCTCGGTCAGTTGCATATTTTATTTATATCCCTTTTTTGTGCTGTTCATTTGCTTCGTTAAATGGTGAATAACTTTGGGTTAGCTTGTTTTTAAATTAATATGGTAAATGGTTAGGTTGTCCCTCCGTCTTTCCTTGGTTGTGGCACAATGATTATGCCCACTGCACTAGCAACCTGTGAGTTGTAGGAAGTACAGGTGTGATTCCTCTGTAATTGTATTTCTCTCTCCTGTGCCAGTAAAAATTTCATTTTGTGCATGTATTACTTGATGTTGTACATCATGCGTCTATTGCAACAAGGCCAAATATGGCCCTTGCACCACAAAAAATCAACACTTCTGGCATCTTTCTCTTTGGGATTGAACCTAGGTTGTAGTCAATAGCATGTTATGTTTTACCTGTATGGCAAATTCAACTCCTTAAATATTAATTGCTTTTTATGGTGTAATCCCTAATAATGTATACTATATTATTTGCTTGCTATGCTAAATGGTGAATCGTGTTGCGTTTGCTTGTTTATAAATGCTACTCAACTAAATTCCCTTTTTGGTGGGCAGTGAAAAGTTTTGTTCATTCACATATTTGAATATTAAATACGTATTGTTCACTTTATTCATTATTTGCAAGTTACATTGAGTTAGCTTGTTTTTAATGCTACCTAGCAAAATTAACTGAGAATATTTTGTGTTTAAATAATATTCCTTTTTCTTATAGATGTGATGTATGTGTTTCTTTCATCAATTTTTTTACCAGCTACTAAAGTAAAAATTTTCTTGCTGTGGTAAATTGTTCTGCTGATTTGTTAGATGTGTTGAAAATATCTTAATTTCTTTATTGTGAGTTCATTTAGTTGAATTTTTTAAATTATTATTGTAAGCTAAGAATGTAAGATGGTAAATAATTTAAGAATTTATTTTGCTTGAAAAAACCTGTACGTCCCATTTCAGCCTCTACTCCCAACCATCTGTCACTGAATTGATGTAGGATCACATTCCTTATCACTGGAAACAGGATTATCATTTTACTCTAAAGGTGAAAGTAGATATCACATTCAATAAAAACTTGTTCATTTTCATTCTGCCAATTTGCACTGATCTCAAATGTATGTTATATATAAACTTTTTATTTTTGGAGAATAATTTTCAACTCATTCTTTATGCTAGTAATTCTTTTAAATTTCAATAATTTATTCCCACAGCACAGTCCATTGCTCTAGCAACCTGCAATGTAGGAGGCACGGGTTCAATTCCTGAATGTATTTCTCTCTTGTATGTCAGTAAAACTGTCTTTGTGTGTGTATGTCCATTACTTAATATTCTACATTCTACACCTTGTGCAGTACGGTTGAATTTGGCCCTTTCTCCATAAAAACCCAACCTGAACCATTAAAATAACATTTTAAATTGCCAAGCAAGATCTATAGAAGTTATTGATCACTAAGCACATTTCTTTTATTTCTATTCAAAGATTTTTGAAGCAGATAATAAAATTCTTAATTTTTAAATTATATTCAAATATCGAGTACTGTACAAAGTAGAATAGAATACACACATCTGGAGTCTAGGAGGGCAGACTGTTAAGTGAAAGTTATTTGGGTATTAAATTATAAGTGTTATGGCTAAAAAAGTTAGTATATGCTATATTATTTAATCATGTACACCTTTAGAAGTGACGATGAACTTTGCAAAACTCCCAAAAGTGCATGGCCCTTGCAGCATAAAAACCAACCAAAAGAAATTTAATACAAGCATCAATATTAAAAATTGTTGAAAAAATTCATTATCTTCACAGCTGTCTTAATGTTATTGATTCATTACACAATGTGCACTTGAAAATATATTAAAATTATAAGATTTTATTTATTTTACTGTATTGAGTAACCACTCAAGTAGTCAAAAGAACACCCTTTTTAAATCAATTAAATTTTACTTGAATGAGATTTTTGTTATTCAAACACATGTATTACTACACAGAACGCAGATCTTCAAATTTTAAATAAAAATTGTCAATATATTGTGGACATATGTGACTGATTCAAATTTATGATCTCAAAATATGTGAAAATAACTTATTCAATCCTGTATATTGGAAAATCATAATGCTAGTAATTAATCTTCATTTAAAAATGTGAAATAAAACTTATTTTAATTATTTTTCCACTTTACCTACTCATTTACTATAGTAACGAATATTTTGTAGTGCATTATTTATATTTATAAAATTAAAGCATTCTATATACACATCCCTTAGCTAAGTTTCACTTGTAAAATTTAAACAGCATAGTTTGGAAAACTTGCAAGTTTGATTACAAGAATTATATTTTAGCCAAACAGGTAAATAATCTTCAAAGATCAAGATAAAAAAAAGCATCTAATCTGAAATTTAACCTCTAGTGAAGTTTCAATACGTTCAGTTATTCGTTTTTAAATAGTTATAATGATAACCTATCTAGTGGGGTATTGTAGATAATGTATGTATATTCACCTCATGTCACCCAGAAATTGGATATATATGTAGGAACGGAATTCTTTCGCCTCCCCACCTACTACCGAAAGGAGAAAGGGACTATTTCATCCAGGAAACGGAACACCACGAACGCTAAGGGGAAAAGGCTTGATCCTTGCCCGCGGCGGAGGGTCTTCAGTTTTTTGTGTGATCGGAGAGAGTCGAGACCTGTGTGGCCACTCTTCCGTACTTTTTTTATGCGAATCTATTGAGACCTCTGTGGCTCATATGTGTACCATCTTCAATTAATTTAATAAATGTTGTGTTTTACAACACGTGGACTCATTCCAAAATACCATATCAAGTAATAGCCACAGTGCCATTCCAGTGTTGACATCACAAAATGGGGGTTCGACCGGGATTGCCCCATGCAAATTGAACGTGGACTAGAACCCTAGAGAGCCATCATCATCGCAAACTGTGAGTACATTTTGCTCATTTTTAATATAAAGATGTCATATTTTGGTAAAGCAAGAAAGGACGATATTTACCGTCTTGCAACGGAATTAGATATAGAAATACCCTCAAATGCGACAATTTCGAAATTAAAAAAGTTAGTGACGAAACAACTCGATTACGATGAGGAGTACACAAAAACACTTCTGGATACAATAATAGTTGAAAGAATCGAAAAAGAGCAGCTGGAGAAAGACAAACAGCAGTTAGAGAGGGAAAAAGAAAAATAATTACGCGAATTTGAATTGGAAAAACTGAAACTGCAAAATGCGACACAAACAGTTAGGGAAAATCACATGACAGAATCGAACACTGCATGGGATAGAGGAAAGGAATTATCAAAGATAATTAAAAGTTTTGATTCGAATGAATCCAATGATATAAGTACGTATTTAGCGCTGTTCGAGAGACAAGCGACGAAAATCAAAATCGAAAGTGAAGATTTTGTAACGCATTTACTAGGTTTATTACCCTTAGAGATAGCACAGATTATAACTCGCGAACCGGAGGAAAGATCTAATGACTATGAACACATAAAAGAAATCTTACTCAAAAGATTTAAACTTACGTCTGAACAATTCAAACAAAAATTCCTGAATCATAAAAAGGAAAGTACAGCCACTTGGCGAGATTTTGCGTTTGAAATAAGTCATTATTTTGACGAATGGTTAAGAGGACTCAAAATAACAAATTTTGACGAGCTCAGGGAACTAATGGTATCCGAGCAGATAAAACGTAGAGCGCCGTTTGAAATCAAAACACACTTCATAGA
The DNA here is from genome assembly GCA_947359465.1 of Metellina segmentata. Classification (NCBI taxonomy): domain Eukaryota; kingdom Metazoa; phylum Arthropoda; class Arachnida; order Araneae; family Tetragnathidae; genus Metellina; species Metellina segmentata. The sequence goes on along the minus strand of OX375884.1, from coordinate 17,301,327 downwards.
TCACTGGCATCAATTAAAATGCGCAGAAGTTATAGTGAAAAAGTTAGAGGAATATGTGTGTGTGTGAGAGTGCGAGGTTGCAATTAGGAAAAATGGAGATACGGAATGTAAACAAATACAGAGTTTTCTGGGATTGACCGGTTATTTTCGAAAGTTTGTTCGAGATTATGCCAAGATAGCGAAGCTCCTCAGTGATTTACTTCGTGATAATAGGGAATTCCATTTTGGGTCGAAGGAGAAAACTGCATTTCAAGAATTAAAGCAGGCCTTGACTGGCGAGCCGGTGCTACAAATTTTCAGACAAGGACCGCCACTGGAACTTCATTGTGATGCAAGCTCACACGGATTCGGAGCAGTACTATTGCAACAGGCAGATGACGGAAAGATGTATCCAATTCAATACATGAGTAAGAAGACAACAGCACAACAAGAAAAATACGGCAGCTATGAATTAGAAATTCTAGCAGTGATCGAAGCTTTGAAAAAATTCCGGAATTATCTACTCGGAACCAAATTTAAAATAATGACGGATTGCTCAGCCTTCCAGCAAACCATGAGCAAGAAGGACTTAACCCCTAAGATAGCGAGATGGGCGTTAATCATGGAGGAATTCGAATACGAAATAATTCATCGACCAAGTGCTCAAATGAGACATGCAGATGCTTTGAGTCGAAATGTCGCTGTGATAGTACCGCAACCAACGGGTGAAGAAATAACGTGCAAGTTAGCAGCAGCCCAACGACAAGATGAGTATATTCAAGTTATTAAAGAATTATTGATGAGAGGGGAGAAGAACGACTACTTGATCAAAAACGATGTATTATATCGATATGAAAACGGAAGTGAACTGCCTGTCGTCCCCGAGAGGATGCAATCAGATATTATAAAGGAATTCCATCAAAAAGGACATTTTGCCGTGGCGAAGACCGAGGAGTTAGTGAAAAGAGATTTTTCCATTCCAGGACTCAGGAAAAAAGTGGAGAACGTCATAATGAACTGCGTTAAGTGCATCTTGACGAATAAGAAAAGGGGCAAGCAAGAGGGTCAATTAAATCCAATACCCAAAGGGAGTGTACCGCTTAGTACATACCATATTGATTTTCTGGGACCTCTGGCGACAACAAATAAACATTATCAACACGTCCACTGCTGCCGAACACATGAAACCATGGACTAATTAACTTTAAAGAACTCTGGGAAAGAGAAACTAATGTGGAGAGAAAAATTATGTTTATTTTCAGCAATTCTCTCAAAAGTGAAATAGATACTTTTTTTTTGTTTATTTATATTTTTTTCAGGTCCCATTGTACGTGCCTAAATGAGTGCAGTGATGTTCGGGGCGAACACCGTCAGGATGTCCCAGTGTAGGAACGGAATTCTTTCGCCTCCCCACCTACTACCGAAAGGAGAAAGGGACTATTTCATCCAGGAAACGGAACACCACGAACGCTAAGGGGAAAAGGCTTGATCCCTTGCCCGCGGCGGAGGGTCTTCAGTTTTTTGTGTGATCGGAGAGAGTCGAGACCTGTGTGGCCACTCTTCCGTACTTTTTTTATGCGAATCTATTGAGACCTCTGTGGCTCATATGTGTACCATCTTCAATTAATTTAATAAATGTTGTGTTTTACAACACGTGGACTCATTCCAAAATACCATATCAAGTAATAGCCACAGTGCCATTCCAGTGTTGACATCACATATATATATATATATATATCTTTAGGAAAATAACTTAACAACCATAAAGACATGTAATTGGGACACCTTTTTTGTTGAAAGATTACCAACAGTAAGAGAAAAGATTATTTAATTAAATGTCCAAGCACAATAGAATTATATAGGATTCATATATGAATAGGTAATTTATCAAATATTAAAACATTTTTTTGAGTAATACTACAAAAAAGCGATCGTTGATTTGAAAAATTGGTAACTATATGGAACACCTAAATAATTTGTTAAGCTCCTAAATAACTAATAAGTGCTTGAGTAAAGTACAGTGAATAGTGTTGGAAAATGTTCAGAATATCTTCAATATGGCTTTCACAAATTAAGTAACTCTTGTCCTTGTCAATGTTACATTCAACCAGCTTTGCATCTAAAATCTCAAGCATTGTAGTTTCCTAGTAATGGTGTATGCATCGATTTTGAGGCTATTCTAGAGAATAAAGAATTCGCCCCTAATCTTTTATAAAACTTTTAAATGCCTTTTCAAATATTTTTGGCAGAAAAAATATTGTTTTTTTATTAAAAATGTCTAAATTTTAACTTAATTGTTTTTTTTATATATATACAGTGGCTCCCAAAAGATGTTCGTACACATTAAAAATTTGCAAAAAAAAAACCGCTGTAGCCTGGAATTGCATTTGAATATATGAAATCCTGTATTTTTTCATATCTCCATGTGATTCTCTGAATAAAACAACATTTTTTTGTTTAAATATTGAATTATTTTCTTTATATATATTTATGTGACTTACTGTGGGGGTAACTCTAAAGAGTGCCAGCACCGTGACCAGTAGTCTATTGTACTAAAAACCCCGACTGATCTAATAAAAACAGATTGCCGAAATAAATTTCATCATGTACCCGATTGGAATGTTTGGTAATTCCTAGGGTTCAATACAATGGTATCCCAGATACTCGAAACGTTGGGTAGAGTAACAATCACACAAAACGTGTACAGGACCCTCCTCTGCCATCTACGTAATGGGTCATCTATAACAACCATAAGGTTGAGGCGTCTATTTAGGATACAATGGCCAGTTAGGCCAATAGCTACCCTGATTTCTTTTCTGCTCAATTTCAGAAGTTCCCTCGACCAGAGAGATTGTTGATTGAGCTCTTTGGCTTGTCTTTGATCTGTAGTGATAATCTATTTTTATCTAAATCTACCTTTTACATCCAACCACATAACAGATCATTATGCTAAAACCAGGCCAAAACAGGCTCTGGTCTAAAAAAATGGCATTTCATATCCACGTTTTGCTAGTTGGTCTGCTATTTCATTACCCTCAATGACCAGGGACCCACATAAGAGACACTTCGTTTCTCTCAGCCAAACCCACAAGTGCATTGTGACATTCCCACACTGCTATTGAAGAAAAGCAGTGTCCCTGCAAAACCGTTAGGCCTTCTTGCTGTCAGAGAAGATCTTTAAGACCATCTTAACAACCCCAATACAGAGGTAGTTGTAAGTACAAGTAGAGATCGCTAGAACCTCAGCCTCGTATACAGTGGAGATCTTACCTTGAAAGATAGCTTTATTTTTCGATTAGGACAAAAAGCACCTGAACCAGTGCCATGATATGTTTTTGAACCATCTGTGTACCAAATTTCATCACCTCCCCTGATCAGACTGGAGACAAATGTCAAGTTGTAAAGATAATGTTGTATTTGACTTGAAAGCAAAACTGCTTTAACATCCAATCACGTCTCATTAGTAGATAAAGATGTTCTTTTACCTGCTTAGCAACATTTTTAAACATAGACATTTCATAGGGCGATTTCCATAGACCCATGAGTTTGAGGCGTTGTGAACACGAAACTACCTCAAATCCCACTTGTTTATGTAGTAGTAGGAGTCCTAGAAGCATTTCTGGACTATGTGATGGAATGGTACACATTACACTTGAAATTGAAACGGTCGCCATTCTCTGTAGACTAGTGAGTTCTTCTTCACTGTCTCATTACGGGTTCTACTCCACCAGGCAATGGCCCCATAAGATACCACTGGAGTAATCACTCAGTACATATCCAGTGCAACATTTTTGGCGTTAGACCCCAGTTAATTCCTACGGCACGTCTGCAAGCCCAGAACACTTTTGGCCCTGCTCGTGCACTATTGGAGCATGTAAGCTCCATGTCAAGGTAACTCCTAGATACTTCCTCGTCTGAATATACAAGTGGTGTTCCAAAGAATTTTTAGCTAATGCATATCTCGCAGCCTTTTCGGGGTAAACAGGACTAGGCTAGTTTTGCTGGAGTTAACCGACAGGTTCACCTCTCTGCACCAGTTTTCAATCTTTTTAGGGCAGTGTGCTCATGATATCAGTTATAGTATTCTGGAACTTACCTCTTATGACCATTGTTGTCATCAGCATAACCTAGACAGTACTGGCCCAGAAAGTGAGTGCTGTTTAGGAGCTCGTCAACAACTAGGCTCCATAATAATTGTGACAACACACCTGCCTGTGGACAGCTTTTACAGTGAGTGTGTCTCCCAGCTCTACAGTGAGTGTGTCTCCCAGCTCGAGCCATACTTGTCTCAAGCATATATTTTATCCAGGTGCAAACCAATGGGTTAACTTTTCGTTTGATAAGAGATTACATCCGTTGGAACTCTATCAAAGGCCCCCGCAATATCTAGAAAGGCTGCCAAAGCAATTTCCTTTCCATTAACCGCTCTATCAAGGACCGTAACAAGATCGCATAGGGAAGTCTCTGTAGATTTCCCAGGCTGATAGGCGTGTTGAAATCTTGATAGGGGTTCAATTTTTAGAACCTCGTCTCTCTCTCTCTCTCTCTAATGTAACTTTCAATCAATTTCTCCAAATTCTTAAGAAGAAATGACGTTAGGCTAATAAGTCTGAAGGCTTTAGCTTCATTGTTTCATTTCTCGCACCACACACTCGTAGCTCTACGTAACGATATGCACCTGTCTTACGTTTTTACAGATCTGTGTGGCTCAAGTATAATGCAACACCCTTAATTAATGAGCGCACTCACTGAGCATCTTCCCATGGGCGCCCATGACTTAATGGGTTTGTACAAGATATTGCTTTTTTAGGTCTCTGGTAAAAATTCAATAGCACCCTCTTAGGTGCACCCATGAATCAAAAACAGATACATGTCTTTTCTATGTATTCTCGTAGATACGTCCATGAATTAAAAAGGATATATTGCTTTTTTCGGGCCTGAGGAGCGTAATGAATTATGTGGCCTATGAATTAAAAAAATATATATTTACGTATTTGCTTTCATACGGGTAGGTGGGCTTAAGCCGGTACGCAGGTGCGCTCCTGTGAATTAAAAGGTGATTTTTTTTTTCCAAGACTAGGGTGGCATATGCTCCCTTATCTCCCTTGGTGAATGTTTCCATTGATAAAGGCATTTGCTTTATATCCTCTGAGGGAAATTTAAAATACCAAACCTTCCCCTCGTGTGTGCACTTATGCACAAGGTCTTCAGAAAGGTGGTTCTGTATCTTTCACTTCAATAACCAATATTTAATTTCGATTGGACTATCAGGTCAAAGGATATAGGTTTTTTATGGAAATTGTTTACATTTTATTTTTACTACGAAAAAAGAAAGAGGGTATAAAAATTACGTACACAGATTTTGTAATTCAAAGTTGAATTGTGAGACTTTAAATTAAAAAAGCATTCTCAGTGGCACAAAATAAATTATCAGAAAGCATAAAATAACCCCAATATGAATCGATCGGATAGTTAGATCAAACGATACGGATAATGTACGTATAATGTGTACAAATTACATGTATTTGAAAAAAAAAATTCTATGAATCCCCATACTGTTCCAACTTAAAGCTTTCATAAAGCAGAGACAAATAGCGTACAATAAAGAAATACTTTTTTGGGAAAAAAATTTGTAGCGATTTTTTGGAATTGAGGTTAGGATTTAAATTGAATGTCTGAAGCTAAAAAAAGCCACTCTCGATTCAGGTGCTTTGCATAAGAAAAGCAAAACTCACACTTCTCTACAAAAACAGGTTTAAAATTATATTTCTTTACCCCTTCCCATTATGTAAAATTGGTAATTTTTAATCAACGTCGTACTAGAGCAACACAACTGGCTATTGACGACGGTCTGTTATCGATCCCTTAAGGATAAGATCCGAGGACAACACCTCGTAATTTTGAATCACGGTCAGGAAACGAAGCAACGCCTGAGCTGGCACCCCACTCTCCAAACCACCAACTAACGTGAGGACTTTCGGCCACGACAGATTTAAGGTGCACCAGCCGCCTCTACACCATACGCTTACAAACATACATGCCCGAACCCAGATTCGAACCAGGAACCTTCTGGATCTAGAGGCTCTAACAACATAACCACTTTACCGGTTGGTCGGCCCCATTATGTAAGCACTTGCGAGGTCCTTGCAGACTAGTGTTTTTACAACTTAAAATTTTTTTTCACACACTTAGGGCTGTTGTAGGCCAGTTATAACGGATTAGCAACCTGAAGGTTGCGAGTTCGAAACTAGGTCCAACCAAAGACCGTCGTATATACAGGGGGAAGTGGGCACATTAAATGTGTCGTGGAAACAAACTTCCTCACGATGGCTTGGTGTGGAAGCTTGGAGAGTGGGGTGCCAGCTCAGGTGTTGTCATCTGATCGTGGTTCCAATAACGTGGTCCACATTACTTTCCCTTCGGGATTGATTCCACGCAACGTTAATTAACTACCTACCTAACACACACATGTTAGCAATTTGCTTAAATATTTGAAGAAATGCAAAACAAGAAGGTTCAAAATATTAACTTTGAGTAACTTTACTTAAATATTAACCAAAAGTTTAACTTCTGAACTGATGATTTTTTTTATTACATGATCTTTAGAGATGGTAGGTATTTTAATTGCCGCACAGCAGCAATACAACGGGTTATTGGTTAGATCGAGTTTCTAACTCGCAAAGCTCGAGTTGTTAATTTGCTACTCTTCCAAATGGGCTACGACGGCCCTGATACTTTTTTGGTCATTATAATAAAAAACAACACAAAATGTTGAAATAATACTTAAGAACTGAACTAAAAGCTAAAAATGAATAATTAAAACGAATTATTTCTCAATATGTTTTTCAAATTTTCTAACTTTATTTCTTAAATATTTAAAATGTAATTTCGTTAGAAACTTGGGTTAATCTTTTCGAAACATTAAACTAACATTGATTATTTTTTCTTTGGAAATTATAAGACAAGCTCTTTTTACCATTGTACAGATAATAAACGTAAAGAAATAGATGGGTATAAAAATATTCTTCCATATCACATTTTATTGTGTTGGATATAAAACTTCGGTTTGTTTTGGGGTATGTAAATAATAAAAATTGATGTTTGCTTAAATGTTTTTTTACAACTTAAATTTGAAATGTTAAAAATAATTTAGACAATTACCTATCCATACAAACGTTTACGTGTAACCAAATATTTACACAAAAAAAAGCAAATGAATATTTTGATGAAATGGATTAAAATATTATAGCCAATATATGTCATTTTAATGTGCCAGCAAAGTAAAGGCACTTGCAAAACAATTCAAACCTGTAAGTATCAAATACTTTTTTTAAATCTATTTTTCGAAATGATTCAATAATATGGTAGTTGCATCATCAAATTGCACTTTTACTGAACTCGATGTTTAGATAAATCCATGTTTAGATGAATGTAGTGGAAAATCTGAAATAAATGGTAGAAATTGAATCTCGATTTTTATAATAGGGTCTTTCAGATGAAGAAAACCCTTTTTCCAGTAACTTATATCATCGGATTAAAACTAATAATACTCATTGCTCTCAAATGGTAGATAGAAATTGCAAAGAAGTGCGAAATTTCAAGACGTACATTTTTTTACCCAAATTGCAAATTTATCCCTTAAGTAAAGCTGCAATAAAAAGGAATTTTTTTTAACTGTTCACATGTGAATTAGAACCTGGTTTTAAAATAAAAGAAATTATGTGATCATAACCTGTTTTTGACAGCAAAGCAGTGCTCAGCAAAATGTAGTCAATTTGGCAAATATTTCACAATTTGATGCATTTTAATTATTTAATGTACATTTGTAGTATGCTATTAAAAAGGAATTTTTAAAATAAATCAATTTGATTTGTTTAATTAAAAAATTATACGTATTCCTTTTTGTGCTTAAGTTATATGATTTTGAGAGCACGATTTTGAAAAATTATTACACTGTAAACTTATTAAGGGGGTCTAGGACTCAAATAATGAAAAAATGTCCAATATTTTTTTATTATCTAAAAAAATAATATAGATATTTATGAATAAGATGACACTTAAATTTTGTTTCTACTATAAGTAGAACCGGAAATATTCAACTTCTTATAAACATAACAGCTGCAAATCCAACGAGCCTTCATAATTTTAAACGCTCTTTTTCTCCTTTTGTGTTAAATGGGGTTTCAATTGTAAAAATGATTCAATTGTCATAAACGAACGAAATTTTCAACATTTACTTTTCAAATACATTTCTTTAATTTCTCTTCAGCAATTGTGTATATATGTATTAGTTTTTTTTTCTATAATTTTTCGAATTTTGTATACTATGTGTTTTATGTAGTTTTTGAACAAAATATTTAAAAAAAATTTCCAATTGTTTTAATCAAAAATTACGGACACAATTTATAGTATGAATTCTTTGAAGTTAATTAATGCTAAAATGAAGTGATTTGTTACAAAATATTTTGATACATATCAATTTTGCCCAACTTCAAAAATTTGACATTTTTTAATTTAATAAGAAAAATTTTAAAGTTTTAAAAATATAAAATAGTATTATTACACAAAAAAAATGTATACCTACTGAAAAAAAATTCAAAACATAAACTATTTAGAATTGAAGATTTTTGAATTTTGAGTCGGACCCCCCCTTGTGAGCAGTTAACTGGATGGCACTTGAATTATGTTGAAATTGCCAGGGAAAAGATTTCTTAATTATGTGTGCAAAAAGTGACTAAAAATAAATAAAAATGCAAACTTGTATTTCTTCTCAAAGAATTCATGTCATCAAATCTATAGTTTCTAAAATTCAGACACAAACAAAACATTAAAATATTTACAAGACATTTTGTGCAAACTACCATAAATTTCAATGTGATTTTTTTCTTTCCAAAGAGCTTATTACTTACGAATCAAGCTTTAATGATTATTATTAGTTCTAATTTACAGTTAAAACAATTTCTATTTAAAAAAAACCTTGTTTTTCTGGGACGATATATTTTTCCTTCGCAAAACTTTACAAGCTTTCCTGATATTGACCAAGAACGTATTTAAAAACTTCAATTTCCATTCACTTGTTGATTTTAGGAAATTTCCGTTTTTTATTATCCATCCCTACTTCCATGCATCCAGCCACGATCCAGCACCCTTCGCGACATGAAACAACATTTCTTCCGGCGAACGCGGTCATCAACCTAGGCTCGATTCACATTCGGATTCGGGGAATCTTAAAAAGGCGGGAAACGGGAGTGAAAACGTGCCTTCCTTACACAAAAATGGATTGCCTTTTTTGGCAGTTTATGGCAAAGGCAAAATGGATCAAAATACTACATAGTCGTCAAAAACGCTGTTTTTACTACGTCACAGCTTCAGGCATGCGCAGTATTAAGAGCCAGACAGTGCAGAGTGTGGAGTTCTTACTCCGTTGAGACGTTCGTGTGCGAAATGCAGCGCCAGGCGCTAATTAGTGTGTGTTCATGGTAATTTGTTTTGGCGAGTTATCGCTATATGTAACTATTACATTTCATTAGTTATCGCTTTTTTGGCTAATACTTTGGCGCATTTCTTGGCTTAGGCTTCTTTTAGACGTTTTCTCATGGAAGTCATCAGTGAGTCATATATTCATCGTCTTTCGAGATACGAAGAATTGCTGGGGAGTGGGGACGCCATCGGCGTGGTGTTGCATCATTTTTTTTGTAGAATTGTGTGGGTTCCTGTGTTGTAAACGAGAAATTGTGCAGCTCTCCATTTTTTTAAATTGTGGAGTGGACAAAATGCTATGACCCCCCTGATTGAGCAAAGTACAAAACCCACTTTGCTCAGAATAAATGCTGACAAAACTGGCTTGATTTTGATTGTTAGGTGTCCAAAAACTTCCTTGATTTTGAATCAATAATTTCAAAGATAAATTTACATGAAGGGGAAAACCACTAAAACCAATTTTTTGCAAGAAGCAGTGACAGCATATTTTGTCACGGTTTTGAAAACAGGAATATTTCCAGCCCTCGCAAGATTTTTGACTGATAAGAAAGAAAATTTTTATCAAGTGTTTTTTCGGACAAATAAAACTGTTTGAACGTTTAAAATTCTAACATAGTGGGTGTATCGTTTTCGAAACGATTTTGTATTGCATTGAATTTGAACTATTTTAAATTGTCTTTACATATTTGGAAATGCATTATTTACTGAGATAAAATTAATTAAATATGTCGAAAAATCATTTACTAGTATATTCGCGTTTTGTTATTACATTTAGAATTGATGAATTAGTACCGACAGTTTAAAATGTCGTGTTTCTCAAATTTTGCATAACATTAGCTGTTTCGTGTTTGTAACTTTCGCCTTGGCGACGGAGCATCATCCCCGTGGCGCCACTTGGCAATCTTGTAACCTTGATGAAAGGAAGTGAGGAGAGTGACGAGTGTCGGCTCCCAGAACGCACGCATGTGAATAAATGTTAAATTTTTTACAGTCCACTGTCTTATTCAATCGCTAAACCTCTGCACATTTTGGTCCTAGCGACCCGGAGGTTCTTAAACCAGTGCAAACTCTTGTAAAAATGACAAACAACGTCATTACAACGCTAAATAGAAGGCGCGGAAACATTCGCGCACAAATTACGAAAGTCTCCAAGACTGTGTCTGACAACAAGTTGGATATCGCAGAACTGAAAGCTCAGCTGGAAGTTATCGCAAAAATTGAAGATGAATTTGATTCACTAAAGAATGACTATTATAATACCCAGGTAGCACAACAACATTGGCCAACATTCTACCAATATTGGACAATATTTTGAATGTCGGAATTACGATATCTGTCGATATTGGCAGATATCGTTTAGTTTTATATAACGAGGAAGACTGTAAATAACGTTTTTAGTAACATTATAATCATGTAATAATACTATAAAGAATAACACCGTGTTGTCTTACCCATTTTTTTTTTTAAGTAAAACATTACGCAATTTTTTCTGATATCGCACTGATATTTGACGACATTGTGAAAACAATATCCAAAAAATGATGTTGATCTGATATTGGCCGATATTTATTTTTGAGCTGAAGCTATGCTTGGTCACGTGTTCAATGTTTGGGTTCCTGGCCGCCATATATTACGAGAAAGGAACACAAGAACACGCATGTTACTCTGCATACAAGTTTTCAATATTTTTCTTTCGGAAAAGACAAATGGCACTTAAGAAAAAACGGGTGAGATGCAGCCGCCGAGACCGCGGCGATTTCTCGCCGAATCTAGCAGTGAATAAGGTAACTATCATGGATATTTCTTTACATTATTTTGTAATGTTAATAATATTTAAACAAGAATAATTAAACATATTCATTTGTTCCATTGATGAAGTGTTTGCCCATGTTTGTAGCTTGTTACATTGTCAGTAAACTATTTTTTAATGTGTAAGTATTTATCGTTTACTATTAGCAAATTCTCAAGTCACATTCGATTTTGTGCAATGCTATTTTCATCGTTTATTGTTATAGATTATTTTGTTTTGGAAAGCATGGTATTAGTATGTTAGCAGAGTTCTGTTTGCATTAATTATTAATATTAATATTATTTATCAAAGTAGCTTCAAATATATTGTTCAAGCATAACATAACATTTAAAAATTTAATTGATTTTTGTTTTATATAAAAATATATACAAAATGTTTCTGACATAAAAAAAAAAAAAAAAATTATATTTGAGATGCGAAGCTTTAATATTGTGACCATGGGTAAAAACTGCATGTTCCTTTTAAGTTTTGTGTAATTTGATTCATTTCATTAAAAAAAAAACTAATTTCAAAAGGTGAAGTAATGCAAATACTATTCATGCTAAAAAATTAGTTTGCACCAAATTTTTCTTCTAAAAATTAATAAATCATGAATTTGAGTGTACCAAATATATACTTTTTATCCTAACTTTTTATCATTTAAGATTTATAACTTTATAAAAAACTGGCAGCTTATATTCAGTGTGTGTGTGTGTGATAGAACAAAACTATACGTAATCTTACTAGCTATTTCTTATTTTTAAAGAGGTTTAGTTATGACAAGGATCATCTTTGTTCAGCCCAATAGTTTTTTTCTTGTCAAATCTTACCAAAGTTTTTACTATTAAAAAATAATACTTTTCACACTCTCTTATATTAAAATCTTTTTAGTATATAGTCTCAAAAAATGTTTTTAGAAGAAATAACATAAAAAACAAGCAATATTCTGAATTGAAATCACAATAAAAATGATACCTGTAAGTGTTTTATGTTTAAAATTTTTTTTTCAAGCTACCAAGGAGTACATTAAGGGGTAAATGGATTTTAGAATGTCTGATTTGATAATGGATGCCTGTTTAGGTTTTAAAAAGCCAAGTTGCCCACAATTTTCTTTTATGTACTATACAATACAATAGTTGCACAAATTGTAATAGAAACATATTTTTAATAATTTAAAATTATATGTTCTCTTCAATGTTCTAAAATAGTGTATTATATAAATATTTTTTAATGATTAATGTTTTTTAAATTTTACAAAATTTAAGATGGTTGTAATCTTGTGTGCCCTCTAAATAAACAATCACATGCCATAAGAAGAAAGTTGAATGAAAATATCCCAATATTATATAGCAGATATTGAATAATGTTGAAAAAGGACATCGAGCAGTATCTTAAAGCTAATATTGAGCAATGATAAAAAACGAACATTCAATGTCAAGAAAACAATATCTATCAATGTCGTAAAACGACATTGGGGCGATGTCACCAGGTAGGGATCATTTTTACGTTGGCTAATGTCGGAAAACGATATTGAGCAATGTCGGAAAACAATATCTATCGATGTCGTGAAACGATATCTATCAATGTCGGAAAACGACATTGGGGCGATGATGGCATTTTTACGTTGGCCAATGTCGGAAAACGATATTGGGGCGATGCCGCCAGTGAGGGGGGGGGTACATTTTTACGTTGCCCAATATCGACGGTAATATTGGCCAATATTTTTTCTCGATAGTGGCCGACATACATGTGCTACCTGGGTAGTGTAAGCTAGAGTGCCTATATAATAAGAGTGGCGACAAGGGACCAAATTTGGCCCAATGCGCATGCGCGGCAGCCATTTTTCTACCAGAATCGTCTCAAAGAAGATTGCTGGGCGAATTAATATATCATTTCAGGAAGAACAAAAAGCATATGATTGTTATAATATGGATACATTCAGTTTAAATGAATCATACAAACGCTCAATTACATGCGTAATTGATGAGATGGATTGCACAACGCTCTAACTTAGATTGTGGGAAACACCATGTTGTTCGAAAAAAGCTATTTATTTAAAAAGTCCTCAAATTTATACTGACAAAACACTAAAATAATAATAAATAAACATTCTAGAACACAAAATGGAACATGAATAAGCTATATTTTCTTTTTAATTTAATATACACGCGTTTTTCTCGAACACACAAAAAGCTCCCATGTTAAGTCTACGGGAGCTAGGAAAAGACCGCCTCGGGCGGTAGAAAAGGTCTCTGAGCCAATCAGAAAGTGTTTCCCGTATGTCGCCACTCTTATTATATAGGCACTCTAGTGTAAGCGAAGAAGACTTCGAAACTACAGAAGACAATCTATCGCAGATCAACGACAAGATTCGTAAGAGAGAGGGTAAGTCTCAAAACCTCTATTAATAAAATTCAATCCGAAGTATCAAATCAAAACTTTGATAGTTTTTCTCGTGGATCTTCAAATTCACAAATGGATGAACAGCCAAAAGAGCCTTGATAAAACTCCCAGAAATCCCACTTCCAGCATTTAGTGGGAAATTCAAATAGTGGAATCTGTTTAAAACTCAATTTAATTCTCTAATTTCTGATAATCCTGCTCTGTCTGAAAATAAAAAACTCCACAACCTGCGGGGAGCGCTAAACAGTGACGCTAAAATAATTGAAACATCCGATGACAATTGTATTTCTGTTTTCAAGGAGTTAATACAAAGGTATGAAAACAGAATAATTATTGTAGACTGTCACATTAAGGGGACCGGGAAGGCAAAATTCGACTAAAAAATCAATTTCTATTTTATTGCTTCTTTATATATTTCAAAATCTCCTCTTTCCAATGATATATCACACTAGGTAATAGAATAAGAGGAAGTTTGAAAATTATGCACGTTTCCAATAAGCACTTCACATCTGACACGGCCTTTCAAATGTAAACAAACCGTTTGTGGACATTTCTAATCTTTGTTGCTCAACAATGTATATTATATTTTTTACTTTACTTTACTCAAATTATTTTCGATAATCTGGTAACAGTAGAGTTAACTGTAATCTTTTAGTTTTTTTCTAACTATTTTTATAAATTTTACCATGCGATATAAGTTAGCTTTTCTGAGACATGACATTTGATCTGTTATGGACTAGCAATAAGGATAAATGTTGGTTTTCTGCACAATATGCAACAATCTGTCTGGGCAGAATATTTTTATTTACTGTCAAGTAACTTAAATCCAAATCACGGTCTTTGTCCAGTTGGGAATGAAAGCTGGTGGAAATTTCAACGTGCTGTAGCTAAAAGTGATGTGTATTACCATGATAAACACACACATATTGCCTTGCCTTATACTGCCTACATTTTGAAGACAATTAAATCAAATTTCAGAGACTTGGCGAATCCAGAATTGTTGAAAAAATGTGTTCACGGAAAGACTCAAAACCCAAATGAATCGGTGAACAATGTGATTTGGACTCGCGTTCCAAAAAATGTGTTTGTAACCATCCAAACTTTAAAACTGGGAGTGTTTGATGCTGTTTCCTGCTGCAACAGTGGAAATATTATAAAGTGCTATACATTATCTAGAGTTAAAATCAATCCAGGCTGCCATTTTATACAAATTTTTGAGAAAACTGGACTAAGACCGTGTTATCGACGGAGAGCGAAAACTCTCCGAATACAGTAAAAAGGCCCGCCATAGAAAGAAAAGCATAAAAAAAAATAGAAGATACATGTATTAAAAATGAAAGAGATCACCCTTGATATAAATCAGGATTTCATTAAGGTTAGACGTAAAATTATTTATAAAAATTCATTTGAAATGTTTAAATCCATTTTTCTCAAAACTTAGATTTTTAAGATTCATGCCCCATTTTCTCAGAATCTACTGAACATAATAACTTAATATTTTTATGACATATTTGTGTTATATCTCTAAAGATTTTAACACGGGCATTTTTTGTTTTTTTGAAAATTGGATTTTTTAGAAATTTAAATGTGTTAAAAAATGCTATCTAAAAAGTGATATTCAGTTAAAAATTTCTATAAAATTAAAATTTTTAAATAAAAAAAAAGTGAGCTGTTAAAGTTTGTATAACATATCAGTCTAACCACCATAAAAATTTTGTGTTGATTACTATTATAGTTATTGAGAAAAAGGGTCTTGAATTTCGTGAATTTAACATGGAGGAGATAGGGCCGTCCCGGTCCCCTTAAAGGTATTCTCAATATGCAATCAATCAAACATGAATCCGCTAAGGATCTTCGGAATTTATATATTAGATTCTGTAAAAAAGAATCTTAGATCTCTAAAAATTTTAGATCTTGATAGAAACCAATTTTCTAACGCTATATTATTAAATATCCTTCTGGATAAGTTAGATCGCGAAACCCGAAAGCAATATGAATTAACACTAAAGGATAATAAAGTACCAAGTTTTGATGAATTTTTAGATTTATTAGAAAGAAGATGTCAAATTCTAAATAGCATCAATGCCAGTACTGCATCTAAGTTTAATCCAGAACAATCGAAATCTCTCATCGTGAAATCTAACAGAACTCCTAGAATGTGCGTGGCTTGTAAAACCCAAACACATCAATTATATCAATGCGATAAATTTAAAAATATGAAATTGTCTGACAGACTGAATTTGGTTAAGAAACATAGACTTTGTCTCAATTGTTTAAGTTATTTTCATGTATTATCTCAATGCAATTCGAAAGGTTCTTGTTTCGTTTGTGGGAAATTTAATCACCACTCATTATTGCACAGATAATCCTTCCCAAAAGCTAACGCCAGGCAGTCCAGTCAGTTCGACGCTTTGCCCAACCCAGACATTTCGTCTGTGGAAGATCAAGGACAACAAAATCAAAACGAACCCGCAGCTGTCGATACAAAGGTGTCAGAAAATGCTCGCCTTGCTTTTTTTTCAAACGGAAATAATAAACGAATATTAATAAACACTGCGTTGATTTATATCAGAGATGTTAATGGCATGAAGATACCTTTTCGCGCGATTCTCGATTCAGCGTCTGAGTCAACCTTTCTTACTATGAGAGGTGCAGAAACTTTGGGTTTGAAAAAACAAAATACTAATATTCTTATTAGTGGATTGAGTGATTCAGCGTTGAACGTAAAATCGAAAGTTAAAACTCGCTTGTCAAATCAAAATGATGATGCACAATGAGAAATTGACCTGTTAATTGTTCCAAAAATAACAGACTTTACTCCTTCTAAGGAGATTAATATTTCTCATTTAAATATCCCAAGTAATATACATCTCGCAGATCCGAAATTCTTTACCCCGCAAAAAATTGATGTTCTATATATTGGGTGCAGAATTATTCTTTGAATTCTTAAATGCAGATAAGATAGATTTGGGAGAAAACTTGATTCTACAGTCAAGCTGCTTTGGATACCTTGTCTCAGGTACTATTTCGGGTAATATAATTCAAACAATACTGCAAACCACTGCTTTTTGTATACAAATTTAGAAGCTCTGAATAAAACCCTGACATCTTTCTGGGAAATTGAGGAGGTTGAAAAAGCAAAATCCTGTAATAGTGAAGAATTAAATTACTGTAATGAGCACTTCGAAAACACACATTTCAGGGATGTGTATGTGGTAAAAATGCCATTCAAACCAGAATTCTCTGAAACCATGCTAGGAAGTTCCAAAAAAATCGCTTCTTAAAGGTTAGATCATTTATGGCAGCGTTTGGAACGTGATCTTGTTATGAAAGAACTGTACACAGAATTTCTTAGCGAATATGAACTTTTGCACCATATGGAAGAAATAAGGGAAAATAAAGATTTGGATGAAGGATACTTTCTTCCACACCATGGAATACTATCATCATCAAAAATGACTAAATTACGTGTAGTATTCGACGCCAGCGCCAAAACAACTAACGGCAACTCTTTAAATGATTTATTATGTAAGGGAGGGGTACTTCAAGAAGACCTTTTCTCGATCCTAGTTAGATTCAGAAAACACATTCACGCTTTCACTGCTGACATCAAGTAGATGTTTCGAATGATAGAATTAAATCCTTCGCAATTCAAGCTTCAAAAAATCCTGTGGAATGACAGTTTGTCGTCGCCACTTAAGGTTTACCAGTTTCGAACCGTCACATACGGCACCGCTTGTGCTCCGCGCGCGCGCGCGCGCGCGTACTTAGCAACGAAAACTCTGCAACAACTCGCCTTAGATGAGAAAGATAACTTTCCCTTAGCTTCAAAGATTGTGCTTCAAGACTTTTACATGGATGATTGTCTCTCTGGTTCATCAGATCTAAGGAAGATTGAACTGCTTAATTCCGAATTAACGCAACTCCTTCTGAAAGGAGGGATGACCTTACACAAGTGGTGTATTAACAAGGCTCAATCCACGGAACATCAAACATTTCCACTTGATCGAAATGCTGAAGAAATAACAGTTCAAACGTTAGGTATGCTATGGAACAGTTCAAGTGATACGTTTACGTATAGTCAAAATCAGTACAAATCGCAATTATACCAAAAGAGACGTACTTTCTCAAATTTCGGAGAAAACTTCGAAAAATTCCGCTAAGTTAGAGTAGTTTTTAATAATAGAATTGATGCTTGATGCTCTCATTGTCCACCTAGTTGGGCAAAGTGGCCATAATCCAGTTTTGAGATGGTTTTGGGTGGAAATCCTTGTCAAAAGCTCCATTCTTTTAGGCGATTCTTTTACCGTCTGAATTAAATCTTTCGACAGATTCATTGCATCCCTCATAGCAGGAAGATGCTTTAAACAGTCCAAAACTGCTAAATTTAAACTGTGTGCAGCACAGTGCACATATAGTGCTTGAGGTTAAAGGTCTTTTACAAGCTTTTGCAACCCCTTAAATTTACCTTGCATTTGTGCCGTACCATCGTAGCACTGCCCTCTTAATTTTTCGAACTTTAAACCTAAACAAGTGAAGGTATCATTCACTATTTCAAACAGAGTTTTGCCTTCAGTATTTGGAATAGTGTAAAAACCAACAAAGTTCTCACAAACGTTTAAGTTTTCATCCACAGTTCTCAAGCACACACTCACTTGCTCGCGTACTGATAAATCACACGTTTCATCAATCATAAGCCCAAAATATTCCCTTTCTAATATTTCTTGTACAACTGTTTTTAGCACTGACTTTATATTCTGATCAGATATTCTTGTTCTGCGAATGACTATTCGCGGAACAAGAATATCAGATTTCGAATTCTAAACATAATCAGAATTACTAATTAAAAACACGATGCCAGAAATCCTTTGCATTTAGAAATTTATCAGTCCGACAAATACTTACGAAGCAGGTAACCAAAACCCTTTGAGTAACTTCCATTTTTTAAATGGAAGTTATAGAATATCGGCATCAAAAAACGTAAGCTACATCTAAAAATACGTAAGAATTAATTATGTATATCTTTAATATTGATTAAAAAATATAAAACGCATAAAACAGAACTTACCTTTCTTTCACAAGACCAAACGCATATTCCGAGAGTGCAGCTTTCTGGAGAGAAAAGGGCAAAAAGGACACAGAGCAACAATTACAATCACGTGCTGCGACAAAAACAGCAGCCTGAACGGTCGCTGGACTCTACGATTAGAACTTCTTGACCAAATTCCCCCCTTAGGTCCCCTATCTTCTCGGTTTTCCCGGATGTCCATTCGTCCATCTTGCAATTTCTGATCAGAAAAAACACCGTCCCTTCCTTAAACTTAGTCGGACAACTTTCTGGAGTTCTCAGAACAGAGATAATGACCACCCCACTATTAATGAAACCCCACTCTCCGCTTTGGGGGTCATACCAACACCACCTAGACGAACAAGGCCCTGTTTCTGAACCGAAACTTGTCTGTGACGTCACACCAAGTAGGGAAGGAAGTGCCGAAGACAGAAGCTTCCGCTCGCCATTATTCCTGTGTAGACCGTGACTTCGTTACCACGCAAAAAGGGTTAGGCTCAACGTATGCATTCATTATTTTAAATTCGTTTTAAAAAGTGATGGTGTTGACATGTTGCGTGCCAGGATGCAGGGGCAACTATCCAAATAGCCCCAAAGTCCAAGTGTTCTCTTTCCCGAATGAAGAAGTATTGAGAAAGAAGTGGATTCGCGCAATTTGCAGAAAGGATTTCGTGCCTACAAAATATTCTAAGGTATGTAATTCATTTGTTCAAAATATTATTTAGACTTAAAAACACAGTACCATCGCCACTTGATGGCCGAATATTTAGAACAAAAATTAAAACGTTTTTGTTTTGCTAAGAACATTTGCTAGAGCCATTTTCTTAAGATTTACACTGTTTTTTGTTTTACATTTGTAATAAGCGTTCTTTTTGAATATTTCCTATTTTATTGAGAAAAAAAGCTTGATGTGCAGTTAAGTAATTGGCTTTACTTTGTTTTCAAAATATGTACTCGGCTGCATAATTAAAACAAACAACATTTATTTGTAATTTTAACGTTTTTTTAAGAATGTGTGATCAGAAAATGTTTATATCTATACAAGTATTAAATTAATTTTTCTCTAAAAAGTATGCTAAAAACTTTTAAATAAATATATATATATATATATATATATATATAAATACAGTTGAATTACTAACATTTCTTCAAAAATGCAATAAGCTGTTTGCATTCTCTTCAACATGTTTTAAATAAAATATTTCTTCATATAGGTATGTGAGCTACATTTCCCTAAGGAGTCAATTGAAAGATGCACTACAGCTTATGATCCTAAGACTGGAAAGCACATTTCTGTTTCTTTGAGGCGATCTAGGCTTAAAGTTGATGCTTTTCCATCCATTCTGCCAAACTGTCCCATTTATCTCTCGTCTACTTCTACTAACACCAGAGAAAGTCCCGATGAAAGAAGACTGAGGGTGGAAAACGACAATTTACAGATTTGCATTGCTGAAAGCATATCATCCAAAGAACAGCATGACAAGAAAACAAAGTTTCATTCTTTAGAACAGTTAAATGGATGTTTAAACGTAGTAAATGTTCCTGCGAGTTGGAGCATTGTCTGTAGAACTGATAAAATACTGTTTCTTCTTATGGAAACAACAGATGTACCCATTATCAAATCTTCTGCCATCATAAATGAAAGTTTAAAAATTTCTGTTTTTTTGGGAGACATAGCATTAAATAATTTGGGTAAGTTCAATTTCCCTCAAACTGTAAATGATATAAATGTAATATTAGAAATTTTAAATATTTTATCTGATAAAGTTGATTTAAATGCAACAGAAATGTTACCATCAATTGTGAAACTATTGAATACTTTAATGGTAAATGTAAATGATGATAAAAAAATTTCTATCCAATTCCTAATTGAACAAATTAATTCCATTCTATGCAGTAAATGTTTATTAAGATACTCTCCTGAAATGCTTATATTTTATTGTATTTTACATTCAATATCTCCTCATGCCTATAACTTTTTAAGAAATTCTGGTTATGTTATGATTCCACTCCCAAGGACTTTGAAGAAGATTTGTGCATCACTGAATACTAACCCCCAACTACAACAATCTGATGAGAACTTTTTGATGTTCATATCAAGACAAATTAACTCATTAGAGTCTTGTGACAAAATAGTTGTTTTGCTAATTGACGAAATACATATTAAACCTTATCTTGACTACAAAGGTGGAAATATATTAGGAATGGCATTTAATTCTGAAAATGCTGCAACGTCTGCTCAGGTTTTTATGATACAGAGCCTTATTTCTTC
Source organism: Metellina segmentata (assembly GCA_947359465.1). NCBI lineage: Eukaryota > Metazoa > Arthropoda > Arachnida > Araneae > Tetragnathidae > Metellina > Metellina segmentata. The sequence goes on along the minus strand of OX375884.1, from coordinate 17,280,336 downwards.
ATTTAAATCTGTTGTACATATTGTACCTGTAAAAACCATAAATGCAAACATTTTAAATGGAATTATAAAAAAAATTCTTGTTAACCTCCATGATATAGGATTTAAAGTCATAGGTGTTGTATCTGACAACAATGCTCTCAATAGTAAATCTATGTCTTTATTCCACACTCCTCCAAAAGTAAGCATTGTGTATCCCCACCCTTCTGATGCTACTAGTCCTTTATTTTATATATTTGATTCTGTGCATATCCTAAAATGCATCCGCAACAATTGAATTAACCAAAAAAATATAAGTCAGTGTTTTTATTATCCAGATTTTAATGATTATGAAAAATTTCCGCTTCTTGAAGCTAACTTTGGTACGCTAAAAGCTTTACACGATGTTGAAAACAATAGTTTAGTAAAATTTTCTTATGGGTTAACACTTAAATCATTGACTCCTAGTAATCTAGAGCGGCAAAATGTGAAGGCTAGTCCTTAAAATATTTAATGACTTTGTTGTTCAAGCTCTTTTGCAACTAGGACAGGAACATAACTTAATAAGTTACAAACCAACAGCCGATTTTATTACTTTGATTTGCAAATGGTGGAAAATTGTAAATGTTAAGACTCCACTCAAAGGACAGCGTCTACAGGATCCCTTTCAAAAACCAATAACTCTGTCCGCAAATGATGTAAAAGTAGAATATCTGAATGATTTTCTTTCCTGGTTAGATGCATGGAAAGACAAAAAATGCTCCACAGGTAAACTACCAAAAGAAACACATTTAGCCATCTCACATACAACATATGCTCTTCTTGAGATGTCTAAGTATTGCATTAAGGAGTTGAATTTTACATATTTTTTACCTGGCAAAATTCAAACCGACTCCCTTGAAGATCGCTTTGGAAAATATAGAACACTTGCAGGTTCACAATATCTAATATCAGTTTCACAAATTTATGAATCTGAGGCCAAATTAAGGATGCAAAATTTTCTTCCACTTGTTTTAAATTCCAACATGTATGGTAAAGTAGAAATTAAAAACACTGACCCTGAAAACAACTGCTCAGAAATTAAGGGAAATGTTGGATATTCCCAATTTGTATTAGATATTTCTGAAACGGATTTTGATTTTTAACCTCTGCTGCCAGTTTTAACCTATTTATCAGGTTATTGTGCTCGTTCAGCAATTTATAAACTCAACTGTGATGCTTGCTCAAAATCTTTAGTTCTAGATAAAACTTTAAATTTAATTTCGGACTACATTCTTATTCGGAATTTAGACAGAGGTGGTTTGCTATGTCCATCTCCAGATGTTGTTACTGCTGTTACATATAATTACATAGTTGTACAAAACCTAGTTAACCAAAAGAATGAACATTTGTTTTTGAGACAGAATAATCAAAGGGAACTTGCAATCACTATTAGTTTTGATTTGATTAATAAGCATGAATTTTTTCTTAACGATGAGAGTTGTTCTAATGGGCATTCAACAGACCATGTACTGAAACTAATTTTAAGACCTGCAACAAATGCTTTGCTAAACAATTATTGCACTTTAAAAAATGATACACCAAAACCTGTTTCACTTGCTAAACAGCGTAAACTAGAAACAGTTAAAAACTCCCCAACAAATGCAACTCTGCAGCCTATGCCAGAAAAAAAATCTTTACCCCAAACACATAAAAACAAAAAAGCCAAAGAGGAAAATATCCCTTAAAAATCATATAAAGCACCAGAATAAATACTAAAACTAAGTAATATTATTTTAAGGTTGATTTATATGAATTTGAATATAATCAGAATTTTGTCTTGTTTACCTTTACATAACTAAGAGTATAAATGTTTGCTGATATTTGTATGTGTGCAAAAATAAAATTTGTTCTTACTTTTATTTGTGTTCTATTGTATTTAAGATTTGATTTCCTGGCATTCAATTTTAACAACAAATATTTATAAAATTCTATTGCATTTGTATTCTTCAAGGCAGCTGCTGAAAGTATTTCTTATTTAAAATTAACTTTCCTTTTCAAGCCTAAATTTTCCTTGAAAAGAAAAAAAAAAAAAAAAGATTAAAAGCACATTTAGTCATTTGTTTTCTCATATCAAACTGCGGTAGATAACCGAGTAAGCTTATTTTGGGTTGCACTTGTTAATGTTTTGCGGTGTCATTGGGAGAATCCAGCTTCACCGTTTCCCTACTTGCTCTGACGTCACAAATGAGCGCCGCGGCCTTGTCCGTCTAGGTGGTGTTGGTCATACCAAGCAGGTCCCGATGAGTGACATATCTAATCTCCGCCATCCTTTGAAGTGGAACTCCGGTAGCCGGTTCGCTGCAATTCATGGTCACCACATGTGGTCAGCCGACGGCTACCCGTTAGCGGTAACACTCTGTAGATAAAGTTTGGTGCCATCCACTATTGGTGCAAATGGAATTCGTAGAGATACAAATACTCACTAAATCCATACTGAACACGAAAAATTACTTTAAAATTATTGGGGGGGGGGGGCTTTGTCCCTCCTCTTAAAACAATGGGGGGGCCTCCAGCCCCCCCCCCAAAAACCCTATAAAGTCGGCGCCTATGCTCTCAGCCGTCTGTGAATGGTCACGGTAGACACCTTAGAGGAGAGATAAGGGTAGAGAGAGCATAGGGGTTGACAGCGGTTGCCCTCTTAAGACCACGTGACGAACGGACGCTTCTTCGTCTCTGAGAAAGTTCTCTATGGGATTTAGCATTGTGACGGTAAATTGACGCATTCAAGGGTGAAAGTTTATTGAAAAAAATGGTTGCATACTGCTGTGCATACAACTGCAAGGAGAAAGGAACTAAAGGATCACCCTACTCATTTCACAGGTATGTTATTATTTACTTATCTGCTTTTTTTTTTTAATATTTAAAGTATTTTAAAACGAGTAACGTTGCATCACATTGTTGTATAATCAATGTTTGTTCATTATTGTGACAAATTTTTCGCATTATTTGACTTCGTGAGAACACTTTGAACATCTGTAAGCTGATAGAAAATGTTTTGGAGCCATTAAAATAATGAATTTTGTGAAAAAATCGAATGTTTTACGGTTTAACGCAAAAATGTTGGTTGGCGAATCTTGGCGCCTTCCGCTGGAATAAACAAATGTCACGTATGTATAAAGTTGTTGGTAGTTTCTTGGATTGAGAATTGTGCAGTTGTCTTATTTAAGATTAATATTGCTACTCTATTACAGTGAGTGATCGTTCCTGATGTATGTTTATTTGAATTTTGATTTGCAAATATTATTTTCTTTTGTTTGTGTTAAAACAATACACAAGTACTTTTGAAATAAATTAAAAAACGTAAAAACAATTATTTTTTAAGGAATTAATTATTATTTAAATGAAGCAGATGGTTTTATTTAAGTTTAATCCTTATTTAGAGTTGAAATAGAAAGCTATGCAGAAATAGAAAGCTACCAGGATGCAGTTGAAAATCATAAAGCTTTGTTAATAAAATCAATACAATTTGAATATTTTTAAATAAGGCTACATCATGTAGCTAAAGTTTAAACGAAGACCTCCAAAAAAATAAATTAAGAAGTATAAATAATAAATTAACTTTGTTTAAAGGTCATTGATTCGTTTGTGTATTCAATAAAAACTAAATGTATAGTTGTAACGGAACCAACAACACCCCCTAGCGGACTGACAAAAACTTACACAGTGTAACTCCAACCCTGGAGCAAGCAGCAGCTAGGCTGTAGTATGTGATAGTAAAAATGTCCCTGTCCCTCATATTTTATGTGCGTGAAAGTCTTGTAATTTCTGTAGTGTATGTGTATGTAAATAAATTCAATTTAATTGTTAGCTAGCCGTGTCAGCATACATCATTGCTACAGAGAATTGGCTACCCAACTGTGGGCCCGATCCCGATATCCATCGGATAGATAAGTATTTTTATACTTTATGTAGTCTAAACCTAGACAAATAGTGATTTATAAAGAAGGTTTTTCAAAGTTGTATTGTAGAAATAGTAATTTTTAACTCAGAAGAAATTCCTTTATTTTGTATGTATTGTAATGAGAAATTGATTTCGTTTTAATGCTAAGTTGTTCGTCGGACTACTTAAACTTGCAAATCAATCCTGATTTAAGTGTTTCAGAAAGCTTAAAATTATTTAACTGTATGTATGTATTTAAATAGTTGGATAATTAACGATTTATTATGAATATTAATGCTGTAGAATGTGTGTAATGTGCAGAAATAATGTATCGATAACTAGTAGTTGAACGACCTTGAACTCTAAAATTTCCCTCCTAAAGAAAATCTTAGTCGACGTCTAACACGGCGCCAGTTGTTTTTACATTTCGTATTAGGCGCGTTGCATTGAAAAAAAAAAGATTTTGTACGTATGGTTTTTTTTTTCATGATCTGTATTTTATATTTACTGCATTGTCATTCTTCAACGAGTGAAAAGAAAAAAATTTAATGTGTTTCAATAAAAATAACACACAAAAGAAATATTACTTTCTGAATTTAGGGAGATATTTTATTACAAAAGAAGTTGATATTTAAAGTATTGCCTTTATTGAATTATTATTTTTGTAATGAATGGTAGTTTAGATCAAGTTATTAAAGTGTTGAGGAATTCATGATTTATAATTAGTGTTAATGCAAGTATCTGTATACAAGTGTTTCTGAATATATTTCATACTTTTGCTATTTTTCATACTTTAGCTAAGTGAATTTTTTAAAGTGTTTGGGAAATGTTTTATTTGTATTTTGATAATGGTTCTGAGAATTCAAGAATATTTGCATATAACTTTAGAAAACTATCAAAACGGAATGAACATTAATATATTCTAAACGTTTTGCATTTAAAGGTATTAAGTTTAGGACTATTGAACTTTAAACTTAGGACTCTAGATTTAGGACTCTCTTCTAAAAGAAAAAAAAATTCCAACCTAAACAATAGTTAGGGGTTTTGGACAATATGGCGTTCCTAGGGAAAGGAAGGAAAGAAGACCTCCGAACTCTTGCATCGGAGCTTGGTCTGGCTGTGTCGGACAGCTTAAAAGTTATCCAACTTCGAGAACTTATAATTAAAAGTGAAAATTACGAAGAAGAGCTCGTAAAGAATATGCTCGCCGTTATAATTGAAGATCGCCTAAAAGCGGAGAATGCGGCCGAGGAAGACAAATTGAAGGCTGAAAAGAAGGATGAGGAGGATAGGTTGGCACGAGAAAAAGAAATTGAAGAGGAAAAATTACTTAAAGCACAAGCAGAAGAACAGGTCCGAATTGAGAACGAGCGCAAGTATGAACTCGAAAAGCTAAAACTCCAGCTTGAAGCTCAAAAGGTTTCCAATTCAGTTGTTTCTACTCATGGCTCAAAGTACCCGAAATATGAACTCAGTCGGATTATCCCTAAGTTTAATCCAAAAGAAGATGAAATAGGACTGTTTTTAATTATTTTCGAACGTCAATTGAAGTTTATGAATCTTCCAGAGTCATCATGGATACCATATCTCATTGGTTCCTTACCAGCTGAAATAGCGCAGTTACTTGCTAGAGAAGATGAACAGGAGGCTCAAAATTACCAAAAGGTGAAAGAAATGCTTCTCAAGAGATTTAGGGTCACTGCTGATAAGTTTCGACAGTTATTTTCCCAACATAGGAAGAATCCTGATACGACATGGAGGGACTACTTTTTCGAACTGGCTTCTTATTTTGAAGGTTGGACAAAGGAAATGAATGTCACCACCTTTGATCAACTCAAAAGTTTATTAATTACTGATCAAATTAAGAAAAGGACTCCACCATACATCAAAGATCACTTCATTGATTTGTGGACAGATTGGGCCAACCCTCTAGAGTTAGCTGAAAAACTGGATACTTATGAGAATATCCGTCAAGGAGTGAAGAAACATGTGGTGCAGACTCAAAAGAAAACATATTGTAGAGACGAAAATAAAACAGCCTCTACAAATAGAAGATTCCGTCCTGTGGTTAATAGACACGAACATACGCAAAGTCAATTTTCAAGAGTTTCGATACCTCGAAATTCTACTCCTAGATCAGAAGGAAGACCCCCAATTCGATGTTTTGGATGCGGAACACCAGGAGTTGTAATATCTAAATGTCCTACTTGTACAAAATTTAAAGTTGAAGAAACTACTGTCAACTGTATGAACTTGTTCACAAGTAATACAACTAAAGATCTTTCAAGCTTGATTATCTTTGAACTTTTTGGTGAGAGAATTGCTGTGTGTGCCGATACTGGTGCCTCACACTCTATTGCAGGAGAAAAGCTGTATAACTTTCTACGAAAGAATGGAATTGCTTTCGAGGACAAAAAGATTTCACTGACTCTTGCTGATGGAAAACTCCAATCCATGGTTGCTCTTAAAACGGTTATCAACTTGTGTATAGAAGGTAAAATTGTGTCAACAGAACTTCTTGTTCTCCCTGAAGCAAAAGGGAATAGCACGCTGTTAGGGAAAGACTTTCTCCATGCAGCCGGTATTGTTCTCAACGTTCAAAATGGAGCCTGGCATTTTAGTGAAGATCCCCATAGACAATATTTCTTATATGTAAAGCCTACTGAATTAAAGGATGCGCCGAAAACTTTTAAATCAACGATTGTGCCTGAGCCTACTACTATTGTCCACTTGAGAAGTGATGAAGGAAGACATCTGACCCAGATGCAGAGTGTAGAATTAAACTGCTTACTTCAAGAGTACAAACGCTGCTTTGAACCAGGGGGAGAACCTACTCCTTTCATGAAGCACAGAATAGTTACTATGAATCATCATCCTATATCTGCTCCACCGTATTGTATGTCACCGGCCAAGAAAGAAATACTGAAAGAACAAATTGATGAACTTTTGGCAAAGAACATAATAGAAGAATGTGAATCCCCATATGCTGCTCCGGTAGTGCTTGTCGCTAAACCAAACGGGAAAGTAAGATTATGTGTTGACTACAGAGGCCTCAACGCCGTTACGAAACCGGACACTTATCCATTACCTAGGATAGACGATCTTTTAAACGAAGCTACACCGACATTATACATGTCAACGATAGATCTACAATCAGGATATCATCAGGTGCAAGTGGATGAAGACGATTTGGACAAAACTGCCTTTATTTGTCCTTTCGGAACTTACCGTTATCTACGCATGCCTTTTGGTCTACGTAACGCACCTGCCACTTTTCAACGCCTGATAGATAAATTCCGAAGTGGCCTGAAAGATGTTTTTGCTCTCTCATATTTGGATGACATAGTCATCTTATCAGAGACTTTTGACAAACATTTAAAAGATCTAAAGACTGTTTTTGAGAGACTTTCTCTTTTTAAACTTCATGCGCACACACAAATAGAGAGAAATGCCATTTTTCCTGTGATCGTGTTAAGTACTTGGGTTTCTGGATAACAAGAGATGGAATTGAAGCCGATCAAGAGAAAATCGCTTCTATCCAAAGAATTCCAGTTCCAACTAATGTGAAAGAACTTCTGTCTTTCTTACAGACCTGCTCATGGTTCAGAATATATGTTTCGAACTTTGCAGACATAGCACGACCTCTTAGCAATTTAACTAAGAAAAGAGTCGATTGGTCGTGGGGTCTTGAACAGCAAGAAGCTTTCGAAACCCTAAAAGAACGCTTGACAACAGCCCCTGTCTTAAAGCAACCTGATGGATGTAAGCCTTTCATAATTCGCACAGATGCGAGTAACTACGCCCTTGGCGCAGTCCTTCTCCAAGGAAATGGTCCAGAAGAACATGTTATTGAATACGCTAGTCGTCTGTTGATCCCAGCAGAACGCAATTATTCGACTACTGAGCGGGAAGCCTTGGCAGTAGTTTGGGCCTTAGAAAAGTTCCGAGGTTGCATCGAGAATCAAGAAATTATCATTGCTTCAGACCATCAACCTCTTAAATGGCTTCTGAGCATTAAGTCACCCTCAGGACGTTTAGCAAGATGGGCTCTGAAGATCCAATCGTTTAATCTGAAAATCGAATATACGCCAGGAAGAGCTAATGTGGTCGCTGATATGCTGTCGAGACCGACATATTCACATGAAGGTACAAACTGTGAGATGCAAGCCGTATCTATCAATATACCCACAAGAAAGTCTAGTGATATTCGAAAAGAACAGCTGGCAGATACAGATCTAAAGAAAATTATTAACTCCCTTGAGAGTAATGATAAAGACGAAAATTTTGCCAACTACATCAGCCGAGGATACATTATGAATGAGGGTGTCTTGTATCGCTACTCACCTGAAACTGAGTCAGACGATGCTCAACTCGTAGTCCCCATTCAAGAACGCCAGAGAGTTCTGCAGGAGCACCATGACGCTCCTACAGCCGGTCATTATGGTGTGGAGGGCACCTACAACAAGATTGCTTCCAGATACTTTTTCACAGGCATGAGGAAGTACATTTCTGATTATATCAAAACCTGTGCAGAATGCAATCGATATAAGCCAACGAACCAGAAACCTGCTGGACTGCTTAGAACCCCAGTTTATGCACAGAGATTTGAAGTTCTTGCAATTGATCTCTTTGGTCCCCTACCAGAGACATCATCTGGAAAAAGATGGATTTTCATCGTGGAAGACACAAATACAAAGTGGGTTGAATTGTTTGCCCTTAATGAAGCCACAGCAGCTAACTGTGCTAAAACACTACTCGAATAAGTTTATTTACGCTATGGTCTACCTCGAAGGTTAATTAGCGATAACGGACCGCAATTTGTGAGCGCTGTCATGCAACAGACGTGTCACCTGTTAGGTATCACACAAGATCTCATACCAGTCTATCATCCACAATCAGAACGCAAAAACCGGGACTTGAAGCCCCGCCTTGCAATTTTAGTTGGAGAAGAACATACTGCCTGGGAAGACAAGCTTCCTTTGATCCGATTTGCGATGAATACTTCTACTTGTGACACCACCGGTCACACTGCAGCATACCTACAGTTTGGCAGAGAGCTGAGAACAACGGACGATGTGGTTCATGACATAAGAGGAGTTATTGATAACGACAACTTCATTCCCGAGATAACACCGTATCTCAAAAGATTTGCTCGTCTAACCACCCAGATAAAAGATAGAGTTGAATATAAACAAGAGAAACGAAAGGAAAATTTTGATCGTCGTAGACGACCGATATACTTCAAACCTGGTGATCAAGTTTGGGCTACTATTCTCTCATCCCATCAGCAAAAATAAAAGAAGTCGAAAATTAATGCCCAAAAAAGAAGGACCATATGTAGTTCTCACAAATCGATCGCCGACAACATATGATATTGCCGACCAGGGCCAGTCCAGACCAAACTCTTGGAACTTATCATGTGTCAGCATTAAAAACTTACTATGAACCCCAAGTAAAGAGAGACACTGGGCATGTAGCTCCCATAAGAAGAAGGGGTCGCCCTAGAAAAAAAAATCCTGGCTCATCGTCGGGACGTCATCAGAGCCAGAGGGGGAGTCTGTAACGGAACCAACAACGCCCCCTAGCGGACTGACAATAACTTACACAGTGTAACTCCAACCCTGGAGCAAGCAGCAGCTAGGCTGTAGTATGTGATAGTAAAAATGTCCCTGTCCCTCATATTTTATGTGCGTGAAAGTCTTGTAATTTCTGTAGTGTATGTGTATGTAAATAAATTCAATTTAAGTGTTAGCTAGCCGTGTCAGCATACATCATTGCTACATAGTCAATTATATTTATCATCAATTTAAAATATTTTTCTTTTTAATATGTTAGTAGTTCATTTATTTAAATTTTTTAACTGTACAGCGAGTGGCATTTTCATTGGTTTATCTTTGTCATTGTATCGTATTAAGACGGGGCTTTTCTGTATTTTTTAGTCATAATTTTGCCTTTTAATTTTTATGTGTACGTTCTTTGCTTCTCTGTTACTTTAAACAATATGTGGAAAAAACTAAAAAAAGCGAAGATAAAATTTTTTGAAATTATTTTATCTTCAATGTTCTATTTTTCATGGAATTGCCCTGATGCAATCTTTGTAAATAATGTAAATAAAGCTTATGTGCTTCTGTTAGAGTATGGAATATTTATTTATCTGAGTTATTTTTTAAAAATCGATGATCTATCTGCATATGTATTTTTAAACGCTTGTCAAAAACCAAAAAAATTATTCACAGTGATAACGAACTTGAAAACAAAATCTGTTTTAAAATCTATTTATGTATTCTTTCTGGTGACTTTCATAGGGGCTACGAATTACAAGTTTTAAAATCACAAAACACACATTTTCAATATTAACATAACAAAGAGATCTAAAATTATTAATATCAAATTCAATTTTCTACTTTTGATCACTGTTTTTCAAAAATCCTTTAATTTGGAAACATTTTAAGTCAGCGAAGTAGCAAAAATTGGTTTGCTAAGAAGCTTTGCTTTTATGGAATAATGGTTCAAAATACGCAAAATCGTACAGCAAAAACACTTTATGCGAAATTATCTATTTTATCACGAAGGCCGTATTTGTTACAAAATAAGAACAATTCGATTGTTCTTGTACTTATTTGCTTTAAAAAGAAGAAAGCCCGATAATGTTTACATTGCGCAGGCGAAGGTATCGCCAAGATTGTTTACGTTGCATGGTGATATGAAGCCAAATCTGGTTTAAGCGTGGGGTAAAAAAGTGAAGTTACTCGTACAACAGCTTTTGCGACCATATGAATGGTGTAGCGTCACCATAAGGGTCCCTCTGACCACAGCTTTCATGGTGGTCCATGAAATTATGACCGGATGGGGGTATCCCCTTCTCTTTGGGCGATAGCGGCTTCGGAAGAACGTGTGGGGTCTTCTCTCGAGAAAAGAGAGAATCGTGGAAAACCGAAACGTGAGCGGACGCAGGACGACTTTGCTCCGGATTGAAGCCGCGGGACTGAAACCCTAATTTGTACAATATCTATTAGCCTCGAAATAGTTTTAACTTATATGTATTCTTCTATAATTAATTAAATGTGCTGAAATTCTAAATTTCGTTTTAATTATCTTCAAGCCACTCGCCACGCAAACTATACTCACGAGTTGCACCAACCTGGATTTGGTGCACAGCGGAGGGATAAGAATCCCCAGCATTAGGTTTCAGTCCCTATCGAGCGGTTTTCGTTTTTCTTTGGCCAACCTGACCAAAGGATAGTTGATGGTCACCCTGACCTAATGAACGTTTTCTTTTCTCGTTTCTATGGTCACCCTGACCTAAAAGAATACTGACGATATTGATGGTCATCCTGACCAAAGGAAAACTGCTGCGATTTAGCTGGTCACCCTGACCAGAGGAGCTTGATACGGATTTTAGCTGGTCACCCTGACCAGAAGAGCTTCGAGCGGGTTTTGCTGGTCAACCTGACCGAAGGAACTGTGTTCTGTTTTTTATGGTCACCCTGACCTAATGAACGTTTTCTCTTTTCGTTTCTATGGTCACCCTGACCTAAAAGAATACTGACGATATTGATGGTCATCTAGACCAAGAGAAACTGCAGCAATTGTAATGGTCACCCGGACCTAAAGAAAAAATTTTTTTCTCGATTATTGACGGTTATCCCGTCTAGTGGAATGTGTCTCCAGTGTCATCCTGACATACCAATGAACACCTTGTTCCCGTTCTGATGCTGATGTTGTGCTGAAACAACATTTTTTTTAAAGTATGTGTGTATGCACGCTCTATGGATAACATAGTACTCCAAATCAACTACAAGACATCACGTCATTTCACGTAAGTACCTTTGTCATAGCATTGGTTGTGATTAAATTTCATTGCAATTAATTTTCCAAATTTGAGTAATTTGTTAAGGTTAGAACAGTGCATTTACTTGTTGGGGAAGAGTATTTTGATTCTACTACTTTTTGCAATTTAACTGAAATTTTTTGTGAAACTGTTATTGTGGAACATTGAGTATTGTTTTTGATAAAATTCCAAGTGTGTCGATTTATGTGAAAAGTTTTTAAAGTGTGTTTTACAAATCTTTTGTAAGTTTAAGAAAAAAAAATGGCTTTTCTCTATAAAGCTAGGAAGGAGGATTTGATATGGTTGGCAACGGAATTAGGAGAAGAGGTTCCTCCAGAACCTAAAATGTTTCAATTGAAAAGTATAATAGAAGGTTGTAAATTATACGATGCTAAATTTGTCGAAGATTTAGTGTTAACTATTAGTAATGAAACAAAAGAGCTGAGAGTAGCTGAAGGGAGGTTTATAGAAGCTGAGTGGAGTCAAAAATTTGCTGAAAGGAAGTGGTAAATTAGTCTTACGGTTTCTCGGACAGTAGCGGAAAGGGAGTTTGGAGATGTGATAGGAGTTTTGGAAAAAACTGAAAGAGAGTTGAAAACAGCCGGAGAGAAGCGGAAAATTGCTCCGGAAAAAGCTGAAAAGACGAAGTCCCAGTATGCTATAAAATTGCAGGAATTACAAATGCAAAGAGAGAAAAGTGTGGGAAACGGCGAAACGGAAAAGGTAGAGTCTAGCGAAGATAGGGTAATTAGACCATGTGGGACGAAAGGGCAGGAAAATAGGACGGGTCCTACGGAGTATCACAATAGTGTCTCCAAAGAAATTACCACAACGGGGCATTGGGATACCGATGGTAAGGACAAAGTGGAAACTTCGCCAGACGCGGAGCTAATAGAAATTCCAGAAGTGGAAAACAATGGACCCGAGTTGTCCTTACTTGAGATAAGTCACGGGGATTTTAAGGGAGGTCAACGAGAAAGTGAGGGTTTGAAGGAGGTGTTTGGATTTGTGGAAGGGAGTGCTCCATCTTCGAAAAGATGGACATATGGCATGGAAAATGTGTTGTTGCTAAAACAACCAGAGTATAGATTGGGCAATTCAAAGAAATTGCTGGTTGTCTCTGAGGAGACGCAGTATAAAGTGTGTCCCGAGGATTCGTTGGCACCTTTGGGTGGCACTGAATCCAAAGATGAGCTATCGACGTACTTTTACTCGATAATGCCCGACTGTTTTAGAGGCTTGAAAAGTTTTGTCCCGACATTTGACCAGTGTCGATGGGCTGGGACGCCCAATGAAGGGGAAAAGGAACCACTAAAAATTGTACCTGTAATTCAGGAGGTTCTGTCAAAATTGCACACCGATGCGATTGTTTTACTTCCTAAGAATGAAGTTAAAAATCGTACCTCGCTTTTCATTTCGAACACGTGTATAGTAGGAAGTTATCATAAAGTTGCGATGATTGAAATAGATTCAGTTTCCGATATATATATATATATATATATATATATATATATATATATATATATATATATATATATATATATATATATATATATATATATATATATATATATTGTGAGGATTCATTGATGAAGGCCATCCATTGATCCTCCCAATGCGAAATCTAAACCCCCGACGGAGTTCGCCGAGAGGCACAGGTGCGAACCACTGCGGACAATGGAGAGTCGCCAGTCTGTCTGGACTGTTGACAGTAAAACTACAAAGGAAATGTAGTTCTACCCCGCCTTTATGGATTACTGTCATCAGCTTGGGTTGAAACAGCCGAGATGGTTAGACGAACCGACGCTAGATACGAGGCCAATGACAGACCCAACGGAGTGACATCAGAACCAACCAGGACCAATCGAGGACCAGCTGCCGGAGCGCACCAAAATCCGAGCCGAGGAATCGGGAGAAGTAAAAAAATCCGTTTTGACTTGATCACATCCTGAGGTGCGTCGTTCTCAGAGACCCTTACAGGTCGACCAAATTTCTCCCTTTGGAGAATTCATTTTTGGAGTTTGGTGTGACCTCGCCCTGAGAGGACACCTACTCAGAAGCCTTGAGAGGCTGAACACTAAAGTCCCCGCGACTTTATTTAGAAGGAACGTCCTAGAGTTCCTGGTGTAGACCGTCACCAGACGTCTATAGTGAGATCCTGTGTGGTTTTGTGTCGCCGACGAAGTGATCTCCTCCCGAGATAAAATTGTGCGAGCATAGTGCCGTTATACTACTCTAGAACCGTTCTTCGGTGTAAACTTTTCTTCTGCTGGAGACTTTTCTTCTGCTAGATTAGAATTGAGTTGAGACGACCTGTCCAATCTAATTATTATAGACCTATGTCTACTTTCAGAGCCTTGTATATAAGAAACCATTAATCAAGAAAACTGTAAATAAAAATTCTTACATTAATTAAGCTAGACTGTTCTCTGTAGATTCTTCATCTGCACGCTACCCAGAGAAATCCACACATTACAATATATAATAATTAAGTCCTTTTGTGTTAAGGTTTATGAATAGTTTTCATATATAATGGTTGGAAATTATGATTATGCAATATAAATGATAATTGTGTTACATGTCTAAATTTTGGTTTTCTCAAGAAATTTTTACACATATAAGTGTGCTTAGTTATTTGTTAACTGAGTAATTGTGTCATATTGGATTTTAATGCAAGGAATTAAGGTTTTTTAGACCTTGTTAGTTTTATAAATGTGCAGTCTTGCATATGATTATATACTGCCATAACTGCATGTTTTGTGTCAAAGAGATAGACTAAAAGTCTAATTTTTAGTTTACTCATGAAATTTTACACATATAAGTGTGTTTGATGGTTTTAAATTTAATCCTTTACGGGTAACTGTACTGAGTAGTTTTTTTTAAATTGTTTATCCGTAGGTTATTTAATTAATTCTAGTAGGTTTTCAATTGTTAAAGTTATGTCAAATGTCGCAACCTTATATGACAAAGATACTTTGTGCTGTGAAGATATATGTGTTTCAGGAACATTAGTTGTGGATTGCATTGGCATAAAGCTGAAACTTTTTCCTGATCTCCTAGAAAAAAGTTTGTCTAAAAGGGGGAAGGGGGAAGCTGTAGCGTTACCATAGGGGTCCCTCTGACCACAGCTTTCATGGTGGTCCATGAAATTATGACCGGATGGGGGTATCCCCTTCTCTTTGGGCGATAGCGGCTTCGGAAGAACGTGTGGGGTCTTCTCTCGAGAAAAGAGAGAATCATGGAAAACCGAAACGTGAGCGGACGCAGGACGACTCTGCTCCGGATTGAATCTTCGGGACTGAAACCCTAATTTGTACAATATCTATTAGCCTCGGAATAGTTTTAACTTATATGTATTCTTCTATAATTAATTAAATGTGCTGTAATTCTAAATTTCGTTTTAATTATCTTCAAGCCACTCGCCACGCAAACTATACCCACGACGTTACAATGGGCATGCTCTCTCTCCCCTATTTCTCCTCTATGGTGGACACTCGTGTGGGGGTCGCACGACTGATGGTTGATAGCGATGAATCAGACGCTGTGACAGCTGATCTGACAATCACTCTGTCCTCGCGATCTGTTGTGACCCTACGTCGACCGCTACCATCATGACGCTGAAATCTGCCACTGTCCACCCACTGTTGCCAGCATCTTCTAATCGCTGCATCGCTTCGACTCACATGACGAGCGATTCTCCGATTTGCCCAACCTGCCTCTTTCAATCCAATGATACGATCTCTTTCAAACTCTAAAAGTTGCTCGTAAAGAGCGGCGAGTCATTTTTTCAGTCGTTGAAAGGTAGTCTAAATCGCAATGCAGCAGAAATTTTTAACAACAGTTCAAGAACAACTCCTTATATACATCTGCTGGATGCGCAGTTCCGATGCGCTGAAGATCGCACTATTCATTCATTGGACACCAAATTTTAATAATTTGCATATTTGGTCAAAACCTTTTTGCATACGAAATTTCAAAGCAATCGGATGATTCCTTCTTGGTGCGTCGATTTTTTGTTATAGAGTGTATTTGAGTCAGTTACAATAATGTCAGTCGAAATAAATGGCTGTTCAAAAAACCAAATATACTTCCAGGAATGTTAGTGTTACTGAAGGACGCACAACTTCCAATGTGTACATGGTCACTAGGTCGCATCATTAAAGTAATCCCAGGCGCTGACGGAAACGTTAGAGTAGTCGACGTAAGCACCCCTATGGCTAACTTTAGGAGAGCGGTTTCAAACATTAGTATCGTAATTTGAACTTTAAAATTACCCTTAAATTGTAGATTGTACTGTAGAGTTATATTGGTGTGCATAATTATTTGTGTTTACAGTCTTCTTTAAGAATTTGTAATGTTTGTAGAATTAATTATATTTGAATATTTTTATGATATCTATTTGCAATATTTGCAATATTTCAACGCCGGGCGGGATGTTCCGTGTTTGTAACTTTCGCCTTGGAGACGGCCCCGTGGCGCCATTTGGCGATCTTGTAACCTTGATGAAAGGAAGTGAGGAGAGTGACGAGTGTCGACTCCCAGAACGCACGCATGTGAATAAATGTTAAAGTTTATACAGTTCACTGTCTTATTCAATCGCTAAACCTCTGGACATTAGCGTTAGCTGGTCATATAACAAATATTTCAAACGTTATTAATTATGATTATTCATAAGTTTTGAGTTTAGACATAGTTAAATTTAGCATAAAATAGGTAAATTTAATGTATCAAAAGTTGGGGTTTTAATATTTCATACACATTTTCCATAAATATAACTAATTGCGGAGATATTCATTTTTCAGACTGAAATGGTCAAACCTCCATTGATTGAAAAATGGACTAAGCGGTCGAATAATTAACTTTTTATGACGCTTTAAATTTATTCGAATTGTTTTCACAAATTCCGAAATTAAATATCCAATGTATAAATTCAATTCAATTTCCAGTGTATATTTACACAGTATAAATTAATAAATATATTTATTTTCAGGTGACCTTGAGAGAACAATATTTTTTAATAATTTAAATATTTGGGTGTATCATAAAAATCAGTTATCTAGTCTGCATAAAAAGCACCTATGTTTGACCAAGGAGAGGCAATGGGGTCCTGAGCAGATACCAACACTCTAAAATGAGACTAAACAAAATAATTAATGAAAAATTAAATAAAAATGCGATGCATAACCTCAAAGTCGAAAATAAAAGTTATGCATAGTCAGGAAATTAAAATGTATCAAACATGAACCCATAAATTTAACTTGAATCAAATAGTAAAATCTCGATAACTTGTAAATAATCTAAACCAGTTCTATATATAAAACCAATTCGTAATTGTCTCTATAATGTAAAAATAAAACTAATATATATATAAACCAGTTCTCGTTTGTCTATTCTCAATACACATCTACACCGTTTGACCAATCCAAACCAAATTTGCTATACTTGCTCTTTAGAACCCTGCCAGTATATATAACATAAGCTACATATTAATCTCCATTATATTTCTCTTGGGCGTGCAGAGAGGCTAAAAACAATTCGAAATCCACATATTAATAATATTGAGTATTTTTACGATGTCAGACCAAATTTGATACATTCATTCTTTAGAATCCTGCGGAACACATGGCCTATGTATTAACCCTCGTTCTATTTGTCTTAGGTAATTTTTAGTTAACGTCGTACTAGAGCAACACAACGGGCTATTGACGACGGTCCGGAATCAGTCCCTTAAGGGAAAGATTCGAGGACAACACCTCGTAATTTTGAACCACGGTCAGATGACGAAGCAACACCTCAGCTGGCACCCCACTCTCCAAACTTCCACGCCAACCCAACGTGAGGACTTTCGGCCACGACAGATTTAAGGTGCACCAGCCGCCTCTACACCATTCGTTTACAAACATCCATGCCCGAACCCGGATTCGAACCAGGAACCTTCCGATCTAGAGGCTAACACCTTAACCACTATACCGGTTGGTCGGCGACGACGGTCCGGGATGCGATATTCCACATTGACTAACTCCCGGGCACTCGCGTCGCCAAGGATTTCGCAACTACGCCAATCCCTGATGCCAACCTCGCGCTTTCTCGCGTTTCATGAGATTATTCGTGAACCGCAGTGATTGCGCGCTGTTTGTTTACGGTGAATTTAATGTTTTGCTATAACATTTTGTTTGCACCCGCGTTTTTTGTGCGACACCACTTCGCGAAATCAATTTCAAAATAAAACTCATCTGTTCAAATTCTTGCGACGAAGGCACTCTATCCAACACGTGTTGGTTAGTGAGCTGAAGCTTTCCAAAATTCTATTTCCTCCTCAGTTTGGATTGCACATCAAAAACGATTTTTTTTTCGTCAGTGCAACTATCCCCGTCTAATGCAAAAAAGAATTCCATCTTCAACTCGCCTAAATATTTATCTTTAAACGTGTCTATCTTCCATGATAATTGATAATCAAGCCTCTGGATAATAAACAAACAAACAATAGTTCGCGGTACGAGACGGGCGCGTTAACATGAGGACGTGGGTTGCCAATTTATGGGGGAGGGATTACCGCGGAACGACAGACAGCTTAAAAATTCGACTGGTTTGGCAAGCTTGGCGACGCGAGTGCCCGGGAGTTAGTCAATGTGGAATATCGCGTCCGGGATTAATCCTTTAAATGAAAGATCCGAGGACAACACCTCGTAATTTTGAACCACGGTCAGATGACGAAGCAACACCTGAGCTGGCACCCCACTCACCAAACTTCCACACCAACCCAACGTGAGGACTTTCGGCCACGACAGATTTAAGGTGCACCGGCCGCCTTGGAAAGGGCATGCCTACCTTTTCAGAGACTTTGGTATCATGCGGTGCCTCAGTTTGCATGAGGTGTGAGAAAAACGCTTTGTTAAAAATTTCAGGATGTCGATCGATTGAGTCAATTGAAATTTCATCTTCAATCACAGACCTCTTCATCGGATTATTTAGTGGGTCGAATTCGAGGTCGGTATATTTTCCATTCGTGTCTATCAACGCTTTGAACACATTCTGATACACTCATTGAGCAAATATAAAATCTCTCATCTGAATAGTCTAAATGAGACATCTTCACATTGTTTAAAAATAACACATGGTAATGGCTGCAAAGGTTTACTGGTGCAGTGAAACTCTAGTTTTCTAAAAGGGATACTGATGAAAACGTAGTCAATCTTGGTGTGAAGAACATTATGTTAACCTTTTCAATCGCAGAATCTGAACACCGTCTGTAGGATTAATTGGTTGGGTCGGAAATTGAATTCGAGGCCACTGGCTTCATAAAAATGGGTCGGTATATTTCCCATTCAATTGACACCTACAGATTTAACGTGCACCAACCCCGATGCACTCTCTTTTGTTTCCCCCCATGTCAAGCGATTGGTGACTCAAATGGTCCGTGTCCAGATTCATGTCAAGCTTGGCCTTTTATATCCTCCGTCAGGAAAAAAAAACCTTTTTTGACCTTTGATATACACGATCAGATAAGATAAAAAATTTTCTTACCTTTTTGCCCGACTGGCTATAAAAGGTTTCTGGTCCAGAAAAAGTTTTCATACCCTTTTATGATTTTGGCTGTAGGCTATACATTGTAGTTTTCCAACTACTATTTTGCCACAAACCCTGTTTCGCGGTTTTACCAGGCATCTGTCTATCCTCAAGGGATTTGTTTTGGGAAAGAAAGGCGATTGTTCGCTATTCAACAGTGTAGTATTCGTTTTTTTATGATAAAATTTAATATGATTTGAAAATAAGAACCGTTGGAAAACATAGCATGCCCTTTTTATTTGATTTTATTGCTGTATTTAATAAAAAAAAGAACATATTTTGTGCTTCATACACTGCTGGCCACCCAAATTGCAACACAAAGAAAGACAAGAGATATCACATCAAAATTTATTTGGTAGATAACATGTTGACCAAGTATCAAATGATTAAATTTATAGACTTCTGTGAAGTGTGGTTCCTGCCAAAATCAGTAGCCAGAGTAGCCGCCATTGTTGGAGATCACCGCTGCCACACACCTCGGCATTGATTCAAAGAGACTTTGGATGTGTTCTTGGGATACAGCAGACCAAGCAGCTTCCACACGTTGCCAAAGTTGATCTGTTGTGGCAGCTGGTGATGTAATCTGGATCAATCGTTGAGCAACCATGGACCACATGTTTTCTATCGGCAAAAGATCCGGAGAGCGAGCTGGCCAGGGAAGCAATTCAATCTGGCGGCTGACGAAGAACCCCTGGACAATGCGTGCCACTTGTGGTCGCGCATTATCCTGTTGAAATATGGCTGTGGGCAAGCCCTGAAGGTAAGGAAGGACAACTGGCTCCAACACCTCGGAGATGTAGCGCTGGCTGTTTAAAGTACCGGCAATGCGTACTAGAGGAGTGCGAGAGTGATATCCAAAACCGCCCCATATCATAATACCCGGTGCAGGACCAGTGTGGCGGTGCATAACGCAGCTGTTCAGCATCCTCTCTCCACGGTGTCTCCAGACTCGAATCCGACCATCGTGGTGTTGCAGACAGAAGCATGACTCGTCAGTAAAGACAATTTCATTCCATTCTGCCGTCTACATCCTTCTTTCATCGCACCATTGGCGGCGGAGACGTCTGTGGTTCTGCGTCAAGGTTAGACGAAGCAATGGATGTCTTGCGGACAGACCACTCTGCTGTAAATGGCGTCGAATGGTACGCGCAGACACTGGATGATGCGTTACAGACTGAATGTGCTGTGCTATGGTTCGTGATGTGGCTGAGCGATTCGTCACTGCCAGACGCACAATATGCCTGTCATCGCGTGAAGTGGTGCAGTGAGGTGGATGCGATCGTACACGTCGGTCCGTCGTACCCTCCTGAATCCAACGATCACATATCCGCATTACAGTTGTTTGGTTTCGTCCAACACGACTGCCGATTTCCCTGAAAGATAATCCATAATCTCGGTAGGCCACTATCCTTCCTCTGTCGAACTCGGATACTTGATCAAAAGATGATCGCTGTTTTCTACGAGGCATAATTGATCGTTTTTTTTAAAAAAAGCCACAAGAAAAACACAATTGCCGTACTTGAAATCGTCGAAATCTCCAAGCCTTAAATAGCGCTTTGAAGTGGCGCCACTGGCGCGCGTGATGTGCGTCTGCGCTGAAATTCTAATCATTTGCATATCTCACCTCCGGTAATGCATGTTGTAAATTTCATATTATTTGCATGCTTCCTTCAGGGTGTTGCATTTACGGTGGCCAGCAGTGTATAAATAGATTACAATTCCTATGCGCTAAGTTCTTGTGTTTAATTAGCGTAGCACAAAGAGGTCATTTAGTTATGTTTACACATATTTGAGTATGTATTCAATTCAGTGAACGCGATTAACACTCTATTAAGGACATCCTATTTTATTTTAAAATAACCGGTTTGCAACTACAGATTACGTAGAGGATTTATTCTTTAAAAATAATCTGGGTCAACGCAGTTGTTAACCTTTACTCACTATGTGCAGATCCCTTGTGAAATATAAGAGGACAACTATACAAAATTGGAAATAATTAACTACAGATGTTAACTACAGTTGAAAAGTGCATGAGTACGAGTACTAAGGAACATAACTAGAGTTTTTATGAAAAACTACAAATTAAAGCAACCAAACCGCAGGAAGAGTTCTTAGACGTGAATGGAAATATTCTACAATTAATTTTAAGTTTTTAAGTTTAAAAGAGTTTATCACAATTTCCACAGAATACCAAATGTGGCGCAGTAGAAAGTATTTAAATTAAAACAAATTTGATAACAATTTGAAGAGAGGAATAGAAATTAAGCACAGGTTGTATCTATTATTTCGAAAGTATCGCCAAGACATATTGCAAGAAGTACTAGAGTTTCGAAAGGTTTCCATTGAAGTTGAACTCTTCAGTTATTAGTCTTGTTTAGCGATTCATACCAAATATACGTGTCAATAATCCATAAATAAAATTTTAAAACAATCAATATCAAAACTATATTTATTTCCTTTGTGGAAAAGTAAGCTTCATGCATGAAAAATTGTGACTAGCAATGGATTGCATGGAAAGTAAAATTTTTCTGATTTCTCTCATTTGAATTGGTATCACTAAGAACATGATGACCATATATAATGTTCAAAATATATTCTTTAATCATTAGATTCATGTTAAACCATTTGTAAAAAGTATGTGCATTAGTAGTAGGCAAATTAAATTTTGAAAAAGAGCTTTATTTTAAACAGCATACAACAATAACTCCAAAATATTCCTAGAAGAATGTACTAATAGAAATAAGCAAAAGGCATTTGCAAACTATTTTTAGATGAATTCGAACATTATATATATATGTCTTATTTTTCAAATCAAAAGGAAATTTTATCAAGGAGCAAGAGTTAGCACTTTTTACTATTAACACCAGAAGAAGGGAAGTGATCAGTATGATCGCAAATTAATTTTAACGATATATAAACATTATTTTTCCATCAAGGGCCGTAGTAGCCTGTTTGCTAGAGGAGCAGATTATCAATAAACATTTTTGGACTTCGAAACTCGAACCAACCAACGGCTTCTTCAGAGGCTTCCCTTTGATTTGTTTCTGTTTGGGGACATTCAAATGAGAGAACAGTAAGGTGTGTCATACTTATCGTGCATTCTCTTGAAAAGAACGTGAGAAAGTGTGAAAACAAAACACTACACGAAATATGGCATTGGGACTATCATTTTTTCAAACGAAGAATTTATAAGAAAGCTGGCTCCATTTTGTTTTTTAAATAATAAAATTCCTGTGTTCACACTCTGTGTTTCAACACTCTTCCGAAATATTACAAACATCTCTTCCCAGACCGGGATTCGAACCAAGGACCAAGAAGACGTGCGTGGATAAGGAATTATTCCCAATTTCCAATACAGTTACGCTCCTTCATTACTCGCTGACACTAGATCAGTTCTTGGTTACGCACACCCACAAAAAATTATAAAATTTTTCCAGACGTTGAGTAATAAGTTTAGTTTTGAGATATTATTCCACATGGGGAGTAGTGCTTAGAGATTCTGTACATTTGTTTGAAATCTCACACCCGGTAAGTTTAGAGAGTTTATTTAAAAAATACTATAAAACGTCATTAATTGTTGTTTGTGATGCCTCTACCCGTTAACTAAAGTAGCTTCAAATAATAAATGCGATGGAAACTTTACTAACCCTGTGGTTAGGATCGACATGCTTAAACCATCCATAAATTTCTATGCAGAGGGGACTGAGGGGAAGTGGATTATTAAATTATGACCCAAGGTTTCTTTTATCATACACAGAAAGGCGCCATATTACAGTATAGTCGGGGGGGGGGGGTGTCCCCTTCGAGTATTATTCCGAGTTTCTTATTTTTATATCATTAAATTAAAACAATCTAAGCTTTGTAAGCCGTGGAATATGTTTTTGTAAAGTGTGGGGTAGGTTGTTAATTTACCTCGCACTGGAAGCAACAAACACACGGGTTATTGGCGACGGTCCGCGATCAATCGCAAAGGGAAAGAACCGAGGGCAATACTTGGTAATTTTGAGCCATGGTCCGATGACGAGGTCAACACCTGAGTTGGCACCTACCTCCAAAGTTTTACACCGCACCAAAATTCGGAAATTTGAGGCCTCGACAAATTTAACGTGCACCAGTCCCTACCTGCGCGACGGTCTTTTAGTTAGTTGGAATTCGCAACCCTCCCTTTGCTAATCCGCGACTCTTATCAAACAAGGTTACCTCGACCCCTACAAGGCGGGCTATGATAAATAAATTGTTTCTAATACTTTAAAAGCCTTGTAGTCGCATGGTAAGCCGTGTTACACATTTCCAATGAGAAGCCAAATAATTTGTTTTGGCATCCCGTGAACTCGAAGACACTAGATTAGTTCTTGATTACCCAAACTCACAAAGAATTGTGTAATTTTCCCAGACGTTGAGTTATAAATTTAGTTTTGAGATTTTATTCCACATTAAGTATTGCTTAAAGATTCTGTACATTTGTTTAAAATCTTACTTCCGGTAAGTTTGAAAGTTTCTTTTGGGTGCGAAAAAAAAAAAAAAAAAAAAAAAAAAAATGCAGCGCCTAGGGGCACACTAGGTCGCTATAGAATTTCGGAGGTTGCTATAGATTCGCGGTCTTGGCTCAAAAACTTTTTTGGCATGGGAGCCAATTCGATTTAAGCCAATTTCGATTTTGGAATGCATTGTAGTGGTAAATCACGCTCGTCGCTCAGTGCCTGTCGGTGGATTTGATTACGCTCCTTGATATCGCGAAGCTTGCCTGGAATCGTTTATCCTTTTTTTACAAAATATTACGTTATTTTAAAAGTTATTTTGTTTATGATATTCATTTTTGTGTAATATGTATTCCTTGTGTTTGTCAGTTCTCAAATTTTTTTACTATTTGCTTTTCATTTTGTTATGTTTCCATTGTTCGTTTTCGTGAATTTTACTCTTGGTTGAATTATTTTATGAGTTCATATTGCATTTTAAAAATTGAGTGCAGTTTTCATTTCTGGTGCAGTCTTTTTTTTTTCTTTGACTAGTTTCTGCCCTTCTCTTAGTTGCTCTTCCTGTCTGTAAATTGTCCAAAAATTGTAGTGTAACTATGAAGGTTTTAATTACTGGTGTGGATTCGATGGTCAAATACAGAGTAAAATCGGAAATCAGTATGGAAAAATCAGTATTTGCCATCACAATGACATGGTAATGTAATATATATTCTAGCTTTTCCAGGAATCACCATTGAGCGTGTAACAGAAAAGGTTTCATCTTTAAAAGAATCGTGACTTGATTCTGGTTCATGTAAGTACCAATAACACCTATATTGCCTTGAGAAATGCTTCTCAAAATTTGAGGACCTGTTGCAAAACATAATAAACTGTAATCAAGAGACGGGCATTGTGATTTCAGCTATATTATCTCCCGATAACTACCTCTCCCTTGAAAAGCAAGCTATGAGACCTTTTCTTCAGAAAGTGAACACAAAAAATTATCTTCTAAACCACAAGCTGTTTTTCTACTGCCAAAAGAAGCTTTGATTTTTCCGTAATTGAATGTAAAGCTTTAAATCTTCTGGAAGATTGGTTGATTTCATGCCCTCCTCACTTTAACCAGACAGATAGAACTAAACTCTGTAGCTACTGATTACCCATCTAGCAATAAATTAATTTAATTAAATGTTGAGAATACAAGACAGCTTCTGGTTGTAAATATTTACTTCAATAATTTGCTTTGTCAAGATCATAAAATGTAATAAAACTTCAAGATTATTGAATTTTAAAAAAATTGTCGAGAAATATTTCAACTAAGCAGCAAATAAGTATGGATACAGTAATCTTGCATGTTCTTTAGTCTAGCTACTGCTAAGAATTAAAGTGGGAAATTCGATATGTAGCGATTTCAAAATATGCCAATCATTTGCATTGTGATGATTATAAGATGTAATGAGGTCAAGATTGTTGGATTAAATTGTCAAGAAATATTTCACATAAGTAGGAAGTGAATACGAATTATCTTAAAGTAATCTCAAACATTCATAATACTCACTACTGCTATGATTTTTAAGTGGGAAATTTGAGATGTAGCCATTCAAGATATGCCCTTAAAATTCAGGTAGGTGAAAAACATGGCAACTACTTGAGTGTAATTATAAAAAAAAATCCGTGTGTAAAAAGAAACGATTCTTGTTTTTAAAATTCTATTGGAAAAATTTGTATTTTTATGCAAGAGGAAACATAATTAATTTTTCTCTTTCAGGATAAGGGTAAACAGAATGAAATTTTCTTTTTCAGGATGCAACTCCAGAGCTTTGTATCATTGAATTTATGAATAATAAATTTCCTTTACGTAAGATGGCTAGTAAAAGATTTTGCAAATTCAGGAACAATTCACCTGAGCCTGTAAAGAATTTCCCTGCACCATGATTATAAATTCACATTGTTGACTTTTTCATTAAAACAACTGTTATGTTTCCAACTAAATGATGTTTGTTTTTGGTGATCATTTCATATGTCATCAATAATGAATTTCTTTTGGTTTAGATAATCATAATAGAAGTGCAACATTGATAAACATCTGATAATTTCACTCATTACATACTACTCGGCAAAATATTATTTCCTCATTTGGTTAAGGGAGCAGACAGCTTACTGATTATTATTAGTTGGTGGTATATTCGGTAGGTTTTATATTTTGCATGTAGCACCTTTTCAGAAATACAAAGGCAATAATGATTTATCACATAATAGTGCAAAGCTTCAAATTGAATAAGTTATTTTAGAAAGTAAACTTATAGCAGCTTTTGGCTACAGCCTCCCTAAATCTGCAACTGTATATAGCATGTGTTAAGCACAGTAATCAAATAATGAGTGTACCAAATTTGTTGTGAATTGGTCGAATTGTGATATATATATATATATATATATATATATATATATATATATATATATATATATATATATCTTTAATATTTTATTCCAATTTGGATCACGGAATTGTTTTACCCCTCTCAAAACCTAAGAAAAATAGAACAGGGGTTAATATATAAGAGCCAATGTTTTCTACAGGATGAATGTACCTACCATATAGTTGGTGTGAATTATTCAGTGATCGTAAAAATAATCTAAAAATGTAATTCCCTTGAGGATTTCGAATTGTTTTTAAATCCCACTGAACACCTAGGTCAAATAGAACTGGGGTTAATATGTTGCCTACGTTACCCCCAGAGTTATGAAGAATAAGTGTTTTCCTAATTTGGAGTGGACTGGTCAAAACCGTGTAGATCTGTATAGAGGACAGAGAGACGTCAACTCTGCTGTATCCCCTTGAGGCATTATGCGACAAATTTATCTTGAAACATATTTTGCTTCTTATCTGAAACTGAAATGTTTATAATTAAATGGTAGTATATGGCAGAAATAAAATAAAAAAAGCTTACACTTTTGATTTGAGGAATTCAGATTTTTAAAAATTTAGTCACCTGCTAGCATGCTGTTAAAGAATTTTAAAGACAGGTATGTAACGAACCAGCTTTTGGTTTAATCACTCCTTAAAGGTCATTAGCATTAGTTTTTAGTATAAGACTGGTAAAAATGTTAATACTTTTAGGGTGGTGGAACGTCTCATTATCTTCAGTACTATAAAGTATAAATGTGCCAAATTTGGTGTGAATTAGTCAAACGGAGTAGATTTGTATGGAAAATATACACAAACACATCCTTTTTTTATATAAGTAGATTATAATCCCTTTTTTTTTTGCGTTTTGTGTTCAAACGGTGCTACGAGTTAAGAAACGATACAATTATTTAATCAGACCAAATTCTTCATTTTCAGAAATAACGAGAAATCGCGAGTTTTATAAGAACGCTTATGTAAGTCCTCCATTAACTTATGCCTCACTATCGGACAGGTAAGTGTTTAATATTGAAAAAACACCTTACATGCTTTCTTTGGGGTATGAATATGTTTTGCATCCACTAAATTATTAAATGTTTTATTTCTATTTCTTGAAAAATTGCGAGAAAATAATCAGTTTTATTTTCTTTGATTTCAGGTCATTATTGAATAGCCAGAAAGGCAGCTAACATGAAATTAAATATAAAATTGATTCCAAAACACTTTCTGTTACTTCAGAAGGAACGCCGCAACATGGAAGTAAAGCACATTCCACAAGTCTCAAATAGTTTTATAAACAGCACTGGTGTGTGTTTTGTTTTTTAAACCAAAAACCAGAACATTTTTGCGAGAATGAAACAAGAATTCGTCAATGAAAAAATTACAAATGTTTATGTCTAGAGTTTCATGACGACAATTAATTTGACAATTCATACACCCGAGAGAGATTTCGACAATTTGTATATGACATATGAACCTAATATGAGGTTAATTAATGTCTCACTTCAGCAACGCACTATTGGCGATGTTCCAGGAAAAATCCTAGGACAACGCTTCGTCCTTTTGAACCACGGTCAGAAGACAAGAACAACACCTAAGCTGGTACCTCATTCTCCAAACTAAGACACCATACCAATGTGAGGACATCTGAGGCCACAGATTTAACATGTACCAGCCCCTACGTTCGCTAGTCTTTAGTTGGATAGAGATTTGAACTCGCAACCCTCGGGTTGTTAATCCGCTTATATCAAATCTGACCTGATGTTATTACGTCAACAGCAAGGATGCCTACCCTAGGGACCCTACCCCTTTGCCTCACCAATATCTTTATGGATGGATAGGTGGGTAATTAATTAACGTCCCTCTGAAACAACTCAACGACCTATTGGCGACGGTCCGGCCGTTATCCCGAAGGAAAAGTCCAAGGATAACGCCTTGCAATGATGACAACACTTCAGCTGGCACCCCACTCTCTAAACTTCCATACCAAGCCAGGACATTTCAGCCACGATAGATTTAACGTGTAGATGACGGTCTGAGACTGGAACAAGTTTCGAATTCGCAGCTCAAAGTTTGCTAATCCGTTGCTTATCCAACAGGGCTACCTTTTATTGATGGGATCGGCCTCATCAAATTAATTATGAAATAAATGAGTATTGCAAATATACGGGTGATATGAATAGCCAAACATAGAGAAGACTTTACTCAATAGGTCGTAAAGCCATTGTATCCGGCGACAGCGGTACAAATTTAAGAGGTCCAAACTCCTTGCCCAATCCCAATATTTTTATAGTTTATGCAGAAAGGCATGGATAACATGGGTAGGGAGATGTACACACTCAACCCTTCTGGCGATTGCTCAATGAGGTACCTCGTTAGTAGCAAAACCGACGGACGAAAAATTTCATCATTGTAAGAAAAGTCTTCAGATCTTGATCTCCTATCCAAAAATATCGGTAATACAATATCTTGATTACAAGATAACTCGTTATTGGCACAATTGGTCAGCTCTTAATGGA
Organism: Metellina segmentata; assembly: GCA_947359465.1. Classification (NCBI taxonomy): domain Eukaryota; kingdom Metazoa; phylum Arthropoda; class Arachnida; order Araneae; family Tetragnathidae; genus Metellina; species Metellina segmentata. Next base: position 17,251,664 of record OX375884.1, on the reverse strand, counting down.
CGAGATATCTCGTCATTAGCAAAATTGATCAGCTCTTGATGGACGAGGTATCTTGCCACTAGAAAAAGTGGTCAGCTGTTGAAGGCGTCATTTTCAAAATTTGTCAGTTCGTCAAATCTATCGTCATTGGCAAAATTAGTTAACTCTTGATGATGAACGAGATATCTCGTCGAAACCCCACCACACACACACACTTGGAGGGTTAAACAAAAAATAACTACTATTGTCCCAGTAATTACTTAAAATGTTATATTGTACACACTCCCAGGTCGTTTATTTGCACTGTTACTTGTTCAAATTTGTCATTGATAAAATTTGAATCCCATGCTTTTTCATGGGGTCGCCCTCAAGATGAGGCATCATAGGCTGTTTGCAATGAAATAGTATTGTGAGTAGAGCAAGAGCGTATCATTTCATATATGCTTTTCTTTGGTCTGTGTCTTTACCTTCAAATGTAAAATGTTAAATCTATAGGACCCCTTCAAACATTTTCAGCAGGTGTCAGGCCTTACTGCAATAATAGACATGTGTCATATTCAGTGGCCACACTTTCTACATAGCTTCACCTTACAAAATACATATATATATATATATATATATATATTTGGGATTCCCTAATAATTTTCCCACGTTGGGATCATCCATCAACGTGTGCTACCCTTTAACTGTTACCTAAAGGTCAAGATATAGGTATCTTGACTAGAAATAAACTAACTGCATCACTACTTCAAAATAAAAATCGAATTGATACTTATTTTCGATAACTCTCGAAGTTAAATATTCTGATTTCGATTTAATTTCTATTTATTCCATTGCTAATCCGATGTTCTTTCAGCTGTTCAAATGGAGAAGTTTACTTTTAACACTACTATGACGGCATCGAACATTTAAGTATTGCCGTTAAGGATTTGTTTTGATTTTTCAATACTTTTTCTGTGGACACTCTAAACAATGGCCATGAAGAAATGAAATCCAAAATAAACATCTTAGCTTGTCTAAGAAGCACTCCCCCAAACACTATAATTTTATACAAAAACAAATAGTGAAATCTGAGCGAGTGGGAAGGAAAATTTCCAATCACTGTCATTATATCTTCAAATATGCAACACTTTGATCCATTAATAGTATTTCTGTAGAAATTTCTTAAATTATCGAAATACTTTTTATTTTAAAATTGAATTCGAAGAACCTATTAGAATTGAATTTGAACAAATATAGTTTTGATATTTCATCAGTTCTGACACAGATTTATTGTGCCTCTTTTGTGTGTTCTGTGCCTATAGACTTCCTTTCCCTTCCATAGCCTTGAGTTCCACCTTGGCTTAGTAATTTACCCACTGTTCTTGTAAACTACGAGTTGTAGGCGATGCTGGTTTGATTACTGTAACTTACTCCGGGAGTATTTCTTTCATCTGCATTTGTAAAAATTCACATGTACTTTCATTTATTTGATGTTGTCTGGACAAATATGATCCTTGCGTCTTAAAGCCCTAACATCCAATCCAATCCTCGTCCATTCATAAGCCAAAATTAAATAAAAACGAAATTTAATGCCCCATCTGTTTATATGTAACTGGTTTTATAATACAAAATTTTGTTAATTGATCACTACTATTGAAAACAGTCATAAAAATTAACTGTCCATTTTAGAAATTAAAAATTGACAGTATTATTTTTATTCAGTACAACCCAGTGTATAAACCATATGTATAATTATGTATAAAATTGATGTATATATAACAATTTGATGTTTTTATCTAACCGTTAGTTACATACGCTTCAGTTCGCATCGTACGTAGTTGAAAACGAGCAAGCAACTATAATAACCAGTTAACCACCAACCTAAATTCTAATCTAGTCTAGACGAGAGATCCCGGTGCAAAGCAGCGAGCAAATGCAACTAGAGCTAACAAAGACAGGAATGCCGGGGTTGGGATCTTTATCTCTCCTAAGATCCGGACCCCTCACATAGGGGGGGGGGTCTCATTACAGGACACGAAATTTGGAACTTCTGTGCAGGAAGAATGAGCTATTGCCTACGGGGATGGATGTCCGCAGCTGTCTTGACAAAAGGCTGGACGGCTGAGACACTTTTCTGAGAAATCTTCTGAAACCCCATTGGGAAAGATTCCAATTGTACATCCGGTCGGTGCTACTGAGCCCTGAGGGGCAGAACGTGAAAAATCAGGGCATACTCTGAATCAATTTTAATATTATATATATTTCAGTGATATGCTGTCGAGACCGACATATTCACATGAAGGTACAAACTGTGAGATGCAAGCCGTATCTATCAATATACCCACAAGAAAGTCTAGTGATATTCGAAAAGAACAGCTGGCAGATACAGATCTAAAGAAAATTATTAACTCCCTTGAGAGTAATGATAAAGACGAAAATTTTGCCAACTACATCAGCCGAGGATACATTATGAATGAGGGTGTCTTGTATCGCTACTCACCTGAAACTGAGTCAGACGATGCTCAACTCGTAGTCCCCATTCAAGAACGCCAGAGAGTTCTGCAGGAGCACCATGACGCTCCTACAGCCGGTCATTATGGTGTGGAGGGCACCTACAACAAGATTGCTTCCAGATACTTTTTCACAGGCATGAGGAAGTACATTTCTGATTATATCAAAACCTGTGCAGAATGCAATCGATATAAGCCAACGAACCAGAAACCTGCTGGACTGCTTAGAACCCCAGTTTATGCACAGAGATTTGAAGTTCTTGCAATTGATCTCTTTGGTCCCCTACCAGAGACATCATCTGGAAAAAGATGGATTTTCATCGTGGAAGACACAAATACAAAGTGGGTTGAATTGTTTGCCCTTAATGAAGCCACAGCAGCTAACTGTGCTAAAACACTACTCGAATAAGTTTATTTACGCTATGGTCTACCTCGAAGGTTAATTAGCGATAACGGACCGCAATTTGTGAGCGCTGTCATGCAACAGACGTGTCACCTGTTAGGTATCACACAAGATCTCATACCAGTCTATCATCCACAATCAGAACGCAAAAACCGGGACTTGAAGCCCCGCCTTGCAATTTTAGTTGGAGAAGAACATACTGCCTGGGAAGACAAGCTTCCTTTGATCCGATTTGCGATGAATACTTCTACTTGTGACACCACCGGTCACACTGCAGCATACCTACAGTTTGGCAGAGAGCTGAGAACAACGGACGATGTGGTTCATGACATAAGAGGAGTTATTGATAACGACAACTTCATTCCCGAGATAACACCGTATCTCAAAAGATTTGCTCGTCTAACCACCCAGATAAAAGATAGAGTTGAATATAAACAAGAGAAACGAAAGGAAAATTTTGATCGTCGTAGACGACCGATATACTTCAAACCTGGTGATCAAGTTTGGGCTACTATTCTCTCTCATCCCATCAGCAAAAATAAAAGAAGTCGAAAATTAATGCCCAAAAAAGAAGGACCATATGTAGTTCTCACAAATCGATCGCCGACAACATATGATATTGCCGACCAGGGCCAGTCCAGACCAAACTCTTGGAACTTATCATGTGTCAGCATTAAAAACTTACTATGAACCCCAAGTAAAGAGAGACACTGGGCATGTAGCTCCCATAAGAAGAAGGGGTCGCCCTAGAAAAAAAAATCCTGGCTCATCGTCGGGACGTCATCAGAGCCAGAGGGGGAGTCTGTAACGGAACCAACAACGCCCCCTAGCGGACTGACAATAACTTACACAGTGTAACTCCAACCCTGGAGCAAGCAGCAGCTAGGCTGTAGTATGTGATAGTAAAAATGTCCCTGTCCCTCATATTTTATGTGCGTGAAAGTCTTGTAATTTCTGTAGTGTATGTGTATGTAAATAAATTCAATTTAAGTGTTAGCTAGCCGTGTCAGCATACATCATTGCTACATAGTCAATTATATTTATCATCAATTTAAAATATTTTTCTTTTTAATATGTTAGTAGTTCATTTATTTAAATTTTTTAACTGTACAGCGAGTGGCATTTTCATTGGTTTATCTTTGTCATTGTATCGTATTAAGACGGGGCTTTTCTGTATTTTTTAGTCATAATTTTGCCTTTTAATTTTTATGTGTACGTTCTTTGCTTCTCTGTTACTTTAAACAATATGTGGAAAAAACTAAAAAAAGCGAAGATAAAATTTTTTGAAATTATTTTATCTTCAATGTTCTATTTTTCACGGAATTGCCCTGATGCAATCTTTGTAAATAATGTAAATAAAGCTTATGTGCTTCTGTTAGAGTATGGAATATTTATTTATCTGAGTTATTTTTAAAAAATCGATGATCTATCTGCATATGTATTTTTAAACGCTTGTCAAAAACCAAAAAAATTATTCACAGTGATAACGAACTTGAAAACAAAATCTGTTTTAAAATCTATTTATGTATTCTTTCTGGTGACTTTCATAGGGGCTACGAATTACAAGTTTTAAAATCAAAACACACATTTTCAATATTAACATAACAAAGAGATCTAAAATTATTAATATCAAATTCAATTTTCTACTTTTGATCACTGTTTTTCAAAAATCCTTTAATTTGGAAACATTTTAAGTCAGCGAAGTAGCAAAAATTGGTTTGCTAAGAAGCTTTGCTTTTATGGAATAATGGTTCAAAATACGCAAAATCGTACAGCAAAAACACTTTATGCGAAATTATCTATTTTATCACGAAGGCCGTATTTGTTACAAAATAAGAACAATTCGATTGTTCTTGTACTTATTTGCTTTAAAAAGAAGAAAGCCCGATAATGTTTACATTGCGCAGGCGAAGGTATCGCCAAGATTGTTTACGTTGCATGGTGATATGAAGCCAAATCTGGCTTAAGCGTGGGGTAAAAAAGTGAAGTTACTCGTACAACAGCTTTTGCGACCATATGAATGGTGTAGCGTCACCATAAGGGTCCCTCTGACCACAGCTTTCATGGTGGTCCATGAAATTATGACCGGATGGGGGTATCCCCTTCTCTTTGGGCGATAGCGGCTTCGGAAGAACGTGTGGGGTCTTCTCTCGAGAAAAGAGAGAATCGTGGAAAACCGAAACGTGAGCTGACGCAGGACGACTTTGCTCCGGATTGAAGCCGCGGGACTGAAACCCTAATTTGTACAATATCTATTAGCCTCGAAATAGTTTTAACTTATATGTATTCTTCTATAATTAATTAAATGTGCTGAAATTCTAAATTTCGTTTTAATTATCTTCAAGCCACTCGCCACGCAAACTATACTCACGAGTTGCACCAACCTGGATTTGGTGCACAGCGGAGGGATAAGAATCCCCAGCATTAGGTTTCAGTCCCTATCGAGCGGTTTTCGTTTTTCTTTGGCCAACCTGACCAAAGGATAGTTGATGGTCACCCTGACCTAATGAACGTTTTCTTTTCTCGTTTCTATGGTCACCCTGACCTAAAAGAATACTGACGATATTGATGGTCATCCTGACCAAAGGAAAACTGCTGCGATTTAGCTGGTCACCCTGACCAGAGGAGCTTGATACGGATTTTAGCTGGTCACCCTGACCAGAAGAGCTTCGAGCGGGTTTTGCTGGTCAACCTGACCGAAGGAACTGTGTTCTGTTTTTTATGGTCACCCTGACCTAATGAACGTTTTCTCTTTTCGTTTCTATGGTCACCCTGACCTAAAAGAATACTGACGATATTGATGGTCATCTAGACCAAGAGAAACTGCAGCAATTGTAATGGTCACCCGGACCTAAAGAAAAAAAAATTTTCTCGATTATTGACGGTTATCCCGTCTAGTGGAATGTGTCTCCAGTGTCATCCTGACATACCAATGAACACCTTGTTCCCGTTCTGATGCTGATGTTGTGCTGAAACAACATTTTTTTTTAAGTATGTGTGTATGCACGCTCTATGGATAACATAGTACTCCAAATCAACTACAAGACATCACGTCATTTCACGTAAGTACCTTTGTCATAGCATTGGTTGTGATTAAATTTCATTGCAATTAATTTTCCAAATTTGAGTAATTTGTTAAGGTTAGAACAGTGCATTTACTTGTTGGGGAAGAGTATTTTGATTCTACTACTTTTTGCAATTTAACTGAAATTTTTTGTGAAACTGTTATTGTGGAACATTGAGTATTGTTTTTGATAAAATTCCAAGTGTGTCGATTTATGTGAAAAGTTTTTAAAGTGTGTTTTACAAATCTTTTGTAAGTTTAAGAAAAAAAAATGGCTTTTCTCTATAAAGCTAGGAAGGAGGATTTGATATGGTTGGCAACGGAATTAGGAGAAGAGGTTCCTCCAGAACCTAAAATGTTTCAATTGAAAAGTATAATAGATGGTTGTAAATTATACGATGCTAAATTTGTCGAAGATTTAGTGTTAACTATTAGTAATGAAACAAAAGAGCTGAGAGTAGCTGAAGGGAGGTTTATAGAAGCTGAGTGGAGTCAAAAATTTGCTGAAAGGAAGTGGTAAATTAGTCTTACGGTTTCTCGGACAGTAGCGGAAAGGGAGTTTGGAGATGTGATAGGAGTTTTGGAAAAAACTGAAAGAGAGTTGAAAACAGCCGGAGAGAAGCGGAAAATTGCTCCGGAAAAAGCTGAAAAGACGAAGTCCCCAGTATGCTATAAAATTGCAGGAATTACAAATGCAAAGAGAGAAAAGTGTGGGAAACGGCGAAACGGAAAAGGTAGAGTCTAGCGAAGATAGGGTAATTAGACCATGTGGGACGAAAGGGCAGGAAAATAGGACGGGTCCTACGGAGTATCACAATAGTGTCTCCAAAGAAATTACCACAACGGGGCATTGGGATACCGATGGTAAGGACAAAGTGGAAACTTCGCCAGACGCGGAGCTAATAGAAATTCCAGAAGTGGAAAACAATGGACCCGAGTTGTCCTTACTTGAGATAAGTCACGGGGATTTTAAGGGAGGTCAACGAGAAAGTGAGGGTTTGAAGGAGGTGTTTGGATTTGTGGAAGGGAGTGCTCCATCTTCGAAAAGATGGACATATGGCATGGAAAATGTGTTGTTGCTAAAACAACCAGAGTATAGATTGGGCAATTCAAAGAAATTGCTGGTTGTCTCTGAGGAGACGCAGTATAAAGTGTGTCCCGAGGATTCGTTGGCACCTTTGGGTGGCACTGAATCCAAAGATGAGCTATCGACGTACTTTTACTCGATAATGCCCGACTGTTTTAGAGGCTTGAAAAGTTTTGTCCCGACATTTGACCAGTGTCGATGGGCTGGGACGCCCAATGAAGGGGAAAGGAACCACTAAAAATTGTACCTGTAATTCAGGAGGTTCTGTCAAAATTGCACACCGATGCGATTGTTTTACTTCCTAAGAATGAAGTTAAAAATCGTACCTCGCTTTTCATTTCGAACACGTGTATAGTAGGAAGTTATCATAAAGTTGCGATGATTGAAATAGATTCAGTTTCCGATATATATATATATATATATATATATATATATATATATATATATATATATATATATATATATATATATATATATATATATATATATATATATATATATATATATATTGTGAGGATTCATTGATGAAGGCCATCCATTGATCCTCCCAATGCGAAATCTAAACCCCCGACGGAGTTCGCTGAGAGGCACAGGTGCGAACCACTGCGGACAATGGAGAGTCGCCAGTCTGTCTGGACTGTTGACAGTAAAACTACAAAGGAAATGTAGTTCTACCCCGCCTTTATGGATTACTGTCATCAGCTTGGGTTGAAACAGCCGAGATGGTTAGACGAACCGACGCTAGATACGAGGCCAATGACAGACCCAATGGAGTGACATCAGAACCAACCAGGACCAATCGAGGACCAGCTGCCGGAGCGCACCAAAATCCGAGCCGAGGAATCGGGAGAAGTAAAAAAATCCGTTTTGACTTGATCACATCCTGAGGTGCGTCGTTCTCAGAGACCCTTACAGGTCGACCAAATTTCTCCCTTTGGAGAATTCATTTTTGGAGTTTGGTGTGACCTCGCCCTGAGAGGACACCTACTCAGAAGCCTTGAGAGGCTGAACACTAAAGTCCCCGCGACTTTATTTAGAAGGAACGTCCTAGAGTTCCTGGTGTAGACCGTCACCAGACGTCTATAGTGAGATCCTGTGTGGTTTTGTGTCGCCGACGAAGTGATCTCCTCCCGAGATAAAATTGTGCGAGCATAGTGCCGTTATACTACTCTAGAACCGTTCTTCGGTGTAGACTTTTCTTCTGCTGGAGACTTTTTTTCTGCTAGATTAGAATTGAGTTGAGACGACCTGTCCAATCTAATTATTATAGACCTATGTCTACTTTCAGAGCCTTGTATATAAGAAACCATTAATCAAGAAAACTGTAAATAAAAATTCTTACATTAATTAAGCTAGACTGTTCTCTGTAGATTCTTCATCTGCACGCTACCCAGAGAAATCCACACATTACAATATATAATAATTAAGTCCTTTTGTGTTAAGGTTTATGAATAGTTTTCATATATAATGGTTGGAAATTATGATTATGCAATATAAATGATAATTGTGTTACATGTCTAAATTTTGGTTTTCTCAAGAAATTTTTACACATATAAGTGTGCTTAGTTATTTGTTAACTGAGTAATTGTGTCATATTGGATTTTAATGCAAGGAATTAAGGTTTTTTAGACCTTGTTAGTTTTATAAATGTGCAGTCTTGCATATGATTATATACTGCCATAACTGCATGTTTTGTGTCAAAGAGATAGACTAAAAGTCTAATTTTTAGTTTACTCATGAAATTTTACACATATAAGTGTGTTTGATGGTTTTAAATTTAATCCTTTACGGGTAACTGTACTGAGTAGTTTTTTTTTAATTGTTTATCCGTAGGTTATTTAATTAATTCTAGTAGGTTTTCAATTGTTAAAGTTATGTCAAATGTCGCAACCTTATATGACAAAGATACTTTGTGCTGTGAAGATATATGTGTTTCAGGAACATTAGTTGTGGATTGCATTGGCATAAAGCTGAAACTTTTTCCTGATCTCCTAGAAAAAAGTTTGTCTAAAAGGGGGAAGGGGGAAGCTGTAGCGTTACCATAGGGGTCCCTCTGACCACAGCTTTCATGGTGGTCCATGAAATTATGACCGGATGGGGGTATCCCCTTCTCTTTGGGCGATAGCGGCTTCGGAAGAACGTGTGGGGTCTTCTCTCGAGAAAAGAGAGAATCATGGAAAACCGAAACGTGAGCGGACGCAGGACGACTCTGCTCCGGATTGAATCTTCGGGACTGAAACCCTAATTTGTACAATATCTATTAGCCTCGGAATAGTTTTAACTTATATGTATTCTTCTATAATTAATTAAATGTGCTGTAATTCTAAATTTCGTTTTAATTATCTTCAAGCCACTCGCCACGCAAACTATACCCACGACGTTACAATGGGCATGCTCTCTCTCCCCTATTTCTCCTCTATGGTGGACACTCGTGTGGGGGTCGCACGACTGATGGTTGATAGCGATGAATCAGACGCTGTGACAGCTGATCTGACAATCACTCTGTCCTCGCGATCTGTTGTGACCCTACGTCGACCGCTACCATCATGACGCTGAAATCTGCCACTGTCCACCCACTGTTGCCAGCATCTTCTAATCGCTGCATCGCTTCGACTCACATGACGAGCGATTCTCCGATTTGCCCAACCTGCCTCTTTCAATCCAATGATACGATCTCTTTCAAACTCTAAAAGTTGCTCGTAAAGAGCGGTGAGTCATTTTTTCAGTCGTTGAAAGGTAGTCTAAATCGCAATGCAGCAGAAATTTTTAACAACAGTTCAAGAACAACTCCTTATATACATCTGCTGGATGCGCAGTTCCGATGCGCTGAAGATCGCACTATTCATTCATTGGACACCAAATTTTAATAATTTGCATATTTGGTCAAAACATTTTTGCATACGAAATTTCAAAGCAATCGGATGATTCCTTCTTGGTGCGTCGATTTTTTGTTATAGAGTGTATTTGAGTCAGTTACAATAATGTCAGTCGAAATAAATGGCTGTTCAAAAAACCAAATATACTTCCAGGAATGTTAGTGTTACTGAAGGACGCACAACTTCCAATGTGTACATGGTCACTAGGTCGCATCATTAAAGTAATCCCAGGCGCTGACGGAAACGTTAGAGTAGTCGACGTAAGCACCCCTATGGCTAACTTTAGGAGAGCGGTTTCAAACATTAGTATCGTAATTTGAACTTTAAAATTACCCTTAAATTGTAGATTGTACTGTAGAGTTATATTGGTGTGCATAATTATTTGTGTTTACAGTCTTCTTTAAGAATTTGTAATGTTTGTAGAATTAATTATATTTGAATATTTTTATGGATATCTATTTGCAATATTTGCAATATTTCAACGCCGGGCGGGATGTTCCGTGTTTGTAACTTTCGCCTTGGAGACGGCCCCGTGGCGCCATTTGGCGATCTTGTAACCTTGATGAAAGGAAGTGAGGAGAGTGACGAGTGTCGACTCCCAGAACGCACGCATGTGAATAAATGTTAAAGTTTATACAGTTCACTGTCTTATTCAATCGCTAAACCTCTGGACATTAGCGTTAGCTGGTCATATAACAAATATTTCAAACGTTATTAATTATGATTATTCATAAGTTTTGAGTTTAGACATAGTTAAATTTAGCATAAAATAGGTAAATTTAATGTATCAAAAGTTGGGGTTTTAATATTTCATACACATTTTCCATAAATATAACTAATTGCGGAGATATTCATTTTTCAGACTGAAATGGTCAAACCTCCATTGATTGAAAAATGGACTAAGCGGTCGAATAATTAACTTTTTATGACGCTTTAAATTTATTCGAATTGTTTTCACAAATTCCGAAATTAAATATCCAATGTATAAATTCAATTCAATTTCCAGTGTATATTTACACAGTATAAATTAATAAATATATTTATTTTCAGGTGACCTTGAGAGAACAATATTTTTTAATAATTTAAATATTTGGGTGTATCATAAAAATCAGTTATCTAGTCTGCATAAAAAGCACCTATGTTTGACCAAGGAGAGGCAATGGGGTCCTGAGCAGATACCAACACTCTAAAATGAGACTAAACAAAATAATTAATGAAAAATTAAATAAAAATGCGATGCATAACCTCAAAGTCGAAAATAAAAGTTATGCATAGTCAGGAAATTAAAATGTATCAAACATGAACCCATAAATTTAACTTGAATCAAATAGTAAAATCTCGATAACTTGTAAATAATCTAAACCAGTTCTATATATAAAACCAATTCGTAATTGTCTCTATAATGTAAAAATAAAACTAATATATATATAAACCAGTTCTCGTTTGTCTATTCTCAATACACATCTACACCGTTTGACCAATCCAAACCAAATTTGCTATACTTGCTCTTTAGAACCCTGCCAGTATATAACATAAGCTACATATTAATCTCCATTATATTTCTCTTGGGCGTGCAGAGAGGCTAAAAACAATTCGAAATCCACATATTAATAATATTGAGTATTTTTACGATGTCAGACCAAATTTGATACATTCATTCTTTAGAATCCTGCGGAACACATGGCCTATGTATTAACCCTCGTTCTATTTGTCTTAGGTAATTTTTAGTTAACGTCGTACTAGAGCAACACAACGGGCTATTGACGACGGTCCGGAATCAGTCCCTTAAGGGAAAGATTCGAGGACAACACCTCGTAATTTTGAACCACGGTCAGATGACGAAGCAACACCTCAGCTGGCACCCCACTCTCCAAACTTCCACGCCAACCCAACGTGAGGACTTTCGGCCACGACAGATTTAAGGTGCACCAGCCGCCTCTACACCATTCGTTTACAAACATCCATGCCCGAACCCGGATTCGAACCAGGAACCTTCCGATCTAGAGGCTAACACCTTAACCACTATACCGGTTGGTCGGCGACGACGGTCCGGGATGCGATATTCCACATTGACTAACTCCCGGGCACTCGCGTCGCCAAGGATTTCGCAACTACGCCAATCCCTGATGCCAACCTCGCGCTTTCTCGCGTTTCATGAGATTATTCGTGAACCGCAGTGATTGCGCGCTGTTTGTTTACGGTGAATTTAATGTTTTGCTATAACATTTTGTTTGCACCCGCGTTTTTTGTGCGACACCACTTCGCGAAATCAATTTCAAAATAAAACTCATCTGTTCAAATTCTTGCGACGAAGGCACTCTATCCAACACGTGTTGGTTAGTGAGCTGAAGCTTTCCAAAATTCTATTTCCTCCTCAGTTTGGATTGCACATCAAAAACGATTTTTTTTTCGTCAGTGCAACTATCCCCGTCTAATGCAAAAAAGAATTCCATCTTCAACTCGCCTAAATATTTATCTTTAAACGTGTCTATCTTCCATGATAATTGATAATCAAGCCTCTGGATAATAAACAAACAAACAATAGTTCGCGGTACGAGACGGGCGCGTTAACATGAGGACGTGGGTTGCCAATTTATGGGGGAGGGATTACCGCGGAACGACAGACAGCTTAAAAATTCGACTGGTTTGGCAAGCTTGGCGACGCGAGTGCCCGGGAGTTAGTCAATGTGGAATATCGCGTCCGGGATTAATCCTTTAAATGAAAGATCCGAGGACAACACCTCGTAATTTTGAACCACGGTCAGATGACGAAGCAACACCTGAGCTGGCACCCCACTCACCAAACTTCCACACCAACCCAACGTGAGGACTTTCGGCCACGACAGATTTAAGGTGCACCGGCCGCCTTGGAAAGGGCATGCCTACCTTTTCAGAGACTTTGGTATCATGCGGTGCCTCAGTTTGCATGAGGTGTGAGAAAAACGCTTTGTTAAAAATTTCAGGATGTCGATCGATTGAGTCAATTGAAATTTCATCTTCAATCACAGACCTCTTCATCGGATTATTTAGTGGGTCGAATTCGAGGTCGGTATATTTTCCATTCGTGTCTATCAACGCTTTGAACACATTCTGATACACTCATTGAGCAAATATAAAATCTCTCATCTGAATAGTCTAAATGAGACATCTTCACATTGTTTAAAAAGAACACATGGTAATGGCTGCAAAGGTTTACTTGTGCAGTGAAACTCTAGTTTTCTAAAAGGGATACTGATGAAAACGTAGTCAATCTTGGTGTGAAGAACATTATGTTAACCTTTTCAATCGCAGAATCTGAACACCGTCTGTAGGATTAATTGGTTGGGTCGGAAATTGAATTCGAGGCCACTGGCTTCATAAAAATGGGTCGGAAATTGAATTCGAGGCCACTGGCTTCATAAAAATGGGTCGGTATATTTCCCATTCAATTGACACCTACAGATTTAACGTGCACCAACCCCGATGCACTCTTTTTTGTTTCCCCCCATGTCAAGCGATTGGTGACTCAAATGGTCCGTGTCCAGATTCATGTCAAGCTTGGCCTTTTATATCCTCCGTCAGGAAAAAAAAACCTTTTTTGACCTTTGATATACGATCAGATAAGATAAAAAATTTTCTTACCTTTTTGCCCGACTGGCTATAAAAGGTTTCTGGTCCAGAAAAAGTTTTCATACCCTTTTATGATTTTGGCTGTAGGCTATACATTGTAGTTTTCCAACTACTATTTTGCCACAAACCCTGTTTCGCGGTTTTACCAGGCATCTGTCTATCCTCAAGGGATTTGTTTTGGGAAAGAAAGGCGATTGTTCGCTATTCAACAGTGTAGTATTCGTTTTTTTATGATAAAATTTAATATGATTTGAAAATAAGAACCGTTGGAAAACATAGCATGCCCTTTTTATTTGATTTTATTGCTGTATTTAATAAAAAAAAGAACATATTTTGTGCTTCATACACTGCTGGCCACCCAAATTGCAACACAAAGAAAGACAAGAGATATCACATCAAAATTTATTTGGTAGATAACATGTTGACCAAGTATCAAATGATTAAATTTATAGACTTCTGTGAAGTGTGGTTCCTGCCAAAATCAGTAGCCAGAGTAGCCGCCATTGTTGGAGATCACCGCTGCCACACACCTCGGCATTGATTCAAAGAGACTTTGGATGTGTTCTTGGGATACAGCAGACCAAGCAGCTTCCACACGTTGCCAAAGTTGATCTGTTGTGGCAGCTGGTGATGTAATCTGGATCAATCGTTGAGCAACCATGGACCACATGTTTTCTATCGGCAAAAGATCCGGAGAGCGAGCTGGCCAGGGAAGCAATTCAATCTGGCGGCTGACGAAGAACCCCTGGACAATGCGTGCCACTTGTGGTCGCGCATTATCCTGTTGAAATATGGCTGTGGGCAAGCCCTGAAGGTAAGGAAGGACAACTGGCTCCAACACCTCGGAGATGTAGCGCTGGCTGTTTAAAGTACCGGCAATGCGTACTAGAGGAGTGCGAGAGTGATATCCAAAACCGCCCCATATCATAATACCCGGTGCAGGACCAGTGTGGCGGTGCATAACGCAGCTGTTCAGCATCCTCTCTCCACGGTGTCTCCAGACTCGAATCCGACCATCGTGGTGTTGCAGACAGAAGCATGACTCGTCAGTAAAGACAATTTCATTCCATTCTGCCGTCTACATCCTTCTTTCATCGCACCATTGGCGGCGGAGACGTCTGTGGTTCTGCGTCAAGGTTAGACGAAGCAATGGATGTCTTGCGGACAGACCACTCTGCTGTAAATGGCGTCGAATGGTACGCGCAGACACTGGATGATGCGTTACAGACTGAATGTGCTGTGCTATGGTTCGTGATGTGGCTGAGCGATTCGTCACTGCCAGACGCACAATATGCCTGTCATCGCGTGAAGTGGTGCAGTGAGGTGGATGCGATCGTACACGTCGGTCCGTCGTACCCTCCTGAATCCAACGATCACATATCCGCATTACAGTTGTTTGGTTTCGTCCAACACGACTGCCGATTTCCCTGAAAGATAATCCATAATCTCGGTAGGCCACTATCCTTCCTCTGTCGAACTCGGATACTTGATCAAAAGATGATCGCTGTTTTCTACGAGGCATAATTGATCGTTTTTTTTAAAAAAAGCCACAAGAAAAACACAATTGCCGTACTTGAAATCGTCGAAATCTCCAAGCCTTAAATAGCGCTTTGAAGTGGCGCCACTGGCGCGCGTGATGTGCGTCTGCGCTGAAATTCTAATCATTTGCATATCTCACCTCCGGTAATGCATGTTGTAAATTTCATATTATTTGCATGCTTCCTTCAGGGTGTTGCATTTACGGTGGCCAGCAGTGTATAAATAGATTACAATTCCTATGCGCTAAGTTCTTGTGTTTAATTAGCGTAGCACAAAGAGGTCATTTAGTTATGTTTACACATATTTGAGTATGTATTCAATTCAGTGAACGCGATTAACACTCTATTAAGGACATCCTATTTTATTTTAAAATAACCGGTTTGCAACTACAGATTACGTAGAGGATTTATTCTTTAAAAATAATCTGGGTCAACGCAGTTGTTAACCTTTACTCACTATGTGCAGATCCCTTGTGAAATATAAGAGGACAACTATACAAAATTGGAAATAATTAACTACAGATGTTAACTACAGTTGAAAAGTGCATGAGTACGAGTACTAAGGAACATAACTAGAGTTTTTATGAAAAACTACAAATTAAAGCAACCAAACCGCAGGAAGAGTTCTTAGACGTGAATGGAAATATTCTACAATTAATTTTAAGTTTTTAAGTTTAAAAGAGTTTATCACAATTTCCACAGAATACCAAATGTGGCGCAGTAGAAAGTATTTAAATTAAAACAAATTTGATAACAATTTGAAGAGAGGAATAGAAATTAAGCACAGGTTGTATCTATTATTTCGAAAGTATCGCCAAGACATATTGCAAGAAGTACTAGAGTTTCGAAAGGTTTCCATTGAAGTTGAACTCTTCAGTTATTAGTCTTGTTTAGCGATTCATACCAAATATACGTGTCAATAATCCATAAATAAAATTTTAAAACAATCAATATCAAAACTATATTTATTTCCTTTGTGGAAAAGTAAGCTTCATGCATGAAAAATTGTGACTAGCAATGGATTGCATGGAAAGTAAAATTTTTCTGATTTCTCTCATTTGAATTGGTATCACTAAGAACATGATGACCATATATAATGTTCAAAATATATTCTTTAATCATTAGATTCATGTTAAACCATTTGTAAAAAGTATGTGCATTAGTAGTAGGCAAATTAAATTTTGAAAAAGAGCTTTATTTTAAACAGCATACAACAATAACTCCAAAATATTCCTAGAAGAATGTACTAATAGAAATAAGCAAAAGGCATTTGCAAACTATTTTTAGATGAATTCGAACATTATATATATATGTCTTATTTTTCAAATCAAAAGGAAATTTTATCAAGGAGCAAGAGTTAGCACTTTTTACTATTAACACCAGAAGAAGGGAAGTGATCAGTATGATCGCAAATTAATTTTAACGATATATAAACATTATTTTTCCATCAAGGGCCGTAGTAGCCTGTTTGCTAGAGGAGCAGATTATCAATAAACATTTTTGGACTTCGAAACTCGAACCAACCAACGGCTTCTTCAGAGGCTTCCCTTTGATTTGTTTCTGTTTGGGGACATTCAAATGAGAGAACAGTAAGGTGTGTCATACTTATCGTGCATTCTCTTGAAAAGAACGTGAGAAAGTGTGAAAACAAAACACTACACGAAATATGGCATTGGGACTATCATTTTTTCAAACGAAGAATTTATAAGAAAGCTGGCTCCATTTTGTTTTTTAAATAATAAAATTCCTGTGTTCACACTCTGTGTTTCAACACTCTTCCGAAATATTACAAACATCTCTTCCCAGACCGGGATTCGAACCAAGGACCAAGAAGACGTGCGTGGATAAGGAATTATTCCCAATTTCCAATACAGTTACGCTCCTTCATTACTCGCTGACACTAGATCAGTTCTTGGTTACGCACACCCACAAAAAATTATAAAATTTTTCCAGACGTTGAGTAATAAGTTTAGTTTTGAGATATTATTCCACATGGGGAGTAGTGCTTAGAGATTCTGTACATTTGTTTGAAATCTCACACCCCCCCCCGGTAAGTTTAGAGAGAGTTTATTTAAAAAATACTATAAAACGTCATTAATTGTTGTTTGTGATGCCTCTACCCGTTAACTAAAGTAGCTTCAAATAATAAATGCGATGGAAACTTTACTAACCCTGTGGTTAGGATCGACATGCTTAAACCATCCATAAATTTCTATGGAGAGGGGACTGAGGGGAAGTGGATTATTAAATCATGACCCAAGGTTTCTTTTATCATACACAGAAAGGCGCCATATTACAGTATAGTCGGGGGGGGGTGTCCCCTTCGAGTATTATTCCGAGTTTCTTATTTTTATATCATTAAATTAAAACAATCTAGGCTTTGTAAGCCGTGGAATATGTTTTTGTAAAGTGTGGGGTAGGTTGTTAATTTACCTCGCACTGGAAGCAACAAACACACGGGTTATTGGCGACGGTCCGCGATCAATCGCAAAGGGAAAGAACCGAGGGCAATACTTGGTAATTTTGAGCCATGGTCCGATGACGAGGTCAACACCTGAGTTGGCACCTACCTCCAAAGTTTTACACCGCACCAAAATTCGGAAATTTGAGGCCTCGACAAATTTAACGTGCACCAGTCCCTACCTGCGCGACGGTCTTTTAGTTAGTTGGAATTCGCAACCCTCCCTTTGCTAATCCGCGACTCTTATCAAACAAGGTTACCTCGACCCCTACAAGGCGGGCTATGATAAATAAATTGTTTCTAATACTTTAAAAGCCTTGTAGTCGCATGGTAAGCCGTGTTACACATTTCCAATGAGAAGCCAAATAATTTGTTTTGGCATCCCGTGAACTCGAAGACACTAGATTAGTTCTTGATTACCCAAACTCACAAAGAATTGTGTAATTTTCCCAGACGTTGAGTTATAAATTTAGTTTTGAGATTTTATTCCACATTAAGTATTGCTTAAAGATTCTGTACATTTGTTTAAAATCTTACTTCCGGTAAGTTTAGTTTATTTAAATCGAATTGGTTCCCATGCCAAAAAAGTTTTTGAGCCAAGACCGCCAAATCTATAGTAATCTCCGAAATTCCATTGCAACCTAGTGTGCCCCTAGGCGCTGCATTTCGCACCCAAAAGAAACATTCCAAAATTACATGGTGTTGTCCTAAAATCTTTCCCTTTAGGGACTGATCCCGAACCGTCGTCAATAGCCCGTTGTGTTGCTCTAGTACGAAGTTAACTAAAATTACCATTACCTGCAATTTGATGATCCGAGCATTCGAAAACAAAACCACAACACAGCAATTAATCCGATTTCTAATCTCTAGTAACAAATTCTAAGTCACAACTCCACTCTTTTGACTACCAATATACAAAATAAAAAATCTGAACAACAGAGGCTAAGCAGACAACTGTCGTATCAACAAACCTCAAAGCACCTTATAAACACTCTCAGAATCTTACTTAGCACGTGTGAACTGCGAATAGATACTCGGCAAAGAAGCGACAAATGTAATTAATATCACAAAGCTGCCTTTCAGTTTTCAAACATTGAAACCTTTTTTGAAAAGAAGAATATATTTCTCTTTCGTGAGAGATACAAGTGAGAACATTATTGCCCTGACTTGTCTTGCGAAATCCTGCGGACAATGACGGATCGCGTAAGTCAGGATTGCCCGGTCAATGATTCCTTTGTTCCGAGTGAAGTTCCTGGCTATTACTATGATAGGTTTGCGAGACGTTACTATCGTAAATTGACACAAAATTGTCATGTAGCTTCCCGGTATTTCGACAAAGGCAGTCCAAAAGAACGTGTGTTGCCCATCCAACCTAAAGATCATTCATTGAAGCACTTGCCTGATATTTTGATGAAAAGACAGCTTGGTTGTAAGAGCAATGCGTTTGCGAGTAAACTTTTGAAAATGAAAACTAGGAATCTAAAACTGACTGAAACAATAGATCTTTGTGCTACATATGCCTCTAATGTGGAAGAAATTGCTCTCTTAAAAGCTGGTCCTAACTCGTTTATTGTTGAGTATAGAGTGAGCACTGGGGCTGTACGTTTAATCTACGAATCATTTATTTCGGAAATACCTCATCGTTTCACCCCAGACAAGATCAGAAACGACCAATTTCGAAAGTATGCAGCTAGTCCACACACTACAGTAAATGATATATGTACAGGTTTTTCGAATGATGAGTGTATCATGTATGTCGGGAATAGTCTGAAGAAAAAAATGGGGGTAACTCAAATCATGTTTCGTCCATCAGCTTCAGATGGACTTGAGCGAGTATCACGTCACTTCACATGTATTTGTCCTGTCTGGTGTTGCAGCAGCAACAACTTTACTGAGCAATTTGCCCTGGGGTTAGAGGATGCATTTTCTATTAACTCTGCTTATGGAAACTTGTACTCGAGAAACCTTAAAGGCAATGTCCGTGGTGTTACTTTTAATGAAAAGGGACATTTGGTTTATTGTGCTCTTCACAACGGCAAGATGCTGATTACTGATTTGAGAACCCTAGAAACTGTGAAAAACAAGAAGATTGATAAAATTGGTTTAGATGAAGTTGTTTTAACGGCAGATGAGAACTACTTAATTTGTGGAGGTTTTGACGGCTTATTGTGTAAAGTAAGTTTTAATCTTTTTGCTCTTTTCGAAATATAATTATAAAAATGTTATAATTTATCTTAATGGTTATTTTTTAAGGTAGAATTGGGCAGTGCTTAGTTTTTGCTCCCTTTGTAAGGATGTTTGCTAACAGATCATTACCCACTTGCTGCATGCTAAACATATACCTAGTTCTAGGGCCTCGTAAAGTGAAAATTATTACGGAGAAGAAATTTTTCAGAAAAAGATATACAGTTAAGTAAAGCAATTCAAAATTAATCCTGTGCACAATAGGAGGTTGTAGTACAGATGTTGGTAAAGAAAGGGTGCAATTAAAGAAAATTAGATTAAGTTTATATATATAAACGTTTTAAACTGACAAACTTTGAGAGAAATTATCAAAATTAATTCAATGTTATTAAACATGTTAACAATCTAACCCACAAAAAAGTGAGATTTCTTGTTTTAAATTACTGAAAACCATTAAGGTGCTTTTTGTCAAAATAAAAGAAAGATTATATAAATTAATTTGTCATCAACCACCAGTCACAATATGATTGGCTTTATTATTTCATAGTTTATTGCAACATGGTACAGTATTTCAATAATTGTTCAGAAATCTCATTTCTGGTATCAGTCCACTATATGAAGATCGTGCGACGAGTATTACGGTGAAATCATCCAATAAAGTAAACAAAAGTTGTGTACCAATTTTAGGAAGATTGAATGAGGTAACAGATGGAGAAAGTAGACACACAGCAAAGCGTAAAACTCAGTTTCTATTACAATAAATTTTTAATGACTTCTAAATTTTTTTAATTAAATCAACGAAACAGAGCTTGAGCAACATAACAAAAATTAAAAGAGTTTAGTTGTATCTCTCATTTACAAAAGAAAAAAATACAACAATACATTATTCAACACTTCCTTATTGTTCATTTTTTTTTCTTCGCAGAGGATTACCCCAATCCAATCTTTGCATTCAGGGTAGTAAGCTTTGGCTTGTGTAGAGGTTTTGTGAGTCCATCTGCCAGTTGATTTTCAGTGCTAATCTTGGAAACTTCTATTTTGGTTTCCTGTACCTTTTCCTTGATAAAAGAATGATGCACCTTTATTTGTTTGGTTCTTCTATGGAACTCTGGATTCGGTGGAGTGGTAGCATCCGATGTATTAGTCGCCAAACAAGATGGCTACCATAGAGCAAAATCTGCACTGAACCTTTGCATACATTGCGTAAATAGGAATAATTTTTTTAAAAGGTAAAACTTTTTAATTCTCTGCAAAAAATTTTGGTGGAGTGGTAGCAAACAGGACAGTAGCGCCAAGGCGTTTGTTTTGGTCGCCAAACCAAGATGGCGGAAATCGCCATAACAAGATGGCGCTGTGTCCATGTAGCAAAATTCACACTGTGAACCATTGCATAAATGGATTTGATAGTAATTTTTTGTGAAATAAACAACACTGTAACTTTGGGAACCATTTAAGTACGATGCTTCGTGATAAATTGGTGATGGGTCTCAAAAACGAAAATATACAGAAAAAGCTGTTAGCAGAGGATAAGTTAACATACGAAAAAGCTAAGAGCATTGCATTCGCAATAGAATCTGCTCAGTGAGATGTGTGTGAAATTCAGAATCAAATGGTATCAATAAAAAAATTACATAGTTCGCAAGATAAAACTATCAAAAAAGATTTTTCTAAATTTAAGAAATCTGAACCTACAAAGAAGTTTGATAAATCTTGGAAATGTTACAGATGTGATAGTACTCAACATTTAGCTCACGAATGTAAGCACAAGAACACTCAGTGTAGGAATTGCTTAAAGAACGGGCATTTGGCAAAAGTCTGCCGCTCAAAACGTAACGAAACAATTAAACAAATAGAATCTTGTTCTGAAACTGTACCAGTTAATAGCGTTAAATCACCACGACATGCAAGGGATAAGATTTTATTAGAAATTTTTGTTGAAGGGAATAAATGTTTATTTGAATTAGATACTGGAGCTGCTATTAGTTGTATGAATGTGAATGAATTTAAGAAACTTTGTCCGGATGTAGCCATTAAGCCTACCAAATTATTGCTTAGGAATTTCGATAATTCTATGATAACATCAGCTGGCCAAGCAGTGGTGCAAATTCAATACAAAGATCAAATTAATACAGAAACTATTTATTTGGTACATGCAAAAGTAAACACAGTTTTTGGTCATGAATGTTGAGAAATTTCCAATTAAACTGGAGCTCAATTAAAGCAGTTCGGCTTGAAAATTGTAATTCTCGAACCAATAAATTAAATATCTTGCTTCAAAAGTATGAGAAAATTTTTTCTCCGGGTATCGGGAAACTGGAAAAGTTTTGTTGCCATCTTCAAATGAAACCTAATTACAAACCGGTATTTTTTAAACCTCGACCAGTACCATTTGCTTTAAAAGAAAGATTCGAAACTGAACTTAATAGGTTAGTTGCAGAAGACATCATTGAGCCGGTGACATATAGTGATTGGGCTACACCAATTGTTCCTGTTATCAAACAGAATGGGAACCTACGAATCTGTGGTGATTATAAGGTGACTATCAACCCGGGACTAAAAATTGAGCAGTATCCTTTACCCTGTATTGAGGACATTTTTGCTGAACTGTCAGGAGGGGAGTTCTTTACTAAAATCGACTTATCTGAGGCATACCTTCAAATGTTAGTTGATGAGCAGGACCGACATCTACTGACGATCAATACTCACAAGGGTTTGTTCCGTTACAAGAGAATGAATTATGGTGTAGCCTCTTAGCTCTGGCAGTGTGGCAGAGAGCCATTGAACAAGTTTTATCAGGCATCGCGGGGGTACACGTATTTTTAGACGATATTACCGTAACGGGGAGAAATGATCAAGAGCATTTTGAAAGGTTAGAATTAGTACTACAGAGACTAGAAGAATATGGTCTCAGAGTAAATAAGCGTAAAAGTGAATTTTTAAAGAAATCTGTGAATTATTGTGGTCATACAATTAATAAATTCGGCCTCCACAAAACACAAGAAAAAATCGATGCAATTACGAAGGTACCAGTTCCAAAAACTGTATCTGATTTGAAGAGTTTTTTGGGTTTAGTCAATTACTACGGAAAATTTATTCCCAACTTATCTACTCGTGTCGCTCTTTTCAATAATTTATTGCAGAAAGGTACTAAATTTTTTTGGACTGCAGAATGTGAAAAAGCTTTCAAGGCATTGAAACAAGAAATTGCTTCAGACCGAATTTTATGCCATTATGATCCTAAGTTACCTCTGGTATTACAAACTGATGCATCACCAGTTGGAATAGGAGCAGTTTTAAGTCACATTATGCCAGATGGTTCAGAAAAACCATCAATGTTTGCATCAAGATCATTGACTAAAGCGGAACGTAATTATTCGCAGATAGACAAGGAAGCATTGAGTATCATATGGGGAGTAAAGAGATTTTATCAATATTTATTTGGTCGACATTTTGATCTCGTAACCGATCATAAACCCCTAGTATCAATTTTCGCACCTAATCGTAGTTTACCATGTCTATCAGCAACACGAATGGTTCATTATGCACTTTTTCTCCAAGCATTCAGTTATACAATCAAGTATCGAAACACTAAGAATCATGGCAATGCCGATGCACTTTCACGGTTACCACTAGCAGTTGACAAGGACTGTGAGTACTTGACTGAAGCAGACGTGACAAATATTTCGCAAGTTGAATTAATGCCTGTTACAGCAACTGACATAGCTAGAGCTACTAAAACTGATAGGAAATTGTTCGAACTGTATGAAAGTTTAAAATCTGGAACTGAATTACCTGTGCCTTGGAAAGGTAGAGAATCTGAATTTTCATTGCAAAATGGTTGCATAATGTATGGTCATAGAGTATGCATTCCTGAAAAGTACCAGAATCAAGTTTTGGAAGAACTTCATGTTGGACATCCTGGAATTGTCAAAATGAAGGCCATAGCTAGAAACTACTGCTATTGGCAAGGTATTGATGCCAGTATAGCCAATTTTGTTCAGAACTGTTCAGCTTGTATCGCAACGAGGAACGAACCAGCAAGGATAAATCGACATCCGTGGGAATGGCCAAATGGACCTTGGCAAAGGATACACGTTGACTACGCTGGTCCTTTTATGGGGAAAATGTTTTTTGTAGTCTCTGATGCATATTCGAAGTGGATAGAAGTCATTCCGATGAAAAATATTACAGCTAGTTTTACAATTCATCATCTTCGTATTCTTTTTGCTCATTATGGAATTCCCTTAACTTTGGTTAGTGATAACGGCGCAAGTTTTACTAGTTACGAATTTCGACATTTTTTGAAACTGAATAATATTAAACATATAACTTCAGCACTGTACCATCCTGCTACGAACGGACAGGCAGAAAGAATAGTACAGTTATTCAAAGCTTCGTTTAAATCGAGTAGAGGTGATTCTGGAGATCTAAATGTGAAATTACAAAGATTTTTATTACAGCATAGAATAACTCCACATTCTCTCACAGGAGAAACTCTGAGTGCCTTGTTTTTGAAGAGATGTATTCGCACTAGGCTTGATCTTTTTAAACCAAATTTGAGAGACAAAGTTGTTCAGAAACAGAGTTCGAGACTTTACACAGAATCTATCTTGCGTGAGTTTCAGGAAGGGGAGAAAGTAGCCGTAAGAAATTATTCCGGACCTACCAAATGGAAAATTGGAACAATTATAAACCGAGATGGAACTTTGAGTTATAGCATACAAGTTGGAAATGAAATTTGGAAGAGACACGTTGATCAAATAAGGAAATGTGGGAAGTCGATTGAATTATCCCAAGCTGGGGCTACTGAAATTTCAATTTACGATAAAGAATTGAATTTTCCAGATGAGCCAGTATCCGATGATGTTGCTGAATCGAAACCACCTGTACCTGAAGTTGTCCCTGAACCTAAAGATGTACCTGTACCTGCCACTCCAAGTGATGATATACCACCTAAGCCTGTACCAGACGCTTCCGGAAAGCCGAAAACTGATGTGCCACTCCGACGCTCAAACCGAATCAGGAGACCTCCAAAGAGACTCGACCTGTGACTCTATATTTTGTCGGGGAGGAACTGTTATGTATCTGGCAACAGCCAGATTAGAGAACCTTCCAAGCTGTGTGACGCGCGTGTGCTTTTTTGCCTTTTTGGGTTCCATAGTTTCGTATTGTACATGTTCGGTGTAGTTGTTGTTATGCTCGTTCGTGCCTGTGTATCTTAATGGTAATAAATGTTCTTTGCGTGTATGTAAAACGAATCGTATCGTCTCTCGGTCTACCTGGCATACATGACAAAAACTTACCCTCATTTTGTCGCCACATTGTAAATTCTGTTAATTTTTTGGACGTAGGCTAGAAAATTCGATGCACAAGAGTAAATTCGTCTTATAACGGAGGAAGATGCCCGGATAATATCTCTCGATGGTCTCAATGTCACCGTGTTTAGCGGCAGCAAGTACATCTGCAAATTTGCTACTGCCGACATTAGTTGCGGGAAGAGTACCAAACTCCTTGAATATACCATCCTTTCGGCAATATGCTGCACATTCCGCTGGTGATCCACGAGCAGCCTCAAAATGCGAATTATTGTCAAGCTTCTTGATCTCGGATATTCTACCCCGTTGTTTAAAATACATTTAGCCCTGCCAATGGAGGCATTTAGTCTTCGGACAGATCTCCCTACCGAAGCAAATATATTCATAGCAATCTGAGTTCGTGAACGGCTCATTCTCAACTTGAAAAGAAGTAAACACCAACCTTTACGCCAAAAAAAGACGGATGTGGTAACCTTTTCAGTTTTTTCGAGTTTTCGTGCTTTTCATCCATTTTAAGGCAACTCTATTCAGAAAAAACTCTGTAATGCATCATTCGTTGGATTTATGTTGATTCTGGTATTTGTTTGTCGATTCTTTCAAGTGAGTTGCACTTTTATTTTGCTTTATTAGGGTTTACTCCTCTTGAATTTTGCGTAGCAAGTTGCGCTAACGCAAAAGTAAAGAAAAATATCAGCTATATATATAAAATTGATTTTTAAAAACGGAAAATCTTTTTAATACAATGAAACAAATTTTACTTGCAAATCTTCATCAATTAGGTCCAGGTTTAACTCCTTAATTTTTAAAAATTGTCAGAAAGATGTACAAAAGTGAGAAAAAAAATCGCTGTTTAGAAAATCGTCTGGATTTTGGATGTCCAGTTTTCGGACTTTGTACTGTATAACTAATTGTATTAATTCTTATTTTATTTGCAAAAATGTTTGATGAGACCATACATTTAGAAATTCTAAAGATATATTTCAGTAATTTATATCAAAAACACACTAGATGGCCTTTGTCTAGGAAATTCTCAAAATGCACAATGCTTAGGAACCAAAATGAGGGTAATACTGGACCATGCCCGGGTGAGCACTTAATACTGTGGTTTATACTCATGGAAGCCAATGATGATTGTGTCTTGCTGGCAGGCGGGTGCCTTGCATTATACGCTTCGACTTATCTACGACAAAATTCCTCCAGGTACAATGGTTTATACGCATTGAAACCTTGTGCGTTATACACTGTGACTTATATACAAAAATATTCCTTCTGGTGCTGTGGTAAAAAAAAATTCCTTACTTTCAATTCCATATCTTCATGTCTGACCAGGAATATCCCCATTGAGATGCCCACACAATGCTAAGTAAATTGCTAGAATAAGTCTAAATGATATTCCATCTCACACACTTGTGGATAGTAGTACAAACTTCATTCCTTTTTTTCTCTTATCGAAAAATATCTGGTTAATTATCATGATCATAGAAAAGGACCAATTTATCTACAAAAAAATCCCTATTTTCAATTCCATATACAGTACAAAGTCCCAAATCCGGAAGTTTTGCTTACCAGTGTTTTTTTTTCAGTTCTTTACATCATTCCGAGAATTTGAAAAAAAAAAAAAAAAATTTAAACCTAGACTTGATGAAACAACGCAAAATGGACATTTTCAAAGTCAATACCATACAGAAAAATTAAACTATTTGCAAGTGAAATTTGCAAAAAAAAAATATTCAATTCTTTCTCAATAAGATCTTTAATGTAATCCATTCTTTCCTGATAAAGCTGCAAAATATTTTGATCTATGAAATTTCCTTCTGTCAAGTGTGATGCTTTTGCTTTCCACTTTAAACAGTCCTCCATTCTCTTTACGATAGTCATTAAAATATGTTTTCTTGTTTACCTTTAGGCTACATCTATTTGGTCCTGAGATAAATTCACTGTTTGGAAGTTTATCTTGAGTTTGTAGAGTTAAAAAAAGATTTTTCTTAATATCAGGAACATATCATAGATTTTCAAGAACTAAATGAAGAATAGTTCCATACACAAATGATTCAACTTCAATTGTTCCTTGACCCAAAACTTTAGCTTCTCGTCCATTTGCTAAACTTACTTTTACAAAGTGCTCAAATTTTTGCACCTGTTGTGTTAATGAAAAAATATAGAGATGATAGAAACATGGTCTCCATTCAGTCCACAGGAATTGAAGACTCCACAAAAAGTTGGATAGCGCACCAAAGACTAAACCAAATATTCCAAAACTGCAAATCCTGTCAAATTATTAAAACAAAAATAGAGCTAATTGTATTTGTAATTGATGTAAAAAACATACAGAACATTTTGCTTGAACATTTTCTAAGTAGTTTTAAAATAAGTGATATAGGTTTGTTATGAGAAACATCCTAACTGAAGGCAATATATGTTAATTATTTAAATTAAAAAAAAATTCAAAGTAATAAATAAATCGGATTTTAATATACCTGTCAAGTAAACAGATGCAGAATTTGGTGTGCATTGAACAGGTTGGTTCTAGTGTTAAGAGAGCTATTGGCTATTGTTGGCCATCGAATCAAAAGTGCTCATTTAATTTCTAAAGCTTGATTATTGTTTACAGAAGGTTTGCTCTTTTTTTAAGACAAATTACTGCATATGGTTATTGTTATGAGAGGTTTAAATAGGAAATGTGGAATCCCTTGATAAGCTTTTACTGTCCGTACAAAAATGTAACAATTTTGTACCTGTACTTTACCACGTATGTGTATAAAGCAATAACAAGTTTTGAGTTATAAATGAAATAATTTTAACATTTAGTAAGATTTAATTTCTGAAGTGTTATTAAAATGTAATTCATAGAAACTTTGGTAAGTAGTACTATTTACACACAATGTGCTTCATCGTATATTGTATTTGGAAGCTCATTTCTCAATCAATGCATGATACACAACTGAAGTTGCATAATACTATCAATGCATGACACATTTCTGAGTTGGCTATGACAGTTGTTTTTGTAGTAACTATTAATTTTAATCCAGGAATTCAGAATTCTAATTGAAAGGAGAGGCTTGTATTCTTTAATCTGTATAAATATTTCCTAACTAATGGAAGTACCTAGCAACTTGCAAACAGTGCAGGTTCAATTTCTCTTAGGCTCGATTCCACCTTGGTTGTATTTCTTTCCTTGAGTCAGTAAAACTTTCCTTGGATGTGTGTGTCCTTTAATTAACGTTAGCTGTCTTGCGTATTTCGCAGTATGACCATATAGGGCCTTTGCACCATAGAACACCAAACAACCTAACCATTGCTAAAGTTTTTATTTAATGTTAAAAGTTATTCTATTTATTTAGTGTACTGGTTGATCTACATTTCATTCTCTAATGATAATTTATAATTATATTCTGATAAAGAATTAAAGACTAAAAAAAGTAGTTAACGATAAAAGTGCCAAATTGATTTTTTCATTTTAAAGTGTTAAATGAGCAATCCTTTACAATGTGGCAAATATGCAAATGCCTGGCAGAACTCAAAGTAGTTCAAAAGAATGTGTAAAGAGGTCGCGCTGGTGTAAACGTTCCTGTGGGCTGCAAAAACAGTTTTTTGTGCGATTTCCCAACATTTTCGCTTTTGGCACTTACTATGTTACCACTTTTAGTCCTCAATTCTACAAGTTATGAATGCAGTACACTTCCACTACATAACTGTAAATTAGCTTTAACCAAGTTTAAATATTAAATAAAAATCTTTACATAAGTTAGAGGAGGTACTTACATGAATGAAAAAATCCAAGTATGTTTTTAGTTTTAAACTTTTAAAAGCTAATTCTACTTATTTCTTCAACCTAGTGGTATACACTTTATTTATCTAAGGATAAATTAAGATTGTATTCTGGAAAACCCTTCCTATCGGTCTAGTAGTCAGGGGCTATCCTCTGGATTAAAAAGTTCCTGATTCGAATCTGGTGAAGGATGGATGTTTATTCATCTGGAATAAATGTGTGGCCTCTATAAATAGGTTCTGCCTAGAATGTATGTAAGGTGTGTAACATTAACCCACCTCTATTACACTGCGGTAACAGGAAGTGGTTCACAAATCCGCTCTTGTAGTGCCATAATGATAAATGTTCAATTCGTCGGGCATTAGAAAAGTATTCTGGAAAGAATTCTTCAGTAACGTAATTGAGAGTATGAAAACATTTTGTTGTTATGTTTATATAAATGATTAAAAACAAGAAACTTGCATATGCCTTGAAAAATATGTCTGTACAACTCATGTGCATTTGTATTTAATGTTTTAAATTTTCTAATACTTTGTTGCATAATATGTCAATTGATTTTCTAATTTGAAAAATGAATTCATAGCTAGAATTTTCTTAGTTTCATTTTCTGGTGGTTTTGTGCAACTTACATTTCCTGAACAATTGGGACATTTCTCCTGTAACCATTATAGGCCGCAGTAGCCCGGTTGAAAGAGTAACGGATTAGTAACCACAGGGTTGCGAGTTCGAATCCAACCAAAGACCGTTGGGCCTGGTGCACGCTAAATCTGCCATCGCCTAAAATGTCCTCACGTTGGCATGGTGTGGAAGTTTGGATAGTGCTGTGGCAGCTCACACAGTTGTTGCCTCATCATTTGACCCTGTTTCTAAATTATGTGGTATGTCCTTCCATCTCTCCCTTAGAGGATTGATTCAGGACTGTCATCAGTTGCCTGTTGTGTTGCTCTAGTACAACGTCAATTAAAACATTTACCAACCTACTCGTAACCATTATTCAATTCGCCCCTTGCTCAAGAATTGTGAGTCAGAATGCAAAACCAAAAGAGAATGAAACTCCTAAAATTTGACTTTTTTAAACTTGATGATACAAATATTTTTACTGCAATATTTCAAGGAAAAGTCCTTATGTAATGTTATGATTACTAAGATCCTTTATGCTGACTGATTACAAATGCAAAGATATGAAACACAAATTGTAGGGGAACTTAGAAATTAAAATTGATTAACTTATAAAAAAACAATGGAAACATTAAATTTGAAAATTATAAAGATTTGTGCACTAAGTAAAATATATCAGGCTTTTGAAATTCTGCATTTCTTTTGCAGAGATTGTGTCTCCCTCTTTGAGTGTAGCTCACAATCTTTGGTCTGAATGGTACCTTTATTAATGGTACCTAAATTAAACGGCTATACTAAAAATTTATTGTTTGGTACTGCTTCACATTATTTGTCACTTCATGAAGTAATTTCAATTACACAGAACACAATAATTTACATGAATATAATTGCTGATAGACAGCAGGGGAAAAGGAAATACATTAATTAAAAAGGCTAGATTCGGATAACTTTCTGAATTAATCTTAAAAAATTTAATTTTGATACATAATGAAGGTTTGAGTTTTTAAAAACATTTCTACAATAGAAATCTGAATCGCAAACTTTAGAAACTCTTAGTTCATAGGAAAATTATTTTGTATTATTTCTTACTAGCCACTGCATTGCCCATGACAGTTCTTTTCGTGGGGTCAAGTGTGACCACTGCTCGCCAATTCCGGTGATTGCTACGCATTACGATTTGGTTTGCTTTGCAAATCAACACCAAAGTCCAACACTGTTATTGCCAAGTGCTGCCAAATTCGAGTTGCAAAGAGATCCAATCGGCAGGATGTCTCAATCTCTTGCAGAAATCTAAATATTCACTTGAAAACTTAAAAAAAAAAAAGAAAATCAAATGTATAAGGTATCGATCTAATGTAACATTTTCCTTGACCGTGAGAGTTCTTTTCATGGGGTCAGGTGTGACCACTGCTCACTAACGCTCACCAACCCCGGAGATTGTTACCTACTTCCATTTAACTGCATAGAGATCCAACAGGCGTGATGTCTCAATCTCTTGCGAAAAAAAAAAAAAGACTTGCCACTGTGTGCTCCCCCGAAGGTGGCGGCACTTGAGTGGATGATCCTACCAAGCTCCTCCTGATGACAACTAATTCATGTGCTTACAGTAACAAGCTTACTGCAGTCCATCAAATATCTTAAATTTTAATCTGACTCCACCCTAACCTGATATGCACCAACAATCATTCCACTCACCTTCAATACTGAAGATGAAGGTCCCTACAGGGCCACAAGCTCCATCAACTTAA
Organism: Metellina segmentata; assembly: GCA_947359465.1. NCBI lineage: Eukaryota > Metazoa > Arthropoda > Arachnida > Araneae > Tetragnathidae > Metellina > Metellina segmentata. The sequence continues at coordinate 17,220,521 of OX375884.1, read as the reverse complement.
CATATGTCTGCCAGCACAGTGTTAGCAGTGACAATTCTTTTTGTGGGGTCAGGTGTGACCACTGCTCGCTATCCCCCGGAGATTTGTGCGCAAACCAAATGGGAATTTGTATACTAATGGATAACAGCCATCACAGCCTTGCCCGTGGTGTTCAGAGTGATAACAGAACCTGGAAATCAGATAATTTTTTAATTCTGGAAAAATCAGGAAAATCTTGGTAAAAATAAATTTAGAATCTGTGATTCCTTTGTGCTGTTGCCATTCCAAAGAAAACAATATATTAAATGCTAATAAATTAATTTTGAAATGTTCTAGATTAAATTTTAAAATTTGGGTGAGACAGAAAAATTACAAAGAATTTAGAATACCTGTGTGCCAAATTTTATTATTGCAAGTGCCATTGGTTCGTCAGGACAGTACACACAGACAGAGAAACTCTTCCTTTTATGGGTCATTCTTGCAAAATAGACAAAATTCATGTCCCTTCAAAATTTATAGAATTCTATCACTTTGAAGATTTTGTCAACTTTCAAGAATAGTTTAGGATCACTTTTATAATCTACAGAATTAGAAAATTAATGACATATTTTTTTTTATTTTATACATTTAAAAAACTTTAAAATATCAAATATGATATTTGACATGTCCTGGCATGTTCCTGAGTGAAATTTTACAATTTCTTCATTCATTAGGGTTTTAATATTTATTTATATATTCTTGTGTAAATAATTTATTCTGCTTCTTTATACATTTGAAAGGTTATTAGTTACAATAATGGAAATATTATTGCAATAATTTCCAAATGTAACTTCAATAACTATGGTCCCAAGTAATATCATCATTTTCCTAGCATCTCAGATATCATTATGTGGGCAATTAATTGATGACAGCACTGAGTTAAAAGAATACTTTTCAAGTGTTCTGGGGTTGAGGTTATTTAAATAAATAACTGCCATTTTGAAAAGTTATCAACTTTTTTTTTGGTCAGCACATAAAGTTCAGAGTTTAAGGTTTATGTATATTGCAGATCATTTTCCTGGCTTTGATAAAAATTAAATGTTTGTAGTAAATTTTTATTTTTTTTTATTATCAAGTGGATAAAAGATATTTCTTAAATGTGTGTGAAATTCAAACTGAAATTTTTAAGGGTTCATCCATTAAGCCCTGAACAAGCCTATTTCATCATTATCCTGGCCATCATTGTCCTGCCTTTAACATACCAAGTCAATGATGTCAAGACAGGAAAATGATGTTTTATGTTCAGTATTTTATAAATATTTAAATTATTAACTGAAGACAAATATATTCTTTACTTTTAACTATTAACTTTTGATTATTTATTATCCATTGTAATTTTTTTAATAGTAAAATACCTTATTTGAATTTTGGCTTGAAATTTTGAAACTTATTTGTTTCTTTTATTTAAAACATAATGTTTTTGTCATTGCACCTAAAAATGTCTAGATATTACTAAATATCCTTTATCACATGCTCTTTTTTATAAGTTGTAAACAATATATGGACAGATATGAGTGGTAAAAGAAACAAACATATGAGGAAAGGTTGTTAAAGAAAAGGTTAGCTGAGAAACGTCGTCAGGAGCATATTAAAAAAAAATCCATAACGTTTGATACAAGATAAATTGAAGAGGCATGTGAAATATATGTTAACCAAAAGAAGAAAGGAGTGGTAAAGCCTATATAACCAAAATGAGTTCGAGGCAGAAAAGGGGATTTATAAAAATAGGAAAGAAAATTCAAAACTCTATCGCTTAAACAAGAAATTGTCATCCGATAGAATTGGCTACCCAAACCAAGTGAAAGTGGTATAGATATTCAACTTTCAGGTTCTTCAAACCCAGACACAACAAGAGATGATAATGTTAAGAAAAAAAGTTAATGAAAAAAGTTAGAAGAGATAGAGCCAAGACCTACATTCGTATTAAGAAACTGGAAGAAAAATTTAAAAAATATACAAGGCAAATAGAAAAATACAAAAAGAAATGCTACAGATCAAAAATAGCTGAGAATTGATTGCAGTAATTTAACACCACACAGCAAAAAACGTAATCTGTTAAAAAAGCATAAAAGTTGCAGTAATAGCTATCCACAATGTTCCTACTTACTAATAATACTTAAATATTCGGGAATCCATAATTTCCTGAAGTGTCATGTTCCTAGTAATTTTATTTATGTACTTAATCAGCTGAATTAAAAATACATGGTCATATGAAATGTTCAACAAGAAATTTATATATTTTTTTCTATTTTCATCATTGTCCTGGCAGGTTCGTCATTGTCCTGCCTTCCAATATTTTGAAATATTTTTTTCCTTAACAAAATGTTAATAATTTAGATTGGTGATATTTTTAATTTACTTAATGAACATGGTAGAAAATTATTAGGCCAAAAAAATAAAGTTTTAAAAACCTTCGATTGAAAAAAGAAGCCAATTTTTCCTATTTCACAAGAATGACCCTTATAATAGTAGAGATTGAGCTGTAGTTATCAAATTATTAAATATAAAATGAACCTTCAAGGTTTATGAATTTTTACCTCATGATCATAAGAAATTTATCTCATACTTCTCACTTTAACTCACATTATCACATACTTTAATTGCTATGGCATTCATAAATGAATACTTAAATCATGAGTTAATGTATCAAGAATACTCTGTTTAGTATTATAGGTACTTTAACTTAAGATGTTTTAAATATTTATTATAAATGGCATACATTGAATTAAAATTATAACATTATTCACTGATTTGCTCTAGTTTGATACATTTTTGTCGTTTTGAAGGAGTAAAATCTATCGCTTTACAGAATATTGCATCAAATGGTTAATTTAATTTTCTTTTTTAGTTGGATTTACGGACCTATAATAAAGTTCTTGAGTACATAGGCCATGTACATACACCATGGAAAACTCCCTTTAGTATAAGTGAACCACATGACATTTTGTGTGCCACTGGATCCGATAATGTTACAAGGCTGTGGTCTTTAGCTGATGGAGGGGATCCACTTAACTATATACTTCCACCAATAGAAGGGTCATTTTGTCGATCCTGCTTGATGACTGATGGCTCCAGAGTAAGTGTCTGCATGACACAAAAGCATAACGCTATGATTTATGACGTTTATACTTAGATATATTTTAAACTGAACATAATCTGACATTTTTTAGTAAATGGAAAAAAAAAATTCACGCATGGTTGTTTATGTTTCGAAGAGTTATTCATATTAATAAATTCTGTATTATAAAATATTTCTTTCCACTATATGTGTACATTTTTATTAAATATATTTCATAAATTGCTTTACAAAAGATATGAATAAAAGAATGTCTTGTTAAGTCTAGTGTTCGAATGACTAGCTATTATTCAATGTATCTACACTTCAGTTCAATTATACTTCAGTGCACAACAAAGGTTTAGGTATTTAATTTTTTCCTGACTTATCACCTTTTCCACCCTAATGTTTTATTTTTTAAAAGTACCTAAATTTTGATTGAAAATAAACTAATGGGAAAATACTTGATAAACAATTCTTGCATTTGTTCTGAACACAAAGAAATATTTATCTTGTACTTCTCACACTTTAATTAACGCCATTCCTTACTTTAATAGCTATGCTATTTATAAAAAAAGTTAAAATCATAGGTTAATATATCTATATGTAACTATATATAGTATTGTAGATATATTAACCTATGAGATTTTAAATATATAGAATGAATAACATAGCATTAAAATTAGAGCATTATACACAAAGTTGAGTGTAATACCATCTTAAAATGGCACATTAAATAATTGTTAAAACGATATTTAAGACTAACAAATATTTTGTTGGCAAACACACCAGCGACAAAGTATAACTTGTATTTAAGATATCACACATTTTTTTTATTCCATGCGTGTGCATAATGCTATACTGTATTTAGCATACTTTATTTTACTTAATAGTTCAATTATTTAAGTATTTGTGGTTTTGATAATTATACTTCTAACAACTGAATGAAGGAAGATTCAATGTTTTTGACTATGTTTATACTTAATTTGCAATAACCATTCATGCAGTAATTATGAGCATTATGTTCAGATGAGGTTAATGTCATTATTCAAATGTTGGTACATTAAAGATTGTTAAAATGAACGTGCAACAAGCTACAAATTTTGTTTTACATAAAACTTAATTCCAATCATGCTGTTATGGAACGACTTAAAGACATAAAATTATAACTTCTATGTAGAAATGATTACATTTATTTCGTACTATTCTATGTGTTCACTAGACTTTATTTACTTAACTAGCCACTGTGTGGCTAACACAGCATTGCCCTTGCTGTACTTAGTTGTGACAAGTTAGGGGTTAGGTGTGATGATTGTGAACATTCGCCAACCACCAGTGTTTGCTACGCATTCCCATTTGGTTTGTTAAAGTTGCCTTCGCAAACCAACACTACGGGCAACGCCATGATGTCCTCGTCATTGTAAAATGCGGCCAAATTCGAAATGCGAAGACATCCAATCAGTGTGACGTCACAATCTCTTTGAGAGAGTGGTGCCAACTCAGGTGTTATTCATCATCTAACCATGGTTCAAAATTACTCTGTGTTGTTCTCGTCTCTTTCCCTTTGGGGATTCATCCCGGACCGTAGTCAATAGGCTGTTGTGTTATTCGAGTACTTTAAATAAAATTACCCAATTTTCTTGGATATTTTCCTTAGGGGATTGATCCCAGACCGTCGTCAATAGCATGTGTTGCTGTAGTATGACGTAAATTAAAAATTACCTTGGATCTTTCCCCTTGTGAATTGATCCCGAACCTTCGTTGATAGCTCATTGTGTTGCTCAAGAATGACGTTAATTAAAAATTACCATTTTAAATTTTCCGCAGATTTCAAATTCGTTGAAATTTTTACTACGCATTCCCATTTGACAAAACACACTAGAATCGATTCTCGCTGAAAATATACTTGCTTCTTTTCGAGGTTAATCAATGCGAAGGTTACGACCAAGGTACGGGTGACGTTGCATTCTGCAGCAAAAGACTACGTTTGAGTCAGAAAACAAAAAAAAGAATAAAAAATCGTAGAATTTCTGTTAATTCTTGTATTATTTCTAAAATCTATCTTATGCACATGCATCTTTTACACATTTTACTGCAATATCAAGCAATTTTCTATTTTCAAAAATTATAAAAATTAAAAGTTTGTTTTTGAAAAAGTTGAGAAAATTGAATGGTGAAAGAGGAGTAAGAAAGCATGCAATGTGTTGGTTTGGGCAATGCAGTATCTTTTAAACCCAAGACCAAACTTTACTCAGATAATAGAGAGATAGAAAAATTAGAAGTATAGTTTAATAGAAATATTTTTAAGTGTTAAGGTCATTTTCATCTTTTAATATTAAATGAAATAGATTAATAGACCAAAATTAAAGGCAAATTTTTTTTCTTGACTACAAAGTAAATTATTTTACTACTTATCTGCATTTTTAAAAATAGCAATGTTTGTAGATGTAAAATGTTACTTTAGAAACAATTAATTAAATTCAATGAAATAAGTCTGTCCCATATGTGAGAGAGAAAAAAATGAACATTTAATTTTGTACTTGACTACTTTTCCCCGAGAGAGTATACCTCTACACTTATAAAAATAACCATATCTGGCAAGAAATTTTAAGTCATATCTATTTATAAAAAGTAAAAAGATATCCAACTCTCACTCCAACACCCCACATACAGTTGACCGTGGGAGAAACACGGTTTAAGGAGATCGAGTCCTACGACTTTCAGGGATTATCCTTGTGCCTTGTTGATGCTCATAACGAAACTTAAACGAACCGGGAACTGAAGATTTTGAAATTGGAATGGGATATCAGAAGGGATGATTGGTATTTTAGGAATTAATACGTCTTTGCCTGCGGTGTATCCAGTCACGATGGTTTTCTTCAATAATATTTGGCATGAGTTTGTTGACAGTCTCGTGCCATTGCAGAGTGAAGGTGGATTCAGATTAGCGAAAAGCATAATCGGTGCCCCAATCTTCAGCTCCAATATGTGCGAAAGTACTCCAGATGGCTCCAATGTGTTCAAAAACTATTGTGTAGTTTGCGGCCTCATCTGTGTCACACGTAATGTCGATAGATTTGTAAATTTGAACACTACCGGTCAATTCTTGCAAGAGTTGCTTTTTAATGACATAGACATCTTCATTTTTTGAGGAAAGAATTGCCCTTTGGCACAGCCATGCATGATCAGTACTTTACTACAGCAGCAATATATCTATCTTCCACGGGGGTCGTAACCCTTGGGCGGCCGGCCACAGGTTTTCAGCCAACTGTTTGGAATTGTTTCCGTAATAGTGACGGAATGATGAACGCCGAAGAAAAGAGCAACATAAGTGATTGATTGCCCTGTTTCAAGGCGTCCCACAGAACGCCAGCGCTCACTCTGCCATTCGTCTTTTGGAAGCCATAGAAACACGTCTGTCTTGGAAACTTATCGTACGAAAGTTCTTAACACTTTTTGCAGCACTTGCATGCAACTCCTCTAACCCTTCACAATACTGGCTTCTTATACGTCTGCCTTTTTTGTATATTTTACACATTTACATAACACATTTGCATACTTCCATCTGCCTCTGCAGCAAATTGCAGCCTCAAATTTAGATTGGCTTCTGGAAATTAACATTTTCTTCTCTGTGCTTAACTTTTGCAGGGAGTGTATTATAAGACAAATATGAAAATGTTACTTATGTTTAACTGAACCCATTAGGCAGAACTGCCTGCAGCTCGTATCGTAGCACGTTAAAGTAGCCTCGCAATAATTGATTTCTTTTGTACCCCAGAATGTCATCTATTTTATTAATTCTAATATCTAATTATATCTATTTTAATTGGTGACCTTTAAAATTGTGCATATTTCATAGCTGTAACTGTATTTAGTGACTGATTATTTTTAAGCAAATATTGAATGAAACCAAAAAGGTCGTCCACCTAATGTATGTTCTATACAGGGTATTCGTAAACTGTCTAGAATAAATTGAAGGAGTGATAGTACCCATCAAGACGACCAATATTTACAATGGAACCTATGGTCGCAATCCACTCAGTGTCGGAATTGCGTAGAGTAAATTATCCACGGTGAAGTTTCAACAGTGAAAAAAAGAGAAGATATAAGTTGCACAATCTCGTGCAGATCAGCGAAAGACTCAAATGAGATGCTTAAAATGACGTTCAATGGTTTCGTTGCGAATACTAGTGCACTGAGAATGTTCTTAGAAGAATCTTCGAACACTTGATTTTTAAAATGAAAGTAGTCTCTAAGGGTGAATTCACAAAAGTAAAACTTTGTACTCTGGAATGGAAAGTTCGTTTCAAATTTACGAAGTTTAGCAAGTTATAATGGTAAGGATATGCACACTGAAATACACTACCCTTCAAAAGTCACTTTGGAATAATAGGGACTTATATAGATGAAATCAGTGCGAATTCAAAATTTATGTCAAAATATAACAGCAAGAACGTATGAAGTACTCAAATAATCTCTATATTAAAAAGATGTTACTGCCGCCACAGGATTGAAAAATACCCCTAATATGGAAAAATCGAGAAATGTGCGTTACTTTTTTGTTAAAACTCGTATCTATATATAGCTTATAACTATTAGTTTTAAATTTAAAAACATCACTGGAAATTTTAGAATGTACTCTTTCTAATGGTATAATTATTTTTTAAACTGGTTAATATATAAATTCGATGCGCTTAAAAGTTGGGCATACAAATTTCTGAATTTTTCGATCGTAATTTCCGATTCAAAACTAAAACTATCATATCTATAGCTTAATACTATTAGTTTTAAAATTAGAAAATACCACGTGAAAGCTTAGATTACACTCTTTCTTATATTATAATTATTTGTAAAATAGGTTTGTAAATAAAATTTTTCCGATGCGATGAAAAGTATAGTTTTGAGATAGTGTACAAATTTTTCATCGCGGAGATGAAACATTAGATCGTTCTAGCTGGCCTTGTAAAACTCGCTGTGACGTCAAGGTCCGAAAAATTCAATCATTAATGCTTGCGAAAGGTGTGTTGGTTTGTGAAGCAAACCAAATAGGATTGCGTAGCAATCACTGGGGGCTGGCGAACGTAAGCGAGCAGAAGGCGGTGCCCCCTAGTTTTTTTTTTTAAATAAATTAACGCGGACATTTTGGCACCTCTATTTGCTCTAGTCATTTGTTAATTAAAGAATGTTAGTTAATTTTCATTGGTATTCATTAACTTATTTTTTCAAATGCATTTTTTAAAAATTAATTGTTTTCACTTATATTTTTGCATTTTAAGATAAGTTTTGAAAACAAATGAATCGCGAAAAAACCTTCTGTTAATAGACAAAAAACCTGGACACGTGAATCACTATCAGGAGGGGTTCGACTATTTTTCAAAGAATTTCGATGTGTGACAGAAATTAAATCCAAACATTCAATGCAAACATGCATATGATAGTGTCGAGTGTTTCCAAAGGTAATTTTTAATTAACGTCGTACTAGAGCAACACAATGGGCTATTGACGACGGTCCGGGATTAATCCCTTAAGGATAAGATTCGAGGACAACACCTCGTAATTTTGAACCACGGTCAGATGACGAAGCAACATCAGAGCTGGCACCCCACTCTCCAAACTTCCATACCAACCCAACGTGAGGACTTTCGGCCACGACAGATTTAAGGTGCACCAGCCGCCTCTACAACATACGCTTACAAACATCCATGCCCGGACCCGGATTCGAACTAGGAACCTTCCGATCTAGAGGCTAACACCTTAACCACTATACCGGTTGGTCGGCCCTACCAATAAGGAGATAAAAATTTTCCATTGGATGTCAGTTTTATTTTGCCAAGCATGTGTGTGAGAAGAGGGTAACGTACCTTTTATATTTGAAGATGTGTAACACTCTTCGGGTTATACTTAAATTTAAATTAATAGAAGAGCTAATGGGGAGGGGGGAAGCGTATGGTGTAGAGGCGGCTGGTGCACCTTAAATCTGTCGTGGCCGAAAGTCCTCACGTTGGGTTGGTGTGGAAGATTGGAGAGTGGGGTGCCAGCTCAGGTGTTGCTTCGTCATCTGACCCTGGTTCAAAATTACGAGGCGTTGTCCTCGGATCTTTCCCTTAAGGAACTGATCCCGGACCGTCGTCAATAGCCCGTTGTGTTGCTCTAGTACGACGTTAACTAAAATTACCGTTACCTTTCGCCAAAGGCAAAAATGGATGTGACACGCGAAGTGCAATATACTGCATTGAAATTTTGTTTTCGCCTTAAGAAATCGTCAGCTGAAGTCTATGTGATGCTACAGGAAGATTATGGGGAGAGTCATGTGTTCCTCATCCTCCATACTGTCCTGATTTAGCCCACGCAATTTTTTTCTTTCCCCGAATTTGAAGAAACACCTCAGGGAAAAGCGGTTTTCATCATCATAGGCAGTGATAAAAGTTGCTTGGCGATTTTGAAGGACCTGTTAAAATATGGCTTCCAGCATGTGTTTGAAAACTGTAAAAGAGGTGGGATAAGTGCATTGCATGTAAATGGGGTGTAGTACATAAAATTATTTGTTTATTAATTTATGATCATTCTTTATGGAACAGCCCTGGTATTTAAAATAGTTTTACTCAAAAAGTAAATTTCAGGGAATAGTTAATCTAAGAGTAATACAAACAAGCAATTTCATACATATGTGTCACAAACGGAGACTGCCCAATTATTTTTTATAAATCGAAAAGTAAATTATAAAATAATTCTTTAGCTGAAAAAACAATACCAGCTCTAAAATCTGACCTTCCAGAGGTCATTACAGGTGTTTTTTTCGCAAAATAGAGCAATAAAAATAAAATTTAACGATTAAATTATCAGTTAAAATTAACACGACTGAAACAAATTTACTTTAAGAAATATGACGCTCTGTTCACAACAAATGAAACCGAAAGTAAAGAATTCTTCGTACGAATTGGCCCAGGTAATCACAGATAATGCTGTAACGTCTTGTGGATCGAAGCGTCGTCTACTATATAAGATCGTTCGCAATGGTCTCGATTAATATATTTTTATTTACATAAAAGAATAACCTTAACGGATTTTGGTAGGTAGCGTATACAGGCCGGTAGAGTCTAGGTGATAGATCTTTACCAAATATGGTGAATTGTCCTTGACCTCGGGACTCCAATTGGACTATCCGGCTCGGGTGAGCCCTTCTCCAGACTTTACTCGGGCGAGTAAATGGTTCTAGCTCGGGTGAGCTTCTCCAAAAGTTCTCGCACGCGCGTACGCGAGTCAGCAAAGCAGCAACTGAGGTTTGAGCTTTCCTCACGTCTGATAGACGGAATCCCAGTTTGGGCAATTGGTTCGGTATTCACTACAAGTCAGAACAGTAGCAGCTCAGGCTTGAGCTTTCCTCCCGTCTGATAGACGGAATCCCTGTTTGGGCAATTGGTTCTGAGTCCACGAACAGCTGTCGCGACTAGGTCCGGGCATTGATGATAGTAAGCGTATGGTTTAGAGGCGGCTGGTGCACCTTAAATCTGTCGTGGCCGAAAGTCCTCACGTTTTGTTGGTGTGGAAGTTTGGAGAGTGGGGTGCCAGCTCAGGCGTTACCTCGTCATCTGAATTACGAGGTGTTGTCCTCGGATATTTCCCTCAAGGGATTGATCCCGGACCGTCGTCAATAGCCCGTTGTGTTGCTGTAGTACGACGTTAGCTAAAAAAATTACCAATTACCCGAAAAGACCGGCTGGGTTAGAAGGTATTTGAATTACCATCGATTTGGAGCTACACAACTGGTTATTGGTGACGGACTGGGATTAATCCTCAAAGGATACGTAATTTTGAACCACGGTCAAATGATGAGGTTAACACCTGAGCAGGCACCTTTCCAAAGTCCCACACCATGCCAACGTGAGGCATTTGAGTCCACGATAGATTAAGGTGCACCAGCTCCCGTGTACATGACGGTCTTTGGCTGGTCCGATTGCTAATCTGTTACTCTTAGAGCCGGGCAATGGGCGGGAACCCACTGCAAAGTCATACATTGGTCTTTTGATTTGAGTGGTTCAAAATTACATGGTATTGTCCTCCGATCTGTCCCCCCCTCCCTCCCGCTGCGAATTTTGCATTTGTAACAGTAAAATATAGCAGATATATAAATAGGAATAATTTTTTACAAAGGGAAAAATATTAATACAATGCAAGAAATTTTACTTGTAAATCTTCTAATTTTTTCTGTGTGGTATTTACTTTGAACATCTCCGTTGTTTTGCGTTGTTTCATCAATTAGGTCCAGGTCTAACTTCTTGTTTTTTAAAAATTTGTCGGAAAGATGTAAAAAAAGTGAGAAAAAAAACCCGCTGGTTAGCAAAACGTTCGGATTTTGGACAATTTTGGATCTCGGATGTCCGGATTTGGGACAATTTTGGATCTTGGACGTCCGGATTTGGAACTTTGTACTGTAAGGAGAAATAGGTAGTATGTCATTGACACATCTGAGCATCTTATTCGCTTACCCATATGGTACTTATCGATTGCCGTTAACGTATAGTAAATACGGGGCTGTGCTACTTGAGTGCATATTTCATCAAATTTCACAGGATCATGTTCAACAAAATGTAACCTTGCTCTTTGAGAACCACTTGCTGCACCCCACCGGTATTCGCTGTGCCTTGGCAGAATGAAACGATCCCTCCCATTTCTTATCCTTTTTTCGAGCTTTCACTTATTCTTATGAAGATATAATTGAATTACAAACATAATGCAAAGGAACCTTTATTTTTACAACAAATATGAATAAAAACAATATTTACATCAACACAGCGTTCATTACACGCATATAATATACATAATGTTCTTTTCTGTCCCCCTCCACGCCTACAGTTCAAAGTTCCCTGTAAAGAAAACAAGAGTTTGAAATTTAAAGTATTTAAATTCAGTAAGTAAAGTTGGGCGCACTGGACGCTAAAGAAAAATTTATTCGAAAACATGTCGGCGATCTGCATTTTAGATGGTTTTCTCTTCAAACGGTCACTTATTTTAGAGGAATCAAAGTGGAAGTCCAAAAGATGAATCTCTTTTAGACAAATACAGTAACCCCTAGATTAGGCTGACCATATTTCCTTGAGGTAAAATTGGGATGGCAAAACAGGACAAGGATTATGCAATATTCATAAAAAAGTAAGAGGATAAAAAGGTTTTATTACAAAACACATTGAGCTTGCCTTTATTCTTCAGTAATAGAACCCATACAAAATTTAGGAAGGCGAGTAGGTAATTGGTAATGTTTAATTTACGTCGTACTAGAGCAACACAAAGAGCTATTGACGGCGGTCCGGGATCAATCCTCTAAGAGAATAATCCGAGGACAACACCATGTAATTTTGAACCACGGTCAGATGACGAGGGAACACCTTAGTCTCCAAACGTACACATCAACCCAATGTGAGGACTTTCGGCCACGACAGATTTAAGGTGCACCAGAGCTATACCATATGCTTACATACATCCATGCACTGACCCCGATTCGAACCAGGAACCTCCCAATCTAGAGGCTAACACCTTAACCACCAGACCGTTTGAGGAAAACGAGTATGAGATAAAAGCGGATTCTAGCACAGCGGTGTGGTGGTACTGGAATTTTGTTTATCAAGACGAAGATGAGACAACTTCACCACGATCAAACCATGACCCATTTGTCCGATGAAATAAGTGTCATCTGACCGTGGTTCAAAATTACGAGGTGTTGTCCTCGGATCTGTCTCTTAAGGGACTGATCCCGGACCGTCGTCAATAGCCCGTTGTGTTGCTCTAGTACGACGTTAACTAACAATTGTCAATTGCCGATGAAATAAGTAGTAAATTTCGTTCTTTCTAACCTTATAAATACAACACGAGGATAAATCACCAGGAAGGTTGAAAAAAGCATGAGGGCCAAGGAAGTTGGTTGGAAGAGTAACAGATTTGCAACCGGAGGGTTGCAAGTTTGAACTTATTGGCATGTTATAGAAGTTTGGGGAGTAAGATGCCAGCTCAGGTGTGACCTCGTCATCTGACCGTGGTTTAAAATTACGTGGTGTTGTATTTTCGGTGTCTTTCCATCCACTACCTTTTCGACTGTGTGGTTAAGGTGTTAGCCTCTAGATCGGAAGGTTCCTGGTTCGAATCCGGGTCCGGGCATGGATGTTTGTAAGCGTATGGTGTAGAGGCGGCTGGTGCACCTTAAATCTGTCGTGGCCGAAAGTCCTCACGTTGGGTTGGCGTGGAAGTTTGGAGAGTGGGGTGCCAGCTCAGGTGTTGCTTCGTCATCTGACCGTGGTTCAAAATTACGAGGTGTTGTCCTCGGATCTTTCCCTTAAGGGACTGATCCCGGACCGTCGTCAATAGCCCGTTGTGTTGCTCTAGTACGACGTTAACTAAAAATTACCATTACCATTACTTTCGAAACTAGCATATGATATTTTAGCTGTCTTTTAAACGTTCCAACTTTTGGATGTAACAATTTATTATTATTTTTATTATTATTATTTTAAAATGATTCCTTGATTTTTTAATTAGATTTTGTTTATTGTTTATGTTTTTGTTCTTTTTTATTTGTTTTTGTTCTCATTTTGCTCCGTGTCAATTTTTCAAATATTGTCATATTTTCTTTTGTCATTATGTACTTTTTTTTATAACATGTTTTGCCGTTCACTTGCCTTTCCTCTTTCTGTGTACTTAAATGTTTTATGTGTGTATTGTGGATTGCTCAGCTCTCCCTTATCCCCGAATCTCCACGACCTTCTCACGGGTGTAAAAATCATAGCTATTGCGCATGCGTCAATTTATTCCGGTCCGAACTTCTGTTGCAACCCTTTCTTTACGAATGGTTTGTTTGGCGAAGACAGGGAAAATGGGGGTGACTTTGCTCCACTTACAAAAAAGGTACTTTAAGGTAGAGTGCCTACGTTAACTCATAATTATCAATTACCATCCTAAAATTGTTTTAAAATTCCAATTTTGAATTGTGTAACACTGTACATGCAGTTGCACATTTAAAGTAGAACAATATTTTTTTTTTTGAAAAGTTTTAAAATCTAGCGAATAGAACTAGAGGAAATATATATATCACAAAAACAATTACAAATTATAAAATAATTTATTTTTCAGAAACTCATAATGTGTGTGTTTGGCATTTAAATAAACTTTTAAATTATGAACTTAACACAAATTAACTTTTCGTAGAAAGATAGTATAGAATAGATAGTACTTAGTACTTATTTACTGGTCGTAAATAAGCCGTACTTATACTAAACTATAAAAATAGGATACTAAACTGGCCGTACTTATTACTTTAACATCTGGCAGCAAACTCACAAAAATCCTCGTATTTTAAGTGATAAATTGCCAAATTTGGTATACCTTTCCCCCAAACTAAACATGCAGTTAAAAATTTCCAACTCCATACGTATGCGCAATTGCTATGATTTTTACACCCGTGAGATGGTCGTTAGTCTCCTCCGTAAGGAGGACTATACAGCTGAAAGCCGCAAGGGTGAAACAGTGTCCGCCTACGGCATCCAATCCAATCCAATTTCGGTGTCTTTCTGGACAGTTGCCAATAGCTCGTTGCGTTGTTCCAGTGCGACGTCAATTAACTATCTAACTTATCAATTCAATTTCCCTTTTAACTGTGCACGGGGGAGCAAAAGATCGTTACATACCTTAAAGATATCTGTGTGTCCGAATATACACGAATATAAAATGATCCAGGAGCAGCTGGTTCAAAAGTGGCAGGTACGATTATATAATATCCGGGTATCATTTGAAACCTGCCGAACACTTCTCTGTAGTTGACATATGGTCCGGAACTACCAATTTCTTCGATGTGTAAGAAATTCTGAACATTTTGTCTAGTTGGATCATTCACCTAGAATAAAACACGCAGAAGCAACAAATGAAACATTAGTCACGTGATTTCATTTCAAATTTTGCACCACAGCATTATAACAAACTTTATTCTGTTGCATAAACCAGGCCTCGAAATAAATTTTTTAATACAGGTACACCTAGGTTTTAAATTAGGTGCACAGGTGCGCCTAGCGGGAAAAAATTAGGTGCACAATTTTATTTTCATGTGCAGAGTGCACCTGTGCACCCGGGTATTTCGAGCCCTGTCATAAACAATTACAAGAATATATTTTGCATGGCCGTATCTGGTGCTAGCCGGGTAAATCAGTATGAGGCCCGTATCTGGTTTACGGGCAGGATAAACCTATTCGGAGGGTCGCATCTGATCTGTGAGCCTGATAAGACACATTTTTTTGGAGAGTCGTACCTGCTTTACAGGGCTGATGAAAATATTTGGAGGGCTGTATCTGGTCTGTGGGCAGGTTAAACTAGTCTGGAGAGAGGTGTCCTTCGAGACGGGTAAAAATTTTCGGAGGGCCGTATCTGGTTTGTGAGCCTAATAAATTTAGAGGGCCTGATTTTTCGATAAACTTTCTCCGAAAGTTAGTTGTGTATCACACTGAAACTTTAAACAGTATTTATGTACACTCACTGCCAAAAGTTAAGCACGGATGGGAAAATGTTAATTTCTAGAAGCCAATCTGATTTTGAGAGGCTGCAGAGTTAGATGGAAGTATGTAAATGTGTTATATGACAGCCAATCACGGTTTCGTGTTGAGAAATATGTAAAAAAGGCAGTTTTATAAGAAGCAAGCATTGTGAAGGGTTAGAGCAGTTGCATGTAAGTGTTGATAATAAGTGTTTAGAACTTTCGTACGATTAGTTTTCAAGACAGACGTGTTTCTATGGCTTCCAAAAGACGAATGGCAGATAGTGAGCGCTGACGTTCTGTGGGACGCCTTGAAGCAGGGCAATCAATCGCTAATGTTTCTCTTTCTTCGGCGTTCATTATTCTGTTATTTCACGACTATGGAAACAATTCCAAACAAGACAAACAGTTGTCCGAAGACCTGTGGCCGCCCGCCCAAGGGTTACGACCCCCTCGGAAGATCGATATATTGCTGTTGCAGCGAAGCGGAATCGAAGTGCAACCTCTACACGTGTGACACCTATGTTTGCAGTATCCTTTGGTAAGACGATATTTGCCACTATTGTGCGCCGAAGGCTACACATAAATAGACAGTACGCCCGGGTACCACGAGTTTTTGTTCCTCTTTCCGTCCAATCCAGAGGGGCACGATTAAAGTGGTGTCGGCAACATGTGAATTGGAATGTGTCTGATTGGGATAACGTTATGTTCACGAATTAGTTGAGATTCGCCCTGGAACTAGATGACAGACGTGTAAGGGTCTGGAGAGAACAAGGCACACGCAATCGGCCCCAGAACATCATCGAGCATCACGGATTCCGAGGTGGAAGCATCATGGTGTGGCCGGGATTTCGTTGGGATATCGCACTGACCTGCACATCTATAGACGGGGTTCTGTGACGGCTATCTGGTATCGAGATGAAGTCCTAGAACTCACTGTGAGATTGTACGCTGTAGCAGTTGGTCCTTCTTTCGTTTTAATGGATAATAATGCGCGATGAGCTGGCATCGTCCACGACTACCTGGAGAGTGAGGAGATTGCGCATATGGTTTGGCCGGCATACTCGTCCGACCTTAATCCCATTGAAAATCTTTCTGTGCTGTGTCTGCACATTTCGCAACCACAGCTACTCTCACAGAGTTGCAAACTGCTCTACAGGAGGAATGACGATTGCTTGACCCTGTGGTGGTTGATCACCTCATAGAAAGCATGGTCACAAGTTGTAAACTTTGTATGGGGATGTGGGGTGGTCACACACCCTATTAAAGTCGGTTTTGTTTATTTGCTTTGGATTTAAACATCATTTTGTTGATGACTCCAATATGACTTCATATAATTTATGAAAATTCAATATTGTTTTCATCTTTGTATTTAATTATTTGTTTACTTTCCTGCTGCATTTCGTGTCAATCAAAGCTGTACATGTCGGTTTTTTCTTATTTTACCTTTCGTGCTTAACTTTTGGCAGTGAGTGTACATTCAACACAATAAAGAACAATAAGGCTAACATTTTATGAAAAAATATGGAATAATCTATTAATATTTCTCATAACTGTTTGTATACAAAATTTTCCTCACATTACGTTTAAAATTTTAAATTAAGCTCGAACTTAAGTGCAGCATTTTGATGTTGCTTTGAAGATTTAATAATTCAACTTCATCAAAAATTTCATGTGGGCCACTGTAACCCAGGTGATAAAGTCACGGATTAGCAACCGGAGGGTTGAGAGTTCGAAGCTCTATCCAAGCAAAGACAGACATGTTGGTGCAACTTAAATTTGTCATGGCCTCAAATGTCCTATCGTTGGCGTGGGGTGCAACTTAGGAGAGTGAGATGTCAGCAGTTTCTTTCAAATAGAATGCTATAGCTAAGTCAGTGATATCGCAAAGCAACTGTCCGTAGCATACATATGTAATTGAAAATTTTTAAAACTTCCCTATAGTGTTCATCTTCTGGTGCAAGAAACGATTCCAAACTATCATCAGTTCTGGGTAAGGGACAATTTGTTTTTCCTACTTGGGTCGTCATTCTCCTTGGAGTAATGGGGCAATTTTATCTTGACGAGCCATTTCCAACTCAGCAAAATTGACCAGATATTGGATAAAATATCTCGACAAAACACTTTCAGGGCTGAGCTGTGTGTTTTGAAACTGAAATAGGGGCGTCAAAAGAATCTTATGGAGGAATTAATGCGAATTTTTGATGTAATTTTTCTACAATAATCAGAATATTACAGACTAAATTCATCGAAATTCAACAATCGACATTTTTTTAACCTTAAGAGGTACAGTTCTCCCTTAAGTCATCGGTGCAGCGCTAGCCCGGTTAGAAGAGTAACGGATTAGCAACCAGAGGGCTGTGAGTTCCTTTCCAACCAAAGACCGTCGTGTACAAAGGGGGCTGGTGCACGTTAAAACTGTCTCAAATGCCCTCCGGTTGATGTGGAAATTTGGAGTGAGGTGCCTGCTCAGGCGTGGCCTCGACACCTGAGCGTGGTTAAAAATTACGTGGTATCGTCTTCGGATCTTTTCCTTTGGGATTTATCCCCGACCGTTGCCAATAGCCCGTTGTGTTGTGCCAGTGCGGTGTTACGTAATAAATAAATGAATTCTTAATACCCTTCACCATCCGGGTTTCAAATCGGTTACAACTATGGTTACTGCATTGCTTTTCTTTCAAAAAAGATGTTATAGCTTAAATTAGACATATCGCAAAGTATCTGTCCATAGTATAAATATGATGTAGAATGGTATCAAATTTGAGATGTGACATAAATTGGACTGTCGGGAATGAGCGTGGCACGCTTGGCAGGTAGGTAGCAGAATTTACGTCGCACTGGTGCACACAAGGATCAATCCAAGGGAAAGATCCGAATACAATACATCGTGATTTTGAACCACCCTACATTGTTTGAAATATCACCGACGTGCTGAAATTGTACTCGGAAAAAAGCCAAGTGACGCCACATCCAGAATACGTGTAAGAAACACCGTTTGGTCACAAAAACACTACCACCACCCACATCTTGGTTGACAAAGACAGCATCTCATATGGCTAACGTAACGGTAAGTAGGGGATTCAACAGAACGGGCTATTGGTCCGGGATCAGTCCCGAAGCTAACGTAACGAACGAGCCGCTGTGAGACTGTATCTGGAACAGTCCCCAGCAGGCATGTGCCAAATTACCAAAACTTCTGCGCGTTTACATCAGACTTGGTGTAAAAATGGAGCAATGAACGGAATGTTGTAAGAAACTACTCAGACAGATTGTAAAATTAAGGCTTTGAAAAATGATGTTCGCATACTAGCTGACTGCCATTTCTGCATCTTAGTGCATCCTCCACATCAGGGCAGAACTTTTGCAGGAAAAAAATTCTGACTATAGCTGTTGACATAAAAAAAACGAAGTGTACCAGAGCGATCATGGTTGTATTTTTCTCCTCTGTGTTTAAAATTTCAATCGCGTGTGTCGGTCTATCACTTGACGTTGTCTGTCTATCACTTGACGTTGTCTGTCTATCACTTGACGTTGTCTGTCTATCACTTGACGTTGTCTGTCTATCGACGTTGTCTATCACTTGACGTTGTCTATCACAGACGTTGTCTATCACAGACGTTGTCTATCACAGAAGTTGTCTATCACAGACGTTGTCTATCACTGACGTTGTCTGGCATAGTTTGGTCAAATATGGCGCTTGTGCCACGAACCCCCAAAAATTGATAGGAATAGTTTTTACTGTCGAAAAATCCAGTCTCATCTTGCAAAGAAGTTATACTTGATGGTTGGGTGCAATAGCGCAAGAGTGATATTTGAACAAGCTACTCCAAACACAAGACACACAGACAAAAGGAAAGGTTTACTGGCACAGAAGAGAAAAATACACCCATGGAAGAATCGAACCTGATAAGAACCGAACCTGCGCCACCTGCAACTCTACGGTTGCTAGAGCAGTGGGCAAACCCACTTCAACCGTATCACTATAGTAGGTAGTTAATTATCATCGCACTGGAGAAGCACAACGGGCTATACGCGACAGTCCGGGTTCAAACCCGAAGAGAAAGATCAACGCCTCGCAATTTTGAACCACGGTCAGATGTCGAGACAACACCTGAGCTGGAACTCCCACTTTCCAAACTTGGGACCAACGGATTATCCACTGGAGGGTTGCGAGTTCGAAACTAGGTCGAGCCAAAAAGCGTTGAGTACAGGGGACTGGTGCACATTAAATCTGTCGTGGCTTCAAATGTCCTCACGTTGGCGTGGTGTGGATATTTAGAGAGGTGGGTGCTAGCTCAGGTCTGACCTCGTCATCTGACCGTGATTCAAAATTACGATTCGTTGTCCTCGGGTCTTTCCATTGGGGATTGATCCTGGACCGCTGCCAATATCCCTTTGTGTTACTCACTCAGTGCGACTCATTAGCCATCTACCTACCTACTGAAACCTTTAAACTCACTTTGAATATCACAAATGCTATTTGAAGCATTTTTCTGCGTGGGTGACGCACACATCGTCTTCTCAGCTGCATCAGGGCTACCACGATATTGCATTTAGAATCCGCATCTCGAGTGGTTTTAGCTGAAAAAAGAAGATTGAAAAGATTAGTCTTTATAAAGTTATTTTTAATGGCAGAGAGAGAGAGAGAGAGAGAGAGAGAGAGAGAGTGATTTTGATTTGTTTGCACTGATAACTAAAATTATATTTTAATACTTAGATCTGATTTATTTCACGTGGCATACATAAATTGCACCAAATCTATTAGACCGTGAGAATTGAGCCCACTCTAGAAATGCTCATTCGCACATCAACCCTGTCATACGATGTTATATCGCCAAACGAGCGCTAAGATTCAAAATCGGCCAACCAAGGGGATTTTTCAGAGCAGTCACATGACTGTTACTCGATATATTGGTCAAATTTTTTGAAGCTCCTCTGAATAGAAAATGCTCAGTCTACTCATATTTCACGTCTATGACTAGAGCAGCAGGCAAATCCACTGAGCCACCCAAACGCTTGTAAGGAAATTATATTGTTATGAATCTTCTCTGAATATAAATACATTTGCAAGGGTCTAAAGGAAACAAAAATTTGACTTTTGCAATTGGAGTGCATGAAATCATTAACTTCACACGCATAGCATTGAAAAATACTTCTGTGACAAGGACAAAATTGTTCTTAAAATTATTTATTATTTCGAGAAAAACCACAAAACAAAAAAAAACTAGACAATTTTTTATAAAATTTTCTTAAACACCGCCCTTTAGCCCCTGTCTCCACCCTAGCAATGACTCTGGTGGGATATAATGAGACAGCGAACCATTGCGTTGTCGAAGAGATGTTTGGTGGAAGAACCTTGGCCGAAGACCCTCCATCTCCGGATAACTTGAAGGGAACTGAACAGCAATGATCTTACAGAACCTTTTTTGTTGTCAAAGGGGGTTTGGAAGTCGGGAATCAATAGCTGCCGTTGCGTTGTAACGATTAATTGCAAAAATTAAGGTTGAAACGACCAGCTTTGGCCAATCTCAAAAGTGTATTGTCTTTTAACATGGCAATATATATACCTGGTCACAAACCACACAAAACCAGACAATACGGAATGAGCTGGGTTATACGTCCTTTCCCACCCATTTTTCTACACTGATAACGTGATGACATCAGTATGCTTCATGCACGATCAACAACTCAAAGGGACTCCAAAATATGATGGATAAATATAAAAATATTACCAATGAGCAAAAAAAATAAGTTTCTTCAACCAAACATTCACATCAGAAAGCCCTACCCCCTTGGCACTCGATACTTATATGTGATAGCCAAACACGAGGGAAAAACAATACAAATATGCTGGTAATATAACTAAAAAATGCAGAAACTTGATCAAACGTATTGGGTTGATTTATCACGTTGGTTTTTTGGTTTTGGGTTTTATGGCACACACAAGGGCGATATTTGGCCAATCTGCGACAAACAAAAGACAGACCAACGTCAAGTAAAAAAATGTCGCGAAAGAGGGATTGGGAAAGAGAGTAGTGGATCTTGATACATGAATCCGGCGTATCAATGCCGATTTCGTTATCTTCTGTAAACCAGTCAAGCAATATACATAAAATGAACATTGAAAACATTGAGAATAGAAGATGAATCGCAAATTTTCTTTAAGAGGATTCAAAAAAGGTTCTCTCCGGTGCAATCGAACGAGATATACTCCAAAGTCTCTTCCTCATCAAGGAAAATAAGGCGCTTGTTAAAGTCAGACAGGTGAAAACGATTCAAGTAGGACTGAGTTGCAATGTGGCCTATTCTGGCTTTAGCAGAAATAGTGGCATCTGCTCTAGATATTTTTTTAAAGTAAATGAAAGTGGGACGAAAGCAGAAAAAGATCCCTTGGATATCTTGGGAGCGCGATTCCATGTTTACTAAAGACCAGTAAACCCTTGGGAAAAGAAAAGATCACTAGAGTACCACACTGGATCCATGAAGCCTTTACACTCCTAAAGGAGATGTGCCCCTGAGCACTGCTTTATCAGAGGAAGAGATACAAGTCCTATGAATCCGAACACTTTAGATTCTTATATTTTCATATTTTCCACCTCTTTTAACATGTGGGATAGATATCACAAATAATTGATAATATTGGTAATGATCTGTACAAGGGGGGTTTTCTGTCAATCTCTTATTTCTAAAATCAACCTTCCATTTTTGGAAAATTCTTAGATTCCCTTTACTTTGTTTGTACTAAAAGACATTTAATTTTTAAGCAAGCTCTGAAATGTTATTAGTAGTGTTTGATGGTGATTTCAAGAAAAATATTTTTGTATAAAAAATATTGATCAATAATTTTGTATCAAGTTAATTTGTCATAATTTCATAACGATGGTGAAATTTGGAACTATCACATCCATGGTGCAAGAACGCCACAAGTAAAAATATTAATAGGAAACTGAATGCGAGTTTGTCGCCGTATATTCGTCGATTTTATAGATGAACTTAGTGGCATTTATTATTACTCCTAAAATCAAAATTTATTACCTTAGAATCAACTTTTATAAATTTTCTTACACCAAGTGTACGATGTATGTGAAATGGATTTAATGGATGGATATAAGTTTCTTTCAATAATAGACCAGACAGAAAGATGTGATAGTATAAGGGAAATAATACATACTTTAATAGGGGGATGGTCCCTCACGTGCTGCAATTACACTAGCAACCCTTCTGGGCATACTTTCAACAAGGTTTTGATACACAGCTATGGCTATTTGTGTTCATTCCTGCTGCAAGAATGTCGCCAGCTCAGTTGTAGATTACGAACGTGGTTCCCTGGTCCGTAAACGTTGCTCTAACTCGTACACAACACATGTGCGTAGAGTTGTCAGTGTTAAAAGACAAGCAACACTGCGTCAAATAACAGCAACAATCAATGTGAGACGTACGACAGACGTGTCCGTGAGGACAGTACAGCGAAATTTGGCGTTGATGGGATATGGTAGCAGAAGACCGACTCGAGGGTCCTTACCAACAACACGCCATCGGCTGCAACGCCTCTGCTGGGCTCGTGAACATATTGGTTGGAGCCTAGATGTCTGTAAAAACAAACGTTGCTTGGTCAGATGAGTCACGATTCCAGTTGTTAAAAATTGATGAGAGATTTCGAGTGTGACGCAGACCCCGCGAGGCCATGGAACAAGGCACTGTGCAAGCTGGTGGTGGCTCAGTAATGGTGTGGGTTGTTTTTACATAGCATGGACAGGTTCCTCTAGTCAAACTGAACCAATCATTGACTCGAAATGGCTATGTTCAGCTATTTGGAGATCATTTGCAACCATTCATGGACAATGACATGTAACCAAACAACGATGAAATTTTCCAGGATGACAATGCACCATGTTGGAAGGCTGCATGTGGAGGATGACAATGCGCCATGTAGAGGCAGCATGGCTGCATATTTCTTCAGGGGACTTTCGTCGACTTGTTGAGTCAAAGCCACCACGAGTTGCTTCCTCGGCCACTTCGCCGAGCAAAGGAGGTCCCACGTGATATTAGGAGGTATCCCATGTTTTTTGGCACTTCAGTGTACATGATCACATTTTAACTATTAAACCCCAATCCCGAGAAAACCTATTCTTCAAAAAATGATTTTATTGGCTAGTTAAGGTACTTTGAGACTCAGAAATAATTAAAAAAGCATTTTATTTTTGAAGAGTTGAATAGTTAAAATCATGTCCTCTCTCTCAAATGAGTATATTATTCATTTGAAAATATTACCCCTATGAACTTAACATAAGGATGTAGCTATATGTAGAGTGCCTATATGTATAATAAGAGAGGCGACATACGGGAAACACTTTCTGATTGGCTTAGAGACCTTTTCTACCGCCCGAGGCGGTGTTTTCCTAGCTCCAGTAGACTTAACATGGGAACTTTTTGTGTGTTCGAGAAAAACGTGTGTATATTAAATTAAAAAGAAAATATAGGTTATTCATGTTCCATTTCGTGTTCCAGAATGTTTATTTATTATTATTTTAGTGTTTTGTCATTATAAATTTGAAGACTTTGTAAGTAAATAGCTTTTTTTGAACAACATGGTGTTTCCCGCAATCTAAGTTAGCGCGTTGTGCAATCCATCTCATCAATTACGCATGTAATTGAGCGTTTATAGGATTCATTTATTCCGAATATATCCATATTATAACAATCATATGCTTTTTGTTCTCCTTGAAATGATATATTAATTCGCCCAGCAACCTTCTTTGAGACGATTCTGGTAGAAAAAAGGCTGCCGCGCATGCGCATTGGGCCAAATTTGGTCCCTTGTCGCCACTCTTATAAAAAAGGCACTCTAGCTATATGGGGCCATCATAAATTAATAAATATACTAAAACGTTTTTTTGGTAAATGTTTTTTTAATGCATCCAAAACGGGTACTCTTGGGATGAAGAGGTTAAAGTCAGCAGGTTTTGAACAATAAAAGCTAATACTTCGTACTTACACGATACTGTGAGCAAAAACTGAGGATTGTTTGAAAACGAAACCAAATTATTGCGAGAACCTCCGCAGCTTTTTCCTTCTTCCCATCGACCATAGATGGTTTTCATGATTGTTGCAGGTTTCGGAGTTTCCTAAATATAAAAGGATGTATTGACTATTTAACAGAATGTCACTAAGCTTTTAACCAAATAATCAAAATAAGCTATGATAACTACTATAATAAAGGGTCATTTACGCTTGTGCTGCTGTCCAAATCCGCTTCTCCGTGTTCGGATCTGTCCAACCAATGAACGGCTTGATTAAACCTGTCAATCATTCCCGTACTTACTACTCATTGGTTCGGCAGCCACACAGGTGTAAACGAGCCTTATGAAAATGGGAGTGATACTACCGCAGATCGTGCCACGTAACTATATATTAGAATATATGAGGAAAATCATAATATAATTTTATTTCGGTGGTAGTTAAGTGTGCAGTTTTTCTTATGCGAAGTTAAGATATCAGATTTTCAAAAAGGTCTTTTCATGTTATTTTGCTTCCTGTGATTATGAACTTTAAGAGAATTACTGTTAGCGTATAAAAAGTGACACATCTCGGTTGATATGAGAACTGCAATGTTCCACAGAATTTACAAAATGCATTACATTAAATAGCATTAAACATATAATCAAAATCTTGTTTCAGGAAATTCCTTTTAATACTTTTGTATAATTCATCAAAAGGAGAGTTCAGGTCAGAAAAAAAACTGCCCGTAATCATTGTTTTCATGCATCGTAATGATTATTAGGTCATTGAACTCTTTTACAGCGGAAATTAAAATAGCTTTCACTCTTTAGAGGCATCTGTAGCTAAATTGAATAAACGGAATGGAATCAAATTTGGTGTTGAGACTTTTGTAGACATTCATTCATTCATTCATATTGAGTGGGGAGGTCAGGAAAGCCCTAGGTGCTGATTCCACTAGGGAATATTGCACCAAACCCCATTGTTTTTCGACATTCCTGTCAAAGAAAACCAGATTCCTTATGAAAGGCCAAAAGGCTTTTGACAGGTTCTTCGTGAATTGTATCAAGTTCTGTTCCAAGACCTAGACTTGAGTGCCTTATGTGAAGTAGAGCTTCGCTTTCAAAAAGAATATGGTGGGCAGTTTCCTCCACCATTTTGCATTTCCTGCATAGAGGTTCTTCTTTAAAGATTCCCATCCTATGAAGGTGTTTTCTTAGGTGATAGTGGCCTGTGAGAAATCCAACTATCACCCTCATCTTATCCCTGCTAAGACGAAGGATCTGAGATGATATTTTCATGGAAGGTTCTTGGATCATAAGCCTCGCATGTTTTTGATCGGTGGTTTGCTTCCACTTTTTTGTAGTTTCTTTAAGCATTTTTTCTCCTATCACCCTTTTTGCGGTAGTCTTAGAGATCCCTCAAAAAGGTTCAGGGCTTAAAGGTAGGTCTGCAGTCCCCAGTTTGGCTAGCTTATCTGAATTTTCGTTTCCTTCTACACCAGTATGCCCTGGCACCCAAGTAAGAAAGATCCTATTATGGGTCCCCGAGTCTTGTAGAAGGTTTTGTAGACATGGGGAGATGTGCTACCGCGAAAGTAACATTTTAGTACAAAAAATCACATTTACATTAAACGCCTATAAAATGGATTATGAAAAGTTTCAACTGCGTATGCAACAATCACGCCGCTAATTCCAGCTGGGCATATGGCGCGTTTCAATTTTTAAAAAATAACAAGACACAAAATGTAATTCAAATTCAACTTATAGGAAACAATATTTTATTCACCAGAATCAGGTTCCCCTTGACGACATAGACCAATTTTAATGTGCTGACCTTTCTTTTGTCAACAATCCGGTGTGTGCATGCTCTTAGCTGAGCGTAATGAGTCGGGTTGGATGTTCATAGCAGATCGTTTTATATTCTCGTTTTAGGCATTCAAGTTCCCAAAGCCAGCAACATACACAACGGAATCCCAAATTCCACCACGATTAAAAGTCACAAAGACTGAAGTCCGACGAGCAATTCGGCCATGTGTCGTTGGAAAAAACTGATTAGTACTGAAATGCTGTCGTAGAAAGCGCTGTAACGAATGGTGAATGTGTGGCCGTGCTCCATCCAGCATGAAAATGATCGAGGCCAAACCTTGTCGTTACTCCAATTGTGATAACATTTAAAAATTTCCCCCGATCGGTAACATTTGGTACAGTTCCCCCAAATGCCATCTCTCCCTGTCTTCAAAAATCTTAATATCAAATTTGGTTCCATTCCGTTTATTCTATTTAGCTACAGACGCCTCCAAAGAATGAAAGCTATTCTATGGCCGTCCTAGACACAATGCCCCAATAATCATTAGGATGTATGAAAGCAATAATCACGGACAGTTTTTTATGAGCTCTCTCTTTCTGATTAATCATAAAAATACGAAAAAGATTTCCTGAAACCGATGTTGTTTATTTGTTTAATGCTATTTAATGTAATGTATTTGTAATTTTTGTGAAACATTGCAGTCATTCGTGAAATGATATAGATTCATAAAAAATACTTACTTTAAGCATAATATAATGATATGATTTTTACTTATAGAATACAAGAAGTACTTCATGCATTTCTAGTATTTTATTTTCAGAGATATTTTCAAATGAGTCTTGCAGTCGTATTACTATTCAGAAAAGAGACAAAGTAACACAGCTATTTTATTAGAATCGTCTAGAGAGCACACATCAAGACAGGGGTGCCTTTACTTCTGTCCGGAGACCGTAACAGGTGCCTGTATAAAAACCTGACTTTTGCAAGTTCTCACGTGTGGTCAATAATTAATTTCGATTAAAAATTAATGTTGTGAACAATAATTGATTAATAAAATGAATGTGGGACTAATTTGTATATTTATGTTAATTATTAAAATAATTTTACTTTATCTTCATTTTAAATAATTTAACTAAATTTTGCTTTGGACAGAAGGCGGGATCAGCCGTATTTGACTCATGTCTTAAACAGTTTAGCTTCACCTTTGACCAAGAGGATTAATGACGCAAGTGAGGAGCAATCCTTTTCGACAGCATACCCTCTCTAGAAGTGATACAAGGTAGTTTTAGTACAGCGACACGCCCAGCAAATCCTATATGCTGTTGTTTTGTCTTTCATGTCACACACGCACATGTCCCATTTACAAGCACTCTCCCACACACGGATCGCCCAGGTGGCCCTTCATCGTGTTAAAACCTTTCTTTGGCCAGAGAAATCCCCAGATCTGACTCCCTCTGAGCAAGTCTGGGATATGCTAGATCGTAAATTGCACTATCAACTGAACATTAGAAATTTGAAACAGCAGCTGCAAAAAGTTTGACATCGATAATTTAACACAGGATAGCACTATGACTCCATTTAACTTCATGCTACGCCGTAAGCTACTATTAAAGCCATGGGTAGAGATATAATACGTGACAACAGATATTTGAGTACAAAATAAAACGTACAGCAATGGACGTATTCTTCAGTGTGGCGTTCTGGGATAGATCTGGAGTGAGGCTACATATCGTAACTTCTTCAAATTCACGGCAAAAATCTTGATAGCTCATCCAGAACTCTCCGTCTCCCCGCTTACTGTAGTCAATTTTCTCTTTAGTGTTTAAATCCACTTTGTGCCAGTTCGTGTCACTAAAAAAAATGGAATTTTAGTAACTTTCAAGAATAAATAATTAAGTTTTAGCCGTTATGTATTTTCAGATACAGTAACCCCTCGATATATCGCGCTTCCTGGGGGAGGGGATGAAAGAAGTTCGATATCCTCTTCGTTACCTGGTTCCACATACGTGGACCTCGACTTTCTCGCCTTAAAAATAATCTTTCTGATAATATAGATTATTAAGAACTTGGTACACGCGAGTGGACGTCTAGCCTTCCGATTGACACCAATTGGATGGAATTAAAAATCGGTTGTTCCTGTAGAATGTTTATTATTCAAAAGGGATTTGGAAGAAATGACTTCGACTCAACGTGCTCGTAAAAGTAAGTACATTTCATTTGTTTTAATCATTTTTAAGTCCTTTAGTTAATGTGTTTTAGTTGATAATTTCTTAAAATATGAGATGAAGTAGTTTTTTTTAATTTAAATTTGTATTTTATGCATTTGAGAACGATACTTATAAAAGTCAGCGTATGTAGACGTGAGTACTTCGCGGTTAAAATTGGTGTTGTTATCTTGTACGTTTAGTCCTTTCACAAATTTAACAAACAGTCTGTTTTGAACCGTTTACGGTAATTCATGAGATTTTTATCATTTTAAAATTAAAAGTATAACATTATTCTATTATCTAAAAATTTTATTTTGATAATATTGATTCGATTTTTAGTCAAAAGTATCTAAATTCATGTTAATATGTCTTAACAATACTAAGTGTAGCTTTTCAGTTGAAATTTTGACTGAAAAAGAAAAAAAAAACGCTCTTGCAAGAAAGTGTTTTGTCTAATGGACCAAATGAAAGTGATGATGGGTGGCCAGAACTCTTGCTAGATACTGGTTCTGATTATGAAAGTGACTGAAAAAGAATCTGCATTTAGTCCTGATGCAGAAAAGACTTCACTTCTTCAACTTCTATTCCTTCAAGGAAAGCTGGTGGATAAAAGAACTGCATAACTAAAGTTAAAACTATTTTTTATCGTCTGTTGGAAAATCATTCCTCCGCGCAAAATGAAAACAATCTGTTCTCTCCCATTCCAAACGGGAGATGAAAAAAAAACTTGGCATGGTTCCAAAGGCTGACGTCAAGGTGACGTGAGGGCAAAAAGTCTAAATTTTGATGTTCCTTAATTCCGCGGAAAAAGGAAGAACGGTGAAAAAAAACTTTTGAATTCATTTTAAAATTCGCCTCGACCCTAAAATTGTAAAAAATTCGGACTACCTGTGTGCCAAATCCCATTACTGTAAGCCTACTTGCACACACATCGATTTCGGTCGGGCGATAAAATGACATACCATTAATTCCTTTGGTGGCATGAAGAAAAGTATGGGAGCTTGCACACAGTTCGATCTACTCACGACACGACAGGATATCCGTTTTCATGTCTGTGATTGCCACTAGAGCTGACGACAGTCGTTGTTTATTTTATTCGAGAAACAAAACAAATCCACTTTTTTACTCTCGAATACAAGTTTATATCTTCGCGCTCGTTAAAGACAAAGTAAAATTTTCAATGGATTTGAAATCTGTGGAACATTTTACACCAGATCAATACCTTGTAGTTGATTTTAAGTCAAAGATTGATTAAGTTAAGATTAAGTCAATTGTGATTAAAGCAAAAGGGCTATTTTATTGTCTAGTCAAAGTTTGTATCTTCCCGTTCGTTAATTCGTTTATAATAGAGTGCAAATTCCACGCATTTGAAATCTGCGGAAAATTTTACTCTATAATGATACCTTAAATGTGATTTCCTTTAAATAAATAATTTTTCAACTGTAACTTTTATATTTTCGCAAATCGAATTTCGCCGCATTTGACGAAGATATTGATTACGAACACAAAAAGGGCTATTTATCTCGATTTATAGAAAATATATTCATATAAATAGTAACTTAAAATAGGATGAATATTTAATCGTATTCGAATTTTTGAAGAGCGTACAGCAAAGGGGATATATGTAATTTTATTTCTGAGGTAACGTATACCGACAACGGTCCGTTTCATTTTTAATGCATGGCAAATGTCTTTAAAATAAAGCTAAATTTAAACATTCAATTCGAAGTTATTTTTAAAAAACTTTAACGTGAAATATGAAAGATAAGTTTAAATTTTTTCAATCATTTTTCACATCCTCGTGTTAAATTGAACTCAATATGGTTTTAAAAATGAACTTATTAGCCTGATTAACTGAACAAAAAAAAACTATGAGCTTATTTTCGTAGAATTTATATTTTAATCTTGAAGTATCACTATTTTTATCGAATTTTTTATATTATATAGTTTTTGACATAACTGTTTTTTGGTTATTCTTAGATTGTTTATAGTTTAGCATAATTCTCACGTTTTGTCGTAGGTTTTAATAAAATTTTTGTTGAAATATTCCCCAGTCGTTATAACATACGTGGTTCCATTTGTGCTTCAAATGCCCTGAAAGAGAGAAGGTTGGAAGTTTAGTCTTCGTTTCGGATAGTCTAACTGTAGTTAAATTGACTGATGTGTGCTGTCATCTACACATTTTATTGGTGGGTAAGTAGGTACACTACTAAATATACCTAGTTACGTGAAGAAAATTAAGATAAGGTTTAGAGTAAACACAGAAAAATTTAATTTGAGGCCAAAAGTGCAATATTGTTTGTAAATACAATAGAAAAACAACAAGTATCGGTCAAAAAAATTATATTAGTTTAAGGTATCAAAAAATTCTTTGTTTGAAAAGGTAGATTTAAAAATTATGTTAAATTACCTAAAATAGAATTTAGAAAATAAAAACTTCGAAACGAAAATACAGTTTCATAAATCGGGAAGAACTGATAACAGGGTCTTAGCTAGTCACGTTTTCGAATTGTATTAAACAATTAAAGGACGGACCTGTCAAACACAAAAACTTGAATAAGTAAGGATTTAAAATTTTGTTCACAAAACTGAATATTGAAAATATAGTTCCAAGACAATAAAAAAAAAAAAAATAGGTATTTCGATTTATTTTTGGAAATTGGTACAAATAAAGACCAGTGCTATGGGATAAATCAATACAACTCTGCAAAGATAAAAAGTCTACCAGAAAATGCATGGGAAGACGTATACTGTAAAGTATATATACTGGGGAATATTTCAACAATAATTTGATTAAAACCCACAACAAAACGAGATAACTATGCTAAACTAAAAACAATCTAAGAATGACCAAAAAACAGTTATGTCAAAAACTGGAAGATCGTAAAGGGAATTTCTGTCTATATAATATATAAATTTCGACAAAATATTGTAATAACTTCATGATTAAAATATAAATTCTACGAAAATAAGCTCACAGCAAATTAAGTTCAGTAAATCAGGTTAATCATTTCATTTTCAAAAGCCATATCGAGTTCAATTTAACACAAGGATGTGAAAAATGAATGAAAATTGAAAGTATCTTTCACGTTTCCCCCCCCCCACCGTTAGGACATAAAAAAAAAATAACTTAAAATTGAATGGCTTTATTTTAAAGACATTTGCAACGCATGAAAAATCAAAAGGACAGTTGTCGGCATACGTTATCTCAGAAATAAAATTATCCACTATCCCCTTTGTTGTAAACTCTTCAAAACTTCGAATACAATTAAATATTCATCCTATTTTAGCTGCTATTCATATAAAGCAGTAAATTAAGACAACTAAGTACTCCATTCAAGTTATATCTTTTCTATAAATCGAGATAAATAGCTTTTTTTCTGGTCATAATCAATATCTTCGTCAAATGCGGCTAAATTCGTATTGCGAAAATATAAAAGTTACAATTGAAAAAATTATTTATTTAAAGAAAATCACATTTAAGGTATCGATCTGGTTTAAAAATTTCCGCAGATTTCAAATACGTTGAAATTTTTAATCTTCTTTAACGAGTGCGAAGATACAAACTTGGACAAGGGAATAAAAGTCCTTTTGTTTTGTTTCTCGAATAAAATAAACCACGACTGTTGTACCTATAGTGTGCAAGCAACGCGCGATTAAATAAATATCTTTACGTTTGTTTCTCGTCCGACAGGAAATCGATGTTTTTGCAAGTAGCCTAAGTACCATAGATTCGTCAGGACTTTGCGGGCAAGAATCATACAAACAGACAAACACTTCCTTTTATAATATTAGAGATGAAGTCGAATGCAGAGAATGCTCATTAAATGTGTATCACGGCGTCGCCTTGGTAAATAATAAACAACACATCGGTTTCTCTCCGAACGCGTCACCCACAGCTGCTTTTAACGTAACAATCACGGCTAAATTCTGTATATTTTGTAGAAGTAATCAACATTACGGAGCACGATGTAAAAGTTTACCAGACGATAACAAGCGAGCTGATTAAAGAAGGAAGGCCGATGCCGATTTGAGGCATCATTTATCAAGAGACTAGAATTAAAATTAGTTGCAAAAAATGTAAAAGCCCGTCTCGAAACGGTTGTAGGCACATCTCACTCCAAAAATTCTAATATTGTCTTGTTACAAACTTGTAGTGTATTTGAAACCAATACGTAAAGAAAAACTGTTGATTTATTCATTTGGAAAAGGAACTCCTAAGCCTTCCGATTTCGATTTGTGGTGAGATTAAACATAGTAAGCCTTCTAAATCAAAACAACGTATACCCGATCGAAGCATTAGTCACTCAACACATTTCTGGCGCCGTATTGGAGACTAAATTTATGACCGATGAAATAAAACAAATTGCAGAAATTAACGGCCTTGAACTGGCAGACACTGGCGACGGAAAAATACAAATACTTTTGGGAATGGATGATATGTTTGAAGTTATAAAGAGTGCGCCAATTGGAGTAACAAAAAATTTATTCGCGCAGAAGCGTTATTTGGTGATATCATTTCTGGTAAGTTACCGCATATGACCTCGAATAGATCATCCTGCTTTCACGTTTAGGTTGAAGATAATTTGAATCGGCATTTAAAGGCTCTGTGGGAACTTGAATCGCTTGGTATACACGAAAAACGGAACGGACGTATCAATTACGGAGTACCTTGCAGAAAACTGCGAACTTCCACATCCGAATTAATAGAAAATTTAATGATTGTAAACGAGCAAATTTGGGAAGAAAGTTAAAGGAAGTGACAATGCACTTTGAAAAAAGGTAAGTAATTGAGATAGAAGATAGAATTTAGTAATTGATACAATTAGGAGTCCAATTCACATTCCAAAGGGGGTGGGGTTTACGAGGAGAGGTAAGCAATCACAGTACAGAAAAGAAGTGGCGAAATGCATGAGCTGTGGTGTTGATTAGGAAAAAAGGTGATAAAAAGGGACAAAAAATATAAAAGAAAAATAAAAGATGAAAGGTCAATGTGGTGGGACTAGGAGATTCCCAGAGGAGTCCCTGTACTCACCACATCGATGTTTTGGACGTGGTGGAAAAGTGTGAAAGTCACGATCGAGATGGATTTTGGGTCTTTGCGAGATTTAACTAGGGAGGTGTCATAGGGTGGGATGTTCTGTAAAAGCGAATTCGGGACAAGTGGAAGTCTGCTGAAATATTTAGTAGAAAGTGTTTTAATATATTTAAAAATTGGTTCGATGTTAAGATCTTAGTAGATAACACTTTTCACGGCGTACATAATAAGGAGCGTTGACCATTTGGAGGAGAATTGTATTTTGAAGAGACTGGAGGTACTTGATATTGGTTTTGCAGGTGGAGCCCCAAGTGGGAGAAGCGTAAAGAATAGTGGGTCTGATAACAGATTTATAGATGAGGATTTAATTTTTCAAAGAAAGGTGGCTGTGACGTCCAATGAGAGAAGAAAGGTTAGATTTAAGTGCAAGAGCTTTTTACCAATAGTTTTAATATGAGGGGTGAAAGTAAGTTTAGGATCAAGGGTCACACCATGGTATTTATAATTTTTGACAAAGGGGATGGGTTCATTGTAAAATTTAATGTTCTGTAGTTGGGAAGGAGATTTATTAGAAAACACAAGGAGAGCGCATTTAGAGACGTTAATTTTGATTTTCCAGTTGGTAACCAGAGCTGGAGTTTTTCGACGAAATTTTGAATTTGTTCAATGAGAAATATCCTGTTATGGTTTTAGTACATGATAGCAGTATCATCAGCATAAATGGCGTGGGAAGTTCTGGGACCAGTGGGAATGTCATTGATGAGATGTTAAAAAGATGAGGAGAGAGCCTTGGGGAACACCTCCTTGAATACAGAGATGATGAGATAAATTGGGGTTAACTTTCAGTTGGAAAGTACGATGAGACAGAAAATTTTTAATAATATTGATGAGTTGAGGGAGGACTTTGAAGCTTTTATCTTTTCAGCTAACAATAGAAACATCATATTAAAAAGTAGGATAAGGAACACCGGCGATGCTGTAGAAATGTTAGACTTTTCATTATATGTAGATCTTTTTTATGGAGCAGATTCTGACAAAGAAGCGTTTTCATTATCGTATGATGCTGTCAAAATATTAAAAGACGCTGGTATGAATCTTCGGAAATTCAAAACTAATTCACCGACCTTGAAAGACCAATGGCATAGTCATGGAATTGTTTGTGGAGATGAAGATAAAGCTAAGCACGATCCTTTGAAAGACTTGGGTATAATTTGGGATAAGATAAGGATATTTTGCAATTAGATATACTACACATTTTAAAAGGTTTCGATTCCCAAAAGATTACAAAGCGATATGTATTAGGAGCTGTTGCCAAAGTTTTCGATCCAGCTGGTTTTATTTCTCCTTTTGTATTTCGAATTAAATGTCTATTACAAGAACTGTGAGAATTGGGAATCGACTTGGATGCTGAGCTACCACCTGATATAAAAGAAAAGTTTCAACAATGGTTCTTTGAAATTAAGGACCTTGTGAATTTGCGTATTCCCAGAAAATATCTATTACCTGAGGTCAATGTGAATAAGAATACAATTCAACTGTTGTGTTTTGCGATGCCAGTTAAAACATACGGAGCTGTCGCATATTTACGGTTACTCTTCAAATTTTCCTCTTGGATAAAGTTAAAACGAGTCATGGCTAGGTGTATAATATTAATAAAAAACACGAAGGCTTCCATTAAAAGAAGAACGGGAAATCTAACTGTTGAGGAACTTGATGAAGCAACTCTAATGATTGCAAAAATTGTACAGAATAAAGAATTTAGCGAAGAAACAAGTCTTCTAAAATCTGGGAAGGTCTTACATTCAAAGAGTAAACTTCTTTCCTTGAACCCTTTTATGGATGAAGACGGTGTGATGCGTGTTGGAGGAAGGCTGAGAAACAGTAATATTTTAGAAAAAAAACATCCAATTATCCTTCCAAATAAACACCACATCACAGATTTGATTATCAGGTATTATCATGAAACTCATCTTCACGTCGGAACTGCGCTGACTGTTTCAGCTATACGACTACCCGTTTTGGATTATAAATGCGAGAAAAGCAGTTAAAAGAACCACCTGGAAATGTATGAAATGTTTCAGAACTCGAACCAATTTAGCGTCTCAATTAATGGCGGACTTTAAAGCTACTCGTGTAGTTCCCGACATGGTGTTTCCAAAGTTGGAATTGATTTCGATGGTCTGTTTATGATTAAAAAGCGAAAAGGAAGAGGTGTGAGACCAGTTAAGTGTTATGTTTGTTTATATGTTTGCTTTACTACACACCAAAGCAATCCATCTTGAAATTGTCAGTGATCTTACTTCTGAAGAATTCTTGGCATCAACAAGAAGATTTGTTGCTCGTAGGGGAAAACCTCAAGAAATATATTCGGACAGAGGAACAAATTTTGTGGGAGCTGCCAGAGAGTTAAAGAGAATTATGAATACAGTTTCATCGGATGAGGAAGTGCATGAGGAAAACCTTAGGTGGAATTTTAACCCTCCTTCTGCACCACATTTCAGTGGGAGGCTGGTGTGAAACAGATGAAAGCCCACTTTTAACGAACTATTAGAGACCAAATTCTTACATATGAAGAATTCCTCACCTTGATCACTCAAATTGAATCGTGTTTGGATTTCAGACCAATCGTATCCATTTCCAAAGATCCCAATGATCTGAATCCTCTAACACCAGGTCATTTCATCATAGGAACTGCGTTAACAGCCATGCAGGAACCTGACTTGTTAGCTGCCAAACTTTCCTTTTCTCAAAGGAGGGCACTAACCCAGATGTTTCAGAGTTTCTGGAGGCGCTGGTCCTCGGACTATCTTTCGCAGTTTCAACAACGAACGAAGTGGTGTAAACTCAAACCTAACTTAAAAGTGAATGACTTAGTTCTCATAAAAGCTGATAACCTACACCCTCTTTGGTGGAAGATGGGAAGTGTGCTTGAACTGTATACCGGTGCAGATGGTCATGTACGAGTAGTGAAGTTACAAACTTCAATGGGCGAACTGAAACGTCTCATAACTAAACTTTCTCCATTATCTTTGTCTAATTAATTTTGTATTCATTTAATGTCTAAATTTTTGGTTTAAAATTAGTTAAGTTACATGGTTGATTGCTTATTTGAATTGCATTTTTAATAAGTTTGAAATTTCATGCATATTGTATACATTGTATAGTTTTCGATTTCATTCTTTAACTTGTTTGAAGTCTTGCTTTTTTTCCTTTTATTAATTCTCTCCTTTTTTTCAGTGTTTTAAGTTTAATGTTATTTATTTCTTGCTTTAATTTGTGAATTTGAATAGGGTAATTATTTAGTTACGTAATAATTTGATTAATAACATAGTGGTAGATTCTATTCAGGAATATTGATCGATATTGGAACTGTAATATATAAATGTATATGATTGGAGCTCAGGTAAGAAATATTGGCACATGACAATTTGTATTTGTGATGATTGAACTTTTCTGGTATTTAACAATTTGGAACTATTGACTTTATGGTAATTACTTGAAAAATGTCTCTTGAGTTGATTTTGTTGTTTTAAAATATGAAATATGAGTAATTTTGGCCAGAA
The DNA here is from genome assembly GCA_947359465.1 of Metellina segmentata. Taxonomy (NCBI): domain Eukaryota; kingdom Metazoa; phylum Arthropoda; class Arachnida; order Araneae; family Tetragnathidae; genus Metellina; species Metellina segmentata. Next base: position 17,183,326 of record OX375884.1, on the reverse strand, counting down.
CTCTTAAATTTAAAGTGTATTGCAGGCCTCGAAATAGATTTTTTAATACAGGTGCACAAGGTGCACCTAAGTTTTTAAATTAGGTGCATATTTAAAAAAACGTGAAGTAAGAGCATTAATGTAAAGTAAACTACTTCATTAATTGGGTATGTCTAGATAGGTTAGTAGTAGATAGTAAATAAAAATATTTAAACAATTTTATTTATCAGCGAATTTATTACTTACAAATATTGAGTCATCATCAGACATTGGTGGACAAAAAACACATAAAAAATACACTATATTTTAAGAAGATAAAATCTGAATTTTAGGATAAATAATGAAAATATATGTTTACGATACGCAGTGACCAGACAATTCTCAGGAATTCCTACGGCTTTACACTTTATTGAAACACGAGGTGTTTACAGAAATGTGAGATGCCTATCGTTCGCGGGTGGTCAAGTAATCTAAATTCTCCCTTCTAGGGCTGTCGCGACAGTTGCTTCAGCAGAGCCATCTGGAAAAGGTTTCGATCATCGGAAAGTTCTGGTGGCAGTGGCACAAGTAAACCTTCCTCCTGTATAAACCCGTTACGGCCCAGTTATTTTGTTTTTGAATAGTGTGTATTTAGGAATTTTAATTACGTTCCCTTAGAGCGAGAGAGGTCGACACTAATATTTTGTTCAAACATCAAAATGACATAAAACACCTTCCTCTCACTTTTTTTAACGTTAGCCTGCTGCGTGCACCTGGCTGGGAAACGTTAGGTGCACAATTTTATTTTCATGTGCACAGTGCACCTGTGCACCCGGGTATTTCGAGCCCTGGCTGTATTGTATATAGCAAAAACTTGAAATTATTTTTGGAATTGTGAAAATTGCATTGTGTTTAGTTTAGTTTTTGATTTGTAAATGTGCTTTCATGGGGTCCTGTGCTCTCGAGATGATGAACCTCCTTTCATCCGGGGGGGAGTGTGTTGGGAATTGACTGGAATCTTAGTTCCGGGAACGCCAGCAGAGGGCGTAGTCTTGCGCTCGTGGGTGTCGAGAGCGCATGGCCTTGTGGTAATTGTGGAAACAAAGCAGTAAGCAAGTAACCCTGAATTGAGCTTGACCGGAATAGCAGGTTTTTTGTTGATTACCCCTCTTGACCGCTATTCACGGGATTTAACCCATTTTGGGCATCTTGACAACCCAACCCCTGATTTACCCTTTCCCTGTGTATATAATGTACATACAGCGTAGTTAAAATAAATGTTGTGATTGTGAGATCTTCAAAAACTTGGATTTATTGCTCTCCCATTATTGACACTTGGAAAGTGCTTGATCGGCATAAACACTAATAAATTTCATCTTTGAAGAAATTGCAGGTCAAACCAATCAGTTCAAAAGAGGGATCATAAATCCTTTGCATCATGAAAAATAACTGTTTCATAAAATACCACTCACAATAAAAATTGTATAAAAAATTGTTTTTATGTCTTATTTCCTACACATATTGTGCTAATTTAAAGTGATAATGGTATATTATGTGCAAAATAAACTTATTCAACAAAATAGGGCGCACACAAATACGCTGTGTATAAACAGATGAAAACCTTACACAAATTGTCGCAAAAGAAATTAAATTTTGGTAACTTTCACATAAATAAATACACTCTATAACAAAAAAAAAAAAAAAAAAACGACGCAATACGAAATAAGAAGGAGTTGTCCAGGAGTTGTGCCGGGTTCGATAAACTTAGAACGGCGCTGACTGGGGACGTATAGTCTTTAGTGACGAGTCCCGTTTCCAACTGTGTTCTGATGACAACCGCAGACCTGTCTGGATACTTTCAGGGCAGCCTGGGGATCCTGCCCTTACTATCGCGCGCCACACATGCTCACAACAGGGCTTTATGGTCTGGGGTGCCAACTCCTTTGATAGCCGGACCCCTTTGGTAGTCATTTCTGGCACACTTGCAGCACAGTGGTACGTACACGACATTGTACGACCAGTTGTGTTACCGTTCCTATTGCGACACCCCGGACTTACTATTCAACAAGATAATGCCCGGCCGAACATAGCACGTGTTGCTACGAATTGTCTTCAAGCTTTCCCAACACTTTCTTTGCCAGCTAGGTCTCCTGATCCCTCTCCCATAGAGCAAATTTGGGACGTTATGGAAAGGCGATTGCAGCCATCCAGGAATGTTGACCATTTAACCCGATAGTTGGAGACAATTTGGCTAGAAATTCCGCAGGACACCACCCGGGAACTTTTTCAGTCTTTGCCACACCGGATGACAGCTTGCATCCAGGCCAGAGGTGGACCAACGCCTTATTGACTTCTTCCCTTTGTAACGGTGAAACTCTGAAATAAATCGTTCAATTGTTCTGAAATTTTAATCATTTGTTGTTCAGCGTATGTTCTCCACATCCACCAATTTTTATTGCAATCGAACAACTTCTTGGTGCGTCGATTTTTTTTTGTTATAGAGTGTAATTAAATTTAACCTTTTGACTACGGCTATAGATATAACAAGAGCGATTCTTTCTTGGCGTGTGATTCTTATAACTTTCAAGGTACAACTGATGTACTGGCTGTCTAAATTCTTGTCGTGATCATGGTACAACTGCTTTAATGGCCGTAGTCTAAAGGTTAAGCCGGTATGCATTTTCAGATGGAGTAAATTCTCGATATATTGCGCGTCTTGGGGAGACGAAAGAAGCTCGACATATCCCCCGGCACTACTCCCCCAGCAAGAAAAGTGACACAACTCAATATTGCAGAATCTGAGAAAAAAATAAACTTAAAGGATACTATAAAACTTATATTGAAATTATTATGAACTTTTCTTTCAAATTTTAGGTAAGTATTTATGGTGGTAAATTCTGGACGATAGCTCAGTAATTATAACTCAAAATAACTCTCTGTTCAGTGGACTGTAAGATTTTTTTTTATCACACTCACGCAAGACCGCGCTCGCCGCCATCTTGCTCCAGTCTGACACACCCAAGAACTCTACTAACTTCAGTTCTTATATTTGGACGGAACAACTTCTATTATATTGTATAGAATAGTAATATAACACGCTGGGGCACCTCATACATATTTTTCAATGACATCATATCAAAAATTTTATTTTTTGACTTGTGTCACTTTTCTTGCCGAGGTGCGATATGAAAGGAAACGAGGCAGGGAGGTCCAAGAAATGTTAACTTTTTGACGAAATGGAGGAAATAACACTTTAGACAGACAGATGAAAACCTTAGTCAAATTGGTTGTAAAAAAGGAACTTTTAAAACAACGTCTAATAAAGATTAAAACTAATCAGAAAGGATCCTCAATGAACATTTCAGTGATAGGCAGTTAGACGTTAAATTTACGTCCCAACGGAGCTACACAACTAGCAATTGGCGACTGTCCGGGATCAACCCCAAAGGGAAAGATCGTGGACAACACTTGGTAATTTTAAACTACGGTCAGACGGCGATAGTTCAAAACCTGAACTGGCGCACCCCATTCTCCAAACTTCCGCACCCGCCAACGTTAAGACATTTGAGACCACGACGAGAGATTTAACGTCCAGCAGTCCCGAAAGTCTTTAGCTGGACGAGGTGCGAACTCGTAACCCTCCTGTTTTTAATCCGATTGCTTTTCCAACTGGGTACTGCTGAACTCTCTGAGGTAGAGGTAATTAATTAACGTCGCATTGGAGAAACACAACGGGTATTGGTGCAGTCCTTGATGAACCCCGGAGGGAAAGATTCGAGCACTACAACATGTAATTTTGAATGACGGTCAGATGACGAGGCAACACTTGAGCTTTCACCCCACTCACCAAAATTCCACACTACGCTAATGCGAGGACATTTGAGGCCACGAGATTGGCACCTGCTCCCGTCTACACAACGGTCTTTGGCTAAACCGTGTATCGAATTCGCAATCTGGTTGCTCATCGAATATTCTTCCAACTGGGCTACCACGGCCCTCGCCTTAAATCAGGCACGTGTGCATTATAGGGATGCAACATCGACTGCAAAACATCGATGTTCAAAATTAAAACATCGATGTTGATAATACATCGCCCCCAAAACATCGATGTTTTAAAAATTCAGTATATTTAAACTTTTTCCCCCATTTCTTAAAACTGGTTTAGCACCTAGTGATGCAACATCGACAACAAAACATCGATGTTTTGAAACTTTGATGTTCAAAATTGAAACATTGATGTTGATAATGCATCGCCCCCAAACCATCGATGGTTTAAAAATTCAGTGTATTTAAACTTTTTTCCCCATTTCTTAAAACTGGTTTAGCAACCAGTGATGCGACATCGGCTCTAATACATCGATGTTTTTTATAAAACATCAATGTTTTGAAAACATCGACATCGATGTCGCATCCGTAATTTTCAGACCCTTCACCCTTGGCCACTTTGGTCGAAAAGTATGTTCAATTTGCTGATTATAAAAATTATGCTACTTGTTTATTTTTTAATTTTTATAACGGTACTTTTTTCATTTAAAAATAAAACATCGACAACGTAAAAACATCGACAAATATAAACATCGATGTTACAAAAACATCGACTCCAATACATCGATGTTAAATACATTGATGTTTTTTAAATAACATCGATGTTTTGAAAACATCGACATCGATGTCTATCCCTAGTGTCTTATGGATGGCGAGGATTGGATTAAGTTATTCATTAAAAGTGGGCCATTCTTGCGGCACAATGGTTAAACATCGTTGAGTTGAAGAAAAGTTATTCGTGATTTTTTTCACATATGAAGTAATTGAAGTCTTCCCCGAAGGAAAATATCCTCAAGCCGACTTCATTAAGCGTACACATCTGAAATAATCCTGTTCGCTTCAATAGTTTTACTTTTGATTCACCGAAAAAAAAGTAAATTTAGACCAAACCTTGAATTTTACTGAAACAATGAAATTATATTTCGGATTAAATACATTTATATGGCCTTTGAAAAGAAATACTACCTGTCATTCCATTTTCCATTCCATTCTGTGTCATTTCCCCATGGATTCCTTATTCTAACTAAATATGCTTCAGAGCCGGTGCTCAGTTTTACCTGAATAATAAATATACGACTTAAGCATTTTATCTTTATACAGTGCAGTTATTTAATATCTAAGTTGGCACAAAATACGATTTATGGTGTCATCTCCATTTTCCAATTATGACATACTTCTAACTAAAAACATTCAAATTATTTAATATACTTTCAAATCATGTACATTTAGCCCCTTGTTCAAGTCTTAAACCTTTCATCGTCGATTTTTTCTACCTCATCACCAATTTTATCGGACTTGTTGGGTCAATCCCGCATTCATTACTTTTTTAAAAATTCTTTTACCATTCAGGATTTTTGCCATGCAGTTTTAAATATTTAAGATGGGTCAAACCCATCCTCTTAGTTCTCAGTACACCATAATAAGCCTTCGTATTTTTTGTGTTTAAAATGTTAACCTTCATTTGAATTTTATGTAACTCATCTAGTTTTCTTTTTATCTTAATTTTTGATGTTGATCTGATTGTTATTCTGTCTTTTGAATGTATTCCATTGAATTTTACTGTTTCGTGTTTGACTCAGATTATCCATCGTTGAGTCTGCGCTATAAAACCCACATCAGCTAACTCACATATTTATATCGCTTTATATACATGCACTGGCAGACACAACCAATGATATTCAGTTGTTGACACAACCAATGATGTTCAGACACAACCAGTTTGGTGTTGCAGTTTGCATAGGCTCGTCTACAATTTTTTCTGGCACATCAGCGTATATGTAAGGAACTGAAGATTTTTTTGATGAACTGAAGACCATAAAATTTAACGTGGTTTGTAAACCACAATAATACTTATGCACTACTAATTTTTAAAGCATTTAAACTAAATCAAAGAAAATGAGGTCGATTTATCAAGCTTATCCTTCGGATCTTGCACCATGAAAATCAATCAATCAACAAACAAATTCATGTAAATGTTAAAATCATATACACATTTGATAGGAACGTCATTTGTACTAGAAGTTTATAAATATAAAAGCACGAAAAATTAAACAGTTCATATGCACCTCCTACCACAAAATTTTTAAATTGAAAATTGCCTTTTTTGTCTAAGTAGTCACACACACAAGTCAAAAAGTAGACGATGTTCCTAAGTGTAATTTCCAGGAGATTATTAACCCTGGTTAAGTGGCTTCGAGGAGATAGTTCTTCCATCAAGATACGACTAATTTTGGTAAAAACAAAATGTCTCAATATCAAGATATTGCCAATTTTTTGTATGACAAGATCAAGATCTGGTCAGTTTTTTTCTGATGACGAAATATCTTGTCTATCAAGATATGGACATCTGTGTTAGTGATAAGATACGTCGTTGAGTTAATCACCAGGAGAGTTAAAGTTAACATTTTATGACTTATATCCCTATCTGAGGGATGTCGACTTCTTCGTTTTGGCGAAATAAGTGCTAGTAAAGGGGATCGTGGTGAATGGACTAAAAATTAATTTAAAGTAATTGTAAACACTGGCCTCGAAGATAGTTTAAATTTTCCTCAATTACTGATTATATTTCACTCATTATATTCGGTTTAACCCCTTGTGATGACAAACGAATTATTGGAAATAATTTTCATTGACTTAAGCCTCTTCATTACTAGAGTGCCCTGCACCGTTTAGGTACATTAAAAATAACATATTTACCCCTTTAAACCGCTTTAGTATACTCATCAATTTCTACTATCTCCATTCAGTTACATCCTACTGTTTTAACCCAGGAGGATTTTGTCCCTAATCGACAAAGTTTCGATTTGGAGGACATGACCCGTTAAACATTTAAAAAATGATTTTTGAGTCATAAAGTACCTTAAATATCATATAAGATAATTTCTTAAGAGAATTTTTCTTGTACTGAAGAGATTAGATATATCAACGCCGAGTAAGGTAATTTGTTTGGTGTCGCTCTGGTACAGAATCTTCATTTTTCAAACCAAATTGTCATTTACAAATCACAAACCTACGAGCTTCTTATGAAAAATTACTATTGATAAATTTAATTCTAGCTAGAAATGAATCTTAATTTCTCTGAATGAAATGTATGAAATAATGATTACGAATATTTAAACTGTAACTTACTGTGGCCACAGCACTGATGGTATAAGCATGACCTGAAACCAGTCCATTCGCGTCAGCTTTTCTGGATTCCATCCAGTCTCCCTATACGAGAAAAAAAAGCATGTTACCCGATTCTTTATTTAGTCAAGGAGTTCTTTGTTTAGTTAAATGCTTGTTGCTGCTATATCTGCTGAACCGTTATTATGAGGATTTGTTAGGATTCCATGAGGAGAGTCTTCTGGTGCATTTATTTAAGGAGCTAACTTTCCGAGGGCACACGCACATATCTATTCGACAACCCGTATTCTTCCCTGCATAAATTCTTACTAATTTTGTCCTTTTCGACCAAAAATAAATTTTGCTCAGTGGGATTCTTTCAACCAGTAGATTTGGTTGTTTAGCTGAAAATATGATGCATGGTTACCCAATTAGTATGGATGTATATAATGCTGCCCAATGCTTTATTTAGTCAGATAGACCTCAAGGAGAGCCTCCATACCTACTTCTGGTACATCTGCCAGACAGTTATAATAAGGATTAACCAGGTTATTAAGCTTCCGTACAAGGAGTCTGCTGGGCTGTTTTTTGAGGAATTACCTTTTTGAGGGCACACTCATAAATCCATTTAACAGTATTCTTCCCTGCACGACTTCTCACTAATTTTGTCCTTTTCGACCAATTATATATTTGCCAAAAATAAATTTTGCCTACTGGGATTCTTTCAGCCAGTAGATGTGGTTGTTTAGCCGTCAAATGTGATGTATGGTTAACCAATTATTATGGATGTAGTATGTGATGCAACCCAATGCTTGGTTTAGTCAGGTAGCTCTCAAGGAGAGCCTCCATACACGCTGCAGCTGTTACATCTGCAAGCCCGTTATTATGAGGGTTAACCAGTTTGGTACGTTTCCGTACCAAGGAGTCTGATGGGCTGTTTTTTTTTTGTTTTGTTTTTGAGGAATTACCCTTTTGAGGGCACACACGCATAAATCCACTTGACAACCTGTATTCTTCCCTGCATAACTTCTACTACCTAATTTTGACCTTTTTGACTAAGATTTTGTGTATCCTGGAATTATTTCAACCAGCAGATGTGATGATTTAGTCGCTAAATGTGGTATATGGTAAAAGCAATTCTACACTACTCGGAAATCTCGTGACGCTAGGAGGGTTAAAAGTACAACATATATTTGCTATTTGCAAAGCAAAATTGACAGGGATCACCATGAAATTAGAGGCTCACACACAAAAATGTTGTTCGCTGATCAATGTGGGTATTATATGAAGCTGACCAATATTTACAAGTCTCTCTAACACACACTGCACTGGTTAGCATCATGGACTCGTTGGGCTGAACAGGTGGAAAAGCTCTGTCAGCGGATCTGTTTAGTCAAACACAGACTTGCTGATTCTAAAACAATATTGGATAGCAAACTGCACTAGGCTGTTCAAAATCTGTATCTGATAGACTTAATCGGACATAATTTATAAATCTTTTCACCGTTTTTGTAGGTAGGTATTTTAATGTACGTCGCACTGGAGCAACGTAATGGGTTATTGGCTACGGTCCAGGATCAATCTTGAAGAGAAAGATTCGAGGACACCCTGGTATTTTGAACCATGGTTAGATGACGAGGTCAATCCCTGAGCTAGTAGCCCGCTTTCCAGACCTCCGCACCATGCCAACGTGAGGATATTTGAGGACACGACAGATTCAACGCTCCCCAGTTCCCACGTACAGAACGATGTTTTATTGGATTGAGTTTCTGACCGTGGTTCAAAATTACGAGTTGTTATCCTCAGATCTTTCCCATTTAGCTATATCCCCCTTATCCTGATGTGTAACGACTGAGAACGGGCCCAATGCAGGAGTAAAGGAACGTAATTCAGTTTTGAATAGTGACTTAGTCCTTGGCCACTATTCAATGCTGGTAGCCCATTCTCCAAACTTTTACACCAGCCATATCGTACAGGACGGTCTTTGGCTGTCTTTTACGGATGATAAATATTGGTACACATTTTCTCCACTGCACTCCATATGAAATGTTCTGCTCACTCCTATGCCCGTATTCTCGTCCTGATATTTACCACAATCGACTTTTGTATACATTGCATCATAAGAGTTGGTATTTGTTGTTATTTCATATCTGAAGGTAGGTAACTGGATAATTAATTAAGGTCGCATGGAGCAACACAACATGTTATTGGCGATGGTCTGGGATCAATCCTGAGGGGAAAGATTACAGAAAAGCACCTCGTAATTTTGAACCACAGTCAGATGACGAGGTCAACACTTGGGCCTCCACTTTCGGAACTTCGACACCTTGCAAAAATATCTGAAGAGGGAAAGCGTAAACAAAAGCATGATAAACACTTAACCGATATTTTAAGAGGAGTTATTAATTGAAGTTATTGAATAGAGATTTAAATCGTGGACTTACTTTCCTAGAACAAGTTATAAAAGCTCCATTTATAGATGCTTGAAGTAAAAAACTGTAAAGATGTGGAGGTGCTGATTCTAGAACGTACATCTCAGCTAAACCCCCGGTGAGATCAACTAGAGCATCCATTGCTTGGCCCCCTTCTAACGCTTCATAGGATCCGTGTAATCTACGAATCAGGTTTCGCATGAATTATCGATATAAAAATAACGGTACAAAATTTATATACTTTTGTTGAAAAAATACAATACTCGTATTTTAAATATCAATTTATACTGTGTTAAGGAGTTTTCGTAAAGCAACACTCAGCTTTGGTTATCTGTACCTAAGAATAAAACGAATATTTGGAAAGGAAACAGGTTAAGTTCTCAAACATACGAGGATCGACTGATAAGTAATGCACAGTCGCACTTAGCTCGCAAATGAAAAGGGGTAAACAAATGAAACAAATATGTCATAAAAGTAAATTTCAAATGCTACAAAATCTTGCATTTATTTTCCCACGTAGTCGCCATTTACAGATGCACATTTCTCCCAAAGGTGATCCAGTTGTCTCAACCCGTCAATGAAGAATATCCGTCGTCTTTCCTTGGGCCATGACCTCACTGCGTCTTAGAGATCATCCTCTGTGGTGAAATGAACACCCTTAAGATCCCTCATTAAATGTAGAAAAAGTGAAAATCACAGGGCGCCAAATTTGGGGGGTTTTGAGGATGCGAAATGGATTTAAATTTCAAGTTCACAAGAGCCTTGGCGGTTACCCGAGATGTGTGTGGCCGAGCATTGCCGTGTTGCAGAATTATCGACTACGTGGATTGTCAAACAAACATAATACGCGTCTCCTAAGATGTTTTAATGTCTCTATGTAACGCACAGAATCCACGGCAAACCCAGCTTCCAGGTAGTCAGTCATATTTGGCATCCCAGAACACTGTAAAAGGAATTTTCTTTGCAGAGGGTTGTGTTTTGAATCTTATTGATTATGACCAACCATAGTCCCAGTATTCCATGCTCTGCCGTTTATCTTTTCGGTCGTAATGATGTACCCAAGTTTCATCTCCCGTCACAATGTTAAAAAGAAAGTCATCTTCGTCACGATAACGTTTCAGTAGCTATTAGTTGGCATTCTTCATTGACGAGATGAGACAAGTGGATCATCGTTGGGAGAAATGTGTAGCTGTAAATAGTGACTATGTGGAAAAATAAATGCAAGATATTGTAGCATTTGAGATGTGTACTTTTATGCCATATTTGTTTTCTTTGATTACCTCTTTTCATTTCCGAGCTACGTGCGACTGTGCATTACGTATCAGCAGGCCCTCGTACATACTATATAGCGTTCTGGTACCTAGTAGAAATTAATTTCTACATTTTAAAGCTTTGTGTGTGGGAGATAATTTTCTAGATATTAAAAGATTAAAAACTAATTACATAAATTTAACTGTAGAAAATCTCGCAAAATTCTTCCGTTATTATGTTATTACAGTTTGCAAAATAAATAATTACATTAAATTAAAACTGCCACTTCAATGTAATCTATGATGCTTGAAGAACATGTTGGCAAGGTTTTACTAATAAGGTTAAGCCATTTTCTTAGTAAAGGACCTCAAAGCTAGAAAATGGTCAGTTTAAGAAAATCGAAATTAAAAGTCCAAAATTTGGTTTTATTTAATTCAGTTCATTATTTATTTCTTTTATTTATATTTTCTAAGCATCTAATACATGAAACGAAAATGAAATACATTTTAACCCTCTTAGTTTTTCTTCGCGTCGGAAACCACCATTCGGTGGCCAGCGTCTGATGCTAAAACCTGTTCCAAACTGGCACCAATATTCTATGCAAGGAATAATTCGTTTTTCTTAGATCTCCATTCCCTTGGAGTAATAGGGTAGTTTTGTCTCGAGGAAATATCTCGTACCAAAATTGACCAGATCTAGGACGCGATATCCCGTAGAAATAACTTGGAGGATTTTCATGTTTCAACTACCTTTAGAAATTAACCTTTAGACTACGGCTAGTACAGCAGTTGTTCCTTAATCGCGCCATGAAAGAATTTAGACTACAGCCAGTACAGTAGTTGTTCCTTGAAAGTTATAAGAATCGCAACCAAGAAAGAAGGTTGACCACCGCCGGTACAGCAGTTGTATCTTGAAAGTTATAAGAATCGTGCCAAGACAGAATGTAGACTTCCGCCGGCACAGCAGTAGTACCTTGGAAGTTATAAGAATCGTTCCAGTTATATCTACAACCGTAGTCAAAAGGTTAAAGAACTACAATAGAAATTTTAACATTAAAACTATAGAATGAACAGAAATTTCCAGGCGATTTTTTCTATTAGTGGTTCCTTATGAGTTACAATATGGTCATACATATGAAATAACTTCCCTGTTAGGAAATGAAACAAAGCTTACTTCGCGTACGCCTTCTCTAACAATGAAACCCAAAACTCCCTAGGTTCCGAGCTCCTCGAAAATATGAGTTTCTTCTTTTTGGTGGGAAGTAAATCGTCAACATAAACTGTTATCCAGTGGCCGAATCTCCAGAAACGAAAAGTGACGATTCCTTTGTAGCCTTCACCACTCAGTGACTGATTGGACGGAATCACCTGGGGATAAATATTTAAAAATGATTTTACAGTATGGAGGGTGGATCTTATTTTAGACACGTGTGGATTTAAAGAACAATAATTAACCCTCTAAGGGTTTCACATGCATATAATCGTTCTGAAACCTGCAATCTATCCTGCATGACTGCTAACTAGTTTCGACCTTCTTGATCAATGGAATCTTTCCTAGGATTCTTTCAACTTGTAGTTTCATTTAGTCATTATGTGTTATGAAGTAAACGCAACGTTACCCTACTGAGAAATCTTGTGACGTTCAAAAGATTAATAATTGATATGCGTGTTGATTTTTCAAGAGGTAGGTAGTTAATTAACGTCACACTGGAGCAACACAGCGAGCTTTGCCCCGGGATCAATCCCGAAGGCAAAGATCCAACGACAACACCTTGAACCACTGTCAAATGACGAGAACAGCACCTGAGCTGGTATCCCACTCTCCAAACTTCCACACCACACCAACGTGAGGACATTTGAAGTCTCTACAGATATAACGTGCACCAGTCTCCTTCATACTCGACGGTCTTTGGTTGGATTCGAACTCATATGGATTTGGATAGGAAAGAAATAACAAAATAAGTGTTAGAGCTAGTTTAATCACCGTGCATTTGAATTGATGATTCGTAAACACCCGGAGCATATAAACACAGACATGCTTGGAAAATAGTCAAAAAAATAATCAGTAAACAAAATGTGCATTCAGCGCATAGCAATTTGATTGGATTTCTATCCGAAAGAAATAATAAAATGTGTTGGAGCCAGTTCAAAGACTGTTTTGTTAAAGAAATAATTTGCTATCCTTACTTTTTCCATAAGATCTGGTCTTTGTGCAACTGCAGAACATGACGACAGAAACCAGCAATCAGCTAATATTCCTTGAACTATATCGTGCCGGCTGACTCCGTCTACTAGAAGTTCAGGCCTTAGAGTTAGTTCCTGCAAAATATAAATTGGTGAATAAAAACGAAAATAAGTCAAGCTACATATATAATGCAGTTTAATTTAATATTTAAAATCATATTTTTATAAGGCTTGATTTCTTCTCGATTTCAAGAGTAACCTTAAAGGAATTATTTAATTTTGCTATTATTGTATCTAAAAACCAGCCACTGCGTATCAAGCACGGCGTTGCCCGTGACAGTTATTTTCGTGGGGTCAGGCGTGACCATTGCTCGCTAACGCTCGTCAACCACGGTGGTGATTGCTACGCATTCTCATTTAAATGCGAAGAGATCCAATACGCGAGGTCAACCGAGGTACTTGTGACGTCACATTCCGAAGCAAAAGACGGAAAGTGAAAAAAACACATATGGTTCCAAATGGTGATATGGTTCCAAAGGCTGACGTCAGTGGGTGAAAATCGCAAAATCTGGTTGTTTCTTCTATCCGAGGTAACAGTGACGCTTGTGACGTGACATCAGAGGGCGAAAATGGCAAAATCATGTGTCTTTCTCTTTCTTCGGAACGAAAGAAAGAAGGGTGAAAAGAACTATTAAATTCATTTTAAAATATTCTAGATAAAATTTCAAAATTCTGGCGCGATAGAAAATTTCGAAAAATTTGGACTATCTGTGTGTCAAATCTCATTATTGTAAAAACCATAGATTCGTCAGGATACTCCAGAGACAGACAACACCACACACACACACAAACACTTCCTTTTATAATAGTAGAGATGAGTATAACGTGTAGTATATTCGTGGTCAGTAGGGTGTTTAGGACACTGGAAAGTCTATTTTAACAGAAGACGTACATAACGCAAGGTGGAAAGCTTGAAAACAATACCAGATAAAATTTATTTAAAAAATCAACTTTAATTAGAATAATATTTTTAGGAAATTTATCTAAGAAAAATAACATTGCGACACTCAAAATGAATTAAAAAGCTAAAAAAATCTCTAGCAGCAGTTCAGATGCAATGTTCTTGTAAAATGTCGTAAAATATTCCAATGTTTAACCGCAGAGTTTATCAGGACAAGTTGGGTAGTAATTTTGGGTTTCTATTCGATTTTCCTCTCCTTGTAGTAACTTCATTTTTGGGAAATCGTCAAACATTTCTTAATGACAAAATATGTATGCTCACAAAAAAAAAACGTAACTGAGATAAGCAAAATCCCTTAAAACAGAAACTGCAAAAGGGACAATCAAATAGGCAGCGAATGGGATAGATGCGTGTTTCAAAATCGGTTTTCAATAGGAATACATAAAACGTTAACGAAACAACACCGCCAGGCATTTCCTTACACAAGCAAAAGCTTTCGCCGGGATTGCTTCGAAATTATAATAATTTGTATACGTCTCTTTGTGTTGCTCTTGAATGGAATTGTCAGGTATACCAAACAAGCAGTTTTGTGTGACGCAATTTCAACGTCTTTGAGCATATGTGAATAAGTATATCTATGGTAATTTTTTTTGGTAATTTTTTTTTGTTAACGTCGTACTAGAGCAACACAACGGGCTATTGACGACGGTCCGGGATCAGTCCCTTAAGGGAAAGATCCGAGGACAACACCTCGTAATTTTGAACCACGGTCAGATGACGAAGCAACACCTGAGCTGGCACCCCACTCTCCAAAAGTCCACGCCAACCCAACGTGAGGACTTTCGGCCACGACAGATTTAAGGTGCACCAGCTGCCTCTACACCATACGCTTACATACATCCATGCCCGGACCCAGATTCGAACCAGCAACCTTCAAGTATATCTATGAAAATATAGTAATTGGTAATTCTTAATTAACAACGTCGTACTAGAGCAACACAATGGGCTATTGACGACGGTCCGGGATCAATCCCTTAAGGGAAAGATCCGAGAACAACACCTCGTAATTTTGAACCACGGTCAGATGACGAAGCAACACCTGAGCTGGCACCCCACTCTCCAAACGTCCACGCCAACCCAACGTGAGGACTTTCGGCCACTACAGATTTAAGGTGCACCAGCCGCCTCTACACGTACGCTTACAAACATCCATGCTCGGACCCGGATTCGAATCAGGAACCTTCCGATCTAGAGGCTAACACCTTAACCACTATACCGGTTGGTTCGCGTGAGGAAATTTGTGACCATGAGCGATTTAACGTGCACCAGTCCCCGTGTACACTGTGGTTCTTTGGCTGGACCGAGTTAAGATCTCGTAACCCTCCAGATGCTAATCCATTCGTCTTCCAACTAGGGATGCGACATCGACAACAAAACATCGATGTTGATAATACATCGACCAAAAACCATCGATGTTTTAAAACATCAGTATATTTAAACTCCCCCACCCCAATTTCTTAAATCTGGTATAGTAACCACAAACATTAATGTTCGCGGAAGGGGATTTAATTAGTTATTTCCTGTGTTTATTAATTAAAAACTAAGATGTTTTTTAACTGTCTAAACAAGTTCACAAAAATTAATAAGAACAATTAACAAATCTTTTATTTTCAAAATGAATAATATAAAAGAAAATAATATTTACAACAATTTGACATAGGTACTACCAACTATAAGTATAATTAGGTAGGTACGTAACAATAATTACTGTTAGTTATTATTAATTATTTATCAACTTATGGGGGGGGGCATAATAAACTTTTTTTTTATTTACTATAAATAAAAATATTGGGGCCTATAATTATTATATACCTCAATATTTGTTATTTACAGTTTGTCAAAAAGAAATGTTAATATTCTCCACTTAAAGCCGAGTTCTTGTTTTAATAACTATCCCACCAGTTAGGGAAAAAAACTCTTTCTGATGGAACGGATGTCCATCACTGACAAATACTTAGTTGCTCGGTTATTTTTCTTAATTTTTGCTATTGCACTTTTTTCATTCAAAAATAAGACATCGACACCGTAAAAACATCGACAGTGTTAAAACATCGATGTTGAGCAAACATCGACAGTGTTAAAACATCGATGTTGAGCAAACATCGGCTCCAGTAAATCGATGGTAAATACATCGATCTTTTGAAAACATCGACAGCTTTGTCGCATCCCTACTTTTCAGACCCTTCACCCTTGACCACTTCGATCTAAAAGTATGTTCAGTTTCATGATAATGAAAATTATGCTACGTGGTTAATTTTTTAATTTTTATGATGGGTACTTTTTTCACTTAAAATTAAAACATCGACAACGTAAAAATATCGACAGGTGTAAACATCGATGTTACAAAATCATCGGCTCCAATACATGGATGTTTATTATAAAACATCGATGTAACAAAAATATCATCTCCAATACATCGATGTTTATTATATGTTTTGTAAACATCGACATCGATGTCGCATCCCTACTTCCAACTGGGCTATCGCTGCTCTCTTATTTCAATGCTTTCTTATTATTTCTCTTATTAGTCAATTAATGAACAGTCACTGGTGCACCACAACACCTACGTAGGGTAATTTGGTAATTTTTTGTTAACGTCGTACTAGAGCAACACAACGGGCTATTGACGATGGTCCGGGATCAGTCCCTTAAGAGAAAGATCGAGGACAACACCTCGTAATTTTGAACCGCGGTCAGATGACGAAGCAACACCTGAGCTGGCACCCCACTCTCCAAACTTCCACGCCAACCCAACGTGAGGACTTTCGGCCACGACAGATTTAAGGTGCACCAGCCGCCTCTACACCATACGTTTACAAACATCCATGCCCGGACCCGGATTCGAACCAGGAACCTTCCGATCTAGAGGCTAACACCTTAACCACTATACCGGTTGGTCGGCACACCTACGTAGGGATGGTCGATGATCCGGGATCAATCCCCAAGGAAAAGATTCAAGGACAACACATCGTAATTTTAAACCAGGTCAGATAACGAGGTCAACACCTGAACTGGTACCCCACTCCGAATTTCCCCACCAAGCCAACATTGAACAGTTGAAATATGAGACCACAAACTATTTAACGTGCACTTATCCGATGTACACGACGATCTTTGGCTGCTGGAACGAGTTTCGAACTTGCAACCCACTTGTTGCTAGTCAATTGCTCTTCTAAATGGGCTACCAACCGGTATAGTGGTTAAGGTGTTAGCCTCTAGATCGGAAGGTTCCTGGTTCGAATCCGGGTGCGGGCATGGATGTTTGTAAGCGTATGGTGTAGAGGCGGCTGGTGCACCTTAAATCTGTCGTGGCCGAAAGTCCTCACGTTGGGTTGGTGTGGAAGTTTGGAGAGTGGGGTGCCAGCTCAGGTGTTGCTTCGTCATCTGACCGTGGTTCAAAATTACGAAGTGTTGTCCTCGGCTCTTTCCCTCAAGGGACTGATCCCGGACCGTCGTCAATAGCCCGTTGTGTTGCTCTAGTACGACGTTAACTAAAATTACCATTACCATTACCATCTAAATGGGCTACCGCGGCCGTATTGAATGATGTAAATCTTAGAAGAGGTTGTAAAAGAATCGATACATTTTTTATAGGTTTTTTTTATATTTTGTTCTTTAATAACCAATGAACAAAACAATCATTATGCAACTTGGTAAACAAAATATTTTTATAGGGAACATCATTGGAATCGAATTAATCGCAATAACTCACACATTATGCAAATTAGAAGTCTCTGGGTTGCGAAACATCAATTTGTTTCACCAATGACTCGGAAATTTGTTGACGTTTGGATTGTTTATTTACTTTTCCAAGTTTGTTGCTATGGGTTTAATACGAGAGCTTATATTTTTACTTTTCAGGATTATTTGACTTTATAAGTTGTACTTCCAAGTTGCGGTAATTTTTTATTTATGGAAAAACAATACTTTTTCTTTCGAAATAGCCTTCTTTAATGGCCTGGATTTCAACAACACAGTAAATCCAAGATGGCATAAAACGAGAATTGTGTGCTTGGTATAATCAATAAATTCTTTTCTCGTGATTTTTCATAGATAATTCAATATTAAGAGAAATTTCTTTTTGATAATTGGCTTTTCTAAACTTCTTTATGTGTCGACCAACCGGTATAGTAGTTAAGGTGTTAGCCTCTAGATGGGAAGGTTCCTGGTTCGAATTCTTGTAAGCGTATGGTGTAGAGGCGCCTGGTGCACCTTAAATCTGTCGTGGCCGAAAGTCCTCACGTTGGGTTGGTGTGGTAGTTTGGAGAGTGGGGTACCAGCTCAGGTGTTGCTTCGTGATCTGACCATGGTTCAAAGTTACGATGCGTTGTCCTAGGATTCTTCAATTCGGAATTGATCTCGGACTGTCCCCAATAGCTCGTTGTGTTGCTCCATTGTGATATTACTAACACCAACACACACTCCCGTGCCTAGTATCGTGAGACACTGTACCAGACCTCTACTTACCATATTATTTGACACAAATAAGTGAGCCGCGATAGCCCAGTTTTAATAGCAAGGCTGCGAGTTCGAAACGTGTACAAAGGGGGGATGGTGCACGTTAAATTTATCTTAGCCTTAAATGTCGTCAATTTGGCGTGGCGTGGACGTTTGGAGATTGGTGTGCGTGCTCAGGTGTTGTTCTCGTCGTCTGACAGTGGTTCAAAATGACTAGGCTATGTCCTTGGATCTTTCCATTCGGGATCCACTCCGGACCATCGCTAATAGCCCATTGTGTTGCTCCAGTGCACCGTTAATTTACTACCTATCCGCATTTCATTACAAATTTTTAAATTTTCTGTCGACACAGCTAATTGTGGTAATGGTAACTAACGGCACACTGGAGCAACGCAATATGGGCTACTGTCGACGGTCCGGATTAAATCCGGGGGTAAAGATCCATGGACACCATCTTGTTATTTTGAATGATGATCAGATACGAGAACAACAACCGGTCTCTCTCTCTCTCTTTCTCTTTCTCTTTCTCTTTCTCTCTCTCTCTCTCTCTCTCTCACACTCTCTCTCAATCTCTCTCTCTCTCTCTCTCTCTCTCTCTCTATATATATATATATATATATATATATATATGGCATTGTAATCACTCAAAAATATAAATCTCGGTTCTACAAAGTGTTATTAAGCATAAACAAATTATTGTTCACAGCAGTTCTATAAAGTTAATATTTCCCCTAATAGTTTCATTAAAATACATGTATGTAGTATTTAAAATCTAATCATTCCAATCAACCACACTTTTCACGTCATTTTAATAACTCCAAAAACATAAATCTCGGTTCTTCCAATGTTTATTAAGCATGTACAAATTATTGTTCACAGCAGTTCTATAACGTCCATATATTTCCCTAACAGTTTCATAAAAATATATGTTTGTGATATTTAAAATCTAATCATTCCAATCAATCACACTTTTCACGCCATTTTGTTGACTCCAAAAACATAAATCTTGGTTCTACAAAGTTTTAAACATAAACAAATTATTGTTCACAGCACCTCTATAAAGTTAATATTTCCCCTTAAAGGTTCATAAAAATTTAGATGTGTGTTTCGGCTGTACTTAAATCATTACAACATACGAGTCACTGAAAAGTCAATGCGTTTAAGGTTTTTTTATATTTTCTGATTTTTGTAAATTTTAATGGAATACATAATATTATTCTTTTTTAGTTATTAAAGGATTTACTAGTTACATCGTTTTTTCTTGATCAGAACGCCCTTATTTTTATAGCTCTTGAATATGTTGTATAATAATTTCAGAAGCCACTGTGAACAAGTCCATTTTTTCAATATTTTTTTTGCACGAACTTTGAAATAAAAACTAAATTCTTCTTTCTCCATATGATTGGTAACACTGAGGTCGCGTTCGTAAACAATTCTTTGAAAAAAGTGTAAACCAGACAGTAATCCGTCATGTGACCTCCGTTTCAACAGTTCTGAAGTTGCATTTAGGAACGCTTCCATACATTACAACAGGAACTGAAGAAACACAGAACAATTTATTCTTACATAAAACTTCTTACGTTTTTATTTGTACATCCTGTACATATCTTGTTTTGCTGCAGAACCCTTTGAAAAAAGACTCTATACTTTCCTGATAAAATTAATAAACCAAAAATTTTAAAAACCACAGTCACAATGTATTAAAAGCATTAATTTTCTCAATTTTGTTTTCGGGGCTTAATCGTATTGGCTTCTAAGAGACTCATACTGTAGTATTTCAAGGCAGAAAGTTGGGGAACACTGTTATCTCTTCTTCCATTCCACTTGTTTTTTGGCATTTTTGTTTAGTTGGATGGCAGACGGGACCTCGACACAGTTTATTGAACCGGCCATAGAGGGCAAGCTATTTAAGGGGCTCTACAAGTCTTACATACGTGCGGAGTATGCTTATACAGGGGGCTAGGACAAAAAGGTTTGACGACCTACTTCAAGTGGCAAAACTCGAATACCTCATGGAATTTTTCCTATCCCAACTGAGGCCCCTATGGAGATTGCGAATTCGACTCGTTTAGCAACCATTGGGACAGCCGTTTATATCACAAAGCAAATAAAACGATTTTACTTTGTGTTTATGTTACGATCCATGTAATATATCCAGTTAGTACTAATGACAACCAGCTAATATTAGTAATAACAGCGTCTTTTGGTCAATGTGATTAATAATTATTACATTTGCCGGTAAATATTAATAATTGCAAATGAAGCCTGGTGAATTTAATAAAAATGTATTATAGTATGTATTTAATTTCCACTGCAAAATTAGTGTTTATTAAAATTAGTGTTAAATTGGGTTTTATGTAATATATATATTTTCACTATAACATTAATGAGAATGTAAAAAGAGTTACGCACATATTAGCAACTAATAATGGAAGCAACATCAAATTTATAACAGAGGAATCTAAACTGTCGAACGCTGTTACACAAGAGTATTTACGATCACACGCATGTGAAATGGGGAGTCTCAAACCGAAAGCATTGAAAAATAATGCATTTACCGTTTCATAGTTGCGAATTGATAGCCAGTTGATGTGATAGATTCTAATAAATTACTCATTTTTTAATTGGGTGTCTTTTAATATTATTACAAACTAGGTTATTAGTAATACACAAACCGATTAATCACAAGAACCGTAACATTTACAGTTTCTCTTTAAAAGGACTCGTTTCAGTTTTGATGATTCTGCAACCAAAGAGGTTTATTTTATTCAAGGCTTTGTAGATGTTATTAAGGGGGTAACATTCAGGAGTGTTACAAAATGGCGTGAAAAGTCTGGTTGATTGAAATGATTAGATTTTAAGTATCAGAGCTGAATTTTTACAAAACTATCAAGAGGAGTATTTAAACCAGGTAATGGTAATTTTTAACTAACGTCAACCTAGAGCAACACAACGGTCTATTGACGGCGCTGCGGGATTAATCTCCTAAGGGAAAGATCCGAGGACTAAAATGTCACCGCGTTGGAGTGATGTGGAAGTTTGGAGTGTGGGGTGCCAACTAAGACCTCGGGTGACCTCGTCATCTGACCGCGGTTCAGAATTACGTGGCATTGTCCTCGGATCTTTACCAACCTACCTGTATATTGTAATTAACATTGCACTTGCGCAGGGAAATATCCAATGTCAACACCTCGTAATTTTGAACCACGACCAGATGATGAGACAAGACCTGAGCTGGCTCCTCAATCTTCAAACTTTCTACACCAACCCAACGTTAAATCAGGAGGAAAAACAGCCTAATATCGATCAACTGTATCTCCTAAAGTTTGCGTTCCCATTGGGATTGATCCCGGAACGTCGTCAATAGCCCGTTGTGTTGCTTCAATTCGACGTTAATTAAAATACCTACATACTTGAAATTTGCGGTACCCTGGTTGGAAGAGTGACGGATTAGCAACCGGAGTGCTGCGAGTTCGAATCCAAACAAAGACCATCGTGCACAAATGGGGCTGGTGCTCGTTAAATCTGTCGTGGCCTCAACTGTCCTCACGTTGTCGTGGTCTGGAAGTTTGGAGAGTGGGGTTACTTCGTCATTTGACCGTGCCTTCAAATTACGTGGAGTTGTCATCGTATCTTTCCCGTTGATCCTGGATCCGACGCCAATAGCCCGTTGTGTTGCTCCAGTGCGACGTTAATTAAATACCTATCTACCTAAAGTTTGTTGTGTATCGGTAATGGTAATGGTAATTTTAGTTAACGTCGTACTAGATTGTTGTGTATCATGAGAGATGAAACTATGGGCCCCAATGAATATACTTCTACAAATCAATGCTTTTATTTTGTGTTTACAGAATCTCTTTAGATGATTATTCCTACTCAAGAAAAAGGGACTGATCCCGGACCGTCGTCAATAGCCCGTTGTGTTGCTCTAGTACGACGTTAACTAAAATTACCATTACCATTACCTACTCAAGAAAAAACATTTTTATTCCAGACTATGCAAATGTTATTAAGGGGCGTAATATCTTTAAGCATTCAAATCAAGAGGAAAAACAGCCCAATTCCGATAAAACTGTACCTTCTAAAGTTTTCTGTGTATCAAAATGAAACTTTAAGAGCATTTATGTACACTGTACTACACAATACATAAAGATCAGATTAACATTTTAAAATTAAGTAATATTTTATTCGAATTTGCTTAAACTCAATTTACAAGACAAATATTAGGAAGGACATTTTGCACGCAACTCTCTGAATCAATTCCTGCATTTTCTGCCAAAGTAATGCTGAAATGAGTAATAGAGTACTCATACATTTTAAATTAAAGTAAAAAAAATTGCAACTCACGTAGCACAAAAATATAAAGTATAAGTTAGTTTATTTTAACAATATTTTTTTCATATAATCACATTCAAAAATTTGAACAAAGCTCTAACTTTTGTGAAAAATTTTGGTTTTATTTTTTGAATTCTAATGACAATTCAATTTCTTTCAAAATTTCCTGTGTCTAAGTTTGATTGTTTAAAAGTTATATAGCGTGTACTCGTATTGAAAATTATCTTTTTTGAGAAATATGATTAAAGTGTATTTTAAAGCGTCAAAACTAAAATATAAAGGGTGTCAGAAAAATCTAAATTGTGAATGAACTAATGTGAAATTTTTGATTTCACCAGAACCAGAACCATGGCTTTCTAAATTAATCGAAATTGAAAATTTTATTTTTTGAAGTTTTAAGGGGTACGTAGTTAATTAACATCCCAATGGAGCAACTCAACGATCTATTGGCTACGGTACGGGATCAATTCCTAAGTAAAAGATCTAAGGACTACGCCTCGTAATTTTGAACCATGGTTAGATGACGAGGTTACACTTGAGCTGGCACCCCACTTCAAACTTCCACACGACGCTAACGTTTGAGGCGACGACAGATTTAACGTGCACCAATTTGAACTCACAACCCTCCGGTTGCTAGTACGTTCTTCTTCCATCCGGGCTCTACCGCTGCACATATATTTTTAAGATTTCAGCATATAAGCTTGTGGTTGCTTTGTAGATTTGGGTATTATGGCATAAGATTAAAAAGTGGATAAGCCACGTCAAACACAAGACATCAAAATTTAGAATAGTTTTTTAAAGGACAAAATAACAACCAGATCAACCTTAAAAGATAAGATGAAATGAATAAAACTAAATAAGTTACACAAAAATTTAGCAAAAAGGTCAAAATTTTAATCACAAGAAGTGTAAACCCTTACGCTGACGTGCCAAAACCTATGGAATTTGTAGTATGCAAATTTACTATTGCAGCCCTTTATGGACTTCATTTACCCCAATAACGATGGGCCGACCAACCGGTATAGTGGTTAAGGTGTTAGCCTCTAGATCGGAAGGTTCCTGGTTCGAATCCGGGTCCGGGCATGGATGTTTGTAAGCGCATGGTGTAGAGGCGGCTGGTGCACCTTAAATCTGTCGTGGCCGAAAGTCCTCACGTTGGGTTGGCGTGGAAGTTTGGAGAGTGGGGTGCCAGCTGAGGTGTTGCTTCGTCATCTGACCGTGGTTCAAAATTACGAGGTGTTGTCCTCGGATCTTTCCGTTAAGGGACTGGTCCCGGACCGTCGTCAATAGCCCGTTGTGTTGCTCTAGTACGACGTTAACTAAAAATTACCATTACCATTACCCAATAACGATGGGATGTTCCAGGATGATAATGCTCCTTGTCATTGGTCCCATGTTTGTTCGCGATTGGTTTGAGCTTTTTGGACAATTCTAGCTCATGGTTTAGCCACCTAGATCGCCAGACATAAATCCCGTGGAGCCAATCTGAAATATTATCAAAAGAGACATTCGTGCACAAGAGACATTCGTGCACAAGATACATCTCTTACACAACCATGCGATTTCGGGGGCTATCGAGACAACATGGCTGAAGATCTCTCCTGGCGATTTCCGCCGAATAGTTGTGTCCATGCCACGTCTAGTTGCTGCGCTTCGCAGAGCTAAAGGAGGTCCCGCACGATATTTGATAGGTATCTCACGCCCTTTGGCACTTCAGTGTATAATATAATGAGATCTAAGATGGGGTATCTCCATCTTAGATAATAACTCTTCATGGAATTAATTTATCTATTATTATTATCTATCTATATATATAAAAGATGAATTTGTGTATATTTTCTATTCAAAATCTACGCCGTTTAACCAATCCATACCATATTTGGTACACTTATACTTTAGAACACAGCGGAAAGCATATGCTATTACTTTCCAGTCTTTAGACCAATCTGTAGCTCTTACTGCCATGAAAATTGGCACACAGGTAGTCCTAAAAGTGTCCCTCGAAGCTCTAATTTTAAAATCTAAAGTTTGTTTTCCTGCAATAAAGCAATATAGACAATGAAACACGTTCTACAGAAACTGAAAGATAACAATGGTTTTTATTTTGGACGCGCGTTTTTCTCTATAAGCATAACTTTGTCACAAGGAACGCCGTGCGAGTAATAATTAAAATATTTAATTTGTCATAACTTGCAATTTTTAGTGGAACACGTAAAGCACAAACGAAAAAATCATTGATCATAAAAGAAGCGTAATTTTGCTATTTGAGATCTGGCCACAACCAGAATTAATGTTTTATTTTATAAATTTGATTTAGAATCCCGTGTTTGTGTATTTGAGTTAACACAGGGAAATGTCGCGGTCAAAATTTAGTCATTACTAAATTTCTTAAATCATTATCGTCTTTATCAATATTTTTCTAATGTCTTTTTTCGAATTACTCTATTTCAGCTCAGAAAGTCGAAATTCGACACTTTGCACATCTTTCGTTTTTCAGAATTCTGCATTTTTTCATCGGAATTTTGTTTTTGTTTGTCTTAGTCCTTTGCATATTGCAATATATTATTCAGTAATTAAATGTATAAATTTGCATCCGAAGTAAATTGTAGAAACTATGAAAAAGTTAAAACAAAGTTAAAAAATATTTTCCATACAACTTAAATGATTGCATTTTTCGATGTAAGAAAAGCGATTTTTCTAATTCACTTTTCAATCAACATTTAACCATTTCAACCCGAGGGTTATTTATTCAGCTCTAGTATCTTAAAAATATAGTAAATATCATGAATGACGAAGGAAGGTAAGAAGTAACTAACGGGGCCAATTATCCAACAGGTTCGATAAAATTAACGATGAGGTATTAAAAAATCAATGGTAAGAAAGTTTAAGATTAGGACACTACGTTAAAATTTGGTGTTTGGTAAAACGTTTTTGGTAATGAATATCGGCACGATGGCGCTTAAAATATAAATAATTTTTTGCTTTTAATTCATATAAGCTTCTTGAAACAATAATTTTCGTATATTTTTGGATTTTGACAAAAAAAAACCAAATCAACCATCTGCTTGCCAAACCAGACCAGTCATGGTCCAAAGTGCGCACACTCGTTATCTCGAAGCTTTATGTAAAGCTGTATTGTATTGCTTGATAAAAATAATCGAGATTTCTTCTCACTGTGAATTTTGCAAAATAGCGTAGAACCTAGCCAGGTGAAGTTTTCTGATTGCACAATAATTTCTGTTTGAACAGTACCTAAGATTAAAAATTATAGATATTGAAGTATTTTATGAAGGTAAAAATAAAATTCTAGTTTACAGATGCTATTTTTGAGAAAAGCTAGTAAATGAATGACTTGGGTGTTTTGAAAGTTAGAAGTACACATTTATGCGGACATTCGGTTAATTGAAGCTCGGATAATCATTCTGGACAAATTACAGTATTTTATATCATGATTTACCAGATGAAAGTTTTTTAATGATCATTTAACTACTAAATAATTAATAATTAACATAAGTGTGTTTGAAAGTAAATTAATATGTATTAGAATCTTGGTTATCCAAGGTATGTAATATGAGGCAGGCCATCTCGAATAACCATTAACTCGGATAATACGGATGTAGTAACACAAAACAACCAATACTAAGTACAGAAAAAGTTACTACATTACATGTTACTACTACTGCTACTGAAAAATTTATAAGAAAGGGTTATGGAATAATCTATACTCGTATTTGTGTCACAGTATGTATTTATTGTGATAAGTTTACAGTAAATTTGATTGTGAGTTACATACCCTTTAAATTCTCTTGGAAAAGCACTTAACGATCTTCTGTTTCGTAGCTTTCACACACGATAACTGTCATCTTTTCGTCTTTCATATAAATGAATTTCAAGGTACTTTTTCTTTATCATGTTGATGATGAGATGTTTTTAATACATTTACGTTTTTCATACTTTTGATATGTTTATTTTGTTTTTATGTTGTTCACTTAAATGTTTTATCATCCTTTTAATGTTGGTCTGATTGTTTAAATTGACGTTTAAAAAATATTTTCATTGAATTTTACTTTATCTTGCGTTTGACCCAACTTATCCATATTTGGATCTTGCGCCAAAACATCCAAACCAACCATCTGCCCACCGAAACAGACAGTCAGGGACAAAGTGCATACACTCGTAATCTCGAAGTTTTATTTAAAGTTTAAAACAACACCCTGTCAAATCGGACTCTGTTAATACAAACACTCGGTTAATCAAAGCTCGGGTAATCAAGGTTCTAATGTACGTTGAATATAATAAAAAACGAGAACAGCACCGTCCGTTTCATGTGATCCAGAAAGTAACAAGCACAATGATGTCCAGACGACAAAATGTCAGTAACTGTTAATAATGTCGTTTCCATCCTTTTACTACAAATAAGAGTTATACCACAATTAAAGATGTTCTTTGCAATGGACAGGGGAAACTATTTACAAATTAAACACATCGTTGCATCGGGTGTTCTTCCCGCTCGGCCGAACGTCATCCTCTTCTGGAATCTGGATTTATTCTCTGGAACTGTCTCTGTGGAATCTCTGAGAACAGCTTCGGTCGCCAGGTCGTAAACACATCGTGGTGCTTGTTACTTTTTGGTTCTCAGGAAGTGGAAGGTGTTCTTATTTTTTATACTTATACCCCACTTACTATATTTATATACTCAAAAATAGGATTACAAATTTAAAGTTAGAATTGCAGTTCGCAACGAATGCTGATTGGGATTTACATACGTGTGGTCTGAGCCAAATGATTTGCGGATCTCTTGTTCTTTTGCTGTGATACAAAGTGGATTCCGAAGGGGGAAAGTCGCTGTCAAGGAACAATCCTTCATCGTCAGAGGCGTTAGTCAATGAACTACTGTCTCTGGCTGCAGGATAGGCAACATCGTCCACTATGGCGATACTTGCTCCCTGCTAGGTAAAAAATAAGTGTTATTTTTTCTTTACAAAAATACAAAAGTATATAAATAATTTCAATACATACAATGTTATGTATTGCGATCTTGACATGAATTATCAATGTCTTTTATAGTATCATCTGCTCATCTGTTTTGAATTGTTCATTTCTTCACCCTCCGAGATTCACTCATATATGCCCGTTCCGAAACCCGAAATCTTCCCTGTATGTCATCTAACTGGTTTTGACCTTCCTGACCAATAGAATCTCCCTATATTCTTTCCACCAATCGGTGCGGTTATTTAGTCATTATGTGTATTGAGAAGTAAAAGCAGACTATACTTTATTCAGAAATCTCGTGACGCTCAGCGGTTACTCTAATGCATGAGGAAAACAGCTAATCATTTTAATGGGATTCAAACAGCTCAAAAGCTAGAAGGAAATTTTTTTATAAAAATAAAGTATCAGTTTGCCAGTAGTTGTTTGATGATATTATTTAGTTAATTGCATATTTGAAATATCTTAAATAGAACGAAAGGTTTTTGTTCCGTCGTTAAAAGGTAGCAGTTGCATCACTCGACGTTGTAAGAGAAATATACAAATAGCTATGCCTTTATTGCATATTTTTTGCCACGTGCCACAAATGCATCACGTCGTCACAAAACACCATTCCTAAGATATCTCAAACATGTCTTAATGTTTCTATCTCAAGGCCAGGCTATTAAAGATAGCAGCGTTGACCGCAACTTCAACATTAAGTTTCATTGTTTACTAATTGATCTTTTCGACTCATTCGTGATTTAAACAGCGTAAATATGATAGAGACTAAAAAAGGTTTTGCAAGACTCTCCTTGGAATCAAATTATTCAATCGTTCTCTACAAAAATATACTTTATTTAATCCTACTCCATAAATGCTACATAGAACTATTTTCACGGCTGCCTTATCAGATATCCTTTTTTGGAATGTACGCGAACATTTTGGCTCCTTGCCAAGAGCAGAAGCTGTGTGATCTCTCACACTGTTGCCATTCTTATCAAACGAAATTATACGAAAATATAAGAGTAACTAATGTACAAATGATAATTTGAACTACTTTTAACCAAAGGTAGTATGCCATTGACGTCTGAGTGACTTATTCGCGTTCTTATGAGATACCCCTAAACTATACTAAGCACATCTTAAATACGTACGAAGTATGCCATTGACGTCTGAGTGACTTATTCTCGTACTTATGAGGTACCCCTAGACTATCCTAAGCACATCTTAAATACGTGGCTGTGCTATTTAAGATTTGTTAACTCGTAATTACACTATCTTAGAGTCTGGTCCCCCTATCTACATCTCCTTCATGAAATTGCGATATGTATTCCGAGAACTCATTCTTTAACTTGCAGAAATGTACGAAAACTAGTCAATAGCTCTATCCGTAATCAGCAAAAACTTTATTT
Organism: Metellina segmentata; assembly: GCA_947359465.1. NCBI lineage: Eukaryota > Metazoa > Arthropoda > Arachnida > Araneae > Tetragnathidae > Metellina > Metellina segmentata. The sequence continues at coordinate 17,154,156 of OX375884.1, read as the reverse complement.
AAAAAAAATAGACGATTCAGAATAACATTAATTTTTAACAAAGGCACATTTATTTTTAACGTACTTATCCCATCTTTGCACAAGTTCGTTTTGCCATGAAAAAGATTTTGGGATGCATAGAGAAGACATAATTAGTCTGGATTCCCTTTTTTACATAGCGCTGCTTTTTACAGTTCTTGGTCATGGGGATTGACGAATTTGCCGCTTCATTAACAAGAGCCACTCGTATGTCTAACAGAACCATGTTCGTCATCATTATCATCACTAGTAAGCCCACGAGATCTTCAGTGTTGTCCACGATTTCTTTGCGTCTACAGCCGCATCTCGGACTCGACCCCAGTTCTACCCCATCCATTGTCTCTTCTTAAGCCATTTCCTCCAATTTAGTTTTGATCTGTCTCTCGATTACTTTACATCTGGTACCCACGAAGTGCTATTGTTGGACGTTCCGTCATTGCCCTCACTAATACATGTCCGACATTCTTAATACAGTCAGTATCGGTTATATGGTCAGCTCAGCGGTCCAGAAAAATCAGACTAATAAAAGGGGTGACCATATATGCGGAACAATACTACACTGTTTAATTATGGCAGGATTATATTCACCTATCAGAATATAGTGCTCATAAATAAATAATTAAACTTTTAAGAACATTTTAAAAATTAATTATACTAAACGGGTTCTCTGGAGCGACGAATCAAGGTTCACCCTCTATAGTTCGGATGGCAGGGTCTGGCGTCTGCCTGGAGAACGCCTCCTGTCAGAATGCATTGTGCCCACAGTAAAGTTCGGCGAAGGTGGAATTATGGTCTGGGGGTGTTTATCCTGGTGTGAACTGGGACCTTGGTCCAAATTCATGGTAAGCTCCACTCCAAGGTTTACTGCACTACACGGTTAAGCGTTCCTTACTTTTCTTTCCTCCTACACATTTTTCACCTTTATAAACAAAGAGTTCTGTCTGGCAAGATCCGATACAAAAGTCCACATTCATCAACGTTGAAGACGTTGGCAGATTCATATCTTTCCAGGACTTTTTCTTCTGGCTATTCCCTGTGTTGCTCCTCAAGAAATGTTACAATTACTATTTTTCAACAACAGAAAAACTCATTATTATCCTCATTGAAAAGATGAAAAACCGACCCTATAAACGATAACCAGAAAAATGAAATGACTATATAAGCGGTGCGCTTTAACACATGTTTCCCTATTAAGTTCGACGGGACTTTAGAAAACTGGCCATATAAGCGGGGGACCTTATAACAGGGTGGGTGATCATATAGCCGGTACTGACTGTAGTACATTATTGGGCATTCTTAATACTTGTCCAATCCAAGTACACTGTCTAAATTTAATTTTATAAGAGATGGGTCCTGTGTTTATCTTTTCAAACAAGATTGTCATTATATAATTTGTGGCCAATTTACTTTTAGAATTTTTCGAAAATATTTAATTTGTCTTATTCTAGTCACATTAGGTAAGCGCATGAGATCTTCAGTCTTCGCCTCCATTTTGTTTTGTCTACATGCGTACCTCTCAAGGCTACTTAAGGGAAGGTAGGGGTTCATCAGAGCGGATTGGGAAATGGAGGAAACGTGACGTCATTCGTTGGAATCCAAGGCCATCTATAGGTGAGTAGACAGATACGTTCCTACATGTTAAACTTATGAACGTTCTGATAATTGCTTTCTTTGTAAAGTGTTAAACAATGTTGATTAATATTAAGTTTCTTGCGTTGTCTAACGAAGTGGTTCTTTTTCAGGATTGAACCTCTTGTAAATGATGTCATAAATTAAAAGGAAAATTAATAAGTTTCTTAGCAACTAACGTCATGAGATAAAACGTCTTCAACAGGTGACAGTTATCCTTTCATGATGTTTTTTGAGATTTTTTTAATATTTTTACATTTTTTGTCTCGAGCAGCACAGTTTATGTATTTAATTCGCAAAAATGCTTTTGCACGAAGTTTAATGGCTGAGGCATTTTGCGTAGGAAATTTTTCCTGTAATATTTGTGTGAATTTACTCTTATTACATATTCACATTTATTTAATTGTACAGATCCATCAAATTGAATGAAACCCTTTTCAAGCTGTTTTACCATTTCAAACCAACACAGGTGGTAAAATTAAGCCCCCTCGAGATAAGCCCAACCCACATTTGATTATTTTCCTGCTGAATATGTACAGTATTATTTCCCAGACTTTTATCAAGCTCTTTAAAAGTAAAGTAACTGGCAATAAATCTTAATGCTTCATTAGAGAAGTATTCTCTTATGTTAAAAGATGAACCGTTGAAGAGCTCCAGGATATTCTAATGATTGAGTGAGAACACCATCTTCTATTATTGAGTTCAATGACTGCTGTATTGGCTTTAAATGATGTGTCCTTTTCTGTTCTTCAAAATTGGTTAATTTATTAACGTTCACAAGAGAGTTAAATAATTGGACACTTAAAAGTTGATCGTCTTCACTTCTATCGTTAGTTATGGCTCTAGATGAAGGTAGTAGGAGTTTATTGTACAAAATAATTTATTGTAGTCTATTTGAAGTCAATGGGTTGAGGGTGGATGTAAAAGTTTCTGAAGAATAGATTTTTAAAGAATCTTGGTTTATACTCTACAGGTTAAAATACATGTTAGTTTAGTCTGCTGAATAAACTTCAAAAGTCCAAATAAAAATGAAATGGAGACTATCTTTTTGGATAGGGCATATTTGTGTGACTTACTAATAACTAATCTCTTTAATACAATATTTGGCTTTGCGAGTAACATTCATCTGCGATTATAGTTTGAGCTCAAACTCGCACTGTAAATTTTTTTCACTTATCGAAATCTTGGAATTGAAAACATAAAAACAACCATCAATGGTAGATATGAAATTTGTTGTTTCTTTCTAACTCGGAAAATAATAGTCTAATTCCTTTGCAACCTGATCCGACAAAACTTGATTCATTCTCACATTTTATATATATCAATAACGTTTCGGTTCTCCCGAATCGGCTTTCAATAAATTTTCAAAACATTTAATTTTGAGTCACTTTATCAGAGGGTAGTTTTAATCCACTAATATGATTTTTCTTAATAACTTTAAAATATGAGGGAAATTTGCAAAAACCCAGATGTTTCTGGTATTATTTATAGGATTTATAAATGAAATGTTTGTAGGTATTATTGACAATTCCTTTCAAATGCGGACGTTTTCCCCACCTAAATCTGTAACACGATACTTAATAACTTGAATCCGATTATTTTACTCCTATTAATATAAACAATAATAGTTTCGTCATTTGCCGGTCAAAGTCTTCTCTTATGTTAGTAAAAGTTGTCATAATAATTGACTTGCTTTCAATACTTAATGAGACATTGCTTTTTAAAAGCCCTAATACTTTATCTTTTGCGTAATCATAGCCAACACGTCAACCAATATTCATTTCATCGAAACAAATTATTAAAAAATATTCATCTTCAATCATGACGCCATCTTTAGTCTTTATGAAGCTTAAAATTGGGGCTAAAGATCTTTCAGAATATACACGTATAACTATCAACGACTCATATAACAAAGAAAAACAGAACGGGAGTTGAAAACGTTTTTCTCAGAACGTACGTAACTCATGATCGAGGTGTTATACCTCTGTTGTATAGATCTATTTTTCAAATGGACGTAGAACTATGAAAGGTAAAAGTGCGAAACAACAAGGGAGTCGAAAACGACTGGTACTCGAAAAGCAATGCTTTCCACTGAGTGACACTGCTCGCTGGAAAACTAATTCCGACACGTGTCGTCATGAGGCCACCTCGGTCGATGGTCACCAATCTTTGCGAGGAGATAGGGACAAAGCCTGTTGGAGCTGCCTGTCTCTTTTACCAGCCTTGCGCATCTCTGACTTGACATAAGCTCCGCCCCCTCCAGTCTTATTCCCCTCTTTATCGATCGTTTACTTCCACATCAGTTTTGATCTCTCTCGATCACTTTCCATCTGGGAGCCACGGAATGCTATTCTTGGATGTTCCGTCATTCGCATTTCTTATACATGTCCGACATTTTTAATACATTCTTGGGCATCCTCAATTTGTGTCCAGTCCAAGTACACCTTCTATATTTTCCTTTTACCAAAAATGGGTTCTGTGTTTATCTCTTCAGACTAGTTTGGCATTCGAGATAATTTGTGGCAAAAATGTTTTCAGAATTTTTTGAAGACATAGTCTGAAATATATCTTACAAGTTTTCCTGGACTTTATAATTAATCCACAACCAGTTACGTATGTCACAAATCTCTGTTGTCATCAGTTGGAGTTGTAGACAACCGTCTGGCTTGTTCATGCGACTATTTTTAGGAATTTCAATCCAGTCGTGGACACTGTGTTGTGGTAAAACACTGTTCCCGTAATGTGTTGATTTAGGTTGGTTGAGGTTTAACGGCGAAAGGACCATATTTGGCTATGCTGCGCCAGACACAAGACATACTACATAAAGTAATAGAAAGTAATTAATTAAGTTGGTAATTTTTTAATTAACGTCCTACTAGAGCAACACAGCGGGCTATTGACGACGGTCCGAGGACAACATCTCGTAATTTTGAACCACGGTCAGATGACGAAGAAACACCTGAGCTGGCACCCCGCTCTCCAAACTTCCACACCAACCCAAAGTAATAAACAGATACACAATGAAAGTGTTACTTACACAGAAGGTAATGGTAATTTTAGTTAACGTCGTACTAGAGCAACACAACGGGCTATTGACGACGGTCCGGGATCAGTCCCTTAACGGAAAGATCCGAGGACAACACCTCGTAATTTTGAACCACGGTCAGATGACGAAACAACGCCTGAGCTGGCACACCACTCTCCAAACTTCCACACCAACCCAACGAGAGGACTTTCGGCCCCGACAGATTTAAGGTGCACCAGACGCCTCTACACCTTACGCTTACAAACATCCATGCCCGGACCCGGATTCGAACCAGGAACTTTCCGATCTAGAGACTAACACCTTAACCACTATACCGGTTGGTATAGAGAAGAGAGAAATACACCCAGGAGAATACACCCAGTTACACAGAAGAGATAAATACACCCAGGGAAGAATGCATCGAGCTGATTTAGGTCAATGTGATACACCTTTTTACTAAAAAAAACGTATCACTGAACGCTGCTCTTTGGTACAAACTGAAAATTAACAGGCCGCGGATGAAATTGGTACAACTTCAAACCTGGGTCGGTCGTGTAGCCCAGTTCGAAGAGTATCGGATTAGAAATCGGAGGATTGCGCGTCCGAAACTCGGTCCAACCAAAGTCCGTCTTGTACACGAAGGCTGGTGCATGTGAAATCTACCATGGCCTCAAATGACCAATGTTGGCTTGGTGGGGAAATTCGGTGAGTTGGGAGCCAGTTCAGGTGTTGACCTCGTCATCTGACCTTATTCAAAATTACGTAGCGTTGTCCTTGGATCTTTTTCTTGGGGATTGATCCCGGACAATCGCCAATAGCCGGCTGTGTTGCTCCAGTGGGACGTTAATTAATTACTAATTGCCAATCAAACCTGAACAGCAATGATGTAACAGAACCTCGCAGAGTGACGCGCTCGAAACGAGACTACCAACAGATATACGAATATAATATTACGGATAATTATCGATTCATTCACGTATAAATTTGTTTCTCTATTCTCCCTTGTATGCTCTGATTGTACAACTTTATTGTTAAGGTAGGTAGCTAATTACGTAGCTCTGAAGCAACACAACGGGTTAGTGGCAACGGTTCAGGATTAGTCCGAAGGATGTGGTCCAAAGGCAACGCTTCTTAATTTTGAACCACGGTCAGATGACGAGAGGGACACTTGAGCACACTCTCCAAACTTCCGCACCACGCCAACGTGAGGGTTTTTTGAGGCAACGATAGATTTAACATGCACTAGCCCCTGTGTACGATGGTCTATGGTTGGATCCCTTCGGTTGTTAATCCGTTGCTCTTCTAACTGGGCTACCACGTCTCTTTTATTGCTAAGAATATAGTGAAGAATTAGCTTTTTAAACTAAGAAAATGTGCAGCATATTACAGTACATAAATTTTCCAAATTCCTTCAGACCTTGCTCTTGGGTACCGTTACCACCATATGGTACCCTGCTATCCCACACTATTACGTGTATTTTTAATCATTCGAATCTCTACAATTATCCCATGAAAATTTTTAACCTTATTATTTCATGTTTCAATTTCGCCCTAGAGCTATGTAGGTTTGTGTTAGGATATATTTAAGATTCTTTAATTTTAGATGCATTCGGGCATCAGGTTTTATTATAAATTTGTCCCAAGGATCCCTAATACTTTGAGACAACCTGAGCTATCTTAGTCAACTATAGTAAAACTTCAACACTTCGTCATTTAAGTAACCAAGAAGTTTTATATGCATTACTGAAATGAACAGGTACGTTTTAAATTTAACACGGTATTCTTAACAGTAAAATATAGATTAAAATAAAAACACTAAAAAATTACATAAATCTTAAAAAAAGATTAAAGGTTGTCTTTGGAGCTTTATTTGAACATTAATTTTAATACTATTTAACATACGCATTATAACGCTACTTGTATAGTTTTGACAGAAATGAGCACTTGTGTTAGAACAGTATTAACTTTCATCTAACACTTCTGGGGCTGTCTCGAGCAAACATGACCAGATCTTGATGAATGAGATATCTCATCATTAGAAAAAATCTGCTTGGATCTTGATGGACGAGATACCCCGTCATTATTGAAACCAACCAGATCTTGATGGATGAGATATCACGCCATTTGAAAAAAAAACTGATATCTTTATGGACGAGGTATCTCATCATTAGTGAAAAGTGACAAGATCTTGATGGACGAGATATCTCGTCACTAGCAGAACAGAGTAGATCTTGATAGACGAGATATCTCGTCATTAGAAAAAACTGATCAGATCTTGATGGACGAAATATCTTCTCATTAGAAAAACTGATAAGATCTTGATGGGCGAGATATCTCGTCATTAGAAAACTGACCAAATCTTGATGACGAGATATCTCGTTATTACCAAATATGTGAGATTTTGATGGACGAGATATCTCATCGAAACCACTTAGGGGATAAAATGTATCACATGAGTCCTCTCACGAACTCCCCTTGTCTCTCTTACTCTTAGCTAATGTGGATTCAAATACGTAGTATTTGTACTGTGTCAAATGCCCAAAGAAACTTCGCATTCCCTAACAAATATTACACTGTATTTTCAAGTTAATCCGAAGGGAAAATGAATTTCAAAAATATTACGCACCTGACAGGTAGCTTCCTGTTTAATTATAAGGAGTCGGAAGACTGTCATACTGCAGAGAAGGAAAAACAAGCACACATTGAGCACAAACTATTTTATCTGCTCACAATCAGGGCCCGGATTTTGTTGACGTCATATTTTTTTCTTAGCACTTCTTGGAATACGCCCAGTATGGACAAAAATTCTACTTTCAATCTTCTGATTCCATTTTCACACAAAATTGTTTGGGTCATATTTAGTCACTTTTTAGTTATGTTGATTTTGGGGCCTATTTTAAGGAATTTCTCGGGCTGTTTTGGAAATTATCTGGTTATAATTTAAGTTTTAACGTAATGTTTTTATTTTGTACTGGATTTTCGTCAGATGTTTGAAACAAATCCAAGTCGCGATCTTTCATCGGTTCATTTTTACTACAAAATGCATTACAAATGACAGATCTGCCAGCTTTCTGTTACCAAAAATTTGATCTACCCTTTAACTAAAAACAAAACATTTCGATTATTGCTTGTAGTTACTATTTTTCTTACTTTCTTCTTCTTTCTATTGCTTTTAGTTACACATTCCTTAAGGTAAGGTCTAGCTAACACGAGACAGACAACGTCATGTAATGGACACACATACACAATAAAAATTTCTCTGACACGGGAGATAGAAATACACACACAGAGCATTTTACAACCAGTCCTCTTGAAGTAATCCAAAAATGTCTTCTGCAAACGGACTACAATCTAAATTTTTTTTAATGCATTCTTTAGGTCATTTTTCATATTTCTTTAGGCTTTCTTTAGGTCCTTTTTTTCACATATTTAGGTATTGTTTAGGTCATTTGACACATTTTTAAGTCAACAAAGTTCAGGCCCTGCTCACAATTGTTCGCTCATTCGAACCAATAGTGACAAATGCATGTTTTTCAATAGAGGATTCCGAATTATTTGCCATGAATGATCGCGAAGATACTAAAAGCATGACAAAATAATAGCATGCACACTTTTAAACCAATTGTTATATTTAATTTACGACCTAAAAGAAAATATTTTCATTTATTTGTGCATAGTTATTTTTATATATTAATAAATGGAATGGGGGCGTTTTCTACAGTATGACGAAGTTAATTTCTTTTAACCTCCACTTTGAGTCACCCTAAGTTAATTTTTGGAGCAGTTGGTTTCAGGTCTCGGAAAGGTTACGACACAATGAATAAACAAAAATACCTTTCAAAAATAAAGAATTAAACTCGGTGATTATGTTTATTTTAAACAAACGTAGTATAATTTTTTTTTAAATTTGCGATACATGAACAAGGGATTTTAGATAAGATATTTAGAGGAGATCCACTCTAATATTTTACTTTAATTCATCGACATAAAAATGAATTAGTAAATCTATCACCGACATGACGGATAGGATCAGTCGGATATTCGATCTGGGAGCTGACTGCATCCGAGATAATAGCCAAGCGCTAAGCGCCAATTGGGTACAAAAGTAGCAGAAGCTACTTGAAATCTTCTAAAAAGTAGCATGAATTTTCCTCTAATTTGGATTATCGTGAAAACGTTTCGCAAAAAATTTGAGTGCGAGGTTTGTCCGGAAAGTATGCAGCCATCTCTACTATTATAAAGGAAATGTTTGTGTGTATGAGAGATGTCCAGACGAATGCGTATAGCCCTTACTGTCATGAAATTTGGCACACAGGTAGTCCTAAAGGTGACTGAATGCAGCTTGAAGCCTGAATTTTAAATTTAATCTAGAACATTTTTAATTAATTTAGCTTTTTTCCCCATGTGGTTCTTCATTTGGACACGCGCCAAGTTTCCATGCTGCAGGATGGTTGTCCATTGACGAGAATTTGTTTTTCTCTCACTGCTCCTTTCAGACGCGCGCCAAGTTTAGAATGTTCCGCGGTTTGAATTTGTATAATTTCTGCAATTTTTTTTATTACTGTTTAATTTGGTTTTAATTTATGGTGTTCGTCGAAATTAGTGTAGTTTAGCGTTACGCCTTTTTAAAAGCATAACTTATTTTTCAACTTGTATAATTTCTGCAATTTTATTGTTTTTTGCTTTTTTCTTCAGCTTTAAGGCTTTATGAAAGTATAGCGATATTTAATTTTTATCATTTATGCAATTTTTGTTTATTGCTGTTTAATTTGGTTTTGTCGGTATCAGAGAAGTTGACTTCAAAAGCATAACCTTTTGTCACGGAAAAACGCCGTGCGAGTACTGCTAGTTGTTAATAAAACGAGAACGGTTTGTATGGCACTGATGTAACAAGGCAGCCAAGGAGATGGGCCATTGATGTCCATATGTTAAAAGTCACCAATCCATTGGACAAAGGCGTTGGGTGCTAGATGTGCTTGAGTGAGTTCAAGTTTTGTGAGATCCTCGCATTCGCAATGATCGAACGAGCAGAACAGCAAATTTGGATCAAATTTTGTGTTAGACTAGAAAATGCATCCACAGAAACTATTCAGATAACTAAGGAGACTTCCTAATGGAAGACGCCTAGTTCGTTCCAGCAGAAGAAAGGCACGACAAAAGACTCACCGCAACATCAAGATCATCATGACTATTTTTTTATTACGAGGGTGTCGTCCGTCACGAGTAATCTCCTCCAGGTCATACAGTTTACCCTCCAAACGCTTTCGACAAGAAATATCGTCCATCAAGAACTGATCAATTTTGTTAAAGACGAGTTAACTTATCCATCAAGATTTGCCCAACTTGGGTCATTACGAGATAGCTCGTTCATCAAGATCTGACGAATTCTGTTAATGACCAGATAACTCGTTCATTCAGTTATGATTAAATTTGCTAATGACAAGGTACCTCATCATCAAGGCATTGCCGATTTTCTGACGATGACGAGATCAAGATCCAGTCAGTTTTCTTCTAATGACGAGATATCTAGTCCATCATATCTGGTCGGTTCATCTAATGACGAGATAACTCGTCGAGGCAACCTCCAGGGAGGGTTAATAAGGCATACTACCTCGATGTTCTTCGCCTTCTCAGATATGCAAACCAAGTAAACGGTACCAAGTGCAGGCTGTGGACTGTTGATGAGTGGGAGAGTCATCACGTCTCGAGCAGGGTTTTACAAGGAACTATCAAATAACTTAGGTGGTTCAGCAACCCTACAGCCCAGACTTGACACCCAGCGACTTCTGGCTTTTCCCAAATCTAAAATCACTTCTGAAGGGGAAGAAATTTCCAACCATGGATGGCGATTCAAGAGAACACGACGAGGGAGCTGATGGATTCCAACAATGGACTTTTCAGAGTACTTTGAAAAATGAAAGATACTCTGGGAGAAGTGTGAGGCCCCAAATTGCTTAAGAAAAATAGGCACAAAAAGAGATTAAGGTATAGTTTGGCCTCGGAACCCTAGATCGTTGAGCAACCGGAGGGCTGCGATTTAGAAAGTAGGTCCAGCCAAAGGACGTCATGTTCACGGATACTGGTGCACAATAAATATGCCTTTAAATGTCTTTACGTTGGCGTGGTGTGGATGATTGGAGAGTGAAGTGTCTGCTGAGTTATTGTTCTCGTCATCTGACCGTGATTCAAAACTTCGAGGTGTTGTCCTCGAGATTGACGGGGTTGATTCTGTTGATCCCGTTGATTCGGGATTGACTCTGGACTGTTGCCAGTAGCTCACTGTATTGCTCCAGTGCAACATCAATTAACTACCCACCTAAGTACATTGGTTGGTTTGGGGATTTATATGGTGCAAGGGTCATATTTGGCCAACCTACGTACAATGTATATTTGTTTCATATTGTATGACTGGATACTTTACGGACAGACTTCGTACGTAAATAATTTTAAGTCAACTGTAAAAAGTGAATATACTAAAGATGAGAAACCTTATGTTACAATTTACCTCAATTAATTTTCCTGCAACGATACCTGCTGCGATAAATACCACGATAGATGCGAATGTTTCATATTTCTAAATAGGCGACATTATTTAGTTTCTGTAATTTTTCTTTTATTGCACGCGTGCTAGATTAAAAATAGATACTTTTAGTTTGAATAGTCGTAGGTTTTTGCTAGCACTTTAAAAAAAAAATATGCTATTGTATTTACAGTAAATTTAACTTCCGTAAAGAAAACGGAATTTGGCAAATTTTGAGTTGAGTCACTATTGTTTCGAATGAACAATGTATGTATCAATACATCTTTAGTATATAATTGAATCTTATAATTAAACATCATTAACAAAATATATATATATTAATATATTACATTCAATTTAATAAATTAATGCATAGTAACCATTGCAATCAATGTCGAGGAAATAAGTGTTGGAAAGTGACACAACTCAAAACATGCAGCATTTGGTTCAAGAAAACGTATTCCGTTTTATTTTTGGAAACAAGAATCAACATGAGTTGAATTTGAAGTACTTATTTTTCGACAGCTGAATCGTCGTACACACAGCCACCTTGTGAAATGATTTTAGGTTATAGTGCAGACAACAATTTGCAATTTGGAGTTGTGACACTTTCAAATGTCGCCCCTGAATGCAAAAACTGGTATTGGTATTTTTCATAAACGTCGCACTGGGGCAACACAACGGGCTATAGCGACGGCTAGGGATCAGACCCGAAGGGTACACCAAGTAATTTTGAACCATAGTCAAAAGACCAGGACACAACTGAGCTGGCACCTCACTCTCCAAACTTCCACACCACGCCAACGTGAGGACATTTGAGACCACGATAGATTTAACGTGTACCAGCCCCATTTAACGTGTACCTTTGGTTGGATGGAACCCGCCAGTTGCTAATCCGTGACTTTTTCATCCGGACTACCGCGGCTCCTACAAGAACTCGAATTCTATTTTTGGTACTTCGGGACGACTGCTGACGGACAATTGCCAATAGTCCGTTGTGCTGCTCTAGTACGACGTTGATTACCTAAATATATATTTTTGGTTTATTAGCTAAAAGGAAAATTAGTTTTCCATCCCAGCTTTATATACACCTACTTTTTTCAATAGCCGATAGGTAAGTAGGTACTTAATTAACGTCACACTAGAGCAACACAACGGGCTATTGACGACGCTCCGGGATCAATCCATAAATAAAACCAATTACGCCTCGTAATTTTTAATCACGGTAACGGGACGAAAACCACACCTGAGCTGACACTACACTCTCCAAACTTCAACACCAAGCCAAAGGGGGCAATAACCGATAAATTGAGCTTTAGTGGTCAAAAGATACCTGTTGCTTGCATTAAATTCTGTATGATCTCAGCTTTAATAGGGCAGCGGTAGTCCGGTAGGAAGAGTGACGGATTAGCAACCAGAGGGTTGCGAGTTCAATCCAACCAAAGACTGTCGTGTACAAAGGGGCTGGTGTACGTCTGTTGCGCATCAGATGTCCCCAGGTTGTCTTTTAGTGGAGGTTTGGAGAGCGAGGTGCCAACTCAGATGCGACCTCGTCATATGACCGTAGCTCAAAATTACGTGTTGTGTCCTCGGATATTTCACTTGGAGTTTGATTCCGGATCGTCATCAATAGCACTTTGTATTGCTCCAGTGCGACGGCAATACAAATAACTACCTACATGCTAATTTTAATATCTCAAAATGAGTTGTTTCACGATTTACCTAATTCTTGCATCCAGGTGACAATTTCATTTAAGCTACCCCTTTTCTAGATTATCGAATATGCAAAAGTAAAAATTGCAATTGTAAAATTACATGAATTTTCTAAGACTAGTGATTTAACATTTTGACTACGGCTATAGGTATAACTGACGCGATTCTTAATACTCTTTCAAGATAAAACTGCTACACCGGCCGTTGTCTAAGGGTTAATTCTGTACCTTGGTAGAAAAAGGGCCAATGCCCATTTTGCATTTCTTTGATTAAATCTAATTTAGTAGTGTTTGTTTCATCTACGTACAAAAAATACTTTCCGATATTTTGATACTTTCATAGTTTATTGATCGGACATTGGTATTTTTTCCATTGTAATTTTTCTTTTCCTTGAAGTAATTTGTGGACATAACCCAAATTCAGCAAATTTGGACATGGTCCTTTTTCGTCCAGGAACAGAATTATACAGAATTACGGCTAAATACTTAAAGCGGTATGCGACGAAACATAAGACATGCGCATGCGTGCTAGGGATGCGACATCGACAGCAAAACATCGATGTTCAAAATTAAAACATCGATGTTGATAATACATCGACCCAAAAACATCGATGTTTTTAAAATTCAGTGTATTTAAACTTTTTCCACCTATTTCTTAAAACTGTTTTAGCAACTAGTGATGCTACATCGACAGCAAAACATCGATGTTTTTAAAATTCAGTGTATTTAAACTTTCCCCCTATTTCTTAAAACTGGTTTAGCAACGAGTCATGCAACATCGACAGCAAACCATCGATGTTTTGAAACTTCGATGTTCAAAATTAAAACATCGATGTTGATAATACATACATCGCACCAAAACCATCGATGTTTTTAAAATTCAGTGTATTTAAACTTTTTCCCATTTCTTAAAACTGGTTTAACTAGTGATGCGACATCGGTTCCAATACATCGATGTTTTTATAAAATATCAATGTTTTGAAAACATCGACATCTATGACGCATCCCTACTTTTCAGGCCCTTCACTCTTGGCCACTTTGGTCTATAAGTATGTTCAATTTGTTAATTTTAAAAATTATGCTACTTTGTTAATTTTAAAATTTTTATAACGATACTTTTTTCATTTAAAAATAAAACATCGACAACGTAAAAACATCGGCAAATATAAACATCGATGTTACAAAAACATCGACCGATGTTCTGAAAACATCGACTTCGATGTCGCATCCCTAATGCATACTCCGTTTGGTAAGAAAGCATTCGATGCGCATGCGTATTTCCGCCAATTTAGTGTCGCAGGACTGATAGACGAATGTGTGGTCTGCCTTAAACAACAGTATTCGTGCGCAGATGAACTAAACCTACTGAAATGGAGTGACTACAATGAAATTGATATCACAATGTATTGCCAACGTCATAATGTAATACTGGCGGACATTGTATAGTATTTGATTTTTGACATGTGTATAATGATGTATGAAAATATTATGAAATCCTATATTACGAATATGTTGAATATTATGAAATTAAGCGTGTTCTAAGACGTCCTTCGACACATGAAAAAGGGACCTATCTTGTGATTAACACCAGTCCAATAGTTGGCAAAACATTTTAAGTATCTGGATACAAGTATCAATTCAAACTGTCTTCAATATGGGAAATTTAACTTGAGAACACGTATTATCGAGCTCCAAATGTACAAATTTATATTGTAGGTATTGTCATGTTATGTTACAAATAAACAGCTATTTCAGTTTTATGTGGTGTGCATGCCGTCAGTCTGGACAGCAATAAGTGGTGACCCGGATAACAATAAGTGGTGACCCGGTTGTGATTTAAAAAAGCCATTTTCTGGTTTGCAGTCAGTTCATTTACAGCTTTCTCAATTACCTGAAAGCCAGATGCTCTCATAGCTTTTTCTTGGATGTCTTTCCGAAAGGACGTGCTGTTTTCGGAATCAGCATCTGATACGTCTGAGATATCAGATCTGCGTCTCTTCTGCACTTTCTCCCATTCTTCTAGAGATGCCTGAGAATCTGAATCCCCCTCCACGCTGGCTCCACAGCCCATTGAAAGCGGAATCCTGAAAAAACAAATAACCTCTTTTGAATGAGAAATGCAATTGTGTGTTCAGAATGTATCAAGAGTCGAGGAATTACTTTATCAGGTCTAACAACCCTCTGGGGCGCATCTACTATATATGTGTACGGCTTCACTAACCCGAAGTACTCAAGTGATCTTTTCTTTTCCCAAGGGAGTCAACATATAGGGGTTTTAGTGACGGTCTGGGATCACTCCCAAGGGAAAGATATGAGAACGCCACTTAATTTTGAACCATGGTCAGATGACGATCAAGCATTGTTTGAGCCTGATGTGAAGGCAGATATCCACGAGATGATTCAATTTTACAAAGGTGGTAAACTGCTCAGAGAGAGGAAGGGCTTCCATACACAATCCTATATGGCAATAACACTTGGTCAGCGATTTTCTACCGCGGCGCACTGGTGTGTCTTTTGGTAGGTAATTGAGAGGTAAGTATTTAATTAGCATGCTCTGGGTATTTAATTAGCAATACAAAGGGCCATTGGCGATGATCTAGGAACAACCCCCAAACAACACCACGAGGTTTGGAACCACGGTCAGATGAGTAGGTAACACCTCATCTGGCACCCCACTCTCCAAACCGCACCATACCACGCCAACGTGAGGAGATTTGAGACCACAACAGATTTAACATGCACTAGCCCCCGTGTACATGCCGTTCTTTGGTTGGACCTAGTTTCAAACTCGCTACCCACCGTTTGCTAACCCGCTGCTCTCAACCGGGCAAGCTACAGAGACCCTCACCTGTGTCAAGAAATGTAAAACAATTAAATGGCGAAAGAATATGACGCGAACAGCACCTGAAGACTCGTAACTGAATATATATATATATATATATATATATATATATATATATTTCAACTAAAACTTATTAAAACTTATAAAAACTCTCCGTGGTATTAATTGATTCATTAACATTTTGACAATTTTAACATGGTTTGGTTTATTGGTAGGTAGGAAGATCCGAGGGGGAGAAAGATCCTTGGACAACACCAAGACGCGTTTTATGGCTCAAGTAATTTTAACATGGGATAGACAAAAATATATGCTTAAAATTCTCAAGATACTTTTGCAATTATGAAGTTTTGCAGTCTAAAAGTCCTCAAAGCGGAAGATTTGAGGACTACACATCGTAATTTTGAACTACAGTCAAATGACGAAGACATCACTTGAGCTGGCACCCCACTCTTCAAACTTTCACGACATGCCAACATGAGGCGACGGCAGAGATAAAGTATATCAACACAAAAAAGTTAAATCACAAAAATACATGCTAAGAAACTGCTTTTCGTTTTAAAATTCCCAAGATACTTTTGCATTTATGAAGTTTTGCAGTCTAAAAATCCTCAAAGCCGAAGGTTTGAGGACAACACCTCGTAATTTTGAACTACAGTCAAATGACGAAGACAACACCTGAGCTGAACTTACAAGACATGCCAACATGAGGCCATGACAGAGTTAAAGTATATCCCCCGTACAAGACTGGTTTTCGATTGGATCGAGTTTCGAGCTCGTAATCCTACGGTTGCTATTTCGCTGCTCTATCAACCAGGCTACAGCGGCCCCTGAGTTTTCCTCGGATATTTCCCTTCGGCATTGATCCAGGACCGTCACCAATAGCACGTTGTGTGTGCGTCCAACTAACATAGTAACTACCTAACTATTTTGAGCGATGTGAGCCACATTGAAAAGCAAACCATCACTTCAGAAGACGACTGCAAATACCGTAGTTAGATAAATTGATACCTGAAGTATCTAAACAATTAATAAAAACAAATAAAGAAGGCCGCGGAAGACCAGTTGGAAGAGTGACGGATTAGCAACCGGAGGGTTATGAGTTCGAAGCTAGGTCCAGCTAAAGACCGTCGTGTATTGCGGGGGCTGGTGCATGTGTAAACTGTCGTGGCCTCAAATGTCCTCACGTTGAGGTGGTGTGGAAGTTTGGAGAGTGGGGTGCCAGCCCATGAATTGGACTCGTCATCTGTCGTGATTCAAAACTACGGGGGGTTGTCCTCATATCTTTCCCTTGGAGTTGATCCCTCTCTCTCTCGAATGGAGTTGGGTTGGCGTGGAAGTTTGGAGAGTGGGGTGCCAGCTCAGGTGTTGCTTCGTCATCTGACCGTGGTTCAAAATTACGAGGTGTTGTCCTCGAATCTTTCCCTTAAGGGACTGATTCCGGACCGTCGTCAATAGCCCGTTGTGTTGCTCTAGTACGACGTTAACTAAAATTACCATTTACCTCTCTCGAATGGAAGCAGACCCCTCCGTACCGAGTTATTCAAAACCCACAGCGGATTAGCCAAAGGCTAGGGAGAGCCTCTAAAAAGAAACTTGAGAGGAAGACCCTAGGACTCGCCGTCCGAAAAGTCCTCGTCCACCTGGGATAGGTGCGACGGGAAGTGGACGTGGTCGACCAAGGTGTGCGCGAGGATTAAGTGGTCCGGCTCAGTTTTGCTTCAATGCGACGGTATACAATTACCATTGCCATTACTACGAAAAAATAAAGCCTTAACAATTGAAAATAATAACTAAAAAACCGATATAATGTTTTCATAACAGTAATTATTACCAGTCTCCAATACCGATAATTGACGTCATTTCATCGTCAATTTTTAAACCTTACTTGCAGGTGCAAGGAAGGTCTGAAATCTTTTTAGAAGAGTGAATCTGTGGGATTGATCGGTGGCTATCACGACAGAGCAATCGATGGATTCGCTATTATACCGCGGTTTCGTGTCACGTAAAATGTGCGTGATAACCTAAAAAACAGAAAACTTATCTTGTAAATAATTTAAGTTTCTCTGTTCCACCTGTGTCGTGCTGCGTTGACAACATTTTACTTTGGTGACTGTCATTGGTGTGCACTGAATATTTTAGAAAGCCGTACCAACACTATTATGGCCGTGCGCTCGTACCCAATAGTATTAAGAGTAATCCAATATGTAGGGGGATTTCACCTCACTCATTAAATCGTTTGGACGCTTTGTCTGAAGGAAGAGTGCATTGTCCTTGGGGTCCGAACACCTTGCCCCCAATAATGTTATGAAAGTAATCACCCTTAACAAATCGGGAAAGGTAAGCATTAATATAGTATCAATGAATGACCAATTGAGGTGTTTCAACATAACACACCAGGTGACCGAATCCTGGGGTATCGACACCTTGAGCCAAATGTTATGGTTGGAAACTGGTCGCCTTAAACATGAAAGATATGTATTGCAATTATACAGATAATATTTTTTTTTCTAATGGCGGGCACATTTGACCGAAGTCATTGGCCACTACAAGGCCGGAAGTGATGGCCACTTGTGAAGGAGCACCCAGTGGGAGGGCCATCATTGCTCCTAACAATTACATCGTAATTTTGAACCATGTTCAGATGACGAAGCAACACCTGAGCTGGTATACGCTTACAAACATCCATGCCCGAACCCGGATTCGAACCGGGGACCTTCCGATCTAGAGGCTAACACCTTAACCACTATACCGGTTGGTCGGCATACAGATAATATTGGTAATCCAATTTACAGAATGACACCCTTTGATCTCAAACATTATTGTTGGAATCCGGTAGCAACATGAATGATACATAGTACAAATATACAGGTAATATGGGGTCACCCAATATGCTGATTGACTCGGTAACATTCATTGGGTCATCTGGTAGTTTTATCCGAAGAAGGGGTTTATTGTCTTATGTTTGCGAATTACTTGCCCTTTCAGTAGTTTTATGGAGTTGGTCGCACTCTCTTCTAACTGGAGGCATAAATACGTAAAACATTATGAATGGATAATCAAGTAAACAAAACTTAGCATGGTTCTAAATCCTATGGTGTCGACAATCTTTGGTCACAAATATTTTTATGGTGGGAGTCCGGTCCCCTCAAACAGGATAGATAAATATTGCAAATGTACCGATTATAATGGTGATCAAGTACACAGGTTGATTCGATGCCATTCATAAGGTGGCTTGGACGTATAATCTGAAGAAGGGGTGAATTGTCCAAGTTGTCTGAACATCATGATTCCTTGCATTGATTTTATAGAGAAACCGAATCCCCACAAATGGAATCAAATATCGAAATTTTACCCACAGAAACCAAACAAGGTGCTTCAACAAGACACATTACGGGGCGCCAAATTCTAGACACTCAACTCCCTTGGGCTGAAATATTTGTATGGTCGGAGTCCGGTCTCCTAAACACGATAGATAAACATTACAAATGCGCCGCTAAAATGGGTGACATGACTAATACTCGACTTGTTGGTCATACTTTTTGAAGATTCTCTCAATAGCAATGTTATGGCTACTTACATTTTACGATTATTAGAGATAGTACTAAATGTGGTTGATTACTATTGCAAATAGATTCCTTTTCGTTCTCGACTTCCAGACACCCAAATTTATTGTATACTAATTCAGTTTATGACAGCTGCGTTTTTTATTACTCAGACATACTAGCCTACCAACAAGGGTAAAAGACCGGACAAGGGGTGCACTGGAAGACCAAGTGCTTTCGAATTCCCAATTCTAGAGACAGATTGAGGCTTCCTTTGAAAAGGGATCGAAATTGATCCCGAACCGTTGCCAATAGTCCGCTGTGTTGCTCCAATGCAACATAAGTTCAACCAACAACTAACACTTGAAAAGGTAATAGGAATTGGTAATTTTTAGTTAACGTCGTACTAGAGCAACACACCGGGCTAGTGGCGAC
This sequence comes from Metellina segmentata, assembly GCA_947359465.1. Lineage (NCBI taxonomy): Eukaryota > Metazoa > Arthropoda > Arachnida > Araneae > Tetragnathidae > Metellina > Metellina segmentata. The sequence continues at coordinate 17,134,433 of OX375884.1, read as the reverse complement.
GGTCCGGGATCAATCCCTCAAGGGAAAGATCCCAGGACAACACTTCGTAATCTTGAATATGGGCTATACCCTTTTCAGCATAATCATTACCTACTTTAAGAGATTGGGAAATTTCCAGTGCTTCACGGTAATATTTCTGATCATTCCATACTTCTAGGTCAATTGTAAAAATCCATCCTGAAGACTTCAAATGGATCTCCATGAAAGTATTAAGCTCAACCACAGTGCTCTTCATGGAATAATCTCTTACTTTTGTTTCCTGCTTAGCTTTTATGCGCTCAGGATCATATGACCAAAAGTTGTAGTAACGTGTCCCTATGACTATTTTCGTCCGTAGAGAGTAAACATTCTTCTGATTAGTTCACGGCGCTTAGTCTCCACGGCTCCAAATGCTAAAGAGGATAGTGGATAGTGAGACAAGCTGAAACTGCTACAACAGCTTCTTTATCGACCATCCATTGAGCATATGGCCCCATATATAGTACCTTTAGCATTACGAACAATCGTGAGATGCTAAGAGGCAGAAATACATTTCCCCGTCTGCTAACACGTCTGTTTCTGACTGCCAAACATCATCAATAATCCGTTTTGTTGCTCCATACCGACGTTAATTAGCTACCTAACCAAACCAAATATCATCGGCTGCTTCTGGAGTCGATTGCATGATATATTTAAGTGGGTAATGGTAATTTAAATTAACGTCGTACTAGAGCAACACAACGGGCTACTGACGACGGTCCGGGATCAGTCCCTCAAGGGAAAGATCCGAGGACAACACCTGGTAATTTTAAACCACGGTCAGATGAAGAGGCAACATCTGAACTGGCACCCCACTCTCCAAACTTCCACGCCAACCCAACGTAAGGTAATGGTAATGGTAATTTTTAGTTAAAGTCGTACTAGAGCAACACAACGGGCTATTGACGACGGTCCGGGATCAGTCCCTTCAGGGAAAGATCCGAGGACAACACCTCGTAATTTTGAACCACGGTCAGATGACGCCCAACGTAAGGACTTTCGGCCAAGACAGATTTAAGGTGCAAGCCGCCTCTATACCAACGCTTACAAACATCCATGCCCGGACCCGGATTCGAATCAGGAACCTTCCGATCTAGAGGCTAACACCTTAACCACTATACCGGTTGGTCGGCATATTTAAGTAGGATATAGTATGGGTTACTGTAATTTTGGTAATAGTTCATCTGGTAATGGTAATGGTAATTTTAGTTAACGTCGTACTAGAGCAACACAACGGGCTATTGACGACGGTCCGGGATCAGTCCCTTAATAGAAAGATCCGAGGACAACACCTCGTAATTTTGAACCACGGTCAGATGACGAAGCAACACCTGAGCTGACACCTCACTATCCAAATGTCCCCACCAACCCAACGTGAGGACTTTCGGCCACGATAGATTTAAGGTGCACCAGCCGCCTCTACACCATACGCTTACAAACATCCATGTCCGGACCCGGATACGAACCAGGAACATTCCGATCTAGAGGCTAACTTTTAAGGGGCACTGAAACATTAGAATATTTCACTGAATTCTTGAATATGGTAATTGGTAATTTTTTAATTAACGTCGTAGTAGAGGGCTATTGGCGACGGTCCGGGATCAATCCCTCAAGGGAAAGATCCCAGGGCAACACCTCGTAATCTTGAATATGGGCTATACCCTTTTCAGCATAATCATTACCTACTTTAAGAGATTGGAAAATTTCCAGTGCTTCACGGTAATATTTCTGATCATTCCATACTTCTAGGTCAATTGTAAAAATCCATCCTGAAGACTTCAAATGGATCTCCATGAAAGTATTAAGCTCAACCACAGTGCTCTTCATGGAATAATCTCTTACTTTTGTTTCCTGCTTAGCTTTTATGCGCTCAGGATCATATGACCAAAAGTTGTAGTAACGTGTCCCTATGACTATTTTCGTCCGTAGAGAGTTAACATTCTTCTGATTAGTTCACGGCGCTTAGTCTCCACGGCTCCAAATGCTAAAGAGGATAGTGGATAGTGAGACAAGCTGAAACTGCTACAACAGCTTCTTTATCGACCATCCATTGAGCATATGGCCCCATATATAGTACCTTTAGCATTACGAACAATCGTGAGATGCTAAGAGGCAGAAATACATTTCCCCGTCTGCTAACACGTCTGTTTCTGACTGCCAAACATCATCAATAATCCGTTTTGTTGCTCCATACCGACGTTAATTAGCTACCTAACCAAACCAAATATCATCGGCTGCTTCTGGAGTCGATTGCATGATATATTTAAGTGGGTAATGGTAATTTAAATTAACGTCGTACTAGAGCAACACAACGGGCTACTGACGACGGTCCGGGATCAGTCCCTCAAGGGAAAGATCCGAGGACAACACCTGGTAATTTTGAACCACGGTCAGATGAAGAGGCAACATCTGAACTGGCACCCCACTCTCTAAACTTCCACGCCAACCCAACGTAAGGTAATGGTAATGGTAATTTTTAGTTAAAGTCGTACTAGAGCAACACAACGGGCTATTGACGACGGTCCGGGATCAGTCCCTTGAGGGAAAGATCCAAGGACAACACCTCGTAATTTTGAACCACGGTCAGATGACGCCCAACGTAAGGACTTTCGGCCAAGACAGATTTAAGGTGCAAGCCGCCTCTATACCAACGCTTACAAACATCCATGCCCGGACCCGGATTCGAACCAGGAACCTTCCGATCTAGAGGCTAACACCTTAACCACTATACCGGTTGGTCGGCATATTTAAGTAGGATATAGTATGTGTTACTGTAATTTTGGTAATAGTTCATCTGGTAATGGTAATGGTAACTTTAGTTAACGTCGTACTAGAGCAACACAACGGGCTATTGACGACGGTCCGGAATCAGTCCCTTAAGGGAAAGATCCGAGGACAACACCTCGTAATTTTGAACCACGGTCAGATGACGAAGCAACACCTGAGCTGGCACCCCACTCTCCAAACTTCCACGCCAACCCAACGTGAGGACTTTCGGCCACGACAGATTTAAGGTGCACCAGCCGCCTCTACACCATACGTTTACAAACATCCATGCCCGGACCCGGATTCGAACCAGGGACCTTCCGATCTAGAGGCTAACAACTTAACCACTATACCGGTTGGTCGGCATAGTTCATCTGGAATTTACACAAAAAGCTACGATTGAAGCGAATGACCTTTGAGCACCCCAATTTAAAAAATTAAAACTTTTTCTGTTTGAAAACCCAAAATTTATCAGCCCCCCCCGAAAAGTTAAAAAAAAAAATCAACAAAACCGAATTCATGATTTATAGTAGAGATGTAATATAGCATAGGTTACTGTAGTAATTTTTTATGCAGCTATAATGGTTTAACCTGGAATTTACACGAAAAGAGTACCCAATTTTAAAGATTGAAAACACAAAATTCACCAGATGAAAAGTTAAATAGAGCGACTAAGTCTATTACATGATTTATAGATGTGTGATATAGCAAAGGGTTACTGTAGTTAATTTAGTAATAACTGTAATATTTTAATTCGGAATTTACACGAAAAGCGACTCTTGAAGCAAGGAATCTTTGAGCTCGCAATTCTAAACACAATCTTTCTCTGATTACAAACCAATAATTCATCGGTCGACAAATTAAAGAGAGGGATAAAGCCGATTGTATGGTACATTGAGATGTGATAGGGCCTCATTTGGCCCTTTGATCAAGGCAGATTCAACGAGGAAGGTAATTGGTAATTTTTTAGTTAACGTCGTACTAGAGCAACACAACGGGCTATTGACGACGGTCCGGGATCAGTCCCTTAAGGGAAAGATCCGAGGACAACACCTCGTAATTTTGAACCACGATCAGATGACGAAGCAACACCTGAGCTGGCACCCCACTCTCCAAACTTCCACGCCAACCCAACGTGATCAACGAGGAAGGAAGAAAAAGCAAAGAGCAGAAGCCTAGCCAAGGATAAAAATATAAAGGGAGTGCTTGGTACCCCACCCTCCATTTGGATACCTCGGGGTGATATGAGGCGTTCAGAACTAGATAGGATGAAGTCCACTTTCTGGTCAAACTGATAATCACATACCCGAACTCTTTTAAGTTGAATTTTTTTAGTGAATCTTTGAATCAAGTCCCTAATTCTTTGGTTCCCGAGAAATGTCAGAGAAAAGCCCGGCGAATAGGAAAAGTACGCATGAGAAGAAACTTTTTCTCGATGTATCTCAAAGTGTTATAAAATAGACTAGATCCACTTTAGTTCTGAACGCCTCATATAGCATCGGGTAACTGTAATAGGTTCAGTTTATGCTGCGCCATCCCTTGCAATAACCTCGTTCCACAGTTATGAAAACACTCCGTTAAATAATTCAGCCGACGTTTTTGAAAAAGGTGTAACATTCCATAAAGGAAATAAATCTATAGCAATCCCTATTGCAAATCCCTATGCGATATCCAACCAGTTTGAAGCTGTAGGCTATTCTAAGAGAATCATGTACCGGGAGGCTAACATTCCTCCATTCACCCCAAATTTCACTCAATTTTCGTCTGACCTGATTCTAGAACCTCAAAACAAAAGTAGGTCTAATAATGGAAACTGTCACAAATCCTGTTTCGACAGCGAAGGTTCTGACATTTCAGCTCAGAATATGTTCCGACTTTTCTGGGAAGATAAACATTTAGGTCTGCATACAGTTATAGAAATGGCGTTTGTCAATTACCACCCAGATTCTCGCAATTGTCGTCAAAAGTACGTGGTGCTTCGGATGTTTCCTTTCGGGTTTGATCCCGGACCGTCGCCAATTACCTATTCTGTAGCTTAATTAAAATACCACGAAATTGGTGTTTAGATTACAAACAGCTTTTGCGAAGCATAGCGTTTGATAACCCAATATAGTGACAACAGCTGGTGAACCCTGGGACACGGTTGTCCGGTTGAAAGAGTAACGGACTAGCAACAGGAGGGTTGCGAGTTCCATTCCAACCTAAGACCGTCGTGTACAAAGGGGGCTGGTGCATGTTAAATCTGCCGTAGCCTGAAGTATCCTCCCGTTGGAGTGGTTTGGAAGTTTGGACAGTAGGATGCCAGCTCAGAGGTGTGGCGTGATTTTAAATTTTTATCAATACATTTCTGCATTAATAAAGTTTTTATTGTTATCTCATAACAAAATGCCTGGCACGTCAGCAACACCATGAATATTATCTACTAGCCACTGCGTGGCTAGACCGGCGTTGCTCGTGCCAGTTACTTTTGTGAGGTTATTGGTTTGCTTCGCAAACCAAATAGGAGTTCGTAGCCTATTGGATAACAGCCACAACGGAGTTGCCCGTGACAGTTCTTTTCTGGGAGTCTCAAGAGCAGTGCAGGATTTACGTATAAGCTATACAAGCTACAGCTTAGAGCCCCCAGTTTCTTGCCCCCCCCCCCCAAAAAAAAAATTGTCCAAACGGGCTAATGGTGAAAAATATTGCAGAGAATGGTTAGTATATTCGCCAGCTACTGATCGTGTATACTGTTTCGTGGGTAAACTCTTTTCAAGTTCTTCTACACCATTATCATCCGATGAATTTTGTGATTGGCGCAACACCTATTTAGTTCAAAGTCATGAAAACTCTGTAGACCATAAAACAGCTTCGTACATATCTTACAAGAAAACGTGGCTCAACAATTGACTGCCTACTAGTAGAACAGATAAATAATAAAAGGCAGCACTGGAACTATGACAGAGCGTGGTTTACCTTTCAAAGGAGATAAAAAAACATTTAATTATCCTCACAATGGCAATTTCCTTGGATTACTCGAACTTATAGCAAAATTTGATCTTTTTCTAGCAAGCCATATAAAAAAATTTGGGAAGGAAGGATCAGGTGTCACATCTTACCTTTCTTAAACAATATGTGATGAATTTATCCAAATTATGGCACATAAAGAGACTCAATCTTGGATGATTTAAGAACTGCAGGGTACTTCAGTTTATCTGTAGATTCCACTCCAAACCGGTCCCATATTGATCAGCTCACTGTTATTGTGAGATGTTTCATTAGATGATGGGCTCCCAATTGAACGTTTTCTAACTGTTCCAGAGATGGGTAGCCACACAGGGGGGGGGGGGAGTATGTCTAAGATGGTGTACAACTACCTTACAAATGAGTGCAAAATCGATTTTAGTAAGTGTCGAGGCCAGTCATATGATAATGCTGCCAATATGTCTGGCAAATACAAGGGTATGCAAGCAATAATATTGAAGATTAACAAGTCTGCTATGTATATTCCATGTGCTGGTAATTCCCTGAATCTTGTTGGTAGAGCAGCAGTTGACTGTTGTGTAGATGCAGTAAACTTTTTTGGAATTGTTTAAGAAATATATAATTTATATTCGTCATCTGCACATAGATGGGCAGCATTGTTGTCATTCTTCAAAGATGATTCAAAAGTTACAAAGTCTTTGTCAAAGACGAGATGGGAAGCACATTCAACGGCCACAAGTGCAATACTTGATAGTTATGATGGAATAATTTCTGTATTGCATCAGCTGCATATTGATACTACAGAGAAAGGCGAAATAAGAAATCAAGCCATAAACACTTTGAATAAAATGGAGGAGTTTGAATTTATGGTAATGTTATATTTGTGGAGTTACTTGCTGGATGAATTTTACAAGACTAATCAATCACTGCAAGACCCCCAAATTAGTCTAGATGTATGTAGGAAATTGTATGCTTCACTTTCGGATTTTGTTAAAGGTTCAGGGGATATGTTCGATCATTTTGAAGAAAAAGCAAAGGGAAAATTGCCTGATGATGATTACAAGAAAAGCAGATATAGAAGAAGGCATATCAATGATGATGAAGATGATGCTTTAGAGAACGTTGAGCTAAGAGCCAAGTTTAGAATCAAAACATTTATACCTGTGATGGATGCATTAGAGTCAAGTCTGGCACAGAGGGCCTCAGTATACAATGCAAAAAAGTTTTCATTCTTAACGAAATTAGAAGCTACAGAAGAAGATATTCGTGAAGGAGTAAGTGCTTTATGCCAAACATATCCTGAAGATGTGGACAGGAATCTTGTAGGAGAAGTCAAGCATTTTCATCAATATGTTAGACATATTCAAGCCTATGGTTCAGCGGATAATCTGACACATCAGGATCTGTATAGGGTAATATTTAACGATCGTGTCCAATCAGCATTCCCTAATGTAGAAGCAATTTTGAGATTGTTTCTTAGTATGATGGTTGCAAATTGCTCTGGTAAAAGATATTTTTTTTCTCAGCTGAAGAGGATAAAAAATGAATTTAGAACAACAATCACTCAAGATAAGTTATGTTCCCTCAGTCTCATGTGCATAGAAAGTGACAAACTACGCAGTTTATCACTTGATGATGTCATCAGTGACTTTGCTCTGGCAAAGGCAAGAAAGAAAATATTTTAATTTAATATAATTCCTTGATTCTTATAACATGTTTCAAGAGATTAGATAATAAGCCCTTGTAAATTGTGCCTTTTAAAAGAACTTAAGTTTCTTTTTACCAGAATTTGCATTTTTAAGTTTGTTATGAATAAAAATGATTTTAAGTTAAAGATTTATTTTTCACTATCTATATACTTCTTAATTGTATTTCAGTTTAACCCTCTAGGTATAAGAAAATCATATTTGGCACTGATATATAATATCTGGACTTATAAAAGGGCCCCATATCTCAAATATCTTAGGGCCTTATCAAGTCTAAATCCGGCCCTGTTCAAGAGTAATAATAATATAAAAGATAACTTCTTTTGGATCTTTCTTTCGTTAAGAACTGTTGAATATTGGACAATCGACTTTAAGCTTAGTGAATTAAAAAATAGCGAAGCAAAGAAACTCATAGAAATTTAAGTGCTTTTCATGAAAAGTCAAATGCATACAGATGGATATTTCTACCCGTTGAAAATTTCAAGAGAAATAATAATATATAACTTTTTTTTTTGAATCTTTATTTTGTTTAAAACTGTTGAACATTAGACACTCGGTTTAAAGCTTATTGGATAAAAGAAATAACGAGGCAAACAAACCAGGGAAATTTAAGTACCGTATTACCTAATATTACCGCATACCGAAATATTAGTAATTTAAGTACCTTTCATGAAAAGGAAATCAATACAAATGCATATTTACACCCTGTTGAAGCTTTCAAGAGTATTAACATATGAGAGATAAGTTTTTTATGTTTGTTTTTTTAAGATACTTCTTCTCGTTGTGAAAACTGTTGTACATTGGATTCTCGGTTTTTCCGCTTGTTGTATGAAAGGAATAAGGAAGTAAAAAACAGGGTAATTCAAGTGCCTTTCATGAAAAGGTAAGTAGCTAGTTGAATTAATGTCGCACTGGAGCAAGACAACCTATTGACGATGGTCCAGGATCAACCCCGAAGGGAAAAGAAAGGACAACACCTCGTAATTTTGAACAATGAGAATTTTGAATGACGAGGTCAAAACACCTGATCTGGCTCTCCACCCTCCAAAATTCCACAGCAACAAACGTGAGGACATTTGGGGCCACGACAGATTTAAAATGCAGCGACCCCCATGTACATGACAGTCCTCGGTTGGATCGAGTTTCGAAACTCGCAACCCACTACTCTTCCAACCGAGCAACCACTACCTCTCCATAGAAAGGAACTGAATACAAATGCAAATTCATATCCTGTTGAGGTTTCAAGAGTAATGATAATATAACATATCATCATTACACTATTATATGATATTATATTATCATTACTATATTATATATATATATATATATATATATATATATATATATATATATATATATATATATATATATATATATATATATATTATATTATCATTACTATATTATATATATATATTTTATATTATCATTACTATATTATATATACATTATATATCGTTGATAACTATCGAACAATATCAATAAGACATTACTAATTACAATTCAAAGCATATTATATGAAACTTACGGCACCTTATTAGTGATAGTATTAATTTTTTGGATTATAATATTGCTACATGTGTGTAAATAATTGCTTCTATAAATGTTTATGAAACATTTGAAAGCGTTGACTCGGCAGAAAAAAATCATGGAATGGGATTACGCTTGTTTTGGGGTGGGGTGAATTATGATAACTGCGAACATGAAAGCAGGGGGATATAAATTAACTCCAGGGAAAGGTAAACCAGTGTATTTATTACCAAAAATATAAATGAAGACACATGTCGAATAGTTTAAAAACTGCACAGTTCCCCGAAATTGGAGGTAATGGAGCTTTCAGGAACCAAAATTTATTGTAAACATAATCACATAGTAAAGTCAGGACTGTATTGAAATTCTGGATCCAAAGTCGATCTGGTTTGTTTTAAAGGAATTATTGTGGTATAGTGGAGCTTTTTTTTGAAAAATAAAAAAGTACTTGAGGTTGATACTTCTTCAAACTGATGGCTGTGTTGTTTGTTACCCACAGATTCGTTTCAAAATTCAGGTCTTAAACTAGGATCTGATTTCGGAAAGAATGCTACATACTTAGCAGAAAAACTGGCTGAACACTCATTTTTCATAATTCACATAGTAACTTCGGAACTAAATTGAAATAGCATAATGGAGGTTTTTGGAAAATAAATGTACTTACTTTGTGTGTAGATACTTCGTCAAGTTGATGGTTACCGTTGTTTTTAAATTTTTTATCCTGCTTATTCGTTTGTGTCCAAGCCTTAAACAAGGCAAACCGAATGCTACATACTGAGCAGAAAAATAGCTTAACACTGTTTTATTTCTTGCAAATCACATCGTAACTTCAGGACTAGGTGACGATTCTGTATCCTGCACCGACCTAGTTTGTTTCAATGGAATACTTAAGCAACACACTCTATGACCATGTATTCTTAACCAATACCTATTGAGTCAATTCACTGTGTGTTACCTTGGTAATACTGATCGATTAGTCTTCGAAGATCGGTGTCTGTTAGCGCTTAGAACGTGCAAGCACTTTCGTCAACAACAATTTGCCGTTCGAGAACGATTTTCTTTCAACGTTTATTTTTCCCTCCTCCATTATCGAAGAGCTCTTTGTTATGGTATTGTATAAACGAGATCGATTAAACGCGATGTTCTAGATCCGTCAGAAAGGGAAAAGTGATATTGCAATGAGCAATTTCCATTAAAGTAGGAAAAAATAAAGTGCTATTCATGATTTTTTCGGGGTCTTTTCGAGTTGTTTGAAAGACGCATCAATTATTCTTCTTGCGATTAAGTTTCAATCGAACATCAATTCGATAGAACTGTTCAACAGAGGAATTGCAATCCATTAAGTAGCAACAAATTTAATCTTTGACAATTGCTTTTATAGATTCAGAATCTATTCAGTACATTTTCCTCTTGATTAATTTGCTCAGAATAAACGTGCCCTGGTATTAATATATTAGAATAACTATGACAACGTACTACTTTTTATACGCTATGTAAATTTGATTGGGTTGTGGTGTCCTTTGTCACGGCGATAAATTCAATGACAAAATTTCGCTTGAAAGTTCTCTATTATCATCAGCATTTTATTCTCGTCTCAATACGGGCCTTCTTGTTTTACTTTGGAACTTTCTAATTAGTTTGCACGGATGAGAACGAGATAAAATCTATAATTTGTGACTTATTCGTTGCTATTAAATTAGACGCAAGTTGTGTTCTTCGTTTAGAAGAATGATCTCTTGACTAATCATTTTATCTTGAATATCCATGATCTTTTCCACTATTGAAACTAGTTCGAAAATTTTAAAAATTCTGTTAATATCTCAGCAGTATCTTAACGTCTATTTCGTTATGTTTTTTCTATAATGCAATTGAAAGCTTTTAATTGAGTTAATTCGCACGGGAATGAGATAAATTTGTTGTTTTCGTGATTCTTACTGCAAACAAACGTTGTTTTACTCGTTTTGAAGTCTTCATTCCTTTGACCACTACCAACACTAATTTGAAAGTTTAAAAAGAGTTCGGTTAATATCTCAGCAGTATCTTAACAACTATTTAATTATGGTTTAACTTATGCTACTGAAAGATTCTAATTGTTTTCATTCGCATGAGAATTGAGTTAATAAATTTATTACATTCTTGATTCTACAGCAGATGAACGTTGTTTTCTCGTTTTGAAGTGTCCATTCCTCTAATCTCTTCTACTACTGAAACCAATTTGAAAGTTTAAAAAGTTCTGTTAATATTTCAGTAGTTAACGCTATTTGGTATTTTTAATTAACGTCGTACTAGAGCAACACAATGGGCTATTGACGACGGTTCGGGATCAATCCCAAAGGTAAAGATCAGTGTATTAACACCTATTTCATTATGGTTTTCTCTAATGTAACTGAAAGATTTTAATCGAGTTTATTCCCATGAGAATTGAGATAATAAATTTGTTACATTCTTGATTCAAAAGCAGACGAACGTTGATTTCTCGTTTTGAAGTCTCCATTTCTCTGATCTGTTCCACTACTGAAACTAGTATGAATGGGTAAAAAGTTCTGTTCAATACCTCATCAGTATCTTAATCTCTATCCATTTCGATTTTCTCTTAAAAACCTAAGAAATTTCAATCGAGTTTAACTCTCGACGAAAAACCTGTCAAATTTATGTAGGAATTGCTTCCACGAATATCTATAAAAAATTTAATTAAAGTATGAGGAAAGAAAATTAGAAAATTAGACTAATTTGGACAGAAAAAATGAAAGTTTTTTTTTACCTATGTATATTTAAAAATGCATGTGAGCGAATTTCTTTTATTCTTGGGCCTAGTTTGTCTGTCTTGTGTTTGGCGCAGATTGACCAAATATGGTCTTTTCGCCATAAAACTCAAACCAACCAATCCTCCTGAGCCTAGCAGGGATTTTTAAACAGTAAACCACTTTCTAAAAAGCCGTCTTCACCTTCCAGATTTTTAAAAAGTTATTTTTATGTTATCTTTATAGTTACCCATTCCTTTTTATACTTGGTGGTTCAAAATTACCTGGTGTCATTGGATTGTTCTCTTCAGGTTTGATCCCGGACCGTCGCCAACAACCCATAGTGTTGCTCCAGTGCGACGTCAATTCAAATACCTACCCACCTACCTTACATTTGACTCAAAATTATCCTTCTGAAGGACAATGATAAAAATTGAAATTTTTATGGATAGCTAAACTCGTATAAGATTTTTAAAAGGGTGCTCTTATGTTATCTTAAGATACCAGACTGAGCCAGGGCCAAACTACATAAGTTCATTCCAACCCTTTTTTTCTACTCAAAATTATCCTTTTTGGGACAAAGTTAAAATACTAAATTGTCATGCAAAATGTTAAGCTGTTATTAGGATTTTAGAAATATTTTTTATGCTATATTTTTTGATGTTGACTTTGATATTTTGTTTTTGACTATGAACCAGGGCCGAATTCAGAGGCTCAATCCGACCCTTTTTTATGTGACTCAAAAGTACCCTTTCCCGAGAGTATTGATAATATAATTTGATGAAAAAAGTGAGAGCAATGTTTCTCGTATTTTAGTTGAAAAGGTTTGAATACAGTGTGGTGTCAATTGCTTGAGCTTTAGATGCATTTCAATTGATGACACATTTGTTTTTGCAGCAAACGCCTCTCATATTCATGAAATCTACGCTACACATCATTCTCAGAATGCTATTACGGGTAGGTAGTTGAATTTTACATCACACACTGAAACAATACGGGCCATTGGTACACAATACAGTATCGGTTATTGACAAACGAGAAGAATCCAAAAGAATTTTATTCTTAAAGATAAAGATTTGTAATTTTGAACCGCGGTCAGATGACGAGGACAAGAACTGAGCTAGCACCCCATTTCTAGAGGATATATGAAAGTATAGTGAGCTATGGCAACATCTATATGTTCTCATGATCATGGGACCAAAACCAGTAGTAACGTGATCCACTAGAGCAGGGGTGGCCAACCTTTTACATACCATGCGCCAATTTTTTCACATACGAGTTCAGATGCGCCATACATTTGAAGAAAAGTATATTTATCGACATAATTAACATTTTTAAGTGATTTAACTATATTGTATGTAAAACAATGTCTATTACAGATAATTCTTCAAATTTGAATCAGTCATTCGCAACCTCGTTTTCCTTTTAATAAATTTCATTTATGAAAATTCTTAATCACATCTGTTTGTCGTTCCGACACGACATATATAACTTTTTGCAAATTTTCTTAGTTCCGGAAAGTGTTTACATTGTAATGAACTCCAGAAATTAATTATATCAGAAGCATTTTTATATGAATAATAAAGCTCATGAAACTTCAATTGCAATAATGAATTTATTTTGAAATCAATAAGTACCATTTGTATGTTACTAGGCATCTTAATTACGTTTTGTTCACCAAGCGAAAATACTTTATTAATGCGAGCATGTAGTTTTCTTCTGTAGCCAAATCAAGAAAACAACTTTCAAATAACCCTTGTTATAACTAATTTTAATATATTTGGTCAAATTGTTATTATCCGCAACACATCCCCTCTGCTCTTTTAACAGTGGAAATTGACTCAAATCCTGATTTTTTAACTGAGAGATGAACAGATTTAATGTCATTTTAAATGAATTAATTCTATTTACTAAGCTAGAAAATAATTTCTTCTTGCGTTGTAGCGTCGAATGTAGATAATTGAGATGGCTAGTACAGCAACTAAAAATGCCAATTCAAATAGCCAGTTGTTACCAAATAGTAGGATTCATTCATCAGGAAAGTTCAATTTTCTGTTCTCAAAAATTAATAACATTTTTTAATTTCTAAAAGCAACTCAGAACCTGTCCTCTAGAAAGCCAGCGCATTCAAAAAAGAATAAAGCACCTCACAATAAAGAAAAGGTTCACCATATTCCAAATCTAATAATTCAATATTCTCTGAATTCTCGGCTGTTTAATGCTCTTGTTCTAATTTTAATCACACATTTCACAACCGGTAACAAAACATGCTGCATTTTTTTTTTAAATTTTACACACTGTGCCTCTTGGTGTATAATACATTGATAATTTAGTGCAGTACGATTAAAAAATTTTCCAAGCAAAGTTGTAGTGCCATTTACGGCGTACCGTCAGTACACATACTGATTAGTACAATAATCTAATTTATATTTTCTTGGCATGATTTTACATTTTAAATATCTCTGATCCTCTTGTTTCATCATGCAATAACTCCATACTGGCAAGTTCTTCACATTAAAATTATAATCAATTCCTCTTACAAAAATGCTTATAACTGGACTACATCAAATATCTCCATTGATTCATCCAAAACTAGAGAAAAGTCTTCCAGTTGTTGAAATACATCCAGAGAGAGTTCCATTGTACATCTCGCATTAGTCTGCCTTGGTATAGCAATTTCGCCTGATTTTTTTTCAATAACTTTATAATCAAGATGGAAACAAGGCTTCGTCAGAATAGGTTTTTTTTCGTCAATGCTAAAGCAATTTCATAGGACACTTCCGTCATCGCCTCTTCTTCACATTAGCAAAAATATTTTGTCTTCTGATTTCTTCCTTTTTTTAGTCACATATTATTTACGTAACTCCGTACCGAGAACAAGTTTAATTTTTCCTTCTATGTTAGCCTGATGCTGTGTTTTATAGTGTCTATTAAAATCATGTCTTCTATTATGTAAAATAGTAGTTTCCCAAACTATGCAAAAAACGATTTTCCTGATGGACTTGCTGTTAATAACTCATTTTCTTACTGTTCGTTGAATTCACTTTTTCTCTCATACTTTTTGCGCTTCTTTTCTTTTGCACAGTGATAGATAACAGGAATGTAAAAAAAAAATTAAAAAGTACAAAAAATCTTGAAAAAGAACAGATCACAAGTACGTCGTATCACACAGAATATAAATTGAAAACTCAAAAAATTGCGAGAAAGCTCTATGAATTGAACTGAGAGTACTATCGTGTTGAAATTATGAAGATATTATCAGTTATATGGCGCCTACTTCAAAAGAATAAGGAGGCACAATAATGCAATGCGCCACTTGTAATCATCCAATGCGCCAAGTTTGGCGCATGCGCCACAGGTTGGTCACCCCTGCACTAGAGCAAGGATGGCCAGCCTGTGGTGTATGCTCCAAACGTGGACCATTGGATGATCACAAGTGGCGCATCGCATCCTTGGACCTACTTATTATTGGTGCCATAACTGATTCCATCGTTTCATATTTTCAACATCAGAATGCTCTCAGTTTAATTCATACCGTCTTCTTACTCATCAGTTCGCAATGTTTTGACAGTTTACAATTGATATTCTGTGCAACACGTATGTACTTGTGATCTGTTTTTTCTTTTTCAACATTTAGACATTTAAAGTTTTGCACTTTTTATGTTTTTTTACATTTCTGTTATCCATCACAGTACAGAAGAGAAAGAGCAAAAAATCGCAAAAAGTGATAGTAAGTGTGAATTTATTGAACAGTGTGAAAATGAGTTATTCACAGCAAATCCATTACGAAAACCGTATTGTATTGTTTGTGAAAGTACTCTTTCACAAACAATATATGAAAAGAATGTGTGACAAAGAAAATGGAAAAAATCAGAAGACAAAATATTTTTGCACATACATAAACATGAAAGAACCACATTATTTGATAAGAACTGACTATTTGATTTGACATTTTTAGTTGATGTTACTAGCCATCTCAATGATCTAAATTTCAAAGTACAAGACAGTAATAAAATATTTCCTAGCTTAGTAAATAGAATCAAGTAATTTAAAATAAAATTAAAACACCTCTCAGTTAGAAATTCAGGATTTTAGTTAATTTACGCACTTGAAAGAACAGAGCGAATGTGCTGCGTATAATAGCAATTTGAGGAAAGTCGTTTTCATGATATGACTAAAGAAGAAAACTGCATGCTCGTATTTAGAAACCCATTTTTACTTAGTGAACAAAACGATATGAAGATGCCTAATAACATATAAATGGAACTTGTTTTTAATTCAATAAGTGTTCCTTTTCGAAAATAAAATTTGATGAGCTTTTTTTAGATAAAAATGCTTCTGACATGATGTTCTGTAAACATTTCCCAGAACTAAGAAAATTTACAAAAAATTATATGTCGTTTCGGAACGATATACAGATATAACAACCATTTCCATTCATGAAATTTATTAAAATCTAAACGAAAGTCACGAATGACTGATACAAATTCTCTAAATAAGTATAAGAATTCTCTTCTACTCTAAGAAACAAATTTAACACCAAACAGTCAAAGACTAGAGAAAACCCAACCAGGCTCAAAAGTGTCATTAATGGTAAGCAATGTTTATGTGCTGTAATAGATATCGTTTTACATATAATAATTAAATCATTTAAAAATGTTAATTATGTTTATAAACATACTTTTATTAAAAAGGTTATTCAGGATATGCTAGGGGACCATGAACGTAAGAAGGTAGAAAAGGTGCTTGAATTGTAAGACGCATCTCAACTCGTATGTGAAAAAAAGTGACGTATGGAATGTAAAAGGTCGGCCACCCCTCTGCATTAGAATCTCTCGAACGCGCATATAGTTTACACATTCCTTCTTCAACAGCAAATGCATTGAAAGTGAAAGCTAAGTTCTGCGCTGTGCATTTTGATGTTATTTCAAATTTATTAAAGGCAGGAAGATTTTATTTTACAGGTGACAGATTTACGTGCATTTGTTTTTTTGTGATTATCAATACTTGTTGGTATGTTGAAATAGATGTTCTTACTTTGGAATTAATAAATACAACCTGCGGATATTTCCCGTTCTATAAAAAAGATTTCATACATTTTAATCAATATATATCTAAAATAATGTTTAAAATAAAATAACTGATGTTCGAGTGTATTTGTTATTGTAAATTGTACACACATCATAAGGGCTTATAAAGTTTAAAAATAATAAACCACACTTTATAAACTAGTGTGAAATCGTTTTCAGTCTTGGCGATGATTTTTTTGGGGCATCTAGGTGTACTATTCTTTCGTGTCTTAAACGATAAAAATGTTATGAATTGATAATATGAACTTAAAAGTGCATCTTTTAAATTGTTATTTTTTGATGAACAAAATTGTTTTGTATCCACCTATCTGTAGAATTACATAAGAATAATAATTGAAATTTTATAAAAAATCTGAAACTTTTAAGAATTATATAAATATTTTTTTTTTGAGTTGGATTTTTTAAAGCATTTTATAAAATTTACTATACACTATTGCTTGTGAAAATTGCAACACCATGAAGGAATCATGCGAATTAAACGAAATTTGTAAGAAATGCAAAACAGGTGAGGATATGCAAATGATTAGAATTACAAAGCGATCACACGTGTGTGGACCGTGAAACACTCTCTAAACTTCCAAGTGAGCAGTGTATAAAAAGAACTGAAAGGTTTCGTTGAAATGTGTGTATGGTCGTTTGACTGCTGTAGATGATTGATTAGAAGTCAATATCCCCTTCGCCCGCATTGTGCCATACGAGCACTTAACAGAGTTCGGACGGGGCCGCATGATAATGAATGGCCACCCTTCTTGAAGGTGGACTTTCGTATCGTGAAATCGCTACTTGCATGGGGCGTAATGCCCCAACACAGATGCGTGTGTTTAAGAGATGGACCATGGAGAACCTAACAATTCGAAACCCCGGCTATGGGCAACACAGTATGACGTCACCATGAGACGACAGATACTTCATCCACATGGCGGTGACTGACCGTACAGCGTCCTCTCGTGCGTTAACACAACATTGGAGCACGTATACAGGTGTCTTATTGTCTCCCCCAAGGTTCGTCAACGTCTGCTGCGCCATGGGCTAAGTGCAAGGATTCCTCTGCGCAGGATTCTCTTGCCACTGAACCACCGACGCCTCCGGTTACAATGGGCTCACCAACACAGCCATTGGCGTGAAGATTGGCGTCAAGTCGTATTCTCAGATGCGTCCTGCTTCAATCTGGATTACAACGATGGACGCTTACTCGTCAGACACTACAGAGGTGAACGCCTTCTCCCGGAGTGTCTTATTCAGTGTCATACTGGACGAACGTCTGGCTCTATGGTTGGGGGCGCTATGGGATATGTGGAGTCCGAGGTCCTACCCCTCCTGCAATGCATTCCCGGGGCTGTAATTCTTCAAGACAATGACCGCATGTTGCTCGGAATGTACAAGCCTTCTTCAGTGCACGACCCGTTCCCCGGATATGTCGTCCATTGAGCATGTTTGTGATTACATCGATCGGCGACTCGCTGGTTAAGCTCGTCGGGCAGAGAGTACGACTAAACTTTGGCCTAAGATAAAGGCCATCTGGAATGACATTCCTCAGCATAACATTCAGAATCTGTATGATTCGATGCCACGACGTGTAGAGGCTCTCATCGATACGCGTGGCGGCAGCACAGTATATTAATGTTTCGTCATTATTTTTGTTTTGTTGCACTGTAAATTTGATTTTTTATTTAAACTACTGTAAGTAATACGTGGAATAAATAAAATTTATTTCTGATGATTCTTTAACAGTGTCAATTTTCACAAACAATATAGTGTAGATGTGAACCACATTTATGTGATTTAGCGAACCTTTCTTTTCATGTTTTAAAATATATGTAAAATATTTCATTACAAGATTACATTTGACACCAAGAGTTTCAAAAATGTTTCAAATAATTTTTGCTTCAATCTATAATTTTTAACTGGAAATGCGAAAAACAAACTGCCGGTCTCTTATGTGAAAAACAAAATACGTTCTTGCACAGAAATTTAAATACTGTATACCTGTTTTGAGGTATTTTTATTCTTGTTAATGATGCATACAATATTGCAAATTGGGAAAGCAAAGAATTAGGGTAGGGAATTATATTTTTTTGTACTAATTTAAAACAATGGAAAAGTTTCTTTTCAAAAAGCATTTGCACCCTGATTATTTTTACTCCGTATTTTAAAACTAACACTAAAATTTAATTATTTTCCTAACTTTCTTCCACATATATTTAATCTTAAAATAAATCATACTGAATTCGATTAGTTTGAAAAATATTTGTTCATTATAATATCGTTCTTTAACTTGATAAAAAAGGTTGATGGTGATGAATACACATTTCTCATCAAAACGAAATCCTTCATTTTTGTTTAATACCTGTTGATCGGGCACGATTTTTTCCCTCTTAATAGAATATTTGAAAGAATCAAAAATGCATTTGTAAAAATTCATACACACATAAAACATGCTACTCAATTAAACAAAAAATTTATTTTCTAGACATTTTTTAAACTACATAAAAACTATTTTTTGAATAGGATTAAATTACTTAAATTTTACTTAAATTAAAATTTTTACTTAAATAAATACTTAAATTTTAAATTAATGTGCAGTGTAGTCCGAATTTTTTTTTTTTTTTTTTTTTTTTGTGCCGACCAAACGGTATAGTGGTTAAGGTGTTAGCCTCTAGATCGGAAGGTTCCTGGTTCGAATCCGGGTCCGGGCATGGATGTCTGTAAGCGTATGGTGTAGAGGCGGCTGGTGCACCTTAAATCTGTCGTGGCCGAAAGTCCTCACGTTGGGTTGGCGTGGAAGTTTGGAGAGTGGGGTGCCAGCTCAGGTGTTGCTTCGTCATCTGACCGTGGTTCAAAATTACGAGGTGTTGTCCTCGGATCTTTCCCTTAAGGGACTGATCCCGGACCGTCGTCAATAGCCCGTTCTGTTGCTCTAGTACGACGTTAACTTAAAATTACCAATTACCAATTTTACCGAATTTTTTGCGATATTTGTGTCGCGCCCTAATTTTAAAATTTAATCTAGAAAATTTTAAAATTAATTTATAAGTTATTTTCACCATTCGACCTTCTTTTCGGAATGGGACGTCACCCGTATCTTGAAAGAAGAAGCATGCAGATTTTGAGATTTTCGATTGCTGACCTCACAAGCGATGTTTGTCCTAAAGCCTTGGGAATCATGCCAAGTTTTCCGATTCTAGTGTGTTTTGATTTACGTTGTTGATTTTACTGTGACTTTCTTGCTAGAGTTTTCAACTTTGTAACGGGCGAAGACTATTTCAGGTTTTCTGTCTTCGCGATCGAAAAAAATAGAGTGAAAATTTCAACGAATTTAAAATCTGCGGAACTCATTCTTAAAATTATTGTTTTATCTTTTTAATGTTTTCATTACCAGAAAGATTTAATGTGTCCAGCCCGATTTTTAAGATTTAATCTAAAATATTTTTTAATTCATATATTGGCATCATGGCGTTCCTTGCGGTGTTGCATGGGGGCATGGGTTTTGCAATCACCGGGGTTAGCGAGAAGTTGTCATACCTGAACCCACGAAAATAAATGTCATTGGCAAAGCCGTTCTGGCCATGCAGTGGCTAGTCTAATGCTATATAGTCTGAACACTTAGCGGAAAATATTTTGGTACAGCGATCGCCTCATTGGCTTGCTTGTTAGTTGCCAAGTTGACCACAAGCATTAGGCTCCAACAAGGGTCATGAGTCATGACCCCAACTATGGTCCTGTGACGCGTTATTTGTTGTTGCATGTTGTTTCTGACAACTATGGACGGGGATGTACAGAAAAACTCATTTAAAAATGCAACAAGATTTATGAGTATCGGGATACAAGGAAAATTATAGGCCGCAACGGATCTGGCCTATCTTCCGCTAACGGCGAAATCTGTTATGTGTAGGGCGGACGTCCTAATACTGACCGGTATGGTCGTCTGGTTGCACAATCTGTGTCTACCGAAAAATGCAGGCCGTAGAGGATCTGGCTTATCTGACAGTGTTGGCTATCTGACCTGGATGGTCGTCTGGTAGCAGGCTGCAAGGTATTTGCGCCTATCTGCCTCTAAAGGTGAAATCTGCCTCGGCATGTGGCTTTCGGATTTTCCGCGTCCAAACACGGCGTTCGGATAAGGTCCGCCCTCTGCAACTTTTTAGAGTCGAATCTCACGATCGATGTTCATCGGAATCCTTTTCGTCTCATCTTCGTGTGAGGCAAATCTGAGCTTACCTCCACGTCCGATGACACGATGGCATTATCTCCGTAGGAAGTGGTCGTCAGGTCCAATCGAGCCTAGCAAGGGGTCTCCACGAATCGAATGTGGGTGGCCGAAAGTCACAGTCCAAATGACCACACGCACGAAAACACTGATATTTAAAATACGAGCGACATCTAGTTTCAAATAAAGTCATTTTGAAGAATGTTGTTTTATTGTATCATTAACCACTGCGTGGCCAGTACAGCATTGCCCGTGACAGTTCTTTTCGTGGGGTCAGGTGTGACCACTTCTCGTTAACCCCTGGTGATTGCTATGAATTCCCATTTGGTTTCCTTCGGAAACCAAATAGGAATTCGTAGCCTATTGGATAACAGCCATAACGGCGTTACCAAATGCGCCCAAATTCGAATTGCGAAGAGATCCAATCGGCGTGACGTCACAATCTCTTGCAAAAATATAAATATTTATTTGAAAAATTATTTATATAAGAAAATCACAAATGTATAAGGTATCTATCTGTGATGTTAAATTTTCCGCAGAAGTCAAATCCGTTGAAATTTTTAATCTATCTTTAACGATTCCTATTTTACAAAAAAAGAACTAAACAATGCCAGTCAAAATGTTCTTTATATATTTTGCTTTCCTTCGCTGTCGAAACGTATGAGCGCAGGAAATGGAATCTGTGATTACTCGAAACTCGAATCAAACGAAGATCATTCTTCGCAGCGGCGTTCGTATTGCAAAAAATATAAAAGTTACAATTTAAAAATTATTTAAAAAAAAAAAGAAAATAATATTTTTAGGTATCGATCTAAAGTGAAATTTTCCGCACATTTCAAATCCGTTGAAATTTGTAATATATCTTTAACGATCTAGGAGATAGAAAATAGAATTACCTGTTATTAAAGTTATATAAATTAATTATCCTGTTGAAATTTTTTGTTTGTTTTGTTCTTCGGCTGAAAGCGTTCAAACGGAAACACGGAAAAAATAAATTTAGAATCTGCCATCTCTTTATGGTGTTGCCATTGTAAGGAAAACAATAATAATTGAATTCCATTAAATTCATTTAAAAATGTTCTTGAATGAATTTTAAAATTCGGCGCGACCCAAAAATTGCAATATGTCGTCAGGAGCGTGCACATATACATACAAACACTTCCTTTTAAATTAGCAGAGATGCATGAGAAACACATTGTTTGGTTTAACAACAAATTACTTTAGGAGAGTCTTGAATTACACTAAAACCCTGGTAATTCAACCCCCCCCCTCCTCCCCTGTTAATACGAGAGTGGTTTTTCAAACCAACTGTTTTTAAATTTTGTAAAACAAAATACAGTAAATCAGTAACAACATAATGTATTGAATAAACTTTATTGAAGTAAAAATCATCATTAGTAAGAATGCACATACTTTTAGATATTTAAATTTTCATTAAATTAAAAAGAATAGAAAAATAGTCCCTAGAACTTCATGAACTATTACATTTGGACAAAATGAATCAGGTTTTGCTCTGGTAAATACAAATAAACATTTTCCTAGATGTATTCTTCCAAGAACTTAAACAAAGTAAAACAACGTTAAAATGAAGTGAATAAAAATTTCACTTATATGCTGAGCAATTATTTATATTGTGAGCGTAAAAATAATTTTTATTTCATATAATCTGGTCAGTGGCGGATCAAGGCAAGTGGGGGCCCTAAGAGGTAAAATTTTCGGGGCCCTCAGATTCAAGTTAAAATAAGTTTCAAGAAAACACATTGAGTTATGAAAAAAAAAAGAAAAGTAATCAATGTTTTCATACCATAGCACGTTAAATAAATTTATTAAAAAACATTTGTTTCTATGAATTTCCGTCTTGCTTTATTTCTTGCAAATTCTTCAATTATTTTGTAAGTGTCAATTCGGTTTACGATTACTTGCTCTATATTAATTAATGGCAATATTAATTAATATTTCTTCTCCAATAGAACTCCTTAAATAATTTTTTACACGCTTTAAAACCGAAGACTACTTTTTTTCCTGTTGCATTAGATAAGAGAATTGTTACAAAAAAATTTCTATAAAGTTTCAACATTCGGAAATGTGCAAGTCATTTCTGTCGCGGCTCGATAGATGTCCTCGTTTTCTTTTAGAAATATTGAAAAATGGCCAAATTCGTCTTCAAAAGTACAAACACCAATATCATTTTTGTAAATATCTTTCAACTTTTTTATCTTGTTCTTTTTATTTGTTTTGATAAATTCCAATAAAAAAATATTCGAAAAGGCTTCACAACAACTTCATACATCTGAGTTCTCTGAGATAATTCTGCTGTGGTGTTATCAAGTATGACATAAAATTAATTAATTGATTATGAAATTTTCCCTTATTGTAAATTCATGTCCGACTCCTTTATTTTCAGTACAAAACATTTTTTCTCATTTGTTGTCTGCGAGTTTGTCCATTTTCTACATTAAATGACAGCCCTGAGATAAATCAGTTGCCTCTTTTCCAACTTCTCTGAAATTATTGATAAAATTTTCGAATGACTTAAGTAGGATAGATCCTTTCAATAGTTCGCACTCTACGGATTGCAGTGATTTACTTTTAGCATTTATTCTTTGTAACAGAGTATTCAAAATAACTGTCATTAGAGCAGTTTCATATCTGTCCATTTTCTTCAGAAGTGAATTCGCCTACACTATGCTAACCTTTTCTTCAGAATTACAAATTTCAATTAAAGCCTCATTTATATGGGTGAAACCAAGTTTTATAGCTAATACAGCATCTGATTTTGCTGACCATCTTATATTAGGAACTCTTTTCACTGCACTTAAAACGCACATTGTAAAGACGCGGTCACAACTTTTCTCGAACCTTAATGAAAAGACGTTTTAAAACCTCGGGGGGCCGCTTAGTCCGCTTACCACTTAATCCTCCACTGAATCTAGTTTAAATAGCCATAAAGAGCTTAAAGCTCTGATTGCTCGTTATTAACAAATTTGACTATAATGGGAGGGGGGGGGGAATGATGCCCCAACTCTCCCTGGTTAAGCCTATGAACTACTGTACCAATGTTTCATTGATTACATTTATTTATTACACAAATAAAACATTAATTAAAATTAACGTAATTTAAATTACATTACACACAATTAAATTAAATAAAATTGAATTAATAATAATTTAGGTATGAATAGTTTGAGTAGTTATTAGTAAAGGATTAATTGGTAAAAACCACACTCTCTCTCTCTCCTAATTTCAAGAAAACAAGAATTTCAAAAAAATTACAACAAAAGTAGTAAAAACATTATAAAAAATGAAGAAATGTTGGTGGATAGTGCGTCATCATGGTGTAGCCTGACCCAGACAACATAAAATGGTGTTTTCTACACTTGAGCAGCATTAGGCTGAAAAAATTGCTCATGGACTCCCCCAAACACCATTAGAAAGTTAAAAAAAAATAGAGTAGTAACAAAACGAAATCAAATCCGCAGCATCAGCCGGGAGATCAACAACACCAAGCCTAAAAATCGCAATTTAGTTTCAATTTTAGATTAGTTTCAAGTTTCGTTTTCTGGTTTATATTGCACCCCGGCTGTTTGGTTCTTTGTTATTTTGTGTGTTTTATGTTATAATATATATATATTTTCAAAAGTTTTCCTAACTGAATGGGGGGATGGATATTTGACCCCCCACCTCGTCGTTTACGCTTATGCTTTTCACTATAACTTATTTATCTTACGCGTAAGTTTTTTTTAAACGTTTTAGTTAAACTTGAGCTATATTTATGTAACAGCTCAAATAGCTAAAAACATTAAAGAGTAGAGCAAATTCAAGAAATACTCAGTAGCATGTACATTTGATTCGCTAACAATGTTAAAACAACTCAGATTCAAGAAATATTCAGTACTAGCTATTCACATTCGATTGCTAACATTCAGAACAAAATGTTATGTCGCCAAGAACGGAGATAAAAAGTCAAATAAATCAATCAAGCTAAATTTATGTGAAACAGTTACGTGACTACTAAGGGTAATGTAATTTTTTTTTTGTAATTTTTAATTAACGTCGTACCAGAGCAACACAACGGGCTTTGACAACGAAAGGGAAAATTTAAATCCGTGAATGAACTAAATGGGCTGTCGCGAAATAAATAATTTTTAAAATGGAACAATAAATATTTTTTGCAATTCGAACGTCGCTGCGAAAAATGACTTTCGTTTGATTCGAGTTTCGAGAAATCACAGTTTCCGTTTCCTGCGCTGAAATGTTTCCACAGCGAAAGAAAGCAAAACAAATAAAAAATATTGTCACGACTGTGCTATTACGAAACATATTAAATTACGGTAGGTAGGGATTTAATATTATCATTAACGTCGTATTAATTTAATATTATCATTAACGTCACACTGAAGCAACTCAGCGGGCTATTGACGATTCCCGAGGAGAACCAAACACCATGTAACCAAACACCAAATAGTTCCAATTACCACATAATTTGGAACTACGGTCAGATGACAAGGTCGTCACACCTGAGCCTGGCACCCCAATCTAATTTCCACGCCACGCCAACAAACCTTTCAATATAATATATCAAATACTAGTTCTCCAAATCTGGCATTGCCTTCAAACCTAAACATTGATTTGTTTGAGCTCAGCGCGCTATAAACATACATTCGAATTTAATGATATATTTTCGCTGTAGGAATGAAAAGATGGTTTATCTGGCTATGAATTTTCATTCTTGAAATTTTACAAAAATGAATTATTGTTTGCAGATTCATGATGCTTTTGGAATACCTTTGAGACATATTAAATTGAATTCCGAAGATGAAGCGTTATGCTTGGTTAGTTCTGTTTCCTCCCCCTCTGGTTTTGTTTACCAAATGTGCTACTTTTTATATTCCGCATTTACTATCACAAAATTACATTCACCTATAGTATAGGTTATGGTCTTTGATCGTAGACCTTCAATCCAGCTGTTCCGAGAATTAGTGTATTTTATTGTGAACAAAATAAAAAATATACATTGAAATGTTTTGGTTTCGTTGTCTTCAGTGAAGTACGGCAAAACTCATTCAAGTTCGTGTTTTTTTTAATAATGCTAACTCAAGATTTGTGATCCTTTTGTAAAACTTAAATATATTTAATTCAACTATATTGAAAATGTATTGATACTAATTTATGTGTATCTGGTATATTGATTGTAGTAGTTCTTTAAAATGTTGAATGCTCTATTTCCGTTCCTTGCCATGACTAAAACCAGAGTTTACTATAAAAATACACAAATATGTTGAAATGACAGATTTAATCTAAATAATCAATAAACTTGGTGAAATAACATTTCAACTACGATTGTAGTTTTGTTATATGTACTAAGATATTGCAAATTATTGTATGTGTGCATTCAATATTTGTTTAAAATTTGTTTAGGTGCATTCTAACTGGATTAAATTTGTTACCAATGGTTTGAAAATTCCTGCAGAATATCTAGAAAAAGATGTTGCAGATGAAAACCTGATAAATTATTTTTCTACTTGCAATGATTTAAAAGCCAACCTGCCTTGGAAATTTTTAGCTATTTATCAATGGAAAAAAAGAGATGGAAAAGTTTTCAGGTTCTTATATTTACTTTCATATTTCTTTTGATGAAAAAATTATCAATTCTATTTTTAATTATCACTTAGGTATTATGTAAGTGTCACTTAGTACTGCGATTAATTATTTTAGTAATTTTATACATGTTTAGATAAGGAAAACTTAAACAAAAAACTGACATGTTGTCATTAAATATTTAGATGTAGTGCTAAAATTTTTCATATTTCTATACCCATATTGTTGAAAGAATGATTGGATGGTCTGTAGTATCCGATATATGTTACAACTTATGGGTGATTTATTGCCAAATGTGGTAACCTTTCAGTTTTTGCACTCTTCATCCAGTTTTAAGGCAACCCAATTCAGAAAAATTCTGCAATGCTTCGTTCGTTGGATTTACGTTGATTCTGGTATTTGTTGATTCTTTCAAGTTTGTTACACTTTTATTTTGCTTTGTTATGGTTTATATGTTATACGCTGTGACTTATCTAACAAAAAATTCCTCCCTGTAAAGTGGTTTATGCGCATTGAAACCTTGTGTTTTATGCGCTGTGACTTGTATACAAAAATATTCCTACTGGTACCGTGGTTACAAAACAATTCCTCATTTTCAATTCCATATCTTCATGTCTCACCAGGAATATCCCCATCGAGATGCCCATATAATGCTAAGTAAATTGCTAGAAAATTCTAAAATGATATTCCATTTCACTTGTGGATAGGAGAACAAACTCCATTCCTTTTTTTCTCTTATCGAAAACATTCTGGTTAGTTATCATGATCATAGAAATGGACTAATTTATCAACAAAAAATCCTTATTTTGAATTCTATGTACAGTACAAAGTCCCAAATCCGGAGGTCCGGAATTGTTCAAAATCCGGACGTTTTTGCTTACTAGTGTTTTTTTTTCAGTTCTTTACATCATTGTATTTGCAAGTGATATTTGTTGCTTTGTATAAATGTTTCTTTTACCTTTTTCAAAAAATTATTCCTATTTTTTACTGTATGTAATGGTTCACGGTGTGGATTTTGCTAAATGGCTGCCATCTTGGAATTGCTTAGATTGGCCACCATCTTGATTTGGCGCAAAAATTTAATTTGCCGACTAACGTGTTGGATACTACATCTCTACCAAATGATTAATTCTCTGAATTTTCATTGGAGGAGAGATACATGTTGTTTCTGAGAGCATATTGAAACTGAAAAAAATAACTGGTTATTGTAAAAACTTTGAACATGAATGTTTTCAGTGTATCTGTGTTTAACAGTAACAGTAGTTCATAACAGTAGTTGTGAACTTTGATATATCCTTTATCATGATAAATGTATACTTTAAAGTCTAATATTGTTTTCCTGTTATGTTTGGATTACCTGTAAATTTTATTTACACTTTCCCTGTGCCATTTATATTGATGTATCTGTATTGTCATTTGTGTATAGGTTTTTAAAGCCACATGAGAAATCTCCTCTAGCAGCTGTTCGTATATCATATGCTCAACTAGTTCACTATGTTACAAAGACAAACTATAAAAATTTATGGGAACAAGCTTGGAAGAAGTACCATATTTCTGATGGTGTAAAGAAAAAGAAAAATAAACAGGTTGGTTGAAATAAATTTGTTTGATTAAAGTACATTTTTATTAGCTTTCCACATATCACACATGATTAAAAAATGTTCAGAATTAAATATTGAGATGAGAATCTTTTCAAATACCTTTAAAAAATGGCATGTTTATTTACATACTAGATATTTTATATTTTTCCTTGGGCATCCACCAATACCTATTCAGGTTAGATGATTGCCACATATCATTGCTCCATTTTGTTCATTACATTAAAAAAGGCAAGTGAAACTTTTTAGATAATGCTATGTGTGTTCATTCCTCTAAAATCAATGATGCTTACTTGATTTGCTGAATATCTCAGTCATGGAACTGTTTTTCAAAATCAATAATGTGGATTTACCTTGAAGTAATAAGTATAGCTTTGTTTTCATAAATATTTTTTCTTCAGTTGGAAAACCAGACTACTTTTGTGTTAATTATGTGAAATGTAATCAAATTTTGAAGTTCCCTTACAATTGCTTTTATACCGACTCCAAAAACATATTGTAATCCTTGATTTCGGATTCTCCAAGACACCCTTTGGTTTATGATACTTTAAAGCTTCACAACAGACTCATCCGATGTGGCTTTGGTATAATATTTTGTTGGATACCTGGACACATGGAAATTATTGGCAATGAACTGGCCAATGATTCAGTGAAAAATTCAGTGACTCAACTTAACGTTCACATTCCATACAATGATCTACATCATTTCGTACAGGACATCGTATGAAACGGATGGCGCGAAGACTGGAGTGAGCAGAGCTGCAACAAACTCCACTAACATCCTCACAACAATCTAACTCCTACCATCATTACTGGTCTCCTAACACGTCACTTTTTGATACTTCGTCACCTTTTCAGGGGTTTTAAGTTCTTAAATTCTATTTAAATAAGAAACATTTTTGGTGCACAATTGAAAAAATTCATTTTCTCTAAAAAAACCCAGTTTTTGCACGAATTCAATTTCAAAATGCGCGCTACGTTGCACCGCAAGAATGGATTCAAAACGTACTGTTTCAATTGTAAAAGGATACTTCACGTTGCCCACAGTGTATTAGCAGCAAGTTCTGGAAATTTTCCCACTGGAAAAGGCTATCAGTAAAACGAAGCGGCGAAGTTTAAAGGAAGCAGGGCCATCTGCATGTCTGACCCCTCTTATCTAATTACCTAACTTGAGTGGCATTTACGACTAACGTTTTCCTTTCATAGTTTTGTTGGCATATCATTTGGTGCAAGATAGATATCACTGGTCGATAGGGTGGAACAAAAGGAGGTCAGACACTGACAGCTCGTAAATGGTGATTGATGCCAGTGGTCATTTAAAAGGGTGGATAACATCCTCCATACACAGAACTTAGGGCGGTCTCAAGAGACCCATTTTATTTACGGATTTTGGAATAAGACGAGAATGGAGAGGTCAAGAGACCGGATGGATCAAGCTGATATTAACTCAACATTAACCTAGGAGAGAAGGTAACGTGTTTAGTACCTTTGTCATCACATGTTGCAGTTTCTATTGTGGGTCTGATTATGTCTAGAAGGTATAGATACGTCAGGGTAAACTCTGAAAGGACGGTGGAATCTTCAATATGTATAATTTACACTCAAAGGTGTCTTCGGCAAAGTTTTTAAGGGGATAGATCATCAACCTCTCACACATTATAAGCGCTCAAAGCTCCCCATCGAGAACCCTGACATTCCTGTCTCTAGGTTATCCTGGATCGGAGGCTATTCATGCGCTGCTCTCTTTGTGGCACAGAAATGAGGGCATGGAAATCTTAATGGACTTCAGCCATTTCTTCAGAAGTTTGAGATCTGAAAGATTCCAAACCCCTCTGTAACAAGAGAATGCAAAATTTTTGTCCTTCTCTGTATCCAGTGGGTTAAGTATTGAAGGAGCGTTGCAAACATATTGAAAATCATTCTCTGTTATCGTCGAAGTTGATTATTACAAATTCTTGAGTTTTGTTTAGTGAAAGTCAGTTTTTAAAAATATTAATCCTCATTACTTTCTACCCAAAAAAAAACCTAATTAACATTGGGACATGTAATATTCACACAATACATAATGCTTTTCTTAAAGGTCTAAAAGAGTTAGGGGAAGATGTGTCTGAACTAGTTTTTATTATTCGCAGATTTTTTAATCAGTGGCCGAAGCGTTGGTCAACATACAAACAAATTCAAGAAGACTTGAAATTTCCCACTCACCATTTCATCAAGCATTGTTCAAGCAGGTGGCTAAGCCTAAAGCCAGCTGCTGAAAGGTTGCTTGAATTTCGTATTGCAGGGCGAAAGTATTTCATTGAGTACATTCCAATAAAGAAGCCAAAAATGATACGAAGACCAGGCTACAAAAAAATTGTTCATTCACTTAGAAGAGAAACTATGAATGCTGAGGTGATGTTTGTCGTATCAAGTGCAAGTATATTTAATCATGTGACAGAATTTCTTCAGAAAAAGGAACCTCTAATTCATAATCTTCACTCTCAACTTGAATGCCGACCAACCGGTATAGTGGTTAAGGTGTTAGCCTCTAGATCGGTAGGTCCCCGGTTCGAATCCGGGTTCGGGCATGGATGTTTGTAAGCGTATACCAGCTTAGGTGTTGCTTCGTCATCTGAACATGGTTCAAAATTACGATGTAATTGTTAGGGGCAATGATGGCCCTCCCACTGGGTGCTCCTTCACAAGTGGCCATCACTTCCGGCCTTGTAGTGGCCAATGACTTCGGTCAAAATGTGCCCGCCATTAGAAAAAAAAAAAAAAAAAAACTCTCAACTTGAATTGTTGACAAAAACAATTTTGGGTAGGATCTACAAAGAGGAATTTATTCGAGATTTGAAAATAGATAAATTGGAAGATATATGTCCTCAAAAACTTGCCTCTGGCTGATATTGTGATTGGAGATTAAATTTCTAAGCGCGTCATAATGCGAAAGAGAAGGAAATTAATTAATTTTTTTCTAAGTACTCAGAAGCATTACTTTGCTAGTGTTAAATATCTTTTGAAGAAGTCCTACTACAGTTCATCTCTCCTTAAAAGTTTATCCTGTCTTTATCCTCTGGAGAGACTCAGTGGCGAGAGTGTACGACAAGTATTAGAAGCTGCAAGAGCAATGCTATGGGATGTCCAGACAGACATACTACTGGATTAGTGGAAGGATCTAGAATGAAGCCTATTGATGTTTACTGGAACCAGTTCTTCAGACTGCAAGACATTAGTGGTGTGGATCCTAAGTACCCAGTTGTGTCAAAACTAGTGAAGGCTGCTCTGACACTTTCTCATGGCAGTGCTGACATTTAACGTAGCTTCTCAGCCTCAGGAAGAGCTTTAACAGGAGATAGAGACAATAATAAACAAATTAAAAAATCATAATTCTGGTTTCATTTTTAATGTTAATATTTTAAAATGATGTACTTTTTAAATGAAGAAAACTAAAATATCCTTCCAAAGAAAGAAAAGATAGGGGTAGCTGGGGAGGATCTTTTTATTTTCTATCTTTGTACTTGAATATATATAGCATTATTGTTATTTGTCACTTTTTTTTTGTTGCTCGATTAGTCACTTTTTGTCACCTTTTTGTACTCGATTAGTCACTTTTTTGGTTCAATTAGTCACTTTTGTCACCTTTTTAGACCTTGAAACATGTTAGGAACCCTGTCATTAAAATTTCGATGGTTTGATGTTATTTTGACCCATCTTCACATCGGCCATTCAAGAGTCATACACATATTTTTATTGGTTGGGGAAACCGCTCCATTGCGCCAGCATTGCCAAGAGCCTCTCTCCATCCATCATATTTTAACTTCTTTAAAGGTCTTAGAAATGTTTATCGACAATTTTTTAAAACTTCCTTGTCAATTTTATCAGACCTGTTGGGTCAACCTCCCAATTCATTACTTTTTAAATTTCTTCATCATTCAGGTTTTTTACCACATATATAATACGATTTTAAATTGAATTCTATTAAATTTTATCAAAACTAAGATGAGAAAATACTCAATTAAAATTTTACTTTTATTATATTTAAATTTTATGTTTGATCGGTTGTTTTTATTCATTGTATTTTGGTTTTAAAGTTAATCTTGTTATTATTTTCAAATCTTTTAAATACATTTTCTATTTTCACTATCTCATGTTTGGCACAGCTTATCCTTTTTTGGTTCTTGTGCCATAAAACCTCAATCAATCAACCAACTCTTACAATTGCTGAGGTAATCAATGTATTACGTAACAAACTATAAAAATTTGTTTGATGCTACTTGAATCCTCAACTATTTTGTCATTACTATTTAGTGATAATTGTATTGCAAATTTTGGCTCAATTACCACTGAATATTTGGCCAGAGATAAAAATTTCATGAGCATTTTTTATTATTGAAAATATTAACATTTTCTAAGTTTATTTATAATTACCACTTGTATTGTTTTATATGTGTATTTGTATTAATTTCAGAACTATGATCAATATTAATTATATTTTAGAAAAAAATTTCATTTAAAAACCGCTATTTTATGAATCTATTATGTGAAAACTCTTTGCCTGTGTTGTGAAACTCATTTAATAATTTTGAATTACTAAATGAATTGAATGTTTTAAAAATTATTTGACAATGATTTTGCTCTATATGCACTTTTTGTATCTATGTTTAAAGAACTTGAGAAAAATTATTTTAAGTTTCTTATTTTTTGTAGAAACATAATGATGCTTTGCAAGAAATGCTGATTCGTATGTGTAAAACTGCAAAAGTTGAGAGGGATGATGGCATTATTATTCATATTAGTCACCAGGTTTCTGTTAGTAATGAGTTGAATGAAAGTGAAGGTAAATAGTAGATTGTGTTAAAAATTTTATTATATATTTTTAAAACCGATTATGTATATCTCTGATACCTGAAATGAGATGGTTTTAAGTTTTTATATGGTTTGTTTTATTTCCTTCCAGCAACATATAGGTCTTTGGTATTTTTAGACAATAAAACAGCTTTTATCATCTAAAATAGATGTAAGAGAGAAGGTGTGGAATGCATGCATGTCTAAATTTAAGGCTTTTCAAGGTCTAAACTTTTGTCAAAATGATGATTTTTTTGTAGGTTTGGAAAACTTTTCTTTCTTTCTTATCGTTGTTACTTTAATACAAGAGTAACATAATAATAGAACACATAATATCCTGATTCGTATAGATTTAAAATATCTTGAATGTGATGAAATTGTGAAGAGCTCTTGCATTAAAATAGAATAACAAGTTATGTAGCATATACAGTTTACAGGTTTGCTTGTATCAAATTGACAAAAATTATTTTATGTGATTCAAAAATGAAAGTTTGCCTGTCTAAAATTTATGTTCATTCAAAATAAAATTGTAATTGTGAAGTTTATAAACTGCATATTAATGATCACAATCTATTTTCTAACTCTAATATCTATGGTTTTAGTTCTTATTCAGGGTGGTAACTGAACCATGAAATCAGGGAATTCTCAGGGAACTTTTTAATTCTGGAAATATCAGGGAATTCTCAGGGAAAATTTCCAAATTTCACAAAAATCAATTTCAAAAACTTTTAATGCACAACTTCTGTGACTGCCGTAGTCTAAATTATTTCTTGGCGCGATTCTTATAAATTTTAAGGTACAACTGATGTACTGGCCGTTGTCTAAATTCTTCCTTGTAGCGATCATGGTAAAACTGATGTACCGTCCGTAGTCTAAGGCATGGTGCACACATCCGATTTTTCAACGTGCGGCATGGAAGCCCAACTATGCACACATAACCGTGAAATAACGCAAGTACTCATTTCGTGCCATTTGCGATAAATATTATATCGAAGAAAACGTGTTTATTTCGCTAACTTAGTGTCAAAAAGTATGTTTTGAAACAAAATAGACGTTACTGGATCAACCATTTATTAATTACTTCAGACCGGAGAAGCGTGTGTGGCGACCTGCAGCGCCGTGGGGAACTGTGGTACAAATTGCACGCAAGGTGGATGTACATCGCCGCATTGGCGCCGGAGGCATGTGTGCACTGCTCCATTGGATCTAATGTATCTCAGACCGCACTTTCTTTGCGGCAGCGCCGCCGTACGTTGAAAAAACGGATTAGTGCACCGAGCCAAATGGTTTAACTTTTCGCTTGCTGATGTTGCCATGGAAACCATAATAATCGTAATGCAGATGGGTTGCCTTAACCTGCCCTAATTCGCTACTAGAAATGCGCCAAAAAAAAGCGCCAAGATCGTTGCCACCGCTTTGAACGTAGACTGTAGCTGTACCAATTTTTTTATGTTTTTTTGTATTTCATTTTTATGTATATTTGGCCAATGTAGGGACAGGTATAAAAAGTTCATGATCAAAATATTTTCCCCCCCAGTTTTATCAATTGCTATTGTTAGAGTTGCATTAAGGGTTTCAACTCTTACAATAACAATTAAAATATCTAATGAGAAAAAATACAAAATATTTGTGGAGAATTAACCTTTTACCCCATCTGACCCTAAATATATAAAATACTGTTGTGTGGGTACTGTATATCGATACCAATTACGGATTCCGACATTTCTTAAGGGATTTTTAAAATCAAGGAAATTTTTGTCACACTATCATGGAAATCAGGGAACTTTCTTTCGAGGATTTTGTTGCCACCCTGTTATTTTACTGTCACCAAATCATTAGGCATATGTAAGTGTAATTTTAAATCATGATTTAAGTCAAGTGATTAAAACAATCATTGATTTAAATCAAAATTTATATTTAAGTTTTTCTGTATGAAGTTTATAAAAATTGAAATAACTTTAAACAAGATGCATGTTATTTTATTCAAATAAGTTAAGAACTTTGCTTGCACTCAGTTCCAAAGTTGTACTGAAAACCATCCTCTCTTTGCAGACACTAAATAACAGTGTTTGTTTATTGGAATCATAACTACCAGATAAGTATGCATTCCTCTCTTCAGCCATTGACCAACATATATCACTCACAAGTCTGTTCATTGTTTTAAACATTCCATGTGAATATTAATTGCACATTACCAAATTTGAACCAATTTATTTGTTTTGTTCTTCAGCTGAAAGCATTCAAACAGAAACACAGAAAAAATAAATTTAGAATCTCATATCTTTAAGTGTTGTCATTCCAAGGAAAACAATAATAATTAAATATGTCACGAAATTAATTTTAAAATGTTC
Source organism: Metellina segmentata (assembly GCA_947359465.1). Lineage (NCBI taxonomy): Eukaryota > Metazoa > Arthropoda > Arachnida > Araneae > Tetragnathidae > Metellina > Metellina segmentata. The sequence goes on along the minus strand of OX375884.1, from coordinate 17,099,034 downwards.
CAGATTGAATTTTAAAATTCGAGCTTTGTACAAAAATTGCCAAGAATTCGGACTACTATTGTGCCAAATCACATTACTGTAAGTGCCATAGATTCGCCAGGACAGTACACGCACACAACATACAAACACTTCCTTTTATAATAGTAGAGATCACAATGAATATTATTAATTATATCTGAAAAATAACTGATTTTCGGTATTCCTCTTATTTTAGAGGAGACTATCAGTAGATTAACATAAAAATTTATAAACATGACTTCAGATTTCAAGAGTATTGTGCTGTGGCAGAATATGCTGGAGAAGTGCAATGTGTTATGGACATTAGAAATCTTTTTTGTGTTCTTTTCAACTTATTCTTGGTTCAATGATTGTCTGATGTGCTTTTTAGATTTGTCATGATTTCGATTGTTATGTCATGGTTTGGAATTGGACGGTTTTCATGCTTCTCTTGATTTGATTATATCTTGGACATGTCCCCTTGTTAGTGATGTTCTTTTCTTTTTGGCTTCATTATACTCTTGTGTGCATTTCAGACATTTTGACCTTTGGTGCAATGGTGTGTGCTAGAAATTGAAAAGTTTTCATTGGTTATGTCCTTTTCAGACACGTACCGAATTCAAGCTTGATGTACTGTAATAAAACAATAGAAGTCCTTGTAATTCATTTTTTCATATTGGTCTTGATTCAAATATTATATTTGTTTTCTTTTTTGTATGTGGTGCACAGAAATTGGTCAAAAATTATCTTAAGGTATTCATTTCTTATTGCTCTTGACTTTAATCTATGGTGGTCAGGGCTGTCCTAAGATATGTGGCACCCATGGGCTACTAACAATAATGTGCCTATCTTCATGATAAAATACATGTGAGGGGGAGCAAAAGATGGATGACTATTGAAATTTTAAAAGTTTCAGAACTTGAAAAAGTCAATATAGTCAGTCAAGTGTTGGTCTCCAGCCATTAAAGTGATTAGAGTGCAAGCAAAATTGCTGCCCCTGGGGCTATATTTCATTGAATTAGAAATTAGAATGTTATGAGTCAGATAAGCCAACTATAGAAAGACAATTAACAAACAATAAATATAGCATTAAAAGTAACGTAATTAAGAGGCTTATTTCAGTTTAAAAAGTATGTGAAAATTTTGCTTAAGATGAATAAAGTTTAATTTTAAAAACCAAAGTTCAAATAATTAATAAATATAGTTAATTTGTCTTCAGTTGTCTAATTTTTTATATTTTATTTTAGATATGGTTCATCCAAATCTTCTGCTTGTTTTTTGTGCTTTAGAAACTAAAGAATGTTTTATGCTGGTGTGTGAAGCTGTTAGTTGTACTTTAAAGGACTGTTTAATGTTTAGTCCATTTGTTTTAAGTGGATCAACAATTCACCCTTTGTTTGTTGTTTATCAGTTTATTCAAGTCTTGCGTTCAATACACAATTCAGGGCTTTTTATGGGACCAGTCACACTATCATCCATTAAAGTCAAAGAAAATTTATGGATTCAAGTTGTACCATTAATGTGGAAGCATATTTATTTAGAAGCTGGAAAATCTTGTGCAGAAAAACATTCTATCAATGATAAACATTCTTCAAGTGTCGTTAATAGTTCATATGACTCTTGTTTTAATCAAAGCATCCCACTTGATGCATCAAGCTTTGATTCTTCTGACTTGAGAAAAGATAAAGAAATAGATTCATCTTTATCCTCTTTGGTGCAAGGGTGGGTGAATGGTAGCATTAGTAACTATGATTATCTCATATCATTAAATAAGGTAAGATATTTGAATGTTTATCTTAAATTACTTGTATCAGTTTGTTATTTTTAAATTAAAAATACTATAGAATCTTGATTTCCTGAGGTGAGTTGACACATAACCAGAAACCTGAATAATATGGAAGAACGCTAAACAGCCTATACGAAAAATAATGAAAAAAAAATTCAGTACTACATTTTACTACTACTGCTGAAAACTCATAAGCAAGGATAAAAATAATCTATACAGATTTGGGTCACAGTATGTATTTAGTGCGAATTTTACTTTTAATCTGGACATATGAGTTGCTTGAATTTTAAACTCCTCAAAAAGTCCTTTACTGCTTTTATTTAGCTGCATTTTCTTGCTTCTTTGAAAGAAGTACTCTCACTTGTGCACTGGATTTTATTTAAAGCTTATTATTTATTTAAAACCCTTATCACAATTGACTTGGATAACATGGACACTCGGTTAGTCTGAGCTTGGATAATCAAGGTTCTACTGTACTTTAAAATTCATCAATGTCATCTAAATGTACAATTTTTTCTTAATGTTTCCCAACTTTAGGATAAGGAAGTCCTAATTGATACAAATCTCATAAGAACCAATTAGTTATTTGGATGTTTTATTATGTATCTACACCTGTACGCTGAATGACCAGTAAAACAATTTACGTAAAATTGGTAAAATCTTGTTTTAGAGAAATAATTAAAGCTCATTCTATTTGTACAGTCTCGGGAAAAAAACGAACCACCTCTTTTATTTTGAGCACTGTTCATACTAGAGCAAATTCAAAGTTATCATTCAATAGGGAATAACGTCCTCTTCAAATTAAAATCCAAAACAATTGCATTAGGAGATGTCTTCGTATCAAATATTTCACAGACTACGATATTTCTAATGGATACACCATGTTTTGATGCCATAATCAGATTATGTATAGTTAAATTAGCCTAAATATCAAATTTCATGACTTTACTATATATATCCTGAGATATTTAATGCTAAAGTTAATTTCAATTTCAGGTATCTCCACATAAGAAGACGCTATTTGTAGATCAAGATTACTTGTAGCTATCGCTACCTAAATTTCAAATCTGAACAGTATTTCAAACGTATTTTTTAACAATCCAAGAATTATTGTATTTAGTATGCAAGTGCAAACGATCCAAGAACTATTATCCAAGGTTTGTCAGACATTTAAAAAACTTTTGGTTTCTCCCTAAAATTGCAATACTTTGGGAAAATTTAATGTAGCTCTAAAACTAATTATCGGAAAGAGCTGAAATTTTGCATGGCCATACTAGAAGTCCTTCTAAATCGATTCCCATAAAAATATAACGAGGTTCCAATTCATAAATGTTTCAACATTAATTTAATAATTGCATACTAAAAACTATTTTTAAAATAAAATACTAGGTGGATTGTGTTTGGTTGTTTAACAGTAACATGGTACAAAATATCAGCACTTTAGAAATATTATTTAGGAAGATATCAATTAAAGTCAAAATGGTTTAACATTAGAAGCTCCAATTTTTCTGTACACATAACTTTGAAATAGTAAGACTTAATGACATAAAATTTGGTATCTGAAGTTAAATTTTGCTATAAGTTCGAAATTGTGTCACAATAGGAGGTTGCTATTGGAAATTAGGAAGTTGGTGCTCAATTTAATATGAAGATAGCTCCTTATGCAAATTTTGTGCATTTTAATTTATAGAAGACATTAGTTCCTGTCAAACACCATCTTTGAATTTTCTGTACTGTTAAAATTGCTTGATAGAAGAGAGGTGGTTCGTTTTTTCCCATGACTACATTATTTTGAATGGTCTTTATCAATGTTATAGGTAATAACTTGGGATGTATTGCAAATTGTTCAACACATTCAGTAGCAGCCTAAATTATATAATTGCTTTCACCTTCAACCTTAGCCAAAAAGTATTGTTTATTCTGATAAATGGATATTTTGCATTGAATTAAATAAGGTATTTTCATTTCATAAGTTATTTTGAGAAAATTTATTTATGATTTCTTTTTATTTAAGAGACTTGAAATCTAAGGTACACATATCCATTTACACAAAATGCAATAATCAACTTAAATCTTAAAATTGGATCTTTCCCTTCGGGATTGGTCCAGCACCATTGCCAATAGCACATTGCGTTAACTTCAGTGCCAATGTTAGTTAACTGCCTACCTTAAAACTCAAAATATTTCAAATTGCTCTAAGTAATTAAAGATAAAACTGGAAAATTAAAATTGACATTATTTATAATCCCTTAAAAATAATTTCCTAATTCCAGTTTTATCTCCATTGTACATTCTGCAGAATTTGTTAGACATTGATTAACAGTAATCTCAGTTTGTACAAATTGATCTCGAGGTTTTACTTTGTTAAACTGCTATCTTACTGATTGTGTATTCCTTTTCAAATTTTTTCCAAATACGACATTTTTAAATGTTTATGAAAATAAATCCTTTGAATTTTATTCTATGTTTAACAAATCTTCAAATAAATTCCACATACTATAAAAATGAATGCAAACAAACAAAATGAATGAACATAGATCATCTTGAATCTTATAGCTGTTGATGATCCATTTATAATCATCTAATACAAAAGAAATTGATAATTCTATTTTATTTTCTTATTTATAGCTTTCTGGCAGACAAAAGAACAACCCTAGATGTCATTACGTTATGCCTTGGATTATGGATTTTTCTGTACCTGATGGAGGTTGGAGAGATCTCTCAAAATCAAAGTTTAGATTAAATAAAGGTGACAAACAGTTGGATTTAATTTATGAATCAGCCATAGAAGCTAGTGGAACGAATTTTTCTCATAATTCTTCAAATATACTTCAAGATTCTGCTACTATGGTTTGTTTCTTATCACTTTCTGCTTGTAATTCAACTCTATAATTTTGTTAAGTGCAATTACATAATGTGGTTATACTGTTCATAAGTGGAATTCAAAGGAAGCTTCTTTTGTCTTAACCATTTCTTTTTATATGGATATTACTAAAAATGGAAAGAACATTTAAAGTCACATATCCTGAGAATATACAATGTTGGAACATATTTACTAGATATGCTTGTTTTTGCTTCCAATAAGTCATTAGATAGAGTCATTACATTATTTTCTACACATGTAGTTTTTACCATTGTTATGTAACACGATTCCAAAACTTTATGTTTTACATTTAGGAAGTTTGGGTACAATTGAAATTATTGAGGTTTTATTAAATTAGAAAGTTAAAATGCTGCACATGACATTAATATTTAGTTTCTGTAAATGATTTAATCTTGTTTATGCATGTGATCTTTTTTTAAATACCATATCTTTCCATGTATAAGCCGTGGGTGCGTGTTTTCTTCAAAAATTTACCCAAAATTCAAATCTTGTATGTAAGCCAAAATAAAAATAAAATTTTTTTTTATGACGTTCAAACATTTCGCCATGAGGGCGTAAATGTCGCCTATAAGGTAAAATGGGTGGAATATTTTCCAATCAAATCGCTGTAAAGTAAAACGCCACTCGCCAACGATGATAGGTTTAACCTGCTAATGATTTTCCCCAGTGTCTAGATGGTCCAGCTCCTGATATCCGACCTCTGACGTGGTGATTGACAGGTGATGATGTACAGGGCATTAGGATTCAAAAGGGGGAGGAGATTTATTATGTTTCTTGAAAGAAACTCAGGTAGGGTCTAAATGAGATTGATCTCTCCAACCAGTCGCCATGATTTAAAGTGGCAGCAATGATGAGCGTACTGAGCTTTAAGTCACAGGTTTCATTGAGAGGTTATCTAATTTGCCCCCTTTCCATGGTATTACAAAGGTGACCGCTAATGATCTTCCCCAGTGTCCTGCACCTGATGCTGGACCTCTGACTGGGTGATTGACAGATGATCAGTTCAACAATGGTCAAGGGAAGTGACTGGGGCTTGGGAATTTTTTTTTAGTGTCACTTTTTTCTTCACCATGCAGCCTAAAACATGTGCGGAACATAAAGTTTCAAAAGGGGGAGCATGCTCATTATGACCCTTGAAAGAATCTCAGCTATGGTAACCCTATCTGGATTCCCATGGTAGGAAGTTAAAAAGTAGGGTTGCTTTCTCAACACCTGTTGGAGTTGCTATAAAAATCGTTAATTGCACATAAAGAATTCGAAAATCTAACCAAGTTGCTGCCACCGGATGGAGATCCGAATCCAACAGCTGTATCAAAAAATATTCCCTTTCCTATTGTTATTTTTATGTGCTAATTAGTAATTACGGTATTCAATTATTATTTTGTGTGCAAAATTTGGCGGTATGTAGCGATTTATCACTTGCACCCGGCTAATTGAAAAGTACCTTTGTTTTTTGCGAAATTAGCTGATCCGTATATAAGCCGACCCCCCCCCCCTACACACACACACTGTAGCTTTAGAAGAAGTTTAAAAAATTATCGGCTTATACACGAAAATATACAGTATTTACATTTGAGTTTTAGATGACTGAAATTTAAAGGTGGAGAAATGTGCTGTACTTTTGAAATAAACTAGCTTGAGTTCAATTCCACATACATTATACTTACTAGAATTTTTCAACTAAACTTAATAACAAACTCAGTTTTCTAGTTATTTTGATCCCCAATGATCTGTATAAGGAAAACATTTTCTTGTTGCGTTGCTCTAGTACGACATTAATTAAAATTATCTTGCCTTACCATCCAAATAAATAGTCATTGATAGTATCATTGATACAATAACACTGGATCCTGTGTTGTTTTGAACAGGATAAGCTCTTGATGTCTGTTTTAACAGATTTGATGTGTACTCTAACCTCTGATTCTTAGAACATTTATTTGCTTGTGTATAGATATTAAACTTTTTTTTCTTACACAATTATCATTTATTAGGTTCCTCACCATACTTCAGAAGTTCTTGCAGACATTACTTACTACATATATAAGGCTCGAAGAATGCCAAAGTCATTTTTGTGCCAACATGTGAGGCAAAAATGGGTTCCAGCAGAGTATCCAGCAACAATGGAGCGTCTTCAGGTTGTTAATTCATTTTTAATTGCTATTGAAATACATTTGTAGTTATTTTTCAATACTATTGAAATTAATACATAAATTAATTGGTGAGAAGTTGGCCTTGGGCTTTTAGGTGCTAAAAATCTGAAATTTTAGGTTTTCAAAGCTCAAATTAAGGTTTTTAGAGGTTTTAAAACTCTTAGGTTATAGGTATTAACAAACATCACTTAACGTTATTAGACAAGCTTATGGAAAATTTTTGCAACAATGTAATTGAATAAAATTGTATTGAAAACACAATTTTGGTTTCTAAAGTCATTTTAGGTCTTTTTTAGGCACTTGCGCTGTTTTAGAATTTTAGGTTGCAAGTCCGATATTAGGTATTTTTAGATGTTATAAAATTTGTTATTCAAGACGGCAAATCATACAAATATGTTTACACATTTAAAATTGCTTACATATAACTAAATAGAGGTAAAAACCTTAGAATCCATGGACTAGTAATAAGTTAATGTTTTTTGCACTTTGAAGTTATATTTAGATTAAATATGACTGATGTTTTTGATGTAAAATATGTAGATTAATGTAAAATCCTGTTTGAAATCAATTTATCAAGATCCTTGATTACTCATGTTTCTTTTTCTCCCACAATACGTCAAGAGTTTATACCTCCATCATTACAATACATCTTGAACAATAAATAGAGGATAAAAAATATTGTCCTGTTTCCTATATATTTCAAAATATGATATGTCCATGTTTTTAAAACCAGACTATCAATTTAAATTTCCATGTTTGTGTTTAGTTTACTTTAAAATACACAAACTATTCATTTCATCCAAATTATTTAAAAAGTTATTTTAATCGTTTTAAAAAGTTAAATTATTATACAGCACTAAAACTAATTTTTTTATTTGTAATGCAGTAAAGAGCATAATTGGGTACACATGTCAAATCATAGTGTACTAAAGTACATGATTGACATGAAAATTTCTAGTGTAAACCTCAAATCTACCATCTATAGACATGAAAATATTTTAATATAAAAAATTCTAAAGCCTGAAATTTTTCATTCCTTTTCAAGTTTTAATGAAACTTGATACCTCCTTTTATGTAGTTTCGGATTATTTTTGTGGATTTACTAAACATTTTTCCATTTTAGGAATGGACACCTGATGAATGCATTCCTGAATTTTATTCTGATTCTACAATATTCTACTCAATCCATCCTGATCTAAATGACCTTGGTGTTCCATGGTGGTGTGATAGTCCGGAGGATTTTATTGTCAAGCATCGGAATGCTTTAGAAGGCTATCATGTGTCAGAAAGACTTCATCACTGGATTGATTTAGTATTTGGTTATAAGGTTGGTATATTTGTTGATAATATCTATATACCCTTTTCTAAATCAATTGATGCAGAACTGAGAAAAACTTCTGGTAGTGGGTGCTTGTTTTCAATGGAGACCTTTGATAATTTATAGCAAAGTGTCCAATAGGAAGCTACTAAGCTCAAAAATTCATGAGGATGAACCCTGGGTTCTGTTCAATAGAGAGCCAACAGTTTTTATTATAAAAATTGTTGGAGGGATTAGGAAAAATCCATACTTCCGTTTACAGCACCTGCCCTAATTTCATAATTTGTTGTCTGATGTGTCTTCTAGTTTTATTTAAATTTGGAAACTATAATGTGTGTAATAAACAAGATATAAATATTGTAAGAACTAAGTGTGTATATATTTTATAATAAAGTTTATGAATAGGCAGACACAGGGTATGTTTTATGGAAAATCTAACACCATCTCCTTTTCCCTTTATAATATTTTGCTTGATGCCCTATGTTTGGTTCAGCTTGGCCAAATATGGCCCCATAAAACCTAAAAAACAATTGGTCAAATAAACCCATCAGGACATCTAGAAAGTTATGGTCTCTTTGAAGGCAAATACAGTTAAATTATATCTTGCATTTTATTTTGTTGATTGAATTTTTTTCTGCTGCCAATTGAATTTCCTTACATTACAGTTACTATATATATGCAAAATAATGTAAATTAAAATAAGTATTGTAGGCTTCAAGAATTTTATTACTTCTGTATGCATTCAGATTTTTAGACATTTAACTTAAGAAAACTTGAAAATTGCATCTATTGGAAGCTTTTAATATTTCTCACCATTGCTTTCATTCCTCTGAACAAAATGTTATGAATTTATGCAAAGTGTTATAATTTGGATCCATTCTACACAAAATTGAATTCATAAGAAACAAGTTGAGTTTATTTTTTATAAAATAATGGACTGTTGACAAGCTTCAAGGTTAGTGCTTGGCAGGCAATCACACAAGGCATTAAATCAAAATTCATTTGAGCTGTAGCACCCAGTGTTAAGAAAAATGTGAGCATCCTGCAAGGCTTGCTTTCAAAGTACAACATTTTGGAAGAATAGTACTCTGTGGTTGTAATGGAAACTTGTTTAAAATCTGGTTAGCATTCTCAGAAATTTAATGAAATTATGTAAATTAGGTGAATAAATGCATTTCAAGTCAGAAATATGTTTGTATCTGTTTACACTAAATTTTATACATTATAAATAAAAATGTTTAAAAAATAGTAATTAAATTTAAGTTTTTTGATACATTCTTAACTAGATTTCACTCTACTTTTCATAACATTTCACTTATTACACAAAAAAATTTTGTGCAATCAATTTAATTTAGTTTCTTAATGCTAAATTATGTTGTCATTCTGTTTTTTATTTATATTATATATTGTGATTCTTTTGTAGCTTACAGGTACACCAGCTGTAAAAGCAAAAAATGTCTGCTTACCTTTAGTAGATTCTCACACATCTATCCGAAATCATGGAATGATTCAACTTTTCACTCACCCTCATCCTCATAAACTGAATAAATCCATTTTCTCAAGAAGTTTGGCACCCAAGACCTTTAGAAATGTCATTTTGAAGGTAATGCTAAACTCGAGTATTAAAAAATCTCCATTGGAAACTTTAAATTTTTGGTGTTTTAAAAAGAGGGCATGCATACTTTCCTTTTATTTCAGAATGTTCAATTGCTTCTTGATTTTTGATATCCGAAAACAAAATTATAGAAATCATTGCTAATGTTTCTTGGATAAAAAATTCCATTGAGTCTGAAAAGCAATGCCAAAATTCTTACAAGGATATGCATGTGTGTTTTGTCTTTCAGCTCATTTTTCTATACATTTTCTCAACAACTAGCCATACTGTTTTTGTTAGAATGTGCTACAAAGGAATCAGTGCAAAGCTGCTGCTGGCAGTTAAAAATTCAAATATTTTCAATTTTGTGTGTTATATTTTGGATTGTACAAAGTTTTCTCTAAAGAATGTCAAATAAATTGCATTAAGGGGAGTTTAGTCCACTACCAGTGAATTTACATAATTGCTCTGGTAGCCATGGTCTGAATCTTGGTTTGAAAGCTGTTCTTGAGAAGGTGGTTAGAAGGTCCTAGTGGTTTGAAATCTACTTTAAGCCATATTTAGAAAAACAAAATGGCCATAGAGCTACAAAAGAAAATATATTTCTATGTAGTTTTTTTTTAAATGTATACTAGCGGTAAACCTCTGAAAATGTTTTTTTTATATCCAATAGACATTTATATTACACATTTCCACACTTGTTAAGCCATAGTTTTTTGTCACATTGGCCCTTATGTAGAAGAAAATGACCTTAGAGCAACAAAAACAAATCTAATTTCTATGTAGTTTTTTAAATGTATGATAGTGATACTGTCTGAAAATATTTCAGTATATCCAATTGACATTTATGTACTGGAGTTATATACTACTTTATACTTGTATTATCATATTGCTTAGTATTTTGAAAGATGTTTACATAAATTACAAATTTTTACTATTTGAGGAAACATAAAATATGGACGATCTAGATCTAGATATATCTAAGAGTTAATATTTAAAAAAAAATCCAAATAAATTCTTCATTAAATATTATTTTAGTTTCTTCCTTGAGTCTTAAAGTTTGTAGTTGCAGAACTCAAACTAATTTAAGTTTTTATTCATTTGAATTCTGTGAGAAATTTTGTGTGTAAACATTCTATCAGCTAATATCTACACTGATGGATCTTTACATGTATAGAATCACAGATTTCTCAGAAACGGAACTATAATTTTATGAATTTGTGTGGAATGAGACATAACATCATAACACATAAATACAAAGGAAACAATTTAAGAACACTGCATATGTGATATAAAACTGTGGCATGAAACAATAAACACAGCAATAATATGTCACTAAGAGAGTTCTAGGAATAAATAATAACTAAAAAAATTAAGGCTTATGAATTTAATATAGAATGTGATCGCCCCTGATTTGTACACACATATCATGATCGGATTTTATTCTGGCAATAATGTTGTTAACCACCAGTTTGGAGAATTAAGTTCCACTCCTCCAGCAATGTGGCTTTAAGGGCGTTTATATATTCTAGGACGTTATAAGTCGTCTATCGGATTCAAATCAGGAGATTTTGCTGTCCATGGTATTCGCTCAATCATTTTCAAGTAATTCATCAACTAGGTTTGCTTGACGTGGACGAGCATTATGATCCATAAATAAAAAATTAGATCCATATAGACCTCTGAAAAGTCTTGCATAATGTTCTAAGACCTCATGTCAATATGTCTGACCGGTCACAGATCCTCTGTTGAAAATGTGTAGGGGTGTACGTCCATTGATTATTATTACGCCCTACACCTTCACTACCAAAATTGTCACATTCCATGATGTTCGAAGGAAGATTTCGCATTCCTGACTCCCTCCAGGTGTAAAAACACTTAGAATAAGATGTTAAACTAAATCTCTCGACTCATCAGTAAAGAGAACATGGGTTCATTAGTGTTGACTCAAGTTCTGTTCTTTGCACCAATTAAAGCAATACCTTTTGTATTGCGAAGATAGCGAAACACATACACTTTTCATTCTGGCATAAAGACCTTTTTCATTAAGCCTTCTGTATAAGTTTGTCATGATACAACAGTTCCCGTGGCAACTGCAAGCTCTGAACTTAACTGCCGAGCACTAGACTTACTGTTATGACGGAGCTATTGCCATATATCGATCTTGAGAAGCAGTTGTTATGTGTTTACGGACCTTGTCCAAACCTCCTTAGTTCCAGTTTCTGAAATTGTTTCCATAGCGCAGAGACTATGTCTTGAAATATTCGCACATCTCGCTGCTTCCAAGATTGCCTGTCCTGCTTCTAAACGAGCTATAATGCGCCACTTCACAGATTCCTACAAATGATACTTCAGAGCCATAACAAACCATTTTGAATCCTTACACTGAAATAAAATGCTGTATTGCAGAAATTCACTCAGATATTCACTTTGTGCAAAGCTCTTGATTCACCGTTTGATCACTTTTGATTGGATAATGCTAATTAGGCTTGTCTATCACACATTCCATGCAAAAATAGATTAGATCGATTGGGTATTTCATGGATTATAATTATTTTTGGGTATGTAAACATAATTTTGGATATGAGTGTATCAGAAAATTGTTAATTAGTTTTATAAATGGAGTTTGTACTTTTCTTCAATTCAAGATATAACATTATTTTTGACATTTTTAGGAAGCTTTCAAATGGGAGAGTTTGTTTTTAATTGTTCCTGGCCAAAAAAGATCTGCAAATAACCGGCTACATTTAAACAAAAACCAATGTAATGTATGCCCAAAAGAGCGGAGTGTAATTGTGGTCAAAGGTAGGCCGACACACTATTAAAATTTCAATAAAACCATTTTGTCAAACACTTCTGTGTCCAGAGACCTTCAATATAGTGTATGATAGATCCATTTCGTCCACTGCTTTCCAATCTAAGAATCAGGCAAGTGAATTATTGGAGACTCCATTTACTATATTTCAAATGCAGTGTCAATATCTTCTAGAACTTAAAATATCATTACTATTCTAGAACAATTGTCAGGACCCCACTGTTCAAAATTTCAGTACCTATTAGTTTTACAAAAAAGTGATAGCTGTCATTTATTTTTAATACCTGTAATATTAGTTTTTACATTCTTATATTTTCTTAATGGTGTAAGGACATTTTATTCTTTAATTTTTTAAAGGGCAGGGTGTTTCTTTTTGTTGCTATCTACATCAATCTTCATTAAAAGAAGTATTGAATATGAAAAATAATCCTTAAAATTGTCCTAATCTTGCTTGCACAGTGGGAATGTTGCATCCACATAAAGTGGTGAGAATTATTGAACTAAATTGTGTATATTAACAAATTATTATAAAATTGATTTCATTTTGCCTCAAATTGACAAAATGTATCCCCTACCCCTGAATGCATTTGTTTTGAGGTAATAGAATAGTTGCTCCTTTAATTGTCGGGTACCGAATTGTCAAAAAAGCTTTAATTTTCAATTTTATCAATACACTAGCAGTTAAACCCCCTTATGACCAATATGCTTAACATACGTATGTCTACACAAGTATTACACAATACATAGATTAGAATAATTTAGAGTCAATTATATCAATTAATGTATTATATTTTTTCAACAAATCATACAATGTATCATATTTGTTAAGAATAACCCTGTATGTTTTCCTCTTGTTTTTTGGCTGTATTCATCCGTACAAAAGAGTTGGCTGCCATTGGAGTCAATATCTCATTGCAAATTTCACAAATTCTTGTGAATGAATGTTACAATTTATTTTAAGAAAATATTTAATGAAAAGTTTCAATTTTTTAGTCTCAAGATGCAAAAGACAGTGGGGATGATGAAACATCCTCAGAAAGTTGGAGCAAACCTGGATTTTTTAAAGGTTTCCGGTTAGTTCTGTTTCTCTTAAAATTTCAAACAACTGGAGAATTTTACATAAAAATATACAATTATATAATTATATATTGCTAAAAGCTGTAGAGACTTTTCTTTTATACTTGTTTAGCTATTTAATTCAATGTGATATATTGTTTAAGTTTTATTAATATATTGATTTTGTTTAACATAAGGATTTAACATAATGTTAACTAAAATGATTTGTATTGCTACAATTCTGTATTACATTTTACTTCAATTATACAATTCTGCTATCAGGGCTAGCCAAAGGAGACTTACTACTATTTTTGAACCTTTGTGACTTTTCATTTTCTTGGTGATTTTTCTGACCAACGTTTTATGAAATTTCACCAAAATGAATACCAATGCCGCTTTTTTATCCATTAGCTTGAATCCCTTTTTCCTTCTTGAATTAATCTTTCCATGTTATGGGAGAAAATGTTTTTTGTGACTTTGATCTACACCTTGTTCAATCATCCAATTAAATTTATAGTTAATGTTCAAATTTTTTTCCAAGTTCAATTAAAATCTGCCCTAAAATGCATCAAAGCTGCTCTGAGTCAAACAAATATATGATCCCAACCTCTCTCCAGAAACTTGTTCTAAATTTTTTATATCGCTGCTAGACAAGTAATATTGCTCCATGTTCTCAAAATAACTGCTTTGAATGATTCTTCTAAGGTCACATAAACTATTACCATCCTTTAGCATCTACTATATTTATATACTAAATAAATCAAAACTTACCTTAAAAATTTTAGTGAAATTTATAAGCATTAAAAAAAAATTAATCAGTGAAATGGTTTATTATGGCATGATAAAAATGTATTTCAATATGAACGACAATATTTATCAGCAATAGAAATGCAATGATATATAGAGTTATTCAAAATGAATCATCCGATTTAAAAATTCCACATTTTCAAAAATAAACGATACAGAATGATAAGTATTACATGAATACAAAGGGAAAATATGAAAGTTTTATGTTGTGAAGAATAGGTGGCGAAAAAAAGTCACTGGCAGTACCTATTTGTAAAGGTTGCAAATCTGGCTTTTCCCCCAGATAAAGGAAGATCTGCCAAACTTCTTTTTCAAACAAGATGGGGCACTACCCCACTGGGTTACAGAGGCTCCCCGTTTCTTTAACACGGAACTACCTCACAGTTAGATTGGTCACAGTGGACCAGATGACTTGATGTTACACAGCTTGTCACCTAGGTCACCTGATACGACCCTATGCCATTTCTTTCTTTGGGGGTTTGTAAAAGATAAAGTGTATGTGCCACCAGAACCCACAAATTTATATGAACTTATACAACAGATTTCTGCTGCTGTACAATCAATTATCACTGACACTTTACAACGTGTTTGGCAGGAATTTACATACCGTCTTAACATTATATGTGTAACTAAAGGAAGTTATATTGAACACACACACAACAACTTGTAAAAAAATTTATATTTTTCCTTTGTATTCATGTATTACTTATCATTCAGTGTCGCTTATTCATGATAATATAGCAGGTTGAAATCGGATGATTCATTTTGAATAACCCTGTATATTTAATGTGCAGTTCAGTGTTAGATTTCCAATGCTAAACAAAGCTTTTTAATTTCTAAATTTAAATTTCTTGACTAGTTCTTCGATTACTGTTTCATACTATCACATCTTGTGTTAGCCATTTCATTTTGTATCTGGGTAACTAAAGATGCTACTAAAACAATGTTTAAGATAATACTATTTTTGCTACTACATTTTAAGAATTTAGGCTACTATTTCACAAGTGCTTTGCCTGTAGCAGTTTGATACATTGCATAGCTGAAAAACTCAAGTTTGGTTATCAATAAATTCAAAGCTTTGAAGTATTGGGTTAAATTTAGCATCCAATTTTCCATGTTTAGTATGTTCCTAATAATAGACTTTGATAAAAAAAAAAAAGGAAAAAGGAATTATGTAACAGTTGAACAGATATTTGGTTTGAAATATTAGGAATTCAAAGATTTTAAGATATTAGTATTTTACAGATTTATAAATTATCATGACAACATATTATAACTGTATGAAAATAATTTAAAGTCAATGTTGTATTACAATTCAAAGTATAGTTTAAGAACTTTTGAAACAAAGAGAGAAATTCTGCTATACTTTTATTTATAAACGCGTTTTTATTTAATTTAATTTTTAAGTTTTTAAAGGACATAATTTAATATTTATAAACTCTAAAATATTATACAATCTAAAAAGCATTTATTAACATTACTGTAATTTAGTTAAAATAATGATGGATTTTAGGAATACATTATAAACTTGTATGTTGTAATATGCATCTATTATTAAAAGTATTAAATATTTTATTGTTTACTAGCCACTGCGTGGCCCGCAGGGTATTTCCTGCAACGGTTCTTTTCGAGGGGTCAGGTGGGACCACTGCTTGCTAACTGTCGGTGATTGCTACATACTCCCATTTGGTTTGATTCACAAACCAACATCATGGATAATGTTGTGATGGCCTCGTCATTGTCAAATATGGCCAAATTCGAATTGCAAAGAGATCCAATCGGCATGATGTCACAATCTCTTGCAAAACTATCAATATTCAATTGAAAAATTTATTAAAAGAAAATCAAATGGTATAAGGTATCCATCTTTATAATATTTTCCTTGCCTGTGACAGTTCTTGTCATGGGGTCAGGTGTAATCACTGCTCGCTAACCTTTGGTTATTGCTACTTATTCCGATTGGACAAAACACGCTAGAATCGGAAAACTCATCATGGTTCCAAAGGCTGATGTCACACAGTCTACTTCCTTCTTTCCGAGGTCACCAGAAAAAAGGAAGGAAAGATTGGTAAAGTCAATCTTCCTTAATGATTAGAAACAGGACTGCTTCTCAGCTGGAGTTGATCATGTGACCTGAAACTCGTTTCGCGCCGGAGCCTCTATTTCCGTTGAGCCTTGATCAAGGTATGGGTGATCCAAAGACGAAAGTTAAAAAAACTTCTTTCAAAGACTGACATAGGGCAAAAATGTCAAAATCGTTGTGCTTCTTCCTTCTCCAAAATGGAAGAACGGATGATGAAAAGGCTAATAAATTCATTTATAAATGTTCTAGATACAATTTTAAAATTTGGGCGTGATAGAAAAATTGCGAAAACTTCAGACAACCTGTATGCCAAATCTCATTATTTTAAGTGCCATAGATTCGTCATGACAGTCCACACACACAAACACTTCCTTTTATAATAGTAGAGATAAGGCAGTGTTCTCATACTTATTTGGTTATATCGCTTTTCTATTTTGTTCTAATACACATTGATAGAACATGTGGATTTTGCACTATTCTCTTAAAAAGATACTAACAATTTAAAAAATACCACTATTAACTAAAGATAATAATCTGTTAATTTATCCTTAACAATAAAAAAGAAGGTGTCGGATATATTTTTTTTTTTGGGGGGGGGGCGCTGGTGCCAAGTTAAATAGCTATATATTTCTTGAAGCCAAAGAAGATGCTTTGAAGTGATAACAGTCTGCGATTTTTTGTAATATCTGCAGTTTATAGAGTCAAGCAACTTGAGAGTAAATTAAATTAAATATTTTATTTGTTCTAAGGACAATAACAGTTTTGCATCTGATTTGCTTGTATGGTCTGGATACAAGTGCACAGTAGTCTTCGCTGTAGTATTGAATACTTCCTGCTGCATTGAGTTTTATTACGTTACTTGTCTAAAATAATATGAATCTTGATATTTATAATCTCTTACTTATCTGTCTTCAAATTTTCTACTGTGTTAAATTTAATTGAAAAAGCCAAGTAACCTTTAAACTAGTTTATTGTGTTATAGGGTTTGAATACCAGTTTTTTTTTGTATCAGTTTAAATATTGATGACTAGTATCATTACTGAAGCATAATTACTGGTTTCCAAGTTTCCCTGAGGTACTTTGGGGCAGCCATGGCTCAGTAGGTTTGTCATTTCAACTAGTAGCCTGCAAGCTGTTGGTGGCACATGTTTAATCCTGTAACTCACCTGGGTATATTCTCTGTTGTGTATCAGTAAAGTTTTCCTTGTATGTTTGTATGTCTATTTACTTGACTGAAAAGTATTGGTACCAAACCAGATTTGACTCTTGTTTATCAAAAACCCAACCGACCTAAGATACTTAAAGTATTTTTTTTTATTCAGTTCTTTAATTTTAGGAAATCAGTCTTAAAAGAGCAGTAACACTTGGCAGACTATTTGGTTTTCGAAGTATTTGATTGTCACCAAAAACATTTCATGCTCGCTTTTTTAAGAGCACACTTCAGCATTTGTGTCACTGACAACTTACTAAAAAGCCAATAGAAATTAATTTGTGTTAAAATGTCATAAAATAATGTGAAATGAAAGCTTTTTATTTGTTCTGTTTATTGAATTTTTATAATTATTTCAAGTTAAGTCTTTTAGCCATGTAGAACAATATTCTTTTAGTTTGTCAAACTTTTGTCACTTCCTTAGTTTTGTTCACTACCTACCAAGTGGTTGACATTACTTTACTTTCAGATTACTATTTTTTATTACATATTGTAGAACCAAAATAGTATCCAATATTAGTACTATGATTACTCACTGCCAGTACTGCCCATTGTTGAAATATCTAAATCTAGAAGCCAGTGAAATTAACTTTCAATAATTTATACAAATTCTTATGCATAACGTATTCAATATTGCACATTTTTTGTCTTAAAAATGTAATATCTTTTCTTTGAATGCATGTTTTAATACCGCTTTTTCCTATTTGCTATAGGTCCAAGTCTTTAATGACCACTTCTGAGTCAAATCGTTCTGAACCCAGACCAGAAAATCAAACCATAGTTTTACCAAAGGAATACAATCCACTGTCTACTCTATTTCATTTTGAATCATTGCATACTTTTCAATCATGGACTGGGAGAGAAAAACCAAATATGAATAACAGTTATGTGAGTATTTTACACTCAGATTATTGACTTTCTGAATCATCTTAATTTGTAGCGATTTGATTATTTTCATAAGCATTGATTTATACCATTTGTGATATTTAAATACAATTGTAACATTAGATGATATATACGGGGTTGGCGAGAAGTCCATGACACATTTCAAAATTTTATAAAAAATCAACCAACTGTCATACTAGTGTGCAGTTTTCACTAATTATAGCTTAACATGAATACAAGTTATTTTGTTTGGCATAAAAAATAGTTCAATTATTTGAAGAATTTAAGACACGCGAATCGCGCATGTAATCAACACATTCCCCAATCCATGTTAGCAAATATGTAGATTGAAATTGAGTATCGGTTAGATGAGGCTCAAGCTACAAAGTTGGCCCACATTGAAATATGATTCTACAGTACAACTCCCGATTAACAAAACTAAAGGGGGAAGCCGTTTCGGGTAATGATTTTTTTCGGTTAAGCCATGAACATCTATTACTATGTATTTTATATCTAATTACAGTATGTACGCAATTTTGAAATATTTTGAAGGTCAAATGAATTTAAAACTATTTGTAGGCTATGCTTATGTTCTTTATTAAAGTAAATATTACGTTTTTAGTATTACAGTACATCAGTTTATAGCAAATGAATATTTTGGTTTGTTTCTTGCGTCCCTCTCAACGTTTTGGAGCAGCAATGTCCCACCATCTTTTAATTAGAAGGACATCAGCCTGCGTTGCCTCACTGCATAGTTCAACAAATCTTAGAGCAACCTAAAATAACATCAACACATGTACTGTAGTTTGTGCGTTGCTTTGAAAGAAAAAGTATTTAGGCTACAGCTGGTACAATAGTCACAATGTGCAAGGCATTAAATACTGTAGTAGGTTATTGAAAGATGACAAATTCTTAACCTAGGCTTACCATTATTGCTCTAAAACCATCGTCAGGCATCACTCTGTAGTAGGGATGCGACATCGACAACAAAACATCAATGTTCAACATTAAAACATTGATGTTAATAATACATTGCTCAAAAACAATCAATGTTTTAAACTTTTTTTTTCTATTTTTTAAAACTGGTTTAGTAACCTCTAACATTAATGTTAGACCTGTGGGGAAGATTTAATTTGTCAGTTGCCGTGTTTATTAATTTATAACTAAGATTTTTTTTAACTGTTAAAACAAAGTAAAAAAAAAATTAATAAGAACAACCAATGAATCTTGTTTACAAATTTAATATTACAAAAGAAAATAATATTTACAACAATTTGAAATAGGTGGTAGGTACATAACAATAATTATTGTTAGTTATTATTAATTATTTATCAACTTATGGGGGAAACATAAGCTTATTTTTTATGTCCTGCGAATAAAAATTATTGGGGCCTATAGTAATTATATACCTCAATGTTTGTTATTTACAGTTTGTGAAAAGAGAAGTTTGTAGACTTTCTTCCCCCTAAGCCGACTCTCTTTTTCATTAACTGTCCTACTAGTAAGGGAAAAAGTAAAAGTTCTTTGGGAGGGCTGTCGCCATCACTGACAAATACTTAGTTGCATGGTTATTTTTTAAATTTTTACAATGATACTCTTTCATTAAAAAAACATCGATGTTAAACAAACAAACAACTCCAATAAATCGATGGTAAACAAATCGTTGTTTTGAAAACATTGACATCAATGTTGCATCCCTACTCTGGTCCATGTCACTATTTCGAGCTCTTCGATCAAGTCAGCATTTGACTGCAACACTGTTTCTCAAAAATTGCCCATGGTAGTGCAGTTTAAATGTCTCTATTACATTCTGATCCAGTGACTGAGTTATATTGGTTACATTTGGGGGAAGGAAACGCACAACAATATTGCCACTTTTTAACTCGCTAGAATGCATAGGCCCATTGTCAATAAATAAGATCGCTTTTTTATGCAGACCTTTTTCAGTTAAAAACTTTTCAACTTTCAGTTTAAACTAATCACTAAACTATTAGGCAAAGAGTTCAGATGACTTTCTCATACTTTTTTGGGCTCTGTAAAAAAGGGCATTTGTTGCAACATTCTTCAAGGCTTGAGGTTTTTTCAACTTCCCGATACACATTGGAGGCAGTTTATATGTGCTCAAAGCGTTTGATGTCAAAAGAACACTTATCCGTTATTTTTTCATTTTGTGTCCGGGTTCCAACGTTTCTTTTGAGGAAGCTAAGGATTTTTAGGCAACATCTTGAAATTAACACCTGTTTCATTGGAATTGTAAATTGTATCCTTATCTTCAAACTTTGTTTTGAAAACATCAACCATGTGTGGGTCTGCAGATAACTTTTCTCCACATAAATTTAATTGCCAAATGCCGTATCTGTTTTAAAGTTGTTTAACCTCAAAGAGCTTGCACAAAAATCTTTTCTTTCCTGACCTAACTCGGCTAACATTTTAGCTTTTTCTTGCAGTATCAGGTCTGTCAAAGGCATGCCTTTTTCTCATTGGGTGAACCAAAGATAAAGATCTTTGCCTTCTTTTTCAAAGTCAGATGTTTTCAGTGTTTTTCTATGAGGATTTTTCACAGCTTGCTGTCGAAATTTAGATTTCACCCACTCTCAGAGTTGCCAACCCTCCCATTTTTCCATCCATCTCCCGCTTTCCGGATTTTCCTCGAAATTCTCCCGCTTTTTACGATTTCTCCCGCTTCTCCTTATTTTTCGATACCTCGAAAAACCTCCGGAACGTGACGTATTCGTATTCGTAAAATCTCTATCCCTCCGGTGCAGCAGACAGGAACAAACTACAATAACACGATTTCGTAGTGGCCATGTCTATGGACCTAGTCTAGCTCTGCTGGGCTACAGGGATCAGCAACAACAACAACACCTCCGAAACAAACCAACTGGTAATGTAAAAGTATCTTTTAGGGATGCGATTCTTCCAACTTTTCTCAAATTTTTGAGAAAATAACCGATTTTTATAATTTTTTAAAGAAAAAATTCTGATTTTTGCCCTTTTTTTGTCTTCTAAAAATGTAAAATGTGCCAAATGAGGCATCTCACCAACATTGCACTCCTAAATTTTGCCAAGCTGATACATCTTGCAAATTCTTCTTTGAAAAGAATCCTTTGTCAGAAGCTTATTAGTTTAATGGCAAACCTGGAGAACTTGAATTTTGAACTTGTTAGCGTACGTTGTTGCGGTTAATTTCGTAGGTAAAGCAACGGTTTTCTAAGAAAGCGGAGCTGTTATCTTGTGGCAGTGATACGGCATGATGCGTCGGAAAAAGATTTAAACAAAATATTTTAAGTTGATCAGCTTTTAATGTGATTTTTCTTTCAACTAGAAAATAAGATGCTAGTTTATTTCGTCTTTTATGGCAACCTCGACAAGCAAAAACTTTAAATTTGTATTTTGAATATTCTAGAAAGTACTTCCAAAATCCGTTACAGCTTCTTTCTTTGGCGACTTTAGAAATGCGCAAGTCGGTGGCCACCACTTTAAACATACACTGCAGTTATGTTTTGCACTGGCAATTTTCAAAATGATGCTTCTTTTAAGTACAATATTTATGAATTTTTTAACACGATAAAATTAATAACTTATTTTATCCAAGAAATAATTTTAGTTTTATTTGATTTAAAGTTGATTTAATTAGAAAATAAGAATATTTACAGGAAAATATAAGCTGACGGAAATTGATTAGAGATTTTGAAAAAAAGGTATTTTATATTTGAAAATAGGTTGTAGATTTAAACTGAAATAATTTATATTTTATTTACCACAGAGGTACAGCTTCAGTCTACGTTTATAGAGGTGGCAACGGCCTTAGCCCTTTTTTTTTTTGGTTCAAATCTTAAGTCGCCAAGGAAAGAATTATTTCAAATGAACCAATGAAATCAAACGACAAATGAACATATTTTGATAAAACTTTCTAGAATATCATTGAATTATTGTTTCGAGAATAGATTTGGATAAATCACTAGATTTATTAGAATTACAGTTTTGTTCTCTACAATTAAAAAAACTGAAGATGTGAAAAAATATGTAAGAATTGACACTCAGTGGTGTTCAATTAATTGAAGAATAAAGAACTTGGATGGAACTTGGAAGTTTTAAAAACTGTCAAAGGTTATGTTAGCCATTCTAACTATTCCACACAGCAATGCTGAGTGTGAAAGAATTTTTAGTTTAGTTAATAAAACTAGAAACAAGTTCCGTTCAAATATGAATGATGATACATTAGAACAAGTCTTAATTGCTAAAGTTAGTCTTCAGGGTTGTTGCCATGAGCAAACTTTTGAGTCTTCTTTTATAAAAAAAAAACAAAATCTGCTACTAGAGTAGAGTTTTGCAGCATGTTATTGGAAAAAATTAGTTTATATTGAAGTGGAAAGTATAAGGGTATGTTACATTCATTTTTTACTACATTGCATTTAAACATGAACACATTTGTTTCTAATAGATTATCAGTCTAAACCCATTAAAGACAACTTTAAAATAGTTTAAAAAATTAACTCTTTTTCTTATAACATGTTTATTTAGATCAATTAAAGTATACATTGAACAGTAACACAGTTCTAACTGACTGCTACCGGATAATATTTGCGATTCTAAACTATGCGCTCGTGTAGTTCTTGGCTCAATCCATTCTGGTAAAACTAATTACTTTACATTAAACCTTATTACTTTGTCAAAACTAATTACTTTCTGTTAACAAAATTTTCCAGATGAAGCTTATTACATTTGGTTTTGATTTTGATGTCATTGTCATTCATTTACTTTGTCAGAATCAGTGAGGTATTATGACTTTAAAAGTATAGCAAAGATTTAATCAAACTTTTGAATTTTTATCATTTATGCAATTTTGTTTATTACTGTTTATTTTGGTTTTGATTTCGCTGACATTGTCATCCATTTACGCTGTTTGTCGGAATCAGTGAAGTTTAGCGTTAACACTTTTTAAAAGCACAACCTTCTTTTGAATTTATATCATTTCTGCATTTTTGTGGATCAGTGAGATGCAAGAAATGAGGTGACATGCCTGTGTCATGTTGAGTGGAGGTGGGACTCATTCTTAAAATTATTGTTTTTCATTTTAATGTTTTCAGTATCAGTAAGGACTCAAGAATGCTGTCAAGTGCAACACTGTGTGGGTTCTGCTAGAGAAAATAAAACACCCTTTTCAGTTAACATACAAATATTTTACCAATTTATAATATTCAGATTATTTTATTTAGAAATTGTGTTGAGAGAGACTTTATAAATCCAGTGTGACTAACCTAATTTCGATTATTTTACTTTTAAAGAACTGTGTGAATGCTAATGATACTTCAACACACCATTATCAAATAAGAGATATGCTTGTTCTTGGTTGTCTCATCAGTGAACTTGCAGTTTCTACTTATTGCAAAACTTTCTCTCAGAGTACATCACTTCAAGAAAGATATAGTAATGTTTTGAAACTTTTGCGTCTTCACAAACAAGATATTCCAAGGTAATAATAAATTTATTCTTGACCTATTAATCATAAATTGAAGAATATTCAATTCATTGTATCTCAATACGTCATTCAGCACTTTTAAGTTATGTACTTACTAATGGATTGCTTGTAACTTTTATCTTCAACTCTTAACTTAAGAAATAAAAGGAAAAAATAATTTTATACTTTTCAAAATTAAATTTAAAAATTAAAATACGATCAAATTTACTCTCAAAATTTTGAAACTGTTAAAGCTTCATTTTAATATTGCAACAGCACAAGTTACCTCCTTTTTGCAAGACCAATGTTGTTTCATGGTTTCCTATAATACACTGCTTGCCATTGAAAATGCAATACCATAAAGAAAAAAAAAAACAGCCCTGGAATTTGCATGATGTGTAAGTCATGGAAGAATATGCTAATTGTTAGCACTGTAGCATATATGCAAATCATGTAATTGCCAGTACTGCCCCTCATAACTGTTTTGTGTTTGGTGCAACTTGGCTAAATATGGCCCTTGCACCATAAAACCCAAACCCAACCTTTATGGTGCTATATTTTCAATGGCTAGCAGTGTATATTTGCATATACTAATTTAGTCTCAATATTCAAATCCATTGAAAATTTATGGAGGAAAAATTGCTGGAGTGTGCATCTTCTAAAATTGTTAAAATGACATATTGTTTTGTAATAATAATCTACACATTTTACTATTCAATCAATTTAAACTACAGGATTGTTAAATTAAAACAAAAGTTCAGAGCTCTGTGTAGAAAGATAGGACTGAATTCAGCTGTATTTGGTGTACGTACTTTCTTGATTATGAGAATTTTATTTCTCTAATATAACAATTAGTTAAAAAAACTTCTTTAGGATGAAATTTGGCCGCAATCTCACTTCAGGTAATAAAAATTATGAAACCTTTAGATTGAAGCAGTGTTCAATAAATTTGATTTTAATTACCTATCATAGTGTGTTCTTGCTCATGCATTACTTGTTAAACAATACATTCAAAGTAATGATGCCAGGGCTTTCAAAAGAATTTTGATCGAATCCTTTTAAAAGGTTCTTTAATTGTTAGGAATCTCAGGACAATGATTTATATTTAGAAAACGATTTGAGAATTGATATTTTGGTTATGCATGCCATATTTGATCAATTGTTTCCCAGCTCAAGATGTCCCCTGTTTAATTATAACAACTAAATTACAGTACAATACTTCATACAATTCTGCACATATTTTTTTATTTTCTTCTAGATCTTTTCAAAATGTGATTCAACTTCTGTTACAAGTCTCCCCATCATATCAACAACAATATGAAGAGATTTTTTCTTTACCTTATCGTTATCCACCTGTTTCAGCATCTGGTCTTCCTCTTCCATCACCTCATCAATTGCTCTTACCTCATATTCGTACCATCCCATTCCCAAATTATTTTCCAGATTTATATATGTTCCTCCTGAATCTCAATAGATTTACAAATGAGATCAGACTATTATCTGAAAACTGTGATGACCCAGAAAAAATGCAGTTAATTGAGAGCCTTCCAGAGAAAAAGGTATTTTTAGAAGATTTCGATATTTGTTATGTTGATTATAGCAGTATCATGTAACTGATATTTTAATAATTTTTATTAGGTTTGCTATGCTGCAGAACAATTACAGACATTATTACCTGCATTGAATACAGAGGGTATTGAATTAATAACTCCATATCTTCAAGAAATGTTTGAAAACCAATACACTGCATTACTTTCTACATGGCATATATTTGGAATAGTGGCTCAAGCTCTAGGTCCTCAACAAGCCTGCAGAAAGCTGTTGACACTGTTGACAAGAGTTTTTGACACTGATAAATCTTCTCCAAAACATCTGAAACTTTATCATCGATCTTTTCTTTTGCAAATCATTATTGGTTTGGGTCTGCATAATTTCTTGGTCCATTTTACGACAATTTTGATTGAAGCTATTGGTGGTTGTAAGGATTATTCTTCCAAGAATTCAGAAAAGTATGTTGAATTGAACTTACTATAACCAGTTGTAAAAGCAAAATACTTAATGCTATGAAATGTATTTTGTAGATTTCCTCAAAAATCAAGAGTTTTGTTATGAAGTTGAATTTTAGAGTATGGAGAAAGATCTTTTAAATTTTGAAACAACAGATATTTGAAGCATTGACATGTTGCACACAAGTATTAAAAATTAATATTTCCTTTTTTTTTCAAAGTACTTACTCAGTACCTTACCGTTAACAAGTCATAATACCAATCAGGATGTCCCAATTTAAATCAGCTTGATTAAAATCACAATTTGAATCAAGTGATTTTTATTTTTAAAAAATCATTGATTTAAATAAAATTTTAAGTTGCATTTTTCTTTTTGTTATGTGTAATAATATTGAAAATGAAATATAATTGAACAAGATGCATGTTATTTGATTCAAATAAGTTGTATAATAAGTTTCCCTTTGAAGACACAAATTTAGTGGTATTTGCTAAATGGGATCATAATTACCAGACAAGTATTTCCATCATGGACTCTTGACCAATAGGTGTCACTCACAAGCCTGCTCATCATTATTTTAAACATTCCATGTGATTATTAATTGCTCATGGCAATTTTTGAACTGTCCTCAATGAGATGGGTGAAGATGCTCAAAATATACTCACTAAAATAATTATAATTGTGGTAACTTGCTATCTTTTTTTAAGTTCTAGTTATTTATTTAGTACTGTTATCTGTTCATAAAAATATAGACACTTAAAACGAAAAGGTTACAAAAGCATTCCAACTGTTAGAAAAATTCATGTATGCCTCACCTTATTTCATTTTCAACGAGTGGTTGAGTGCTTAGGAAGCATTTAAATTTAAGAGTTTATATATATATATATATATAACATAAGAAAATTAATATTCAAGAAAATTATGGTACATACCATATCTTTCGTTTTTCCTTCTTCATGGAATTAAATGCATTTTAGAAATTTCCTGATACTTTCCCTTTTAATATTTTCAGTGACAGTATAAACCCAAAGGTGTTTCCAAGAAAAGCAAGTGAAATCATTGAATCTATTGATGCTGAAGATTATTTAATTGATAATCCAGATGTAGATGGGACTTTTGGTAGAAAATTGAGTTTATGTGATAATACTCTGCAGTTACAAACTGAAATTTCAAATGATGAAGATAATGATATATTTGACATTGACTTAAGAGATGATGAGGTAATTTTACTGTATAAGAAAATTATTTTTAGAAGTAAGGATGAACATTTTTTGTGATGCTTTGTTTTTTCATTCTATAAATTTATATGTTCATAATTAACTATTTAAGTTCTTCCATAGAAAAAAAGGATGGTTGTAATTTTGATGTTAATTGCTGTTTGAATTAAATTTATACATAAATGATGGTGACAATTATTAAGTATTTTCTGTAACTTATAAATTATCACATTTTGTTGTGGCAAATAGTGAAACCATTATGGAAAATTTCAATTGATTATGAAACAGTATGGTCATCAAATTAGTGATAATTTCAATCATCATTTTATCATGATTTCAATGTGGCATTCATTTCAACCTGTTATCATTTAGCAGTTGTTTGGCCTCAAAAATGGAAACTACCAAAGCCATTAAACTAACTAGGGTTGTACCGTAGTTCAAGCTGATAAGGAAAGCTGCTTCTCCTAGTGGACATTGAGTAAAAACACATTTGCAATATTAAAATAGCAGATATATAAATAGGAGTAATTTATAAAAAAAAACCTTTTAATACAATGCAACAAATTTTGGTAAAGATGTAGTATCCGAAGCATGTTTGCCGACAAGTAATTTTTCTTGTTAAAGGAATATGGCGATCGAAGCTAGTATGGTGGCCATCTAGGCAATTCAATTTGCTATACAATAGAAAATGACGAATACATGCAAATAAAAGTAGAGTAATTTAATAAATCGAAATTTCAACCAATCATAAAACAAAATTTTATTACTATGGTTTGAATCCAAACGAACTTTTTCGGCATAGGGTTGCCATAAAGTTGGATCAAAACAACAAGGTTACCATGTTTGGAAATCAATCGCCGTCGCCTTGGATACTACATTTTCAAATTTTATTTACAAATCTTCTAATTTTTTTGTGTGGTATTTACTCTGAACATGTTCATTATTTTGCGTTGTTTCATCAATTTGGTCCAGGTTGAAAACCTTGTTCTTTAAAAATTGTCGGAAAGGTGTAATGATAGTTAAAAAAACCTACTGGTTAGCAAAACGTCCAGATTTGGAACAATTCAGTATTTCAGATGTCCGGATTTGGGACCTTGTACTGTATATACACTGGCCTCCAAAACGTTAAGCAAGTGACGGTAAAATCAACAAAAATGCCAAAATAAAGCTTTGATTCACCAAAAATTGTGAAGTTAGCAGATATGTTTATGCATTAAAATAAATAAGAATTTTGTACAAAGATGAAAAATATTTAATTTTCGTAAGTTATATGATGAAGTCACATTTGGGTCATTAACAAAATAATGCTTAAAGCCAAACAAAAAACAAAACTTTCATTAATAAGGGATGTGACCACCTTGGACCTTCACAAACTTTATAAGGACTTTTCATGCTTTCAATTGAGTGATCAACCATCGCAGATGTGAGTAATGGCAATTCCTCCATTTGGGCAGTTTCAAACTCTGAGACTGATTGAAGGAGGTAAATGTGCAGAGACAGTATGCCTAGGGGCATCTGAAAGTTTTCAATGGGATTGAGGTTGGGGGAATATGATGGCCACTCCATACGAGAAATCTCACGGTCCAGGTACTCGTCAACGATGTTGGCTTGATGGGGACATGCATTATCTACCATAACGAGGAAATCAGAGCCAACTGCTGCAGAGTGGTCTCACAATGGGATCTAGCACTTTATCTCAATGGACAGTACGCCTGAGTACCATGTGTTTGTGTTCCATTAACCGCCCAAGTCAGATGGGCAAGATTAAAGTGGTATTGTCAACTTGTCAATTGGACTGTCTCAGATGGGTGCTATATCCTGTTCTCGGACGAGTTCAGATATGTCCTGGCATCATGAAAAGCATGTAAGGGTCTGGAGAGAACGAGACACGCAATCAGGCTAAGAACATCATCAAACATTGCACATTCAGAGGTGTCAGCATCATGGTGTAGGCTGGAATTTCAATGAGATATCGCATTGAGTTGCACATCTTTAAAGGTGGTTCTGTGATGAGTGTGTGGTATCAGGATAAAGTCCTAGACCCCATTGTGAGACTACGCTGCAGCAGTAGCTCCTGATTTCATCCATATGGACGGTAATGACTGTCCCCATCAAGGCAATATCGTTGACGAGTACCTGGAAAATGTGGGCATGTCTCGCATGGAGTCGCATGCATATTCCCCCAACCGTAATTCCATTGAAAACTTTTGAGATGCCATCGGGCTTGCTGTCTGCATGCTTACCTCCTCCAACCAGTCTCAGAAAGTTGGAAACTGCCTTAATGAAACGTGCTAGGGAATTGCAGACACATCATCAGAAGAATAGATTTGGAAGGAAATAGATAATGTGCCTAAAATAAAGAAAATGATGGGATTGCCTTGTGTAAATGCTCTGACTTTTTGTGAAAACTAGGTGCTAATCCAAAGTCATTAGAGGTTTTTGAAGAAGTGTTGAATATGAACTTTTGGGAAACATTATCAACAGAAACTAATAGGTATGCGGAACAAGAAATGAAGAAAGAGCATTGTCCAAGCAAGAAAATAGATGTAGAATGGTTTCCTCTAACTGTCGATGAAATGAAAGCATATTTCGTGCTGTGCATTATTATGTCACAAATCAAAAAATCAGTTTAAAACGTACTGGTTGAAAAAAGGCCAATAGTACATACGGCAATATTTTCAGACTGTCTCTCAAAAGGTTCTTAGCTGTATCACGCTTCCTGCATTTTGCAGATAACGAAAAAGCGGACAATAACGTTAAATTGAAAAAGATTCAAAATATAGTAAATTATTTTAATGAAAAATTTACTAATCTTTACACTCCCAAAAGTAGGCTATGTATTGATGATTCATTGATGAAATATAAAGGTCGATTGAGTTTATTGCATCCAAGCAAGCAAAATTTGGAATGAAATTTTATAAACTGTGAGTCAGAGTCAGGATATTGTAGCCAGTTCAAAATATATATCGGTCATGACAAGATTGCTGATATGCCCGCATCAGAAAGTGTGGTGATGAAATTATCAAATCACATATTAGGAAAAAGATACTCTATTTGGATAGTTGGTATTCATCTCCAAATTTGTTCCTAGAATTGTTGAAAAACTATACAAACATCATAAGAACCGTATGAAAAAACAGGAAAAACATGCCAAAGGAACTTTTAAATCTAAACTGAGAAAAGAAGTTTGAAGTCTCTCCAGTCGTGGTTTACTAGCTTTGAGATGGTGTGACAAAAGGGATGTATATATACTCGGTAGGGATGCGACATCAATGTCGATGTTTTCAAAACATCGATGTATTTTTAACATCGATCTTTATACTTGTTGATGTTTTTACGTTGTCAATGTTTTATTTTTAAATGAAAAAAGTACTAGAATAAAAATTTTAAAAATAACCAAGTAGCATAATTTTTATAATCAGTAAATTGAACATACTTTTAGACCTAAGTGGCCTAGCGTGAATGGTCTGAAAAGTAGGGATGCGACATCGATGTTTTCTCAAAATATCATTTTTACGTTGTTGACGTTTTACTTTTGAATGAAAAAAGCACCATAGTACCACTTGAGAAAAATAATTGTGCAACTAAGTATTTGTCAGTGATGGCGACTGTTGTCCTATCAGAAAGAGTTTTTTCCCTAAGTGGTGGGATAGTTAGTGAAAAAAGAAGTTGGCTTAAGGTGGAGAAAGTTAACAAACTTTTTATACAAACTGTAAATAACAAATATTGAGGCATATAATAATTATAGGCCTGTTTTCCCCCTCATCAGTTGGTAAATAATTAATAATAACGAACAATAATTATTTTTATGTACCTACCCAATTATACTTATAGTTATTAGTATCTATGTCAAATTGTGGTAAATATTATTTTCTTTTATATTATTCAATTTGAAAATAAATTATTTGTTAATTGTTCGGACAGTTAAAAAAAAGTTGTAGTTATAAATTAATAAACATTAAAAATTAAATCCCCCCCTCGGCAAACATTAATGTCTGAGGTTGCTAAACCAGTTTTAAGAAACGGGAAAAAATTTTAAATTCATTGATGCTTAAAAACATTGATGTTTTTTGGGCAATGTATTATCAACATCGATGTTTTAATTTTGAACCAATGTTTTGCTGTCAATGTCACATCCCTAATACTTAGCAACAAACATTGTAATGGTGATATCTTAGACACGGAAAAAAGGAGAAAGAGGAAAGATGGAGACTAGGAGAATGTTTTAAAACGCGAGTACAATAATGGAATGGGAGATGTCGATAAAAATGTTCAATAGTTGGCATGTTTTCCGATTATGCAAAAATATATGAAAGGATATAAAAAAAATATTTTTTTTATAGTTTTGACATTGCACTCTACAGTTCATGTTTTATTTAAAAACATCAACAATACTAACAAAATCAGAATTGGGAGCTTCCAATTGGACATAGCTGAGCAAATTCTTCAAAAAGTTAGACTACCGGATAAAAAACTTGTGTGCACCCTTCATATAGTGACACTGTGGTTAGGTTGCAGGTCAAAAGATCGGGGACATTTATCAGAATTGATCCCTTCAACTCGGAATAAAAGAAAACCTACTAAAAGGTACCATGTGTGCTACAAAATTAAAATTAGAAGTGACACTCCCTGGCAGTGTAAACAATGCAGGATTCCTTTGCACCTACCAGATTGTTCTGAAAAGTACCACATGCTTGAGAACTATTAGCTCTATACCCTATTAAAGTTTTGCTTTAATTTTTTCTAATTTTGCTGTTTTTGATATTCTACAATAAATTACAGTTATATACAAAACAATAAAATAATCTACTATAAAAGGAAGTGTTTGTGTGTGTGTACTGTCTTGACGAATCTATGGCACTTACAGTAATGAGATTTGGCACGCAGTTAGTCCGAATTTTTTGCAATTTTTCTATCGCTCCCGAATTTTAAAATTGTATCTAGAACATATTAAAATTAATTTTTGGAATTTAATTACTATTGTTTTCCTTAGAATGGCAACAGTGTAAATAGATCAGATTCTAAATTTATTTTTTCTGTGATTCCGTTTCATTTTGCGGAGTAACGATTTCAGCTGACAAAAAATACAAATTAAATTTTAACTGGAGTTTTGTAATTCTTTTTTCTACCACCTAGATTGCCAAAGCTAGAGTAAAAATTTGAACCAATTTGAAATCTCCTGAAAATTTCACATTTGATGGATACCTAAAAATATGATTATCTTTAAACAAATAATTTTTAAATTGTAACTTATATTTTTTTCCCATATGACCTTCACAATCGAGAAATCAGATTCCATTTCCTGCTCTCAAATGCTTCCAGCGAAGAAAAGCAAAACAAAGCAAAAAATTTTAGACTGGCATTGTTTAGTTCTTTTTTGTAAAATCGGGATCGTTAAAGATAGATTAAAATTTTAATGGATTCGAAATCTGTGGAAAATTTTACATCAGATAGATACCTTATATATTTGTGTGATATTCTTTTACTAAATAAGTTTTCAACTAAATATTTATATTTTCACAAGAGATTGTTATAAGGTCATGCGGTTGGATCTTTTCACAATTTGAATTTGGCCGCATTTGACAATGAGGAGGCCACCACGGGCAATGCCGAACTGGCCACTCAGTGGCTAGTTTTAATTAAATCGTACCTGAAGGGGTTAATCACAGCTTATTTTTGTTGATTTTACCTTTCTGTGCTTAACTTTTGGAGGCCTGTGTATATGTATACATATATTTGTAATGTAAATGATTATATATATCCTGAATTATTTCTTTTCCTTGAACTTTACTACATAATTTATCCCCACTGATAATTTAATTTAACTCAACTGTTCATTAATGCATGATTGCTTTTCAGATTTTAAAGACTGCAGATGTTTCTGAAATCTCTGATCCTAAAAGTAGCATCAAAGAAAAATCTAAAAGTGACACTGAAAAGGATTTTAAAAATGATTCTTCATTTTATGTAACTTGTAACAAAACATTAGAGACTGATAATAACAGATTATCAGAATCATGGAATGCTTATCATGATTCAGTTTATTCTCAATCTGCTCCTAATTTAACATCATTTTGTGATTGGATTTCTTGCAGCGATGAGAAATATTTAACTCTTAGTACACCCGAGAAGAGAAAAACAGAAAATGTTGCTCATTTTGAAGAAAATACTTTGGATTCAAGCTTTAATGGAAGCTGTTTTTCTAAGGATGTTAATGTATCTGATGTTTCTGCTGAAAGTATGTTATGGCTGGCACATAGACTTGGTCCAGTGTTATCTGCTAGGTACCTAACTCGCAACTTATTACGAATGCTTACTTTATGTTATGATAGTTCTGAGAAACGTGAAGTTATATATTTACCACCAGGAAGCACAGGTATATGCATAAAACATTTAACTATATATTTTAAATGACCTATTTTCAGTTTTTAGTGTTCGGTTTCATATTAAATTTAATAATTGCATGTAACTTTCTCATTAAGTTTTATTTTGCAGAAGGAAAAATGCTAAGTATAAGTTGTAGATGGTTGAAAGGAGATATCAATGCCTTCAAAGTATTGGATTGCTTGTCTCGCATTGCATCCCTTTATGGCGAACAATTTATAATGATTCAATACATAAAGCACATTGCTGATCTGGTAATAAAATATTATTTTATTTGTAATCATAATTATTTTGTTATGCAAAAGAGTTTAAATTTTTGTTTGGGGAACATGTTGGTACTTGACGAACTTAATCTGATCAATTAACCTCCTAAATCATGCGAAAATTGGTTGATAAATATACAGAAAAATATATAAAGACAAACTAGCATTTCAGAAAACAACCAATTGTTTAAATTTTTTCCAATGATAAACAGCTTTTATTTATTTGTCGTTGGGTTGGCGTGGAAGTTTGGAGAGTGGGGTGCCAGCTCAGGTGTTGCTTCGTCATCTGACCGTGGTTCAAAATTACGAGGTGTTGTCCTCGGATCTTTCCCTTAAAGGGATTGATCCCGGACCGTCGTCAATAGCCCGTTGTGTTGCTCTAGTACGACGTTAACTAAACTTACCATTACCATTTATTTATTTGTTGCTGAAATCTTTAAATATCATTACCGAATTTCTATTTCTTACAATTCCATGATATTTTATATATACCACCATTTCTCAACCTAATTCGCCTTCTTTTGCAAATAAGGTAAGATTGACAAATCAAACCTCAAAATTTTTTATATTTAAAAATGATAATTTGAAAAAGAAATTGTTAAAAAAAAATTAATATGTCAGTATTTAGACCACCACAGTTCAAGAACATTACAAATCTACTGAAAACATTATTTGTGGATCTTTAAGAGTAAAATTTACTTTAAAGATGGATGCATGCAAGATGGACAATAAACAACTTATTTATTGCACATTTCTAAGTAATAAACTGCCTTGTTTTATTGACTCAGTGTCTTAATAAGGATGGTATTGTTATAAATATTGCAATTGAAATGTAATGTATCAATCCGTCATTTCTTTTATACATGTTTTATTTTATCATAGATTGCATACATTATAATTATCTGGCACATTTTAATTTATAAAAGTTGTAGTCACTAAGTTTCTAGCCACTCACTTTAAGTGGTCAGTTTCATGACTTTGATGCTATTAGGTGCTAATGTATACAAATATAGTGGCACAGCTTGCAGATTGGATGCAGTTAGCTTATTTACTTTATATATATATACAGTCATGCCAAGTAGTGTGTGCTGTTTGAACTATGACTAAATTCCACAAACAGTCTCTGTATAAAGCTTTGTATTAAATGTATGGAAAAACCTGCACTGCATCAAGCTTTACCAAAATGCTAGCAGGTCTGGTACCCAGTTGGAGGAGCAACAAAAAAGCAACCTGCGGGTAGCGAGTTCGAAGCTCAGTCCAGCCAAAAACTGTTGCATACACAGGGACTGATGCACGTTAAATCTGTCATGTTCTCACGTTGGCATGATATGGAAGTTTGGAGAGTGGGGTGCCAGCTCAGATGTTGACTTCGTCATCTGACCATGGTTTAAAATTATGTGTTGTCTTCAAATCTTTCCCTTAAGGATTGATCCAGAACCACTGCCAATAGCCTATTGTATTGTTTCACTGCAATGTTAGTACCTACCTGCCAATGAACCAAACCATGTTAAAATTGAATAAAGGAACTACCTATCTACCTACCAAAATTCTTGCGCCAAATATATCAACCAACCAAGCACTGATTCTTTAATTTTGAAAAGGCTGATGATGGCTGTACACAAACCTTCGGTGGTTTTCTAGCCGTCAGTCAATAACATGTGCTTTGGTTGATTGAACACTCACAGTAATGTGTAAGCACAAAAAAAATTAAAAAAATAATTCACATGTCAGAATATTTTCAGAGAACCATTGATATTTAAGATTAGAGCGAATTATAATCATCCAGCAGTTAACTCCTCTCCTTTTGTCTACCATAAGCAACATTGACTTAAACTTTGTTCACACCTTTTTGAAGTAGGCACAGCTTTAGGTGTTTAAGGTGTCACAACCCCAAGATACCCAAGTAATCTGTCCTCTCTTCTGTTTTACCCTCTCCTACTCTTCTGCTTTTTTTCCTCCCTCATTGCTGTCTTCTGTTTGGCACAGCTTGGCCAAATATGGCTCTTGTGCCATAAAACCCCAAAATAACCATCACATTTTATTGATTTGAAACTGGTAAAAAGCAATGTCAAGTCGATATTATTCTCCTTTTCAACTAAGGAAATTGCTCACTGATTTTGTTCCTGATTACCCTAATCCTCATCAGTTTTGTGGTATTATCATGTAGAGTAATCCATATCATCCACAGTTAGATCCCTGTGACATTTTTCATTGAAGATTTACAGTGATTCAGGAGATTAAAATGCAGGTGATAGTAATGACACTCACAATGGTTAAAGAGGAGAGCTAATTGCAGGTATTACTGAAGATACTGTCAAAGGTGGTTTTATTGGATTGCTAGGATTGTTTGTACTAAAAGAATTTCTTCAAAGGTTATTCAGGCAACTAACACCTTCCTGGTGATTGTCTTGACAAGGTATCTCGTCATTAGCGAAACTGACCAGATCTTGATGGATGAGACATCAATAGAAGAAAGCGTACCAGATCTTGATCTTGTCATAAAAAAATTAGTAATAACTTGATGAGATATCTCATTTGCAAAATTGATTAGATCATGATGGACAAGATATCTTGTCGAAACCACTTGGGTTAACAGTAAAAAGTTTTCAATTTCCTTATGCTTTCATTGTGTCTTTTATTTAATGTTTGTTGCATTATATTTTCCATACATAGCTGCATTTATGTCGCAAAAAAGTACCAGCAACTCTTGAATCTGGTTTACTTGGATCTATGGCCTTACTCCAACATGTCATTCCTTACATATCTGATACGACACTTATGGATAATTTACAGGTAATCAAAATTTTCCTATTTTCATTAATTGAATTTTGTTTTTGAATAGTGGATTTCTACAACAACAGCAATCTTGATTACAAAGTATTCAGCATGCTTTTTATCTAATATACATTTTTCCTTATAAACTGACTGAACTGTTTGCAGAACTATATTTTGATCTTTTACTATATACTTTAACAGCCTGCATGAAATAATCTGGATCCTTATTAACATATGAACATTGTATACTAAAGATTGAATGTAAATGCACAGATATAATTTTACTTTTCTCTCAGCATGTGTCTCAAGCTTGTCTCGGATGTTTTTGTTGGAAACTTTAACTGATGTGTTAACAAATTTTGCTGAGCAGCGGTAGCTGTCAGTAGAGCGTCGGGCTCGCATCGGAAGGGTTGTGGGTTCTGTCCTCGGCGGAGCCTGCAATTCTGATGATTGCGAGATCGCCGCTTAAACCTGGCTAAAGACCGTCGTGTTCGCTAATGGTGGCTGGGGCAAGTTAAATAGGTCGTGGTCACAAGGCCCCCAATGTTCCCATACCAAATCAATACCTCTGGGGGTACCTGATCAGGGGGTTATCGGCCTCTGATTGGGATCTAAATTACGATATGTGTGAGTGAATGGATGTGTGAAAATGACCTTCCTGTAAAATGGATGTGTCATGTATGAAGAAGTCCAACCCTCCGGGGCAATGGCACCCTCAATTGGGCCATATATGGCCCGCACGACAACAACAAATTTTGCTTTAACCTTCTTAATATTATGTTTCTTATGTAGGTAGTTAGGTAGCATGTGAGAGGGTACGAGCTCACAGCGATGTCTGTTAGCCTTAATCAAAATGCAGTATGCATTTTTAGCCATGCTTGGAGATATGCTGGCATAACGTTTCTTATGCTGATAGTTTAATTC
Organism: Metellina segmentata; assembly: GCA_947359465.1. Lineage (NCBI taxonomy): Eukaryota > Metazoa > Arthropoda > Arachnida > Araneae > Tetragnathidae > Metellina > Metellina segmentata. The sequence continues at coordinate 17,061,421 of OX375884.1, read as the reverse complement.
TTATTAATATTTAAGGATAAAGTACCTACTTTTCTGTATTTAATGCTCTTTAATTTTACTTTCTTTCTGCATTGTAAATTTTTTTAAAGTTTTAAAGGTTGAAACGGGGCAGACTTTATGGGTACAATTTATATGGTAGCAATTAAGTAATACATCATTGTTCATTGAAAGTAGCACCAATGGTATTGTCTCTGTAATAGACATTTTCAGATAGAATTATGACTGCAAAGTTTTGTAGATTTTTCTTGTTTCTGAAGTGAATTTTGTGTGAAATAAATGAATTCAAATTTTTAACATTTCAAAAAATTTAACACCTCTTTTTAAGGATGTCTTCATTAAAGGTATTTTTCACATGGTCTTGCGATTGATTTCCTCTTTGAGATTGGTGTATCCGGGATCTGGGAAGTCACGTACAATGGTAACATTACGAATTTTAGATGTGATCTACACTGTTGGTTTGAGAATTGGATTTGAAATGACACGAATGCATCTCACTGGATCCCTTCAAAAATTTTTTTCCTGCTTTGATAAAGTTTACAATGAAAAATGTGAATATAAAGAACTCTGTGATAATTCTGGATCTACAGTATCAAGTATGTTTGCTTTCTGTTATATTTACTTAAATGCAAAATATTTGAAAAATATTTTAAACTTTTTTAATATATAATGTTTTAAAATGATTTTAAGTAAATAAGTTTCAATTAAAGTTCAGAGTGGCTATAAAATATGTTTCCTTACTCAAAGTATTCTACTGCTTTATCTAAATACCAAAATTGCACCCAAGTTAGGATATATACAAATTTAGACTACATGTAAAGATTTCTGTAAAACATATATTCTCGACAAATTTGTATAAAACTTATATTTTAAGTTGCGAGAATGAAGTTTTTGAATTAACTATTGAAATTGTAAAAATATTTCTCTTGTAACAAATAATATTTTCCCTCATGGTTTTTCTAGCAACAAATGGAATTTTTGCACTAAGTAATTCATTTGTACTTATATGTAGATACCATGATATTCCTTTTTGTGCTGCATCATATTCCACTCATGATAATTATTGGAACTAAATAATTTTCCTGTCTTAGTAAGGAAACAGTCCAATTTGGATGCAATTCCAGTATTTTTATATGAACCTTGTTCCATTAAACCCACCCAACCAGTATTTTGATAAAGTTATGGAATATGTGTGTTCTTCAAGTAGAGAAACTTTTTTTATGACTACTCTGTAATATTAAAGGGGTCCCTAAAAATCTTTTTTTTTGTGGATCATTTACGCAAAGGGGACCAAAAGTTGCTCAGTCTGATAAAGCACAATAGTTTTAAAAAGGTTCCTCTGTTCTGAGGTCTACCAGCACCAAATATTGAAAATGTTCTATTTTATTTCTTTATAAAGGGTGTAATTTTGATTGCTTAGTACAACTTCAGATGGCTTTCCAAAATGGAATTTTAAGCTGAATTAGTCCAACAAATGGTCTTAAAACTGATCTTGGGGATAGGCGCTGATTTCAAAGTAATGCGGATGTCATGAATCTGCAGTTGGATCTCTGATGAAGGGCATGCTTTTTAGTACTGAAAAGACAGAGGGGGTCCATGCTCTCTTTGCCAAACTTTAACTCCCTTAACAATGAATTGAGTAGGCGGCTCAATTACTTCGTCCACAACTTATAGTGTATTTAATTAATTTGGCTTGACTGGTTATAGAACCAGATATACAGAAGCTTATACTTAGAAAGATTGGAGGGGTTAGAGTAGCCTCTGGTATTTCACAATTGTACCATAAAATTATTTGGGGGCCATTATCACCTTGCAATAACATTCAAAGTAGTTATATGTTATTTTCTCCTCTTTACATTATGTTAACAAACGTTTTTTCCCCCTCCCCAGCTGTGAGCACTGCTTATCTGCAGACCGTCAGCTAACTAATTATTCTTTTTCAAAACATTTGGAATGTTGGGTACCTTACTCACAGAATGCATTAATATGGACATGGTTAGTTTCTTTTCTGACAGAATAGAAAATATGACTAGTAGACAGTCAGGTTTTGAATTTTAATAGCAATCTCATCCTATTACCTAAAATAATCTGTCTAATTTGATCCAGTGCTCTGTAACTAGTAGGGCCTAACTGGTCCTTTCACCTTTCTTGGTAAAAGGGAACTTCCAGTCATACTTGTGTATTGCCACTATGACAATACCTATGTATTAAGTTTTTCTTGCATGAACTTTTTATCTGAAATGGTAAGAACTTTAGCAAGATAAGCATGACTTTCTGCCTAGTTTTGGATTCACAATAAGTTTTACATAATATTGTATTACCAATGTATGTAGATGTTTTAAAGTCTTATTTGTTCAGCATGACCTAAAACACTTCTTCATTTGATATATGGTTCCTTAAAAACGCAAAAAATGTTATTATGCTATGTTAAAATTATTGATCACTCAACCATTGAATCATTTTTAGTACGAAATGTAAAAAGTTATTTTTTTTATCTAATATGCACTTCTATAATGCATTCTCATATCCCAGCAAACTCAAAATACAAGTTAAGAATGTCCGATATTACAATATTTTGTTGAGACCTAACAGGTACTTAGTAATGGTAGGAGTCTCTTTTTTTCAAGTGGGAAAAAGTGGTTATTTATCTACTATTATAAACTGAAGTATTTGTGTGTCTGTATATGTGTGAGGTGTCCAGCAGACAAATTTTATAAAATTTATAGTAATGAAATTTGGCACACATTTAATTCATATATTGGCATGTTTTTATTATTTGATTTCCTAAGAATGGCAACACAGTGGGAGAGAGATCACAGCTTCTAAATTATTTTTTTCCCTTTAATTTCATGGGTTGTTTTTCGTTTTTTGATGCACACCAAGTTAACAGATTTTCTTAACGATTGTTCTGTTCGATTTGAGTCACGTGGTCAATTGTTATTTTTCCTTTCATTTTCTTAACAGATTGTAAATTAGATGCATTCTGTTTGATTTGAGTCACAGAATTCATTTTTTTTCTTTTCAGTTCATTATTTATCTTTTTTCTTTCATTTCATTGGTTGTTTTAAGTTTTTTCCACAGTTCATAATGGATTTTCTTTGGAAGTGAGTAGGGAGTGCCTAATCGTCGTCATAGGCAACGCAGCGCGGGTACTGCTAATATATATGTAGATATACAAAATTGGCATGGTTTGAGACTACATGATAGGAGTTGGAAGTTAATGAATAGCTATTGAAATGTTTGAATTTGTAATAAGAAATTGTCTTTTTAGGTTATGTCTCAGATCTTCCCCTTAGGGGATTGATACCGAACTGTCTTCAATAGCCTGTTGTGTTGCTCTAGTACGACATTAATTAAAATTTACTTTACCTTTCAGGTAATAGTCCTTTAAAAGAGCAAGCCTTAATTGAAATGAGGCAAACATTTACTCCTGAAATGGCTTTTTTGGCATACATTCCATTCTGCAATTTAGCTGGAGGGTAAATTTCTGTTTTATTTTACAAAATGTTTTTTTTATTTCAACTCAGAAATTTAACTTATGTATTTTCAGTGTCTGTGTGTGTCTATTTTTTATACCTCATTATGTTTCTAATAAAATAAATTATATGTTTTTGTTTTTTAATTTTCTGTGACATTGCTGCTAAGTTCATAGTTATGTTTCAAAATTTTCACACCTTGAAAATTTGTTCTAATTTTTCCCAAAAATGCTTGATTTTCTCTTGGCATACATGTACATTAAATTTTCTTAAGCATGTTAAGTGTACTGCACAGTCAAAATGCATTGTTGTATTATTTTGTGCTTATATTTTATTACTCCTTTTTTGTCTCTGGGCAATAACTTTTATTCCATTCTTAAAGTTTTGCATGGTATACATACTTAGGTATTGGACATCAACCAATAAATAATAATTTATAACTTAAGCTTCTGCTTTCATTGTTTATTTAATTATTTCCTCTGGAACAAGAAGGCTAGGGTCTATTTATTTATTTATTGTTAGGGATCAATTTATATAATGACAGAAGCAGTAAATGCCATCAGTATGTGACATGTTAAAAATATGATCTGTACAGAAAATTTTGCCATGAAACCTGGCTAAATAAACAAATGAGAAAATGCCACATTTCTTAAAGAACAATTCTTCAGAAAAATTATTGGTCATGGTTTATGTGAAATAAGATTTGTAATTCTAGAATAAAAGAATTCCAATTTTTTGCATTTTATTTGCACTTTCAGAAGCTTTATCTGATGACTATTTGTTGCCATACAACAGTCAACCTTTATATTTATACACAGTTGTAACAATAACTGCTTCACAATAAAATATTTTATCTTTGTTTACGAATGTCAATTTTATTACTATTTTTTTATCAGTTTCTCTTGGGGATTATAATCACCCAAGTGTTTGCTGTACCAAAAACCCATGTCCATGGGAAAAATAATCCTGGTAGTTGAGGTGCAACATACTATCACAGCATGCCAGCAATTTGACCAGATCTTAAAGAAATGGGGTGAACATCAATCCCATGTGCATCAACTGGCTGGTCGGTTTGCCAGCTGAGGAAGGGTGGTGTCTGCTCTAGGAGTGATCCGTGAGGATATTAACCTGAGGACTATATATCTACATTCTTTCTTGGCGGGATTGTTTTAACTTTCAAGGTACATCTGCTGTATCGGCGGTAGTCTAAAATCTTGGTTTGATTCTTTTAGCTTTCAAGGTAAAACAGCTGTACTGGCCATAGTGTAATTTCTTGGCATGATTAAGGTTAACGCAACCTGCACTGATGCTGAAGTTTGCAACCTTTCATTGAACTCTGATCGGTGGAGTAGTTAGAGTTTAAATTGTATATTTCAAAAGCATGGCTAATGATAATTTTAACTCCTCCCTTATCAATAGAAATTACAAAAACAGACTTTCAAGTGTCCCATTTTCATAGTCAAATTAGCCATTGCTTTACAAAATTCATACCAAGTACAATATTTCACCACTTTTTATTCACAAGACATTTCAATTTGTCATTGGTAGTCTCTTAAGACTCACTACTGGGGATTTTCAATTTGAAATTTCTTAAGAATAAACTAAATTCAATTCAATCATAAAAATTTCTGCCAGCTCCCATAACTTATTAGATTGCCTTAGACATGTTGGAATAGCAATCCCTGATTGAGCTGATGAAACAAAGAATGATGGGATCTTTTCGCACCTGCATGTTCCATATGATTTCCGACAAACTGTCCAAGACATTGTGTGAGTGGTAGCATGATTGGAGTTCTCAAACTTACACATTCCACTCTATTCAGCCTATAATTTGTATTGACTACCCTCTTAATATGCACACATAATTTTAATTCTACTTCCTATTGTCTTCCTATCCTCTGTGCATCATGCATCTATGGTTCCTTTTACTATTCACCATGTTTAATGGAATGCCCACTTTTTAACCAGCATCCCCGTCAAATACTTTAAAAAACTATTTTAAACTTGAAGATCTTTCTGGGGAGCATCTTCATTTTGATATTTTATATTTTTTCATAGTATTGGATTTTTACATTCTATTTATTATATTTTATCTCCCATGTTTTTTACATTATTGCCTTTTATAAATGTTAAATATTCATCAGTTTTAAATCAATCTGATTAAAAACGATGATTTTCTAATATATTTCAATATATTTCTAATCGATAACATTTTGTGCTTCCACCAAAGCGTTTGAATTTTATTCATTGCTTTCATGAAGTTTGGCTCTTTTGCTTCCATTTTATGTTGACTCGCTATCTTTTATTTTTTATCTTGAGTTTATCTGCTTGTCTTTTGAATCATGTGCCATAAATCCTAACTCCTCTTTTCTTTAATTTTTTGTCATTAATGCTTTGCAAAACCACTAATTATTGCAAATGTATCTAAAAGTGTTCAGAGATTCTTGTTTTGGATAAGATTTATAAAGTACATTTCATTATTAAAAAAAATTTGTTATTTCTACTGTACTGAAAAATATTAAAATAACATATTTTATTCTCTTTAATTTTTTCATCAGAATTCATATGGAACGAACATTAAAAAATGATGATCTAATACGAAATCTGTGTTTGCAATATGATAGAGACCCTGCTTTCTCTCAGTCTAACAATCCATCGTCTGATGATTCTATCACTAGATCTGTGTCTTCTCAGCTGACACATCATCGAAATCATTCATTAGGTTTGTAGTAATCTGCAATCTTTCACAATTTATAGTGTACTTAAGATATTTGAAGCGAAAATTTGTTTAAAAAATTTTTTTAGGTAATTAACACGAAATATTTTTTTGTTCTAGAAATTCATTTTCTAATAATTCAAATACCCTCAGACCTACTAGTTTGAATACCTCTCAAATATTCTACTCCCCTATAAATGTCTTTCTCAGTAACTAACAGACATGACCTATTATTTTATAAACAACACATTCTGATTATTAAAAATGTACCGCAAAATATGGTAACGTATTGATTTGATCAGCACCAGTAATTCATTATGTAAATTTAAAATTTGTTTGCTCATAGCTTATAAAGTTGGCTCTTGTGCTAAATAGATGTCAATCTACCTGCCTACCTCCATTATTTGTTTCTTAAATTTTATAAAGTTTCATCACTGCAGAAGTTCTGCTACATTTTGATGTTCATATATACACCAGTTCTTTAAATGAGCAATTTTTGTTTCTTCAAATATTTAATTTATGCTAACTTATCAGCTCTGATAACGTGTTCTGATAATTTAATTTTGTTTGCGCTCTCAAAGAAAGTTGCATAAAGGATTGATGTATTTCTATACATTATATATATCCATGATTATATTCTTAATAAATGTAAAACTTTCAAAGAGGATTTATACCTGTGTCGATATACAGCTTTTCCATAAAATGCATAAGCCCATTGTATTGTTCTAGTACAACGTTAATTAAAAAATTACAATTAACACTCCATTAAATGCATATAATATAAGCTATAGAATAGTCTCCAACAAAAAGACTAATATTTTATGTTAACTAATGTTTTATTATTTTAGACTTATTTTTTATGCTGTAAGGAATTGGGTTTTCTAAAAAGAGATGTGGATGTCTGAAATTTTATTTTTGCAGCATACAAAATTTATTTAAAGCCTATTAACAGTAATAATATGTATTTTTTGTTTAACAATTTTCCATCAGGATCACCACTTTACCTCCTACACTGTTGGGCCAAAAATAAAACTACGAAGAAGAAAAGGACAAACAGCAACCAAAAAGAATGTTAATTTAATTTTTAAAAAATTTGACAAAATTCATAAAACACTTCTCTATTTTTACTATTCAAAGAAAATTTTGAGCTTGTGTAGACTGTAATCCTATTATCTTATATTATACTCTATAACAAAAGAATCAACACACCAATGAGGTGTGCCAGGCTTGATCAACTTGGAACGGCACTGATGAGTCCCGTTTCCAACTGTGGCCTGACGACAACCAAACACGTTTCTGGAGTCCAGGGCAGTTTGGGGATCCTGCACTTACTATCACATGCCCACAACAAGGCATTATGATCTGGGGTGCCATCTCCTTTGAAAGCCAGACCCCTTTGGTAGTCATTTCTGGCACACTTACAACACAGAGGTACGTAGACGACATTCTACGACCGATTGTGTTACCATTCTTTCTGCGACACCCCAGACTTTTCAACAAGATAATCCCCTGGCTGCACATGGTACGTGTTGCTATGAATTGTGTTCAAGCTTTACAAAAACACTTCCTTGGCCAGCTAGGTCTCCTGATCCCTCTCCCGTAGAGCATATTTGGGACGTTATGGGAAGGCGATTGCAACCATCCCGGAATGTTGACTATTTAGCCCGACAGTTGGAGACAATTTAGCTCAAAATTCCGCAGGACACCATCCAGGAACTTTTTCAGTCCCTGCCAAGCCAGGTGACAGCTTGCATCCAGGGCCAGATGTGTGGAGCAATGCCTTATTGACTTCCTTCCTTTGTGACGGTGAAACTCTGAAACAAATCATTCAATTGTTCATAAATTTTAATCGTTTGTTTTTCTATACTTCACATTCACCAATTTTTAACGAATTTGGACAACTCCTTGATGCGTCGATTTTTTGTTATAGAGTGTTTTATTTTATTTGTTTCTTCATTTAACCTAACTTTTATACAATAAAAAAGATGCCTTTAAATTTATACATTATACCCCATACATTCACCCCAGTTGTGAAAAGTAAAATTTTTCCAAAATATTGTTCTGATCTAGAAAAGCAACATATTTGTGATGCATACAACAAAAGTTTGGCAGTGTTGCTGCTATCTCAATAATCTATTAATAATGTTCTACAAATCATTGAAAGTATCCTCTGATACAAGAGTGCAATTAAAAAATCCACTTCAAGCTTTAGGATGCATATGAATGCCCATTCTTAAGTGTGGCTCCACAGAATTGACGTAAACTAAATCACATAAAAGTACCAGATATACTCTAAATAAAAGCCTTTATATTTTGCTGTTTTTTTCCTATGCTCTTGGAGAAACACTTTTGAGCTGCGACTCACTGACACATGGGTACAGTACATTGGCTAAGTATCTAGGACAGGGTGGTAACAGAACCGGGAAATCAGGGAATTCTCAGGGAACTTTTCAATTCTGGAAATATCAGGGAATTCTCAGGGAAAATTTCCAAATTTCACAAAAAATCAGGGAATTTTAAAATTTTTTATGAAAACTGTAACTATTGTCGTTTGTGGACTATTTAGAGATGCGCGATTACAGGTACTTTTGAGAATAGAATAAATCGTTTTTGCCGAAATTGTAAGTCGTATAAAGAACACCGGCGTCGTAATTTTCGAACCCATCGAAAACCGCCGCCGTGATATTCGTTAACGGAGCGTCTCGTCGCCATGAGGACAGCGATACAACTTGTGGTATACAATTTTAAATTTGTGTAACTAATAATGTTTTTTGGTGCATTAAATTAATATTTTTTGCTCGCAATTATATTTTTGTATAATTTTTTGGTAAAACTACGTTTATAGCGATGTTACGGCTTTGGCGCTTTTTTTGCGAACTTCTAAATTCGCCAAGGAAGGAATTATTTCAAATGAATCAATAAAATCAACCGACAGTTCAACGAATTTTGGAACTTAAAAGAATACTAGCCACTGCGTGGCCAGCACGGCGTTGCCCGTGACAGTTCTTTTCGTGGGGTCTGGTGCTTACTAACTAGGTGCTGCTCGCTAACCCCTGGTGATTGCTATGAATACGGTTTGAGAAACAAACCAAATGATAATTCGTAGTCTATTGGATAACAGCCATCATGGCGTTTCCCGTGGTGTTGGTTTGCTTTGCAAACCAAATGGAAATTCGTAGCCTATTGGAATGAATTCCCTGTGAAATTCCATTTGGTTTTGCGAAGCAAACCCTGTGCCCTGTGTATAAGGCCCTGTGCACACATCCGATTTTTCAACATGCGGGACCGAAGCCCAACTATGCGCACATAGCCGTGAAATGACTCAGATTCAGACATTTCGCGCCATTTGCAATTATTTTTCTATCGATGAAAACGTGTTTATTTCGTTAACTTAGAGTTAAAAAAGTATATTTTGAAACAAAATAGTTGTTACAGGATCAGCCATTTATTAATCACTTCAGTCCGGAGAAGCGTGTGCGGCGATCTGCTGCGCCGTGGAGAACTGCGGTAGAAATTGCACGCAAAGTTGGACGTACATCGCCGCAGTGACGCCGGAGGCAAGTGTGCACTACTCCATTGGATCTAATGTATCTCAGACCGCACTTGCTTTACGGCAGCGGCGCCGTACGTTGAAAAACCGGATGTGTGCACCGGGCCTAAAGGTTTAACTTTTCGCTTGCCGAGGTTACCATGGAAACCATAATAATCGTAATTCAAATAGGTTGCCTTAACCTGCCCTAACTTGCTACTAGAAATGCGCCAAAAAAAAACAAAAAAAAACCCGCTAACATCGTTGCAACCGCTTTAAACGTAGACTGAAGCTGTACCAATTTTTTTTATGTATATTTGCATTTGATTTTATGTATATTTGGATAATGTAGGGACATGTGTAAAAAGTTCATAATATTTTTTTAACAAAATATTTTTTTTCGCATTTTTTTCAATTGCTATTGTTAGAGTTCCATTAAGGGTTCCAGACTTTACAATAACAATTAAAATATCTGATGAGAAAAAATACAAAATATTTGTGGAGAATGATTCTTTTACCCCATCTGACCCTAAATATTTAAAAATATTGTCGTGGGTACTGTATATCGATACCAAATACGGATCCCGACATTTCTTAAGGGATTTGTAAAATCAGGGAAATTTTTGTCACACTATCATGGAAATCAGGGAAATATCAGGGAACTTTTTTTCGAAGATTTTGTTGCCACCCTGTAGGACATTGTATTTGAACAACCCATAGTGTGACTGATTTATTTTGAATGAATTTCAAAATCGATTTTTCATTCTTAGAACTTGTTTAATGTGTAGTTAAAATGTTTAAATTTTTATACAGTATTGATACAAAATTACTTTCTGCCAAAATGAATTAAACCCCAGAAAGTATTGTACAAATGTCAATAACCATGAAATCTTGTATACAGAATCCCCTGTACCAAAAACAAACATGCAAACGATTAACATTTAGGTGCCAATGAATGTGAAGTGTGCATATTGATGATGTATATTAAAGAGGGGTCATAGTCGCACTTAATATTCTGGTTTGGTGTTATATTTGAACTGCCATCAGTTGCATCCAAGAATATGTGAACAATGTGCTACCATCAGTGGCGTATTGAAGCTACTCATACATTTCATGAAGGCTAGACATTTCATGAAGAGGAGAAATTGGGGGTAATGAGACAAACTGAAATTACTCCATCTTCCTTATTGACTATACAATGATGCATATTGCCCACTATATGAATCATAGCATTACAAATTGTTGTCTAGCATTTGCAGGACTAGCACATTGCCCAATAGGATGTCTGCCTTTGACTACTGAACATACTGGAATGGTGCTGTGTTAACTCCTAGTGTTATAATGTAGGAAGGCATCACTTGCTACTGCTCTAATAGTGGTATAAGGTAGTTTGACAGTACAGTGAAGGTCTAGCAGATCCTACAACCTGTTCTAGGGACTATTTACTGGGACAATAACCCTTTGCCAAATACAACTCTCCTCTCTCATGAGTGTCTCTGTCATTGAAACCCTTCCTTGGCTATAGATTTGATCTGTCTGCCATTGAGCACAACCTGTGGCAAATTATGCTAGACAATCAATTTCATCGCCTTGGAATATAAGGGATCGCAAGAAGCAGTTGCAGAATGCTTATCATAATTTGCCACAGGATAGCACAAGGACATCGTTTGACTTCATGCCATGTCTTATATTGGCATGAATCTGTCTGAAAGTCTTTACCATCAATGTTATAATCTTACTGGTCTCTAAAATGATAAAGTGTCCTCTAGATTTGATATCGTGATAATTTCTTTTATCTCTTCATGTACATTTCGCATGCAAAGTTTTATTCTGATCAACACTGACTTTGGAGTATTTTGATTTTTTGACAGTGTATAACTTAACACACATAGTGTGATTCATTTTCTTTAATTTTTTTAGGTCAAGATGAATCATTTGTAAGTGGTGTTTTTGGGAAAAATGTGAATGTAGTGGGAAATAGGCTGGATGTTCATCTAGGTGAGGACAGTCATTTAGTAACTGCCATGGATGAACCAGTTCCACCTCCTAGCACCTCAACTGCAACAACTAATATACCAAAATATAACATAAGTTTAATTAAAAGGTTAGCTACATCTTTTTAAATTCTTAACTTTCTTTCTTATTCTAATGTTAGCATATTCCTACATGTGTACAATACATGGTTTGCTAGTTGTTGGAAAATGGGTGTAGTTATAAAAATCACTAGGATTTTTTGTCTGAAGATCTATAAATTAATTTTTTTATTGAAATCATTCCTTTGAAAGATTTTTATTTGAAATGGGTTTTTGTCCTTTGGTAATGAATAAAATACTTCTAAACATAGCCCATAAGCTGTGTTTGAAACTAAACTATCAGCTGGTTTTTAACAATTAAAGCATGATAAACCAAATCATGTTTGAATAAAATCCCTGCTCCATCCAAAATAGAGATGCGGGCAGAACTGCCACCTAGATTGCATAGTCTGTCTTGCTAAAGCTCTTCCTATCTGCAGGTTAGTTCGAGTGGTGTAGAATGTGGATCTCTGTTGAATATAAATAATATATATAGTATAGTTTATGTAAAACAATAGAATATTCATTTTCATACATGCATGAGTAAGTTTTTTAAATAGATTCATTCATTTTGTACATTAATGTATTAAGCTCAAGGTGTTATGATCTTTTTTGTTTTGTGGTAGTTTCTTAGAAGTTCTTGAAAAACATTAAGAAATACTTAAAATGTCTTTGAAAAGTAATTAAATGTTTTCTTAACGAGTTTAACCCCATAATGTTTATTTTTAAGAGTTAGTATTCAAACTACTATTTTTTGTCCGCTTTTGGACCTTGCGCCATAAAACCCCAAAATCCAATCCAATCAAACTACTATTTGTACCCCTCAAAAGTTAACTTTGGTGAAGAGTTTTATTAAAGAGAAGCTTCTCAAGAACTAATTTCTACTGGCCTTCAATGATAAAAATCGATTCTTGTTGGACTAACCTGACCCTCATCTCTGAAACACATGATCTACAAGAATTCCATTATCCGAAAAGCAGCTTGAAGTAAATTCAGCATTAGAACAGTTCCTTTAGTTTTATCAACAGTCTTCATGCTATCCAGGTTCCTTGATATGCTGAGAATTTAATTATAGCTGCTGATTATTGTATTGCTATTGATTTCACATCCCTGATGTTTCTTTATAAGATTTAAAATAACATTTTTTCAAAGGTGTGATTTTCATATATTGGTTTTACCATATTTGTGATGCAATTATTCCAATTTATTTTTAAACATTGACCTTAAGAACAAATCAGTGATAAGTATTTATTATTTTCTTTTAAATGACAATTATTTAGTAATTTTCTCTGGTTATATGGTTTCATATACTGTCATATTTTTGTAAAAATTATGTTTATAATTGTTTAGTATGTGACCATTTATATTCATATAAACTAAATATATGCAAAATAAAACTTTCTAATTTCAAGATATCGTGATTATCTTATCATTATCTGTGAGTTATTCTGTCATTGGTCGATTTATAAACTATTTGAATTACATATTTAAGAAATTTCTTTTTATTTTCAGAAAAATGGATAATTACCAAAGACATTTGAAAGGTAACTGGCTAGCTTATTGGGAGCATGAAAGTGGACGTAGTGAAAAGGATTATCATTTTGATTTTAAACAAATCAAATTACAAACATTTGTAGGTAATGTCATAAATCGCAACTTTATGCTCATAGGATTGCTGTGTTTAATCTATCTTCTAACCAATATATGTCTTCTGAAAATTGAATGACTGAAATTTTTGAATCTTTGTTTGTAGACTGATAGTTCCATGTATAAATATGCTTATAAAATCTGCACTAGTATGACTGAGAAGTACATAAATTAGCTTTAAAGTAAATAAAAGGTTACATTTAAAAATGATGCATATATTTTACTAGCCACTGCATGGCTAGCCCGGCGTTGCCCGTGATGTAAGGTATTAATCTTGGTGTAAAGTTTTCAGCAGATTTCAAATCCGTTGAAGATATATTCGATTTAAAAATTATTTATTTAAAGAAAATCATATTTTTAGTTATCAATCTTAAGTAAAATTTTCCGCAGATTTCAAGTCCGTTGAAATTTTCAATCTATCTTTAGCAATTCCGATTTTATGAAAGAAAACTTAACAATCCCAGTCAATATGTTTATTATTTCTTGCTCTCATTCGCGGAAATGGAGTGGGACAGGAATGTAATCTGTTTCATTTTTTTAATGCAAAGAGCAGAAAACGCATTCTGGTGGGTTTTTTTTAATTTTTTTTTTTTACGAAAAGAGAAAGTTTACGTGACGTCACGATCTTTTGCGAAAATATAAAATAAGGTCACGTGAGTAGAAAAAGTCCAGATTTGGGTGTTTCTTCTTTTTTCCGGAAGAAACGCGTTGAAAAACCGATGGAGAATAAAACTATTAAATTCATTTAAAAATATTCTAGATTGAAATTTTAAATTGAACCCAAAAATTGCAACAACAAAAAAAAAGGACTACCTTTGTGCCAAATCTTATTGCTGTAAGTGCCATAGAATCGTCAGGATTTTGCGGCCAAAAACAGACAAACACTTCCTTTTATAATAGTAGAGATTTAGTCAACTTGAAAAAAATTTTGATTTTTAAACTGAAATAAATGTTTTTTAGTTGACATCAGTTCAAGTCAACAATTGTTTTGTTTGCTGAATATAAGATTCTTCTACATTTCTGCGACTGCAATTTTCCCTTTAAGTAGTTTGAGAAATTGATTTTTTAATTTCCAATGCTCAAAGGATCAACTACGAATGGAATTTTGTTTTAAGATAATATGTTAAGTAAGAAATTATTTGAAATTTAAATGTTAGTTATCATCAACACTAAATTGCATATAGCTATTCATTGATTACCTTTGCAATGTGGACAAAATAGGCACTGAGATATAAGTAAAACATGAATGTGTAATGTTTTTCAATTTATGTTCTGGCAATTGAACTTGGGTCATTTGTTTATGTAAACTAATTATCTAATATCCACACTGTAACGTATCTTGAATCTCAACCTATTTTCATGAACCCAAAGGTGTGTTCAGTAAAAGCAATTAATTTCAAAGTTACTATGAATTTGATATGTGATAAAAAGTTTGGTTTGATTCATACAAAGCAATTTTACATAGTACTTCAAAATAGGCATATACAAGCTAATGCACAATTACATTTCTTAGAGAGAGAAAGAGTTTTACATTGCTGAATTGTTGGCGCTGAAAGAAATCAGTAATTTCGATCCTAAAATTTAATCGCTAATAAATTTACTTCACTGTTTGCAGACACTTTTTACAAGTGAGCAAAATAAAGGTGTCATTGCAAAAATTAAGGGCTCTGCATTCAAATTCTGGGTACTAGATGAGCAAAGGCAAATTTCTTCATACATGCTATGTCTTTATTACTGGAAATGCCATTTAGAGCCACACATCAATCTATATTTTATCTAATAAACATACAATATAAAAAATATTTACTTTGAAGAATTGTGTCAGAAGTATTGAGGAAGCATGTCCTTTTACTGTTTGATAGTTGGCAGACAAAAAAATATGCTGGGAAAAGAAGAGAAAATAATGCTGAAGCTCTCCTCCATAGTCCAGGACAGGGACCATTAGAGACCATTAAAAGCTATTGAGTTCTAGTAAAAATACATTTTTAAATATTCACAATCTCATTTCAAGTTACATAATTATCCATAATAATGGTTTTGAGATAGATTGGGGAATATATATTTAGCTAATATACAATGGTTCAAATTATGAAATTTTTATGTACTTTGTGTGGTGTTATTGCTTTAATTTTTTATATATTTTAGGTCATACTGGAGCTGTAAGAGCTGTTGAAGTTTTGGACAATGAAAATTCTTTTCTTACAAGCAGTAAAGATAAAACTGTCAAACTGTGGTCACTTAGAAGCTGTGGAGATGGGTCTTCTCAGATTCCTTGCCAATGGACTTACACCCAGCATAGAAAATCTGTATTTGCTGTGTCATTCTTAAATTCTCTTCGTCTTGTTGGGTCTTGTGATAGTACAGTGCATGTAAGTATTAGTTAGTTGCATTACATTTTATGTAAGTATACTCTTTTCACCACTTTGTAAGATAATTCTGTAATTTCAT
This sequence comes from Metellina segmentata, assembly GCA_947359465.1. Taxonomy (NCBI): domain Eukaryota; kingdom Metazoa; phylum Arthropoda; class Arachnida; order Araneae; family Tetragnathidae; genus Metellina; species Metellina segmentata. The sequence continues at coordinate 17,045,536 of OX375884.1, read as the reverse complement.
TGCTGAATATTTTCCAATGTGAATAATCACATATCTAGTATTTCTTTTAAAATACTATTATTTAGGAGAAAGGCAAGAAAAGGTAATTTTGTGCAGTACCAATTAAGAAAATATTAATTTCTTAAATTTCCATTCATAGAGGCTGCTTAAATTTATCTTAATCTTTAGTTTAAGACTTGTACAACAGCTGTACCACCTCATTTCTCCTTTCTAGAGTGGCTTGGTACAGATGCATTACTACAGATTTTATTCCCTTTTAAATGAACACTGCATTGAAAACCATTTGTGAGGTATCAGCTACTGGTCCTTAGGAGTGTTCATCCTGTTCCATACCCTTCCCTATCAATAATTATGTAAACTCAAGGAAAGACAAAGATTGCTAATATCTCATGCCAAACAATTTGCCAAGAAGAACAAAATGGGAACTTTTCAGAGCATGTGTCCTTTAATGCTATGATTACAGTATCTGAAATAGTTTACACAAGGTAAATTTGGCTTTATCCATTTGCCTTAACCCTTTGAATGCAAACCGCCCTAAACTGGTTTACATCCAGACACCTGCTTGCCACCTGAGATGGCCCAAAACTAATCAGCATCTCTTCCCCTCTACCAGTGAGGAGGGTAATCAGTCATCCCCAATTTACAAAGGCTTCTCGAACATATATTTGTCAGCTTAAACGATCAGGCATTAGCGGGCCATTTATAACTATGCACATCAGCTTCTTCACTCTGTCTGCGGATCAGATAACCTCCCATGAGATAATTTTCTTTTAAAATACCCGAGTATTGAAAAACTTTGACTCGAGAAGAGATCGAAAAAATCCTCTTTAATAATACAGATGAATGAGATTTAGATATGATTGATACAAACGATGAAGATGACGAATCGGAAATGCCAACAAAATGGGAAACAATTTGATTAGTATGGATAGTGAATTCAAAGATGAAGATAATTTTGGAATTTCTCAAACTGAAAAAATTGACAGTACCATTGAATGGGATTCAGAAGCAGTTCAGAATGAACGCATACACGTCCCCTAATTCGATAATTTTTCTGGTCCTCTTCACATGTTACCATCTGGTTCTTCAGCATTGGACTATCTAAAGCTCTTAATGACTGATGAAATATGCGAACACATCAGGATTAACACCAATAAGTAAGCAGACTTTTGTGCCAAAATGCAAGGATTTGCAGATGATTAAGGGAACCCATTGTGAGCATCAAATAACTGTGGAATTTCTTTACAGTGCTGCTTGTTATGAATATTGTACGCATCACTGATTACTGGTCCAAAAACAAAAAACTTGCAAATACAAGGGTTAAAATGATGATGAGTAAAAATAGATTTTCACTCATTAACCCTTTACATACGGAAGGTCGAAATATCGTTTTCGCACTTGGTTACGGGATGACGGCCGAACCGGCCGACGTAGTGCCTTCCTCCAGGAGGCGTGGAGAGTGTGTCAATTCTTATCATCTAGTGTTGGTGATCTCTTTTGGTGGGTCGGGTATGCCTGTAAGGTGCAATTATTTCCCGAGTCACAGAAAGGGCGGCAACAACTGAGACATGGCCACTTGAACTAAAGGGATTCTGAAGTTTTCTTCGGCGTTGTTTATACCATGGGAAATCAGTTTTTAGGAGTTAGAGAAACGGATGATTTGTTCTTTGTAACATTCCTCTTTTGTACCTTCAAGCATAGATTCGTTGTATGAAAACGCGACACGAAAATAAAGATTGCTTACCTATAGTTGCATTCAGCACTTGACTACTCCCTGACTTCAGGTAGTGCTGCTTCAATACAGATATCGAGAGAAAATATTCGAATAACAAGAGGCAGAATATTTTTGAGCCCATCCACCTCTCCACATAGACATAAAAGAAGGAAATTAGATGGTGGGAAAAGAAGTTGTGTCAAATGCTGTGAATAAATCGGATAGTAGAGTTTGTGGTAGTGTGAAATGTGCAATATGCTATTGCAAGACCTGCTTCCATGAATCATAAATATATCCCACCTTCCTTCCCTGTCCAATGCAGAATTGAATTAAAGGAAATAAAAAAATGCCTCTTGGGGAAAACGCCTAGCTAATTGCAAAAGGTGAAATTCATCAATAAACCATCCCCTTGGTTGATGAGGAAATCGGTTTGATACACTTTTTTCCAATATAAATGTAGCATAATGATTAAACAAAATTTGTCAAACAAAATCATAGATGATGAAATAAATTTTTAAATGTAATATATTAATTGTTTTATATATATATATCTTTTAAATGTGTACATTGATACAACGCTATATTATTGGTACATCATAATACTAGTACAAGTTCAAAATACACGAAAGTATTTCTAGACATGCATTTTTCGTAATACATTCATCATTAATTAAATATCCTCAAATAAAATAGTGCTGAGCTAATATTATTTTATAATGTGCATTATTAAGATGATAATCCATTGAAATTAAGGTGTTAGCCTCCAGATCTAAAGGTTCCTGGTTCGAATCTGGGTCAGTGCATGGATATTTGTAAGCAGATGGTGTAGAGGCGGCAGGTGCACCTTAAATCTGTCATGGCCGAAAGTCCTGACGTTGGGTTTGTGTGGAAGTTTGGAGAGTGGGGTGCCAGCTCAGGTGTTGCCTTGTCATCTCACCGTGGTTCATAATCACGTGGTGTTGTCCTCGGATCTTTCCCCTAGGTCAGTGTTTCCCAAACTTTTGACATATGTGTACCCCTTCTATAATTTTCATAACGCTGAATACCCCTCATTAAAAAAATGGATGTATTTTAATAGCAACAAAAATGTTTTTTTTTGTGACATACACAAAATAATAAGAAAAGAGAAATAAAATTAGTTATAATAAAATATAAATAAAAGTTATATTACAAATAACGTTTATTTGGATCAATGAGAAGGATGCAATTATTTGTGCCGAGGTAACAGATCGTCATAATTTGGTTCCCTTTTTGTTAATTTTAATCTGAGATGTGGTTCCACGTCCAATAGTCGGTTCCCTTTTTTCGACTTAATGTCTACAAATGCTGAAAAGCAACTTCACATAAATATGAAGTTGGAAAAGGCAAGATGTATTTTAGAACTTTTTCTGTTAAAACCCGATACACAAGTTGCATTTGTAACCAGAATGATGTTAAAGTTTTCTCCTTATGTTTTTTTTTCAAGAATCCGTCTGAAGCCAATTCCAACAATTGCTCTACTTCCGCATGCGACAAAATCTTCTGGCATGGATGTTGTGTTAGTGTAAAAAGGATATATTATCCATTCAATATTTTTGGTTAAATCAGGGAAATAGTTTTTCAAGCCCACTTGCAAACTCTCCAAATGCTGTGTTATGCTTTTCAGAGTATCAGCATCAATTATAGTAGTCGAACTTGTTACAAATTCATGAAGAGAGGGAATCGAGTCTACTTCTCCATTACCAACTCTCTTTTGCCATAACTTTAGTTTTGTGATGGGAGCGTTCACTTTATCTTGAAAGTGAAACAATGAAATTTCTTTGCCTTGTAACGATAAATTGAGGCAAATTAAAACAGAGAATATATCTGCTAAGTATGCTAGCTTACTAAGCCGTTTCCAGTCATGTAAACAATTTTTCAACTCAAATCTATGATTAAGAAAACATTGAAGTTCATGTCTAAATTCAAACAATCGATTTAGAATTTTTCCTTGAGATAGCCAACGAACATCGGTATGATAAAGAAGCTGAGTATGACTACTTCCCATTTCTTTGCATATCTGCGAAAAAAGTCGTGCATTCAAAGGACGGTTTTTAAGGTAGTTAATGATTTTCATTCTTTCATCCAGAACTTTCTGTAGATCAGTGGGCATCTTGCGTGTTGCCAAAGCCTCTCTGTGTATACAGTAATGTGTGAATATGACATTTGAGTCAACATTTTGAACTCTTGCAACGAGTCCTTTATTAATTTCGACCAGACTTTTTGCTCCACTTGTGCTTATTCCAACACATCTATTCCAAACAATTTTGTTCTCTTGCATAAATTTTTTCATAATATTAAAGATATCTCCTCCTGTTGTGTGACCTAATAAAGGCTGGCAAATTAAAAAGTCGTCATGAATTTCTTGATTTTTGTCGTATCTAACAAACGCCATAAGATTTGCAAAATTCACAATATCAGTGGATTCATCGACTTGCAATGCATAATAACGACTTTGAGAAATATCAGATGATAACATCTGTTTCACATTTTTAGACATATCAATGATTTGTCGATGAACTGTATTATTTGAGAGAGAAACACGGTCAAAAGTTTGTTTCGCTCTATCTCCTATCAGTACTTCTGCCACTATCTTGGCTGCAGGCTTGATTAAAATTTCGCCAATGGTTTCCGCTGCACTACATATCGCAATTAAAAGCGACAAGTGATACAAAGTTTCTAGGATTTTTTTATTGTCACCTCCTGTCAAACCCCCCATTACTTTTCGAGACTAATTTAAATCCTTAGGTTTATTTTCAAAAAAATCTATGGGTTTATCTTTGAACTGATTATGGTTTGTCTCAAAATGGCGCTTTAAGTTGGATGGTTTCATGCCTTTGTTTGTTAGATTTTCAAAACAAATGACGCAAAATGGAATAGGCTCATTTTCATCTCCAGTCCATGAGAATCAAATTTAAGATATTCTTTGTCGTACTTGCGAGTTTTCCTTGCTTTTTTCTTAACAGGTTCTTTCAGAATTGAAGTTGATTCGTCGTTAATTGCATTATTTCCTATTAGTTGATTGCTACTATAATCATAACCTTCTTTCGGTTCGGTGTAGTAGTTCCAGATTTCAACCAGCGATCCATAATCTATGCTGGGGATAAAAATTATACTTTATAAAAATAATCAAAATCAGTGGGACTTTCTAAAGCACAGAACAAACATTTCCTATTAGAAAAATGACACATAAGCTAAAAATACACAGGCGTCTGGAGAAGCCACTAACTATTAACCCTCCGTCGGGCGCAATACAAAACCAACGTGTTCGGTCGCTATGCGCCTGACAGGCACACATAAAAGATATCACCCACATATTGTGGATAAGCAAAGTGCCCAGTGATATGTGGAGTAAGAAAATAAATCATCAGATTTAAAGAGCTAAAAACATTTATTCATTAAAAACTGTAAAAACTATTTACAGAAAAAGAAACAAAGATTAGAAAACCAGAGATACCACTCTGTCCAATGTATGACAACAATTGAGAGCTGAAAGAAAGGAATTCTCACTTTTATACTTCTTGTATCTCTAGAAATTAGCATAAATATCTCAATGGAAAGATTGCCATAAACAAAATCATAATACTGCATTAAGTACATGATTGGCCATAATATTATGACCACACCCCTTTATAGGTGTGATGTCATACTGTGGCCAATCACAAAAGCATGACAACTCAACTTGTTTGTTTGTTGTTTGTTTACATTATCATAACCAAACAAGTAGGAGGTGCAAACATGTGAAGATGTATTCGAATAAGCAAGTTATCTTTAACAATGGCCCTCCTCTTCACACTTTTTGCACTTAAAAAATATATATGCAATAGAAACAAAAAAATTGCAATACAATATTTAGAATGCAATACATCATGAACATAAATGTGTGTATAGGCTTTTATACGTAGGAAATATCATTTCTTAAAAAAAATATACACTAACAGAACAAAAAGTTCATTTTTTTTTTGTTGTTCCTAATAGTCCATTTTTATATTTTAAATACACAATCTTTAAATTTTTGTAGTTCACTCTTACTCAGAGGTTTAGTAAATATATCAGCTAAATTACTTTTACTTTGAATATATTTGATATCAAATAATTCCTGGTATATTAAATCTCTTACAAAAAATAACTTAATATCGATGTGCTTGGTACGATAATTCTCTATAGGTGATTTTACAAAATCAATTGCTGCTTGATTGTCAACTAGTAATGTAGAAAAAGCATTTAACAATATTAATTTAAAATGTTTACATTCAGTTACTATACGTTGTAGCCATATTAATTCTTTCGCTGTTTCCGTTAATGATACAAATTCAGATTCCATTGAACTTAAACAAACTGATTTTTGCTTAAAGGAACGCCAGGTTATTGGAACCTGATCAACGAATACAATCTGTCCATTCATGGAAATCCTATCATCGCGGTTATTAGCAAAATCAGCATCAGAATATGCAGTTAAATTTAGATCTTGTATATTAGAAAGTTTAAGTTTTAAATTTTTTGTATAGCTAATATATCCTAGTAGCTTTAATAAACCATTCCAGTGTGCAATGCCAGGATTTTCTTGAAATTGTGAGAAAATGTTTATTGCATAAGAAATATCTGGTCTAGTTCTTCCTGCTAAAAATGATAAGCTACCCACTAAACTTCTGTATGGAATTTTAGACATATCTTGCAGTTCGCTATTATTTTGAGGACACTGAGATTTTGAAAAAATGACTCCTTTGGAAATGGGCAGTGATGAAATAGAGAAATTATAATTTTGATATGACTCACAAAGTTTAATTGTATATTCCGATTGATGTATATACAGCCCTTCCTTTTCCTCTATAAATTCAACACCTAATAATTTTTTAGTTTTACCTAAAATTTTTAAATCAAATTGTCGTTTTAAAAGATTAATTACTGTATCAATACAATTTTGATTTTTACCAAATAACACAATATCATCGACATATAATAGAAGAACCAGATTCTTATCAAAAACATAAACACAGTTACACCAGCTAAACTTTTTAAATCCAAGCTCCCCCAATATTCTATGAATCTCAAAGTACCATTCTCTACCACTTTGGTGGAGACCATACAAGGCTTTCTGTAAGCGACAAACCAAACTTGGGTTTTGCTCAAAACCAGGTGGTTGTTTCATAAATACAATTTCTTTAAGCGGGGCATATAAATAGGCGCATTTAACATCACACTGCAGGTGTAACCACTTGTTAAGACAAACTAGTACGGCAAAGAAAAATCTGATAATACCAAAGTTTACTACGGGACTATAAACCTCATCAAAAGTTTCACCCTTTGTTTGATTGAAACCCTGGGCAACGAGACGAGCTTTAAAGCGTTCAATTGTGCCTTTGTTGTTTCGTTTTACTGTAAACACCCAGCGACATCCTAAAATTTTAGAATTCTCAGGTTTTTCAATTAATACCCATACATTTCTGTCTTTCATAGTTTGTAGTTCATCCTCCATGGCTTGTAACCATTCATCCTTTTGTAAGGATTTTATTGCTTGTTGATAACTTTTAGGAATAAAAATGTCCTCGTCTAGTCATTTTGACGTCCTACTAAAATTACTCTCTTGATTGCCATCGACTATTCCAGAGGATGTGTCAGCAGATTTGAAATTAAAAATATCTGGTTGAAATTTTAAGTTATTTTTAATACAGTAATTCTTAACTTCATTTAGTGATCTTAAGCGTTGAGTTTTTGCCTCTTCAAAGTAGTAAATATCTATTCTCTTCCCATCAGGCCTGGTAATGTGTTTTCTAATCCAGTTAACTATCCTTTCACCCAAGGACTCTGGTTCACTATCACTTTCGACAGGGGAAGATTCTTCCTCGTCAGTAGTAGGTTCATTCATTAAAGGAATTTTACATAGTGTATAATCAGGGTCCAGGTCTGCTTCCACTCATTCTAACTTACAATGATCCGAGTCGGATTTTAAGGAAGGCGTTTCCTCAAAACGTACATTTATAGTCTACTATTTTTCGTTCATCAGGTAGCCATATTCGATATCCTTTAGTTTGTAGGGCATACCCAACTAAAATTCCTTGTTTTGACCTCATGTCCAATTTCCTTCTCAGTTGTTTAGGAACATTAACAAACCAAACGGTTTAAGATGTTTAATTGATGGTTGTTTTCCACCATATAACTCAAATGGCGTTTTTTCTTGATTAGAATGACATAATCTATTCCATGTATAAACAAAATGCAAAAGAGCTTCAGACCAAAAACTCTGATTGAGCTTACTATCTCGTAGCAAAACATTTATACCATCTACTGCTGTGTAATTAAATCTCTCACTTACTCCATTTTGTTGTGGAGTATAAGTGTTAGTTCTTTCGTGTTTTATACCCAATTCATCGCAAAAGGTTTTAAATTGCTCATTTATAAATTCTAATCCGTTATCGGTACGTATGCACTTAATTTTTCTGTCTAAAAATCTTTCTGCACGTTTTTGAAATTTGCAAAAAGTATCAAAAGTATCCGTTTAGCTTTTAAGGGGTAGGCATAAACCCTTCGACTATAGTCATCTATTATGGTTAGAAAATACCTCTGTCCATTTATTGAAGTTTTAGGAAATGGTCCACACAAATCCATGTGTATTAACTTCAGTGGTTCATCAGAACGAATTTTCTTAATAGGTTTAAAACTAACGCTCTTCCCTTTAGCTTCTTTACAAGGTTTACAGGTATCGATATTCCCTTTTAGATTTGGTAATCCCCTCACACAATTATTTTTGATTGTAGATTTAATGTGTTCAGAGTTAATATGAGCTAGTTTTCTATGCCAAGTATTAATATTCTCAACAGCAAAAGAAACAGATTTTGTAATTTTTTCATTTTTGAAATTTTTAACAAAATTCTTAGATTTACTAGAGTATTGAGGGTAGACAAGGTATAAACCATTTAGTAATTTAGCTGTAAACAATATTTCACTATAACAATCAATCACTTCAATTTTTCCTCTGCCCCCTTTAAAACTAGCTCCTTTTCTGTCAAAACATGCCCCAGATAACAAATTTCTTCTTAATTCAGGAGCATAAGCAACATTACAAAGTTTAATCTTTACCCTATTAAAATGAAGAAACACAGTACCTTTGCCTTGAATTGGAATAGAAGCATTTTCCACTGCTCCCACTAAAATCTGGTTATTAATTGGTTGGAACTCTGTAAACAGTTCTCTATCACGACAGAAATGTGTGGTGGCTGCTGAATCAAAGATCCATCCTTCGTCTTCCTTGGTGCTAGATAAGGCCTCTAGTAAAAAGCTTTTATATTGGTCTCGACTTGTATGACGATTTGGACTAGGACTCCGGAATGGCTTCCTCCTTTCTAGACATGATCGCTCATAATGTCCAACTTTTCCACATTTGAAACATTTCGGCTTCTGATTCTGGAATTTTGAAGTACGAGAAGGACGACTTCTTTCCACATCCTGGTTGTAGTTAGTCATCATTGTGGTTGCCACTTGGTCAGCTGTCCTTTGTTGGAGTCTTGCTTCCTCAGCTAAGATTTCTTCCAGTACTTTAGGAAACTTGAATTCTTTATCCTCCCATCTGTAAATCGATTTAATAATATTCTCATATTCAGGTGGTAAGAATCGAAGTAGTTGAAAACACTGGTCTAGATCTTCAATTGGATGACCTGCTTCTACTAGTTGTTGTATGATTCTGGATAACTTGCTGGCATACAGTCCGATACTTTCTCCTGGTTCAATAGCACATGAAAAGAAATCGTGTTTTAGAGCCATCACTCTAGCTCTGGAATCAGGACGAAAGTGCGTCTTGAGCTTATTCCACTGGAAATTCCTTCAATTACTATTCGGTACTGAGGGCTCACATTCATGTAGATTGAAGTGTAGGCCTTGTTACAGCGTCTGTTGAGTTCTTTTATCTGTTTTCCATCGCCTTCTATGGATTTTGGAGGTCGTTCGTTTCCTGTGACGATGTCCCAGCAGTCTCTTTCAAGTAGTAAGACTCTCACATCCGAACACCATGAGGAATAGTTGGTTCCATCCAGCGGTTTGATTTTGAAGAAAGTTTCCTCCATCTCAAAAAAAAATCCAGGCTAGTAAGGTAAAAATAGTTATACTGCAAACTGGCCTCTTACTTTTTACTTCTTAAAATAAAAATTTTAAGTTTAAAATAAAAATCTCTACTCTTGGGCTAAGGCAGTATGAAAAATAATAATACTGCAAACTGGCCCTCCTACTTAGAACTTCTTAGAACAAAAATTTTCAGTTTAAAAAAAATCTCCACCTGGGCTCTGGCCCATAACCATTATCACCCACATATTGTGGATAAGCAAAGTGCCCAGTGATATGTGGAGTAAGAAAATAAATCATCAGATTTAAAGAGCTAAAAACATTTATTCATTAAAAACTGTAAAAACTATTTACAGAAAAAGAAACAAAGATTGGAAAACCAGAGATACCACTCTGTCCAATGTATGACAACAATTGAGAGCTGAAAGAAAGGAATTCTCACTTTTATACTTCTTGTATCTCTAGAAATTAGCATAAATATCTCAATGGAAAGATTGCCATAAACAAAATCATAATACTGCATTAAGTACATGATTGGCCATAATATTATGACCACACCCCTTTATAGGTGTGATGTCATACTGTGGCCAATCACAAAAGCATGACAACTCAACTTGTTTGTTTGTTGTTTGTTTACATTATCATAACCAAACAAGAAGGAGGTGCAAACATGTGAAGATGTATTCGAATAAGCAAGTTATCTTTAACAAAAGATTCACTAATTTATAAAAATTAATTTTAGTTACAGAAATCTAAAAGTAATCAGTGACCTCCATAAGATTATGTAAACAAGGAAATTCGTTTAAAAAATAACATATTTGATGTTTAAAAAACATTACAAGTAAATTTCAGATCAAGCACTAAATTGACTTAAATTTCCAGGGTAACAAATTAAATAATTTTGGTAAAATTTATACATTGTAGTACAGAGTTAAAAAGCCGATATTCATTCTGAGTCATAGTCCTTCAGCTTTAAGTTCAGCAGAAGAGGGGCATTGGCAAACAGCACAGCACGTTCTGCAGATCATATTTGCATGAGCCAGGTAGATTGCATTGTGACATTTATTACATTCATAATTTGTCATCCTTCTCAAACCTGTTTTCCACATATTTATGGGTAAAGCCACAAATTTTGCATGGTGCAGTCATGAAATTAATAAAATAAATAACTGATATTAAAACACAGATATTATGTACCTTTATATGTGTAACGCATTCAGAATGACGCTAACAGCTGTCCATGAAGCGCGCGAATAAAATTAAAAGGTTGGGACCAAACATCCGTTAAAGATAAGAGACTACTAGAATAAGCATATTTCTACCCCTTTTACGAGAGGAGTGGGGAACAGTTGTGCCCGACGAAGGGTTAACGAAGTGTGGTACATTTCCGCCGTGTCACTCCGGACCATCTCACGCCTCACAAGACAGTCGACTTGACTCATGAGAATGTAGAATTAGGCGCAGCTAAGCACAGTGCAGAGCATATCCCCACTAAACTCTGGTGCAACGCGTACCCCACCTAACTTTTCCCGTACCCCTGGGGGTACGCGTACCACACTTTGGGAAACACTGCCCTAGGTGGTTGATCTTGGACCATTGTCAATAACCCGTTGTGTTGCTCTAGTACGACGTTAATTAAAAATTACCAATTACCATTGATATTATTGACTAAATATTCATTAAACATTCTGGCTGTATAGAATTTATCTAATTCTACGAAAAACTCAAGCTTTATATCAGGTTGCATAAATCATGTTACCTCTGTGACCCTTACCTCTTCCATCAACTCTCTGAGCTACGGCAAGGCGCAAATATTCTATTTTCCCAAGTTGTTAACGGAAATAAAATTCTAATTACTTCATTCTTAAGAACAAAGAATATTATGGTGCATTGGAAATTCCCCCATTTTTATCAGTAAAAAAAATTTTTTTTAATGATCAAAAAAATTATGAAAATGATAGGAAATGAAAAATCTTTTTGAGATTTGTTCGTACCAAATGAGCCCAATGAGAAAGTTATTAGAAAAATAGAGTTTAATTGAATATACTGCACTAATTTTATGGAGTTTTTCTAGTTCAAAACTTATGCTTAAAATACTTATGGATTTTAAGAGTACAAACATAATTTTTAACAATCTTAGAAAGCTTCCAAATTTATTTGCACGTTTAAAAAAATAATAATAAAAGCTCATACAAATTTTATAGATTTACAACTCTTAAGAGCGGGTAAAGTTAATAATAATAATTTTAATTACATTTCTATATGTTTACGACCTTTACAAAATTCCATTTTTTCATTGTAAATTATATATTTCAAATTATGTTCATTATTTGAGATACTTGCATTGTTAACTATTTTTGGTTATTGACAATTTTTCTGGAGATTGTGTTGATGCCATACATAAAATAAGTTTTTTTTATGATTTTCTTTTATTTACTTAACGTTTACGATGTAATACTACACGACATTCACTATTTCATTGTTGGGCAAAAACCATTGCTTTCTAAACTTATAAGAATACCATGATTTAAAAAAAGTTTGCATGAACATATTTTGATAGTTAATAAGACACAATTTACAGAGTATATTTCTTTCATAGATTCTTTAATCTTCTTTCGTAAATGCGCGCGGGAAGTTGCCTTTCACGAATCGTAGTAATAGCTTGAGGTAAACGGTCCCCCGGTATCCCCCTGTCATCGGTGAAATGGTTATTTACAAGGAGGTCTCTTTGTTGCTTAGTAAAAGGGGGAAGGAAACCGTAATGGATTTCAGCCGTCTGCTCCGTAACGAAAGGACATGGAAATCTCGGCCGGCTGCCGTAACCAGAGGGTTAAGCACTATTTCCAATAATCTGATAGGGAATATAAACTTAGGAAGGGAAGTGAAAATTTCATTTTCACATAAAAAGTAGAGACATTACAAACATACTAGCTCAAAAAGTTTTCTGAACATTTTGTGCTGTATGCTCACTTATCAATTGATGAAGCACTCATTAAATTTATGGGAACTTTTGGGCATTATTCTATATATATCCTTAAAACCAGCAAAAAGAGGTATCAAAATTTGGGTGCTGTGTACACCTTATTTAGGATACACTCTGTTCTTTAAAATGTACTGCGGAAATAAAGACCCCCTGAGATCAATAAATGGATTGGGATATGATGTTGTAATGCACTTAATAAAAGACAGCCCATATAAAAGCCACACAATATAACTTGATCGCTTTTTCAGTAGCATAGTACTGATGAAAAATCTTCTATAGATAGGGATATATTCTTGTGGAACTGTGATAGGAAACCGAAAAAATTGGCCCAAAGAATTAAAAAATGTAAAGTTAAAGGTTACTCGTGAAATCAAATGTTTTCAGTGTAAGATCTTTCTGAACATGCTTTGTACAACCTGGGTAGACAAAGAGCAGATACATCTTTTATCTACAAATTTTTAAAATGAGAGTTGCTTGGTTACTAGAAGAAAAGGATCAGAGAAAAATTTAGTACAGTTCCCCGTAGTTTTCGGGGTTTATAATAACCATGGGAGGAGTCCTTCCTATTTGACACTGCTATTAGCAATACTTACATTTTGCACAAAACTACTCTTCACCGACAAAGCGATCGTTTCAATTCGGCGATTTCAAGTTAGAACTGATTGCAGAACTGGCAAAAGAAGTGTGTCGAAAAAGGAACATTTTCAAATTTACACCAACTCCTAATCACAATAATAAGAAAAGAAAAATTGGAAGCTTGAACTTAAAACTAAGTGGCCGTTTCATTGAAAGCTCCTTTGACTGTCAGATTTGTAAAATGTGTGTCATAATTGTTTTTATGATAATTTAGGTTTCAATGTTGAAGATATTGCTCTATTCAAGAATATTCCAGAATTTATTTTTTAATTGATGCTGTTAACAGATATACTTCAAATTCATCATAAGTGAAAGTGTTTATTTAGCAAATTTTATGTTTGATCATGATTGTTAAGAAGAAATTTTCTACAATAATTATCATTTGTACTGGGAATATATATTTTGTTGTATTTAACATGAGAATATAATGCGTGTATATATTCTGTTAAAGTCGAACTGATCCAGATTTTAAAATATTTTTTTAGGAAAACAGAAAAATAAATTAATTATTTATAATTTTGGATTTTTTTATTATTGACTATAATTAAATTCATTCAATACCTCAATATTAAATTGATAGAAATGTTTTTATTTGATACTTTTCTACTTCAACCTGTCAATGTATGTTATAATAGATTTTTAAATGAATAATTATGGTATGTTCCCAGAACCTGAGCTTCATAGTACTCATTTCCTAAATTAGCCTGAGTTGTCGATGTTACAAACCTTTACTTTTTCTAAACTCAGGGTGAGCATACAAATCTTGAGTACATAGTTTTGCTGTGAAACATATTTTTGAAGGTTTTCGATTTTGTGGATGCATTAGCAATGCATCTTAGAAATGCTATTCACTTGGATAGGTCACACAATAGTTTAATTTGTTGAAAATGCTACATTACATCATCAATGGAGGAAGAAATATGAGTCTTGCATCTTTTCTGTTTGCATGATAAATATTTCTGCGAAATTTCTTAAATATTGTCTTCATGCTTTAATATTTGTATTTTCTTTTTATATTATTTTCATTTGATCATGCAACACTGAAAGGAAAGTGCAATAGGTGGTCAGTGTCAATATCATACATGCCACTCTCATCCTAAGTTCTGAAGAGAGAAGGGAGTTTACAGCAGGTAACTCAATTTGGAAACCAGAGTCTAAATGAAGAAAACAACAAATATTTTTATGTTAGGAAGATAATTAGTTTGTCTAAAATTTATACCAGTAACAACCAAGGATAATTATTTGGGGAGGGGGTGCATGCAACTCCATTTATCATAGGATTTGTTATACCTTAATTTGAAATGTCATCATTGAGTTGCATTGTTTGTTATTCATTATGTTGCGATTTATCTATAGTGCTATTTATATCCTATTGAAACAAATTCGGTTATGAGCTTGCTTTTATGCTATGTTATGAAAAGATTTCTTCCTTTCTCATATTCAACATATTACCTTTTATTTTCTGTACTTTATTTGTCTTATAAATAAGACTTTTCTTTTTCAATTATTAGGTATTTCAATTCATCAGTAACCTTCCAAGCAAACTGCTTTTACAAATGCATCTTATTTACAATTTTTTTCACATGATTTTACTGTTTTGTATTATTCAACTCAGGTAGGTAGAATAGATATTTCCTCCTAGGTGTAAGAAAAAATACTTGTATTGAAGTCATATTAAAACTTATTTATTTTACTGTTTTCACCACTAGTGGAATTTCAAAATAGTGTGGTGATTTATGTACGTTTCATTATAGATATGGGATCCTTTTATGGGTTCATGTATTAAACAATTGGAGCCCACTAAAGGAAGTCCTATTACTGTTTTGGAAGCTATGCCTGCTCCAAGTATGACATTCTTAGCTGCAACTACTAATTCCACTGTCAGGTGAGAATGTCTAATTAGAATATATTGAAACCGTAATGATAGTTAATGCCATTATGTACTTTCATTTCATTTCCTCCTTCTTTAAACAACTTTCTATTGCAAGAATTTTCAATTGTTTTCATATATAAGTTCCAAAATTACAAATGATGTTTTACTGTTTTGTCTAATTAAACTTCCATTGAATTATTTTCATTTTTGTAGGTTCTTGGATGCCCGCACGTGCCGATACATGCATGAATTCAAAGTAAATGTTGGAACAACTGGGCTTATCCGATCTTTAGCTGTTAGTCCAAATGGATACTGGCTAGCAGTAGGTCATTCAACTGGTATGTTGTCTGTTCTTGATGTTAGAACAGGACTGGTAATTGGTACATGGTTAGGTCATGAAGGCGAAGTTTTACAAGTAAGCTGACACTTAATATTGTTATATATTAGGAGCTTTTAAATGTACAAAGCCATTATGTTTATTAATTATTAATTGTAAGCAGAATTTAACTAATTAAAACTGCTTTGGATTACTTTTAAAATTTTATTTTAGTTTGAAAAAAATTGAAAGTTAAATGTAACCTTTGTTAAAAAGAAAATGTAATTTTATTAATTGAGAGTTTTATATGCTACATTTTCATCATTAAGAAAAGCACCTTTTCCTTATGAAGTGCTAATTTAGTATCATATTGGAATGTAACAAAATTCACTGGCATAAGCAATACAGGTTGACCAGAAGTAATTTGAAAGCACTGCCATCTACCTAATTACCTTTTTAGTTCATTTAAGTTTTTAACTTGGGAGTGGTCATGGGGTATGTCATTCCCCCACTCTTCAAATAAAACAAGATGTTAAGAAGGAATTTTATTGAAAGAATGTGCTAATAATGCTAGTAGCTGACTTTTGTTTGCCTTTTGAGCTTGAAAGTTCGATTGATTAAAGTTCCAAATTAGTTCCTAGGAAATAAATTAACTAAAAAGTTGGCTTAACTTTTATAGTTTATTTTCCTCTTTCCTCCCTCTGACAAAATATTGATTGTTTAAATCTCCATACTTAGGTTTGTCATTTAAGAACTCAGATTGAATGAAGCATCCTGTCCATACTCTAAAATGACACTTCTTGACCAAAATTCATTAAAACCAACCAAAATTATCTAATAATATCGACATAACTACTCTTTAGGGCCAAGTTTTTTAACTACAAAAGTGTTACTTTGCAGAGCTCTAGGGTCGAATTTTGCTAATTCAAATCTGGCATTACCCCATATTTGCACTTTTCTGTTGCAATATTTTTGTAGCTGCCAGTCATGCAATGTGTGAGCATTTCATTCATTTAGTTATTTATAAAGTACTTTCGGTTTTATGTATGAAAAAATTACTTGTCTCATGTCAAATATGCCTTGACATGTCAAATATGAAAAAGAAGAGTTGTTTCATTAATGAGATTAAAAATATTTAAGTTTAGATGCAGAATTTTATTGGGAACCAAATTACTTTTTGTGCTGACCATGTATTACTTTCTGTGGAAAAAGAAATAAGTCCAAAAACGTGTCAAAAGTTTACAGTTTCTTTTATAAATCTACTTATCAAGTTTTGATAAACATGACTTAATTTGTTTGCTATGTTAGTTTATCAAAATTGGTTCTCCATACTTTAGATGTCATCATATGTGAGTGATTAACTAGTTAAATTTAGCTTCAAATTTTTGCTTATGCAAATTGTGGTTTTGTGTTTACATTCATTACAACTTTACATTCATTCTTTTATTAGCTGAAAGCCTTCAACAATTCATATTTTGTTACTTCTTCTCTTGATCATTCACTTACTGTATGGGAATTTGAGGACACTCAAGCCAAGTGTTGTTTGAAAGGTACATTATTATCGTTTCCTTTGTCTGAAATTTATAATTTATCATGTTCATTCATTTAGATTTTACAATGTTATTAATTAGTTGGAAATTAATACACTAGGATGTTTGTTGCTTGTGATCACAATGATTTTTAAAATTTTTATTAATTTAGGTCCTATGGAGCCTGTAACTAGCATTTGCTTTTATGGAAATGAAGTTATATCTGGAACAACTGGTAACAGAATTGGCCTCCATTCATCTACTGATAAAAGTGTAAGTTAATTAGTTGTCTTGTTTTTGCAATTGTTTGACTGTTTTGAGATTTACACAAATATAGCATAGTATTTTATAAATAATTGAGTAGAAGAGGCTCAAGGTCATATTTCAATCTACTACTTGAGTATAGGGTTACTGTTGCAACCAAATACACCATATGCCCAAGGACTGGGCGATGAAACTCATTGAATTCCCTTCCTACTCAACTGGTAATCACCCTGGACAAAGGTTTTATTCCTCTATAGTTGAGACTATAAATTTATGACAGGTTGATTTCAAGTAGCTATTCTAACCTAGATACGTAATAGAATTGGGTATCTCAAATCACAGGATGAGAAGGAATTTATGACCTCGGTCCACTGATCCTGAAGTAATAGAGCACAAATCTTGTAGAATACATATCAATTTATGTTTCAAAATACTTTTCAGCATAAAACATCACTTGCTGTTAACTATTTAAAATAAATGGAATTGATTGAATCAGGAAATGGAATTTTAAGTCTTAAATTTATTTCAAATCAACTTATTCAAATTTATTTCACATTACTTGTTTTTTAAATACAATTACCAATTTTTTCAGTCTAAAAATTGATGCATTGCCTACATTTAAAAAACCTTTCATATCTACTGTAACTATTATCATAGTTCCAATAGATTTATTATTGTTTATAAATGCTTTTAAAAACAATAGTTCTCTTCTACAGATTAAAGGAAATAAAAGATTGCTGCACACATCACAATATCTGTGCATAGATTTCGATACTTAAATTGAAAACTTGTTCCTTACATTCATGATTTTTTGCAAAAAAATTTAGTTTAAATTATTTTTTTTCAAAGTCAACTGACATATTTTAATGAATCGTGAGGGTGCCATGAGTAATCTAAACTTTAAAAACCAAAGACTATGACCTATATCTATCCTGAATATCTTTAAATGTTTATCTGGAATAATGTTATTCAATTGCATATGTTATCAGGTGTCTGACTTGAAAATTCCTGTCTTCTTATATATTTTGGAAATAAATTTTATTTTTCATTCATAAATTTATTTTCATTTCAAAATGTACAAAAATATTTATTTGAAATGTATTTTTAAATATACATTTAAATGCATATTTTGTTAGCTTTCAAATTTACAAAACTTCATTGCTAGGATAATCAGAAAAATCCATAACTGAAGATATATCTACCTTATGTGTAGAAAATTTATAAAATTGTTTCCCAAAATATTATTAATATTTTACAATACTTAAGAAGAAACAATCCTTACGATATCTTAACTAAAATACAAATTATGCAATTACAATACAGATGGAGAAACATAATTAATTTCAATTTGATCAAAGTAGGCTGAGCACATCACTTCTGATACTATTAATGTTTTCCAGAAAAGGAAAGTTTAAATGCTTAAGTGTGCAATTGTTTTCAGCTACTATGTTGGAAACAATTAAAATATCTTATTTGTACTTAAAAGAAAACTATTTTGTTTAAGAATATAATTTTGTATCAAATGAAAATTGTAATTTCCATGTTTTTCAGGCTACATATACCAGCACTCGATTGCGATCTGATACATTTAAAGGAGTACTGACAACTATGTCACTTCTGCCTCTGAATAGACTTTTACTATTAGGCACTGATAATGGAAATGTGATTCTTTTATGCTAATTTGTGTTTAAAATACTTACAGTTAAAAATTTGTGATTCAATCAAGTTATTTATTCTATTAAACCATATTTGTATTGAGATATTGTGTAATGAAGATTTGTAACGTGTATGTTTTTTATATTTTGTTAAAGTCAAATTATGTTTAAGAATTTTTTGTTTTGATCATATTGTGCTTTCAAGTAAATGTGTAGTAAATATTCAGTTATTGTATTTGGAATGCTCATCCAAGTCCTGTGATAATATTTCTTGGAGATAACTAAAATTGTACAAAAATATTTATTTGAAATATATTTTTAAATGACATTTAAACACATATTTTTTCAGCCTTCAAATTTACCGAAGTTCATTGCTAGGATAATCAGAATTAAAAAAAAAAATATGTTAGCATTGTATATCTTTCTTTTTTCTCATGACTAAGGAATCCTTATAATGTTTCAAAATTGGTCTGTTTATAACCCTCTGAATCCTGAACTGCCTCAATGCTCCTGAAGAGAATGTTCCACTAAGTCCTGCTAAGGGCGCATTAAGGCGGATGGTAGGGGAGCAGGTAGTTATACGAGAGGTCTCATAGTTCCTTTGGTGAGTGGTACAAGGTCAAAGTTTTTCTATTCACACTTGATAGTGATGTTCTTGAAGTTGCTTCGTTATAGTTTCAATGACCAACACAGACCAAGGGATGTGCTGCTTTGTGTATTTGGGGAAGTCAAAAGTGTGGAAGTACCAATTCTGAAAAAATTCTTTTACAGTGCTATTCTCAAATTAGTCGTTAGATTTTTCCACTAGTAAGAATGATAGAAAAAATTGTGAGACGAACGTTTATAGTTTTAATTTTTGATAAATACCTGTTTTCTAGAACGTATTTCTGAAAACTGTATAATTTTACATAATTCTTGATATCTGAAATTATTTTTGTATTAAGGTATGTCCTGAATATTCATTAGCTTGCAACTTAGACTTCAGCATTTGTAACTCAATTTATGAAAACTTTTGTCTTACATGCTTTGTGAGAAATGCATATTTGCTTTTCCAACACAATTCAATGGGCTCAATACATTATGAAACATCCTAATACACTGCTTTCAAAATACTTTAATATTTTAACCAAATAGAACTGCTGTCAATCCTAGTGAAATGTATTGGAAATTGTTCTTCTAGGAAAAGTACTTAGGTTGTACTTTTTCTTGCTGCAAAGATTCTAATTTACTTTTAAAAAAAAGAGTTTTAGGATTATATAATAGATTAGAGGAAGACATTAAATAACCTTCTTAATTTTTTTTTCAAGTGAGGTCAGTATCACGTCCAGCATTTTTATCTACTTTTAGTAGTCTTATTGCGGTGAAGTTCACTTTTGATTATAGAAAATCATTTTGGTTACTGTAAATAACACATTTCTTTATGAATATTTACCCCCATAAACATTGGTAATTGTTGCGTATGTTTTGAAAGCTGATTGAAAAGCCGTATTTAAATTTGAATTACTTTTGGGGTCATGGTTCGGTCTAAAACTAACTGTCAGGTCTTGGGTCAGGTCAGGTTATACACCTAAAACCCATATAAACAAATTTGAAGCACTTCTAGTAATTCAAATAATTCTTTCCTTTGTATCATGGACAGCCCGTGATATTATAGAAATAACGAAATAAAAGATGAACTAGGAATTTTTTTAACAAGTAGTAAAACTTTTTTCTGCTCCTATCATTGCAATGAAAACTCAGCTGTGGCGCAAATCTCTAAATATGACCGTCTATCAAGTTGCAAAAACTCCAAGAGCTAATCTGAACTGTGCTAAGTATGTAAATAATAATTAAAATATATATCTTTGATCTCCAATCCATTATGTTTAAAAAAAATATCATTTTCTAATTATTTGGAAAATCCTACAATTAAAAAACCTAACTTTCTGATTCTTGTTCCTTTTTGAACGTAGCCACTGGTATGTTCTAAGACCTTAATGAAGTGATAGGCCAGCCACATTGTAATGTCATCTCTTACAGCATCAACTTTAATTGCACCCCTCTTGATCACCAGACACCCAAGACTTTGTTATACCACCGAAGGTTTCTGTAACATTATCATATTCTGAACTTAAGACTTTGCTATCTGAGGACAAAGGGCTTTTGGCTCAAAAGCTCCATGAAAAATTCACTTGTATTTCTAATTCCAATATTGAAAGTTTCTTTACAATCAAGCTTGTAAAAATTAATTATTGGAGTATTTTGAATAATTTTAAACTGATAAAATATTACATTGTTGCATCCACACAAAATTTGATCTTAAAAAGTGAGCGTCTACATTAAAATAAAATGAATGAGTCTCTCAATTTTGACTTTAAAAAAACTTAGAAGTAAACTATATTTTTTTAGGTATTCTTGTGTAAAACTCAGATAAAAATCAATTAGTTCAAATTTTGCAATTTGTAGAGTAAAATATTAAACATTATTTAATTTTTTGGAATACAAACATTGGTTATTGACATCAGTCAATAATGGAAAGTCTGAATTATGAAAACAGTTCTTGTATATTTATGCCCCTATTGTCAACAATTGACGGATTTGAATATCACTTAACTACTGTGTCTATTATAAAAGGAAGTGTTTCTCTCTCTATGGGAAGTGTCCTGACAATAATGAAATTTGGCACTCAGGTAGTCCAAATTTTTCTATCGCGCCCGAATTTTAAAATTTAATCTTGAACATTTCAAAATTAATTTATAGGAATTTAACTATTATTGTTTTCTTAGAATGGGAACAGTATAAGGAGATCACAGATTATAAATTTATTTATTCCGTTTCCTTATCCGAGCAACGATTTCAGTGGACAAATAAACAGTTTTTAACTGGAGTTGTGAAGTTCTTTTTCATATCTCCTTTATCGTTAAAGATAGAATAAAAATTTCAACGGATTTGAAATCTACGGAAAATTTTACAACAGATCGATACCTAAAAATTAAGATTTTCTATAAATAAATAATTTTTAAACTGTAACTTTTATATTTTTTCCAATACTAATTTTTCCTTCGGGATCGATAGATCACAGATTCATTTCCTACGCTCAAACAATTCGAGCGAAGGGAAGCAAAACAAATAAAAAAATATTGACTGGAATTGTTTAGTAACATTTTTTTAAATAGGGATCGTTAAAAATAAATTGAAAATTTCAAAGAATTTGAAATCTGCGGAAAATTTTACACCAGATAGACCTTACGTTAGATTTTCTTTAAATAAATAATTTTTCAACTGTAATTTTTTTTTGCAATACGAATATGGACGCATTAGACAAAGAGGTCACTACTTTTACGTCCTTTAGAATCGTCTTCGCGATTGTTTGCGGTATTTATTTAATTAACGTCGCACCGGACCAACGCAATGTGTTATTGCGATCGTTTTCGGAATTGCGTAGCAATCACCGGCGGTTGGCGAGCCTTATTGTTTTTTGCTTTGAAATTTGGCACATATGTAGTCCTAATGTTTTGTAAATTTTGTGTCCAGTCCGAATTTTCAAATTTAATGTAGAACTTTTTTAAATGACTTTATTATTTTTTTTCTTGAACCAACGTTTTCGACCTTTTTGGAATTGTCACGGGCAACGCCGTACTGGCCACGCAATGGTCATTAATATATAAAACTGTAGGACAGGTTGGTTTGGTTCTCAGTACGGTCATTTTTTTTTTGTAACACAAGGGTTAATTAAACAGATTAGAAGCTGTAAGATTGAAGATAAAATTAAAAATTGGGACGTTTTCAAACCCAAGAAAAAGTGCTGTTTCAGTTTATCACTTTTCAATGGGCTATTTTTTTAAAAGAACTGCAAGAATACGCAAATTAACCCCGTGCAGGGTTGTTCTTCCACAATGAGCATCTTCCCACTCGCCTGAGGTGAAGTGGCTCTTATTGACACTCAATTGGACAATGCTGCATTGAGACTACCTTTAAAAACGAGGATAATGGACTAGTCCACTTCACAGATGCACTCGTACATAAGCTCAGGATACAACATTCAACTGCCTGTCGGACTCAGAGGGTTAAGTTACTTTACTGTGTACAGTTAATTATTTTATTCTGTTCAATGACTTTAGCATGTACAAATTGAAATAAACATTTTTATGTTTATAAAACAAGCACCTTGTATCTAGGTATTTTTAAATGAATTTCAATATATTTTCTGCATTAAATAATTACTTTATCAAAACATTCTTAATTTGTAACAATTTTATCATTTTTCCTAAAAATCTGAATGTTTTATTATTTTATGTTAAAAAAACGTGCCCAGTTGGAATTAAAAAAAAAATTCCAGAAAATCCCCACAAAAAGTGCGTGTAACTTCGAGAATATTCCTCGGATCAACTTAAAAATTTTAACTGAGTATTTTCAAGATAATGGACAACCGGAAAATGTTACTCTTGAAAAGTCGACTTTTGAAAGTTACAACTAGATACGAGAACTAGGTTCAGAACTAGAGTGGATCAAGTCCATTTTCTGGTCAAACTGATAATAACACCCAAACTCCTTTAAGTTGAATTTTTCCAGTGCATCTTTTAATCAAGTCCCTATTTGTTTTGGTTCCCGAGAAGAAAAGTCCAGCAAATAGGAAAAGTATACTCGAAAAGAAACTAACTTGATGTGTATCTCAAAATGTTATAAAATAGACTTGATCCAATCTATAGTTCTGACCCTTTTGTATAAATTTCATTTTGAACTATGAGGGGAGTATTGGTAGATGATAACATTTAGATGGCCAAAAAAATTAACTAAAGGTAATATTCCTTAACAAATACTTTCATTCTTCATATTGTTCAGAGTAGAAATTTAAGATATCCATTATCTGTGTGAACGTATAAAGAAACTAAATTATTTTATTAAATTTCTTATTGAATTATTGGACTTGTGTGTTTGTACTCATCCCAAATGCTGTAGAATTAATTAATTTCTGTCGCCAAAGATTTGACATCTGTAACTTAATGGAATTTGTTGCAATTTCGTTAGTATAAATAATATAAATACTGCTTCAAATATAAAAACTTTTGAGAAAACATTTTCAAGGGTTAAACCACAAAAAAATGGTGACCACCAAATGATTGAAATAGCTTCTAGTTTGTTAAAGAATCAGCTAGTTCTATTTAAACGAATAGTCAAAAGAAAGAAAATATAAAATTAGAGAACATTAAGTAAAAGCTTCACAAACATTCGGAAATCATTTTATTTCCAACATAAACAGCTTATAAAACGTATAAAAAGCTATAAGTGCTTATGGTGAAAATTAGATGTGAAATATATACGTTAATTGATTTAAATATGTGCGTTATGCTGTATACGTATACTACATTACTTAAATAGACATTTTGCCATGAACAATTCATTATTGAAGCTACTGAGAAAGTCTCAAAAAAATGTTTAAGGACCTAACTATGTCTTTCTTAACAGTATATAATTACAATGGTGTTGAAAACCAGCAATTAAAAAGAATTTTTACAAACCCATTTAGAAACATTGGATTTTTGTGTGCATTTTATACTGTCATAATATACAATTCTTCAAGTTTTATTTCCCCTAAAGTACTTGAGCCGACCAACCGGTATAGTGGTTAAGGTGTTAGCCTCTAGATAGGAAGGTTCCTGGTTCGAATCCGGGTCCGGGCATGGATGTTTGTAAGCGTATGGTGTAGAGGCGGCTGGTGCACCTTAAATCTGTCGTGGCCGAAAGTCCTCACGTTGGGTTGGCGTGGAAGTTTGGAGAGTGGGGTGCCAGCTCAGGTGTTGCTTCGTCATCTGACCGTGGTTCAAAATTACGAGGTATTGTCCTCGGATCTTTCCCTTAAGGGACTGATCCCGGACCGTCGTCAATAGCCCGTTGTGTTGCTCTAGTACGACGTTAACTAAAAAATTACCAAATTACCCCTAAGTGAAAGATCCGGGGACAACACCTCGTAATTTTGAACCACGGTCAGATGATGAGGCAACAACTGAGCTGGCACCCCACTCTCCAAACTTCCACACCAACCCAACGTGAGTACTTTCGGCCACGACAGATTTAAGGTGCACCAGCCGCCTCTACACCATACGTTTACAAACACTCATGCCCGGATTCGAACCAGGAACCTTTCGATCTAGAGGCTAACACCTTAACCACTATCCCTCTTGGTCGGCCAAGCTTGCATAATACAATTCAATACTCCGGAATGCAAACACAACGGGATATTGGCAACGGTCCGGGATCGAATTCGAGGACAACCACAGATCTTTCTCGTTGGGATTGATCCCGGATTGTCGTCAATAGCCCGTTGCGTTGCTTCAGTACGACGTTGATTAAAATACCTACCGAGGAAAACAACATAATTTTTAACCACGGTCAGATGACGATGATGACACCTGAGCTTCCTTTCGGAACAAAACCCAGATTGAACTTAAAAAATGTCGCAACCCTGCAGAATAGTAGGTTTTTAGGTATTTTAATTAAAGTCGTACTGGAGCAACACAACGGGCTATTGAATGCGGCCTGTGTTCAATAACCCAAGGGAAACATCCGAGGATAACACCAGTCAGAAGACGAGGCAACACCTGAACTGGCACCCCACTCTCCTTACTTCCACACCATGCCAAATGATTCTGCATAATAGAGAACATTCTTAGTTTTCTAACGAACCAATACAAGGGCGTGACTGTCTCATTTTAAGCGATGTTTAGTACGAACCGGACAACTTCCTTTTCCAATCTCGTCATCTAACCGTGGTTAAAAATTATATGGTGTCCCCGATCGTTCCCTTCGGGTATAATCCTGTACCGTCACCAATACCCATTAAGTTGCTACAGTGTGACGACAATTAAAATACCTACCTGCCTTAATTGCCACAAAACCTGTCATTTTTCTTTTAATTTTTTATTTTTAAGTAATGTAGGTTGGTAATTGCATTTACGTTGTATTTGGGTAACTCAATGGACTATTGGAGGCGGTTCAGTAGGTACACTGCTGGCCACCGTAAATGCAACACCCTGAAGGAAGCATGCAAATAATATGAAATTTACAACATGCATTAACGGAGGTGAGATATACAAATGATTAGAATTTCAGCGCAGGCGCACATCACGCTCGCCTGTGGCGCCACTTTAAAGCGCTATTTACGGCTTGGAGATTTCGACGATTTCAAGTACGGCAATTGTGGTTTTAAAAAAAAACCGATCAATTATGCCTCGTAGAAAACAGCGATCATCTTTTGATTAAGTATCCGAGTTTGACAGAGGAAGGATAGTGGCCTACCGACATTGTGGATTATCTTTCAAGGAAATCGGTAGTCGTGTTGAACGAAACCAAACAACTGTAATGCGGATATGTGATCGTTGGATGCAGGAGGGTACGACGGACCGACGTGTTCGATCGCATCCACCTCAGTGCACCACTTCACGTGATGACAGGCAAATTGTGCGTATGGCAGTGACGGATCGCTCAGCCACATCACGAAACATAGCACAGCACATTCAGTCTGTAACGCATCATCCAGTGTCTGTGCGTACCATTCGACGCCGTTTACAGCAGAGTGATCTGTCCGCAAGACGTCCATTGATTCGTCTACAATTGACACAGAACCATAGACGTCTCCGCCGCCAATGGTGCGATGAAAGAAGGATGTGGACGGCAGAATGGAATGAAATTGTCCTTACTGACGAGTCACGCTTCTGTCTGCAACACCGCGATGGTCGGATTCGAGTCTGGAGACACCGTGGAGAGAGGATGCTGAACAGCTGCGTTATGCACCGCCACACTGGTCCTGCACCGGGTATTATGGTATGGGCGGTATTGGATATCACTCTCGCACTCACGACAGATTTAACGTGCACCAGTCCCCTTTGTACACGACGGCCTTTGGTTGGATTTGAACTCGCTAGCATCCGGTTGCTAATCCGATGCTATTCCAACCGGGATGCTAGAATGGATGGATGGGGCATGGATGTTTGTAAGCGTATGGTGTAGATGCGGAAGTTTGGAGAGTGGGGTGCCTGCTCAGATGTTGCTTCGTCATCTGACCGAGGTTCAAAATTACGAGGTGTTGTCCTTGGATCTTTCCCATAAGGGACTGATCCCGGACCGTCGTCAATAGCCCGTTGTGTTGCTCTGGTACGACGTTAGCATCGAAAAGCTAAAAGTGTGAGAAATAAAATGGATGAGCTCAGAGGAATTGCACAAGCAGAGGATATAGATATCATTGGGATAACTGAAAGTTGGGCAAGCAGTGAAGCTGCACAAATTTTAGAATTGAGTGGATTCACAATGTTTAGGGAGGACAGAGTGAATAGGAAAGGGGGTGGGGTTTTGATTTATGTGAGAGAATTCTTAAACTGTACGGAAATAAAGTTAAATAGTAAAACTGAGGGTATAGAATCAGTCTGGGTGAAACTGAATACAGACAAAGGCAAAGGACTAATTCTGGGTAATATATATAGACCTCCTGTTTGTAGTGAAGAGCAGGAAAAGGGTATGTGCAATCTGATAAACGAAACATGTCAAAAAGGAGAATTAATTTTAATGGATGACTATAATTATCCAAATATTGACTAGACAGACAATCTAGCTACAAATGCGAAAGGTGCAGAATTTTTGAAAGTGATACAAGATTGTTTTTTAAACCAGATGGTGTATGAGGATACTAGGGACAATGCAATATTGGATTTAATTTTCAGCAATGTTGAGGATAGAATGCAGGATTTGGTTATAGGTGAGCCACTGGGAGAAATTGATCATAGAAGTATCAGATTAAGTATAAATTTTCAGTCAGCATACACAATCAATAGTAGGATAATTCCAAATTTCAGAAAGGTAAATTTTCATATGATAAAGGTAGAGTTAAAGGAGACATTCGAAGAGGAATTATTAGCACCGCATCATTTTGAACAATAGGAGGAATTCAAGAATAAGTTAGACAGGGTGTTAAAAAAACATGTAACGTTCAGGACAAAAGGAAAATCTAGAAACTTGCTCCCTATGTGGTTTTCAGGCGAAACACACAAAGCTTTAAAATTGAAACAAAGAGATATAAAAGCACTGGTAACGACAGGGACAAGAAGGAATATCTGAAAGCCAGAAATGAGTTTAAAACTATTAGTCGGAAGCAAAAGGTTTCCTTGGAGGAAAAACTAGCAAGGGAAATAAATATAAACCCAAAAGAATTTTTTGCATATGCAAGTGGTAAAAATAAATGTAGTACTACACTGGGCCCGTTGGAGGGGAGGGGAGGTGAATTAATTCAAGACGAGGTGGGAATGGCAAACGTGTTAAATGACTTTTTTCTGGGGGTTTTCAATGGTAACTATAATTTAAAAAAGGATCCCAAGGATGGAGCCTTTGCAGGGGGTATAATTAAAGAATGCAAATTTAACAGGGAAGAAATAGTACATCAGTTGAAAAGAATTAAACCATCTAAAGTACCAGGGCCAGACGATATTTATCCGAGAGTACTAGTGGAATGCGCGGAAGAATTGGGGGACGTAATTCACATCATATTTAATTCAATATATAGCACGGGTTGGGTACCAATGGATTGGAAGTTGGCCAACATAACTCCAATTTTCAAAAAGGGAATACAAAGTGATCCGGGCAACTATAGACCAGTAAGTCTAACATCAGTAATTTGCAAAATATTTGAATCTCTGTTAAAAAAGCATATAATGTTATACTTGGAGGAGGTGGGACTGTTATCAGATAATCAGTATGGGTTTAGGAAGGGCAAATCCTGCTCTACAAACCTTTTGAAGTTCTACGAAAAAATTACGGAGGAGCTGGATAATAAGAGCAGTGTAGATATCATCAGGGCTGTAGTGGAGGGTATACGCCGTATACCCTCTGGTTTACCCAGAAAATTTCGTATACCCTCTGCTTTTTCTTAAAAACTACGTGCATCACTTTGCTTTTCCTAGGAAACATAGATAGCTAAAGAAGCAAATGAAAAGTTTCTATTTCAAAATATCACCTCGGTACATAATTCCAAAATCGTATCTATTAATAAAAAGCAATTCATTCAAAGTATTGTTGACAGAATGAAATCCAGAGTTTGATCTGATGTTAATGAAGAAAATTTTCATCTTTTGAAGGATATATCCATGCTTTATCCAGAAAATATAAATAATAAGGACATTCGCCATGGAGAAAAGGAGGTGAAAAGGATCTGTCAACTTTTTTTGGTATAGGTGAAATGTGCACTATTCAGTGTTTGAGAAACCAATAAAAACGCCCAATTGTTTCAGAAAATTTAAACCCTCTTTTAAGAACAATTGAAATATTACCATTTTCCACGGCCGAGTGCGAGCACGGGTTTAGTTTAATGAATAACGAGTGTAACATATTTGATATCATCTTTATTGATTTCAAACATCTCCAAATGTTTATTAATGCAAATGGACCACCTATAGAACACTTTCAACCGGAAAAAAAATTTGTAATTTCTTGGTTAGCCAACCAGTGCTGTCCAGTAGACAATAGATCAACAGTATGCGCTTCAAAAAGACACAGAGACGGATTTCTCTTGTCAAGCAGTTTAGAAAATATTTCAATGGAAATAATAGAGGTAAACCCCTTAAACTTTGTTTATAAAAAAAAATTACATCCTACTTTTTATGTGTTTAAATATTTTTCTCTTAATATTTCCTGTAAGTATTTTAAATCATAGTTAAATATTAATATAGTGATGTTTTCAAATTTGAGTATTACTCAATGCTAGTCTGCACATTTTGCTTTGCATAAACACAGTAAACTCACAATAACTCGAACCTTGTGAACACAAATTTCTGCTTAGGAAGTTTCTTCAAAGTTCCACAGTTCCTCTCTTGTAATATAAAATTAATATAGGCATTTTCTCTCTCGATAATTTGAACTTGAATTAATTCGAACATATTCCTTGGTCCTTTGAGTATACTCCATGGGCGCTCGGAGGAGTTGCACCCCACCCTCCCTGGAAAGTGTAAGTAGTAAGTACATGTTTCGACTTCCCATGGTATACCCTCTGTTTTTTTTACGACTACAGCACTGGATATCATGTACATAGATTTTCAAAGGGCTTTTGATAAATTACCTCATGAGGCATTACTGTTTAAATTGGAAAGGATGTGGATTCAGGGGAAAACATTGATATGGATAAAGAATTGGTTATTGGGTAGAAAGCAGAGAGTGCAGGTAAAAGGAAATTATTCACAGTGGACAGAAGTTGTAAGTGGGGTGTCTCAGGGATCAGTTTTGGGACCAATTTTATTTATAATTTTCATAGATGATATAGGTCAGGGGATTAAGAATAGAATCAGTATATTTGCAGATGACTTAAAAATATGGTGGACGGTGGATACCAAGTTACAGATAGAGAATTTACAAGGGGATTTTGATAAGATATCCGAATAGACTGTAAAATGGGGTATGCCATTTAATGTAGGGAAGTGTCAAGTTCTGCATACGGGTTACAGGAACAGGGGAGCCGAGTACTGTCTGCAGGGAGTAAAGGTAAAGGAGGGAGAAACAGTCAATGATCTTGGGGTGATAATGTACAGGGATTTTAAAATGGGTCACCAATGTTCAGCTGCGGGTAAAAAGGCTAATAGGTTTTGGGGTATATTAAAAAAACTGTAACTTCAAGGGATAAGAATATAATCTTGCCATTATATAAGGGTTTAGTAAGACCACATCTAGAATATGCTGTACAATTCTGGGCTCCATATATGAGAAAGGACATAGAATCAATTGAAAGGGTTCAGCACAGAGCTACAAAAATAATAAAGGGGGTAGCAAATTTCGACTATAATGAACGTTTAAGTAAGCTAAACGTGTATACACTGGAAAGAAGAAGAAGGAGGGGGGATTTGATTCAGCTTATCAAGTTGGTAAAACAAGTTGACACAGAGTGCTTAAATTTCAATAGGGATAACAGAACAAGGGGACATGGGTATAAATTGAATAAGACACATTTTAATCGGGATTTAAGAAAAAACTACTACTTTAATAGGGTAATAGACAGTTGAAACGCGTTGCCAGAAAATATAGTTAATTCAAAGGGAGTGTACGAATTTAAGATACAATTGGATAGTCAGTGGGAATTGAGGAATTCATAAACAAAGGACCAGCCTTGTTGGGCTTGAGCCTGTAGCTGGTCGTCAATATTTGTATTTGTATTACCATTATTTTTCATCAAATCCGCCTGAAATTGAGTGTAGTATCCAAATTTGTGATAAAAGATAGGGGTTCGTATTGAAAATAGCGGAGCAAGCACCCAATTTAATATGAAGTTGACCCCTTAGACAAATTTTAAATATTGGTATTTGTAGAAAACATTCATCCCTATCGATTGCTACCTTCCATTTTGTTCTGTGATGTAAATTGTGCAATTGCGATCTGGTGAGTCGTTTTTTTTTTACAGGTGTACATAGATGGTATTCAGAAAATTACTCCAATATATTTTGCTTGCAGTAGACCTAACTATGCTCGCTGGATGACTGTTTACATTCTGAGCTTGCAAAATACTGACTCAGTGTGCCCTGTTGCAAAACCGATCCTTTCTCAAGGTGGTCTGTCCATAAAACGCTCTGAAACATCTTTTCTTCGAGTTCCAGTTAACATGCTCTTGAACAATCTGTGAACGCTGACGAAGCCTCAAGACCTACTGGTATTACAGCGTTTGCCAACTATGATTCAGCTAGGTCTAGGTGGATGAAAACTAGATCATTGAGGAGCAAAATAGTAACAAGTTTGTTGATAGGCAGTGGCGTATAAACAGGAAGGCAGACTTTAAACAGGACCTTCAAGAGAGTCTGATCGAAAAAGACAACACAGATGTTGATGGTGTAATATCTTCACTCATGAGCTTTTCAGATCCTTTTGAAGAAATGGACAGAGAAACTCCGTTTAGAAGCATATCCAATGGACATGCTGTGGACGATGAAGTTAGTAAAGATCTCCTAAGTACATAATTCAAAGGCACATAGGCGTTTGAAAAAATTAAGACGTTATATGTTAGTGTTTCAAGAAATGTTGAACTTACAATACCAAGAAAAATTGTTATGAACTGTTATTCTCTGTGTACTCCTAAAACTATCCAAGTATCAGATAAAAAACTCTTATGTCGTAAACTGCACATGTAATCTTTCTGCAAGACCTCAATATTATCTCTGAACAGAAGTGTGACATGAGGGATGTTTAGGGAACTTATCCTCTTACACCAGTTCCCCTAGCTCTTGGACAAACAGATGGCTCCATGAATAAAACATGCAAATCGAAACTAATGCATAAGTTGGAAGAGCTTCAAAAAGAAGAAATTATATCTGTTCCAACTACTGTAGACACAATAGCATTTGATGCCATGTTAATCCTACACTCAATTCAATTCCCGGATAAACACATGGAGTTCTTGCCAGCAACTTACAAGTACTTATGCATAGGAGCCAACATGGATGCAAATGAGGTGAAACAACTTGCCTGCCAACACAATGAAGTAGATAAAAGGATGAATTACACACACGTCTCAAAATGATTGAGAGAAAAATGTTTTGGTGCGAGCAAACGAATAAGATATTTTTGTGTTAATGATCTATAACCAAAAGAACTTAACGAATGCACAATTAATGCTTGAATGTGGTGTCTCTTTACACAAACAACTCTAGAAGATATATTAACACCTCAAAAAAAGCAAGAGAAATAAAAAGTAAAATAACTGACGGCCTGCCAGTCTTTCATGCCTTCACTGGTTCAGATTACTCTGCTGCTTTTACAGACAAGGTAAAATCAAATCAGTTAACATTCTCACAAAAACATGGCTCATAAAAAGACACGTACAATACAATGGACGATATATATATATATATATATATATATATATATATATATATATATATATATATATTTGTTATTTTATTTGTTTGTTATTTAGTCTTTGTCATTATAATAGATTACAAGTCCATACTAATACATCAGAGAGGTCAGTCTTAACTCTCAACATCTCTGCCACAGCGGGCTGGTCATGCAGTTCTTGGCTTCAAGAGTAAGGCAAAAACCGCCATTTACTACCTCATTATGCATCCAAAGCCCATGTTTATGGCCTTTTTCAAATCCCCACAATCTTAAACATTTTAAAATTTTCGTATTTTTTAAATTTTATTAACGGTTTAAGAGTTGGGCTTTAAACATTCATTATTAAACAAAAAACTCATAAAATGTACGTTTCACAAGCTAAATATCAGGAAAACTATTACACTTACAAAATATATTGTTATTGCATAAAACATTGTTTCAAGAGTAAGGCTTCAAGAGTAAGGCAAAAACCGCCATTTACTACCTCATTATGCATCCAAAGCCCATGTTTATGGCCTTTTTCAAATCCCCACAATCTTAAACATTTTAAAATTTTCGTATTTTTTAAATTTTATTAACGGTTTAAGAGTTGGGCTTTAAACATTCATTATTAAACAAAAAACTCATAAAATGTACGTTTCAAGCTAAAAATATCAGGAAAACTATTACACTTACAAAATATATTGTTATTGCATAAAACATTGTTTTTTTCATTGCGAGCAATTTAAAAAAATGAACAAAGCTCTACGACGCTTCGTTGCTGAACTAGATTCGTTTAAGTAAAGTGTCACACGTCGGCGCAGCAGCCATATTAATGACGTCATTGCTCGGACACCTACCACTCGCCAACCTCAAGAAAAACCTTTATGAGGACTGTAGGTTATGGGTAATCAAAGGAAGAGAACATGACAAAGTTTATGTGAATATTTTTAATACAAACTGAGCGTAACACCAGTTTACATCACTTTCAATATTAAAATTATGAAAATAATTATGATAATGTGTGTGTGCTCTTGCAAAAACAAATTATTTTGACTTACATTTGGCTTTACATTTTGAATCATCCTACCGAAAGGAAGTTTCCACGTTGACGTGGTGTGGAAATTTTTGAGAGTGGGGTTCCACCTCAGGCGTGACTTCGTCATCTGACCGTGGTTCAAAATTACGTGGTGTGGTCGTCGGGTCTTTCTCTTCGGGTTTAATCCCATACTTTCGCAAATGGTCCGTTGCGTTTCTCCAGTACGACGTTAATTAAAATACTTGCCAACATACAGCCATGAAATACTACCAAATAACATCTTCCGATTGGAGAATATTTGGAAAAATTATGAATGTTAACCGTCGTACATTATCATAAAAATAGATTTAGAGGGATTTTGCAAAACGACCTTGCAACATTAAAGATCTTTCGAACTAATAGAGAAAAATCTTCTTTTTATAGAAAAGTGCAAAAATATTGAATATTATATTTATTATAGTAAATTTTACTGCTAGAAGAAATGGTGAGTTTTCACCATCTTCTAAAGTCTTTCTGTATCAATTAGTGTAAAAAATATAAAGGTTGCGATTCAAATTTTTTTACAATGGGAATACCAATTACCCATTAAAAATTAACTTCAAAAGAAGGTAGGAAGTAAATTACGTCGCACTGGAGCAACACAACGGGCCATTGGTAACTCTCCGGTATCAATCCCGAAGGGAAAGATCTGAGAACAAAGCCTCGTAGATTTCAACCACGGTTAGATGACGAGAATAAAACCTGAATTACTCGCTCTCCAAACTTCCGCACCACGCCAACGAGAGGACATTTGAAGCCACGACAGATTTAAAGTGCACCATCCCCTTTAACTGGACCGAATTTTGATCTCGAAACCCTTCGGTTTCTAATCCGCTACACCACCATTTGGTCTATCGTCTTAGAAATAAACAGTGCATTTATTTTGTAGAGCTCTTAGTAGTATCCAAGAAATATTTCAGCGTTCTAGGATGATTATTTGGGAAGGCATGAATTTTGAAGGGGGCTAATTTAACATTAGGTGCTTAGAATTTTGCATTCTAATTGTCTCCGGAAGGTTCCAAGAACAATGCCTCTTACTTTTGATCCACGGTCAGATGACAAAAACAAAATCCCACTCTCCACACTTCCAGACCACCCCAACGTGAGGACATTTGATGCCACGACAGATTTAAAGTGCACCATCCCCTTTGGTTGGATCAATTTTTGATCTCGCAACTGTCCCGTTTCTAATCCGCTAGTCCAGCATTTGGACTATCGTCTTTGAAACAAACAGTGCATTTATTTTGTAGAGCTCTTAGTAGTAACGAAAAAATATTTCAGCGTTCTAGGAAGATTGTTTACGAAGTCATCAAATAGGAAGAGAGCTATTTTAACATTAGATGCACAGAGTTTTACATTCTCATTATCCATTGAAGGTTCCAAGGACAATGCCTATTAATTTTTATTCACGGTCAGATGACAAGAACAAAATCTCAGTTGGAATCCCACTCTCCATACTTCCACACCACGCAAACGTGAGGACATTTGACGCCAAGACAGATTTAAAGTGCACCATCCCCTTTGGTTGGATCAATTTTTGATCTCGCAACTGTCCCGTTTCTAATCCGCTAGTCCAGCATTTGGACTATCGTCTTTGAAACAAACAGTGCATTTATTTTGTATGGCTCTTAGTAGTAACGAAAAAATATTTCAGCGTTCTAAGAAGATTACTTGGGAAGGCATTAATTAGGAAGGGGGCTAATTTAACATTAGCTGCTCAGAAATTTACATTCTAATTGTCTATGGAATGTTACAAGGACAATGTCTCTTAATTTTGATCCACGGTCAGATGACAAGAACAAAATCTCAGTTGGAATCCCACTCTACATACTTCCACACCACGCAAACGTGAGGACATTTGATGCCACGACAGATTTAAAGTACACCATCCCCTTTGGTTGGACCAATTTTTGATCTCGCAATTGTCCCGTTTCTAATCCGCTAATGCAGCATTTGGACTATCGTCTTTGAAATAAACAGTGCATTTATTTTGTATGGCTCTTAGTAGTAACGAAAAAATATTTCAGCGTTCTAAGAAGATTACTTGGGAAGGCATTAATTAGGAAGGGGGCTAATTTAACATTAGCTGCTCAGAAATTTACATTATAATTGTCTATGGAAGGTTCCAAGGACAATGCCTCTTAATTTTTATCCACGGTCAGATGACAACAACAACATCTTAGTTGGCATCCAACTCTCCAAACTTCCACACCACGCCAACTTGAGGACATTTGATGTCACGACAGATTTAAAGTGCACCATCCCCTTTGGCTGGACCGATTTTTGATATCGCAACCCTCTGGTTTCCAATCCGCTACTCCACCATTTGGTATACCGTCTTTGAAATAAACAGTGCATTAATTTTCTAGGGCTTTTAGTAGTACCGAAAAAATATTTCAGCGTTCTATTAAGATTATTTACGAATTCATCAATTAGAAAGAGGGTTAATTTAACACTAGACGCTTAGAATTTTACATTCTCATTATGCATTGAAAGTTCCAAGGACAATACCTCTTAATTTTGATCCACGGTCAGATGACAAGAACAACATCTTAGTTGGCATCCCACTCTCCAAACCTGCACACCATTCCAACGAGAGGACATTTGATGTCAAGACAGATTTAAAGAGCACCGTTCCCTCTGGTTGGATCGAATTTTGATCTCGAAACACTTCGGATTGTAATCCGCTACTACACCATTTGGTCTACCAACTTTGAAATAAACATTGCATTTATTTTGTAGGGCTCTTAGTAATAACGAAAAAATATTTCAGCGTTCTAGGAAGATTATTTAAGAAGTCATCAATTAGGAAGAGAGCTATTTTAACATTAGATGCACAGAATTTTACATTCTCATTATTCATTGAAGGTTCAAAGGACAATGCCTCTGAATTTTTATCCACGGTCAGATGACAAGAACAACATCTTAGTCGGCATCCCACTCTCCAAACTTCCACACCACGCCAACGTGAGGACATTTGATGCCACGACAGATTTAAAGTGCACCATCCCCTTTGGTTGGCCCCATTTTTGATATCGCTACCCTCTGGTTTCTAATCCGCTACTCCACCATTTGGTCTACCGTCTTTGGAATAAACAGTGCATTTATTTTGTAGGGCTCTTAGTGGTAACGAAAAAATATTTCAGAGTTCTTGGAAGATTATTTGGGAAGGCATGAATAGGGAATTTAACATTAGATGCTTAGAATTTTACATTCTCATAATCCATGGAAGGTTCCAAGGACAATGCCTCTTAATTTTTTTTCACGGACAGGTGACGAGAAACATTTTTTAGTTGGCACTCTCAAACCTTTCACAACACTCCAACGAGATGACATTTTATGCTACGGCATATTTATCGTGTACCATCCCCCAGGTACACGGTGGTTTTGGGTTGGATAGAGTTTTGAACTTCCGAATCTCGATCCAACCAAACATTGCCATATACACAGTGGATGGTAAACGTTAAATCTTCAGTGGCACAAAATGTTCTCACGTCGACGTTTTCTAGAAGTTGGGAGAGTGGACTGTGACCGTGGTTCCAACACAATGGTGACCAAACATTATTCCGTCTGATCATCTCTACTATTATAAAAGGAAGTGTTTGTCTGTCTGTTTGCTTGCCTGTTTCTTACCGCAAAATCCGGATGATTCTATGGCACTTACAGCAATGAGATTTGGCACACAGTCGTCCAATTTTTTTGCAATTTTTGGGTCGCGGTGAAATTTTAAAATTCAATCTAGAAGATTTTTAAAAGAATTTAAAAGTTTTATTCTCTACGTGGTTCTTTTTCGGACGAAAGAAGAACAGCCAAAATCTTGACTTTTCTCCCCACGTGACTTTGGATCTATGCCAAGTTTTTTTCATCGCTTCGGAGAAGCTCAGAAGATTATTATTTTTTGTTTCCGCTTTGATTTTGCGCGGCGGAGGAGCCCTTCGCGTTAAAAAAAAAGAAACAGATTACATTTCCATTCCCATTCCATTTCCGCTTCCATTCTCATTTTCAATTAGAGCAAGAAATAAGAAAACATATTGAAATAAAAAACATATTGACTGGGGTTAAGTTTTTTTTCGTAAAATCGGAATCCGCTAAAGATAGATTAAAAATTTCAACTGATTTGAAATCTGCGGAAAATTTTACTTTAGATTAATACCTTCAAATATGATTTTCTTTAAATAATATTAATTTGAATATATCTTCACCGGATTTGAGAAATCTGCGGAAAATTTTACACCCGATAAAAACCTTACATCACGGCGTTGCCTGTGGTGTTGGTTTGCGAAGCAAACCAACACCACGTGCACGGGCAATGCCGGGCTAGTTTCTAATAAGGTTCAGCAGAGGGCGTCGAAAACACTTTTTGAAATCGTTAACTCAGTTGTAACCAAACTTTGCTCCGTCTGATATTTTCTAAAAGGGTGTATTAGGTTGGTCGAAAATTTGGCATAAGAAAATTATTTCAGAAGAACATAGACAGACTATTTCAAGATTTAATGTTTTAAATTCTTCACTCTATTTCTAGAAGCGGCTGGAACAAATGACTTGAAACTAGGTATTTCTGAGGTAATATTTTGATTATTCGATATCTGGTGTGTCCAAAATTGACGTTGCCATTGGAAATTTTGAGTTTTATGCAAATTTTCGTATGAAGATGACCCTTTATGCAAATTTTAGTATGAAGGTGTCCCTTTAAGCAAATTTTAGTATGAAGATGACCCTTTAAGCAAATTTTTTACATTTGAATTTATTGAGGATATTCTATATTTAATGGTACCTTCAAATTTGCTCAACTCTGAACGATTTGTAAATAAAGAGGGATGGTTCAAATTTTTTTTTCCTGCAGGAATACAAAAAAACTAGGTAAATAAACGCTGCCGGTTGAACTTTTCA
Source organism: Metellina segmentata (assembly GCA_947359465.1). NCBI lineage: Eukaryota > Metazoa > Arthropoda > Arachnida > Araneae > Tetragnathidae > Metellina > Metellina segmentata. Next base: position 17,006,716 of record OX375884.1, on the reverse strand, counting down.
ACTTCTCTTAGCATAATATAACTTGGAACTATCAGATGTAACAGGTTACCTCATTCCTAAGTCAAACCCAACTTACCCTTGCAAGAATCCACTACATACTACCACACAAGTGATTCATCAGCAGACCAGGGTATTTATCGCACGCAAGTGATGAAATTTTAGTTTTATAAAATTTAGTGATTGATCAAATTTAGTAGAAGATCCCAATATCAACCTCTCAGGACTTCCTTGCAAAAATCCCTTACAATACACCAATGCAGATTGGAGAACTGCGTATCGATCGCATGTAAGTGATAAAGTTTTAGTTTCATAAAATTTATCGATTGATGAAATTTAGAAGCAGTTTCCTTTAACTCCAAATTTCAACAACAGTTTACCCTTGCAAAAATCCTCTACATATCGCCACGCAAATGATACTTCAGCAGAACAGCATACTGATAGTACACAAGTGATAGAATTTATAGAGATCGACAACATTTAGTTCCCGATTCTTCAACCAACGATTGTAAAACTCCTTGCAAAAATCCCCTGCATTGCACCACGCAAGATTCTTCACCAGGCTGATTCTTCACCAGAACACCGCATTGATTGCATGCAATGGTAAAAATTTTACAGCTGTGTCATAAAGCATTTAGTTCGGTTACTGCCTATTTCAAAGAAATGGAAAATGATCTTCAATGAGATCCCGCTGTTTAATCGATTTCCCGTTGCTAAACAAAATGGACGCAGGGAGTGGGGTTTCCTTTAAAACCTTTACATAATATGCAGCACGCGAAAGAATGAATAATTCATTGCGTTAAATTTTTTTAAATAGATGGAAAATACACCAGTTCCCTCCAATTATTCGATATGAATTATCGATCCGACAAACAGGCTTTTAGAAGAAAGAACACAGTTTTATTCCGTTCCGTCTTGTCCGAATTCAAAATTTTATGCTGAAACTCACTCTATACAAATACACTCTATACATGAGACCGAGAAGAAATTCCAGATTACCTGCCAGATTGGAGGATTACTATGTGTATGAGGTAGCTGTAAACACGTTCGAGTCTAACATTTGAAGACATCGTAAAATTAGCTCCTGAACAGCAAGCTCCATGGAGGAAAGTCATGGATGATGAGATGGAGTCCTTACGAAAAAACAAAGTATGTGAACTTGTTTAACTACCAGATCCTGCAAATGAGTCCTGCACATCAAAAGGAATGATGTGATTAAAGCAAGATTGGTGGCTCGTGGTTTCGAGCAGAAACCTGGCATCAACTAACTTGATACCTACGCTGCTGTCAATCAGTATGGCATCACTGCAACTTGCTTTTGTCATTGGTCTCCGTAGGGAAATGAAGATCTATGCTCTAGTTGTTAAGACTTCGTTTTTGAATAGTAAACTCAATGAAACCTTATTTATGGAACAACCCATGGGTTACGACGACAACAACAGTCGTGTTTGCAAACTTTCAAAAAGTCTTAATGGACTGAAACAGGCACAGTGACAGTGGTACAAAAGTTTCACCGATTTTGTACTCCATCTCAAGTTTTAGCAGCTAAATTATGAATCGTGTCGTGTATGTTCGTCAGAAGATCCGGTGAACACAGTGAAATTTTTATAGTGCTATATGTTAATGACTTACTGATTGCTTGTTCCAATGAATCAGTGGTCATGGTGGTGATACAACTTCTAAGAGATCAGTTCGAAATGTTCAAGGCTGAAGTTGTGAAAGATTTTCTGGGCATATGTATTACGTTTTCTTACCAACAACTTTGCTTAGAGCAAAAGGCCTATGTTGAGAAAATTTTAAACAAATGCAAAATGTAGGGGGAGGGGATGTCAGTGTAAACCAGCCGACACTCTAGTGCCTAAAGCAGCACCATCATGTTTCGTGCAAGGTGAAACTTTCCATGGGCACAATAGGGAACTTGTAGTTGAATTATTGTACCTGTCCATGACAACACGTCCATATATTTTATATTCTGTGATATTTTACATATTTACTGTCTGAGCCAAATTCAAGAGCAGTCAACAGAAGCTGTCTGGACTGGTCTGAAAAGAGTTTTAAGATACCTGAAAGGGACTCTAGAACTTAATCTGGTGTTTCCTATTTCTAGCAGTGATCTTACTATTAATATCTATGTTGATGCAGATTGGGGGGCTGATGAACATGATAGAAAATCTCTATCAGGGTATATAATTTTTTTTTAAATGATTGTCCTGTGACTTTGTGTGTGAAAAAGCAGACATCCATTGCATTATCTTCAACTGAGGCAGAAATTTTGGCTTTGGCTTTGGCTAAAGCTATGCAGGATGTATTTGTGCTACACAACATAACAAAAAATATATTAGGTTGGGAAAGTTTTAAGATTACTGTCTATGAGGATAATCAGTCAGCCATTAAGGCCGTATTAAATGAAAATAATCTGTGCCAGATTAAAACACTTAGATGTTAAATTGAAGTACAGTGCGTATCGAAATGATAGGTCTACTAGTAAAATCGAAAGTTATGTTGGTAAAAAAAGTTTTACTGTGTACAAAGTACTATTTTATAAACTACGTTAGTTCATAAAATGAAAAAATTATGCATAAATAATATACAAATCATAGGAATTATACGGAAGATAAAAATTATGTGAAACAGCTGTTTCAAAAAGATAGGTCCACTGAACCAAACATCGAATTAGTCTTCAACTAATACGAAATTTTCCCACCGTTTTTCAGAATAAGCTCATAAATTCTATTCGGCATAGTTTCTACAAGTTTTTGTAAAGAGTTTGTCTCGATTTTTGCCCAATCGGAGGAAATAGCGTTTTTTAAGTCTGTAGTACAGTTGTACAGCCTTCCGCCTGCATACATTTATCTTGTGAGTATGGCCCATGTGTTTTCTACCGGATTCAGGTCGAGGCTGCAAGGTGATCAATCGATAATATGTACATCATTATCCAGAAACCATTCAAAAGTGGACTTTGCAGTATGCACAGGAGCATTTACCTGTTGGAACATAAAGAACGGGCCTCCGATGTGCTCTGATTGTGGAAGAAAATATTGTTCAAGCAGCTGTTGGTAGGCTGCAGCATTCAAACGATTGTCTACAAATGCTATATCAGTTTTTCCTGCACGTCCAAATCTGGCCCATACCATAATGGAACCACCTCCAGCTTGCCTCTTCGAGAATATCTCTCTATCGGTACGCAGATCGTGCCAGTAATACTGCCAGCCATCTGAACCATCCAGGTTGAATTTTTTTTCATCACTGAATGTCACTCGATGTCAGTCTTCTTTCCAAGACATCACTTCCTGTGCAAATTTCAATCACTTTTTTTTGTGCTCTTTAGTTAATTTCGGGGCCGCTTTCCTCTTCCAGCAAACTAAATTGTCGAACTTCTTTACCACTCTGTGGGCCGTAGATTTTGATTTTCGAGGGTTTTGTTGCCTGCAACGTGGATAAGCTCGTATTTTCAGATTTTAAATCCTTTACGATACTCCTTCTTTGTCGAGGTGTCACTTTTGATGGCCGCCCAGATGTTTTTTTAGTGCCATAAGCATTTCCAAGTCGCACAAAATTGTTTACAGCATTATGCGATCTGTTTAAAAGTTTACTTATGTCTCTTTTCGATTTTCCACACTTCTTAAATACATCAATTTCCCCCTGCTCAATCAGCGGAAGACTGCAATGACGAACCATTTCATTTGATTGCAATGTGATGTTCAAATCTGTTTAAATACCTCCACAGCAGCCAGCGTAATCAATCAGTAAGACTAAACTGTGATATTTATGCAAATTTTGTGGAAATAAACGTTTTGGTGCAAAGATTTATAAAAGTGGACCTATATTTTCGAAACGATCTCAAAATGAAAATTTGCGTAAAATAAAAATGAATTATTAATTTTTAACAAATTGCTTCCTAAATAGTTATAACGATTATTGTATAATTATCTCCACCAAAAAAGTGATTCTTATTCTAAATTAAGAGTCGAAACTTTGAAAAATGCGGGTGGACCTATCATTTCGATACACACTGTATGTTCATGACATTGTAAAATTGTTAAACATTTATATTGTATATGTTGCAACTAAATACAAAATTACTGATTTGTTTACAAAATCTTTATGCAAACCTAGACTGAATTAAGACAAAAATGTATGTTAATGTGATTAAGGGAGGGTGTTGAGAATAATTACTAACTGTAACTCATATCTTTGCTTAGCAATCTGGCAACCATTGTTCCAATTGTTTACTTCTGCTGTGTCGCAGGTTGCTGTTTGTATTCTTATTCATGACTTGTTGTCATGATTTTATCTGTCAGAGTTGTTTGGAAAAGCAATGACTGGTGCGTCAGATTGGGATGGCCGAAGAATTCGCCCATCGGATAATATGACTTGTTAAAGGGGTGACTACGAAGAGTGCCAGTACTGTGACTAATAGTCTATTGCACCGAGACCCCTGCTGATCCACTAGAGACCTATTGCCGAAATAAATTTCATCAAGTACCTGATTGGAATGGTTGACAGTTCCAAGGGTTTAATCTGTCTTTAGAATAAAAAAAAACTATTTTAATTGTGATTTTTGTAAATTTTTTAAAACCTATGGAAAATTTTATTTAAATGAAATTATTTCATCAATAACCGTCCCTCTTAACTTAGTAAGAACTGTTCATTTCTCTGCCAATATTCAATGTGCCCTTTTTTCTTCTTATATAACATTTCTAACAATATTGATTTTTTAACAGAAGTTTCGCGAAGTAATTCATTTTGAGATGAAATCAAAATTACATAAATCTGAATCAGTTCTTAGAATTACATACCAAGTAACTGTTTATCAAGTTGTATTGTAATACAAGCATCAGCTTGATGTTAATATTGATTTTACTGGTTTGAGAGCTATAGATTATTCTATTGGCAATAATAAGTTTTAATAGCTCTAGATTTCTACGAGAGAAATGGAACAAGAACTTAAAATATGCACTTAATAAAATAAATTAAAATATTAGCTGCTGTATTAGCAGCTTAGCTAACATTTTTGACTGGAATCTTTTTCTAAAACAAACAATTTTCTGAAATGAAATCACAATATAACGAGAAAAAAATGGTACCAGTAAGTGTTTTATGTTTACAATTTTTTTTATGTTTACAAACTACCAAGGAGAACATTTAAAGGGGAAAATAGATTTTAGAATATTTGATTTGATAATGGATGCCTGTTTAGGTTTTAAAAAAGCCAAGTAGGCCACAAAAAGGAACGAACAAATTTGATAACTGTTTTGGCTACGTTAATAAAGCTGTAACTTTACCTCCCTTTTCACAAACGTTAGTCAGGGTAAATTTAAAGGGTAGATTAGGCTCCGATTTGTTCCTAGCAGAACCTTGCCAAGAGTTAAGATCTAACGATTATTGGGTTGCTCGATCTATGCATAAGAGTACAAACAGAGAAAATGTACCAGTTTTGATTTTAAATCCTTCAGATGAAATAATAGAGATTGGAAAGCATAAAAAGTTGATTTCATGTGAAAATTTGGTTCTTGCATATAATCAAGACGTATTTCATTTAGACTCGGACGAACACTACAGTGAGTGTAATGAGGCTGATTTAAAATGGACGGGAAAATTTAACTTAGAACACCTGGATGAGCAGACGAAGAACAAATTAATGGAACTGATCGAGAAAAATAAAAAGGAATTTGCGACTTCAGCTCAGGATCTTCCTGGATGTGACACTTTGTTACACAGAATAGATTTAACGGATAATATTCCTGTCAGACGAAGGCAGTATCGTGTACCTTATAATCTAAAAGACGAAATGACAGAACAAATAAATACTTTATTACAGGCCGGAATTTTGGAACCTTCAGAGTAAGCGCTTTTTCAGCACCAGTTCTATTGGTAAAAAATTCCTCTGACGAATTTAGATTAGTCACCGATTTTAGGGAATTAAACAAAAAGGTAGTTCCTGACTCTTATCCAATCCCGAATATTAATGAGGTGGTAGACGATTTGGAGGGAAGTCGATACTTTTCCACATTGGATTTAACGAGTGGATTTTTCCAACAGATGGTTCATCCCGAAGACAAACATAAATTAGCCGTAATTACTGAACAGGATTTTTCAGTTCACGCGCACACCTTTGGTTTAAGTACCAGTGCGAATTCTTTTCAGAGACTAATGAAAATAGCATTATCAGGTTTGGAAGTATTTAAAATAGGATGTTATACTGACGACATTATATATAATAGCAAGTAAGTGTATTCCTTCACATATAGATAAATTGAAAATGGTATTTGACAGATTGCTAGCTCATAAAATCTCAAACTTAAACCGCAAAAGTGCACTTTCTTAACTGAAGAAATAAAATATTTAGGTTTTACGATTACCAAAGGAAAGGTTTTCCGTGATCCCAAAAATGTGGAAGTTATTCAAAAGTAAGATTCCTTCATCACGTAAACAAGTGCGTAGCTTTTTGGGTTGCGTTAATTACTATCGAAAATTGATACTGAACATAAGCTCTTTTAACTTAACGAATTTAACCAAAGAGAAGGATAAGTTTATTTGGAATTCAGAGGCGGAGAAAGAATTTTTGGATTTGAAGGACCGTTTGGTGAATCAACCTTGTCTCAAGTTGCCTGATATGAAGGAAGATATTCATTTATTCACATATGCTAGTAACGTAGCCATTGGAGCGGTTTAGTGCCAGTTGGATAACAATGATTTTCCCAAACCCGTTGCTTATGCAAGTAGAAAATTAAAAGATGCCGAAGTTCGTTATTCAGTCACGGAAAGGGAAGCTTTGGCCGTGGTACACTTCACAAACTATTTCAAGCAATATCTCTTGGGAAGAAAATTCTTTATTTACACAGATCATGCCCCTTCAACGTCAACTTGGAAATTTAAAGACTCCTTTCACCGTGTAGCTCGTTGGTCGATGTCCTAGTCCCACTTTAATTACGAGATTAAATACATTAAAGGAAAATCGAATACTATTAGTGACTTTTTGTCCAGACCTTTGGGTAGAACGGATGGCGAAATTAATCCAACAATGTTTAACGAAGTTGCACAGGAGTGTCAAATAATCAGTCAAGAAATTGACATTGAACAGCTAGAACAAGTTCAATTAAGTGATTCAAAATGCCAAAATCTAAGAAATGATCTGCAGAAACAAAAAACAACCTACCCCAAATATGTAAAATTCTTTGATCAGAATGGTGTGTTGATGTGCACTGATTCCAAGGGAAATAAGGATAACATAAAACCAAAATTAGTTATTCCTCAGGAATTAATTCCTAAGGTATTTAAGTTATGCCATGATTCACCGATGGCTTGTCATCAGGGTATTAAGAAAACATTAATTCGAAACAGGAAATTATATTACTTCCTGGGAATGTATGCACAAACACTGAACTGTGTTAAATCTTGCCTCCATGGGTCGTGTCTAACAACAATCTGAATGTTCTGCGTAAAACTCCTGAACAACTGAACCCCATGACTGACACCTGATGTATGGAAATCTCAGAGCGTTTTCCCGAGACCTTTTGCCGAGGGTGAGTCAGTCCGTTCCGTTCTTCGGGTTTTGCCACCGGTCCCCATCTCCTTTCATCTGGACTATTATCTTGTGTGTAAGTCTTTATTTATGAACAGTGATTTTTCTGTATCTTGTTGGGGGGGCCCCTTTTATTAATCTGTTAATTTGCTTGTTAAACCACTTAATAAATTATCTTTAATACTTAAAAGAACTCGTTCAGTGCTTTATTGTTCACACGGAGGCAAGTCATTATATCAGGATTTTTTCACTATACGAGCTATATACTTATTTCAACATAACAATATGATTCCCGTCCATATAACTTTCGTTCATTTCAGAAACGAATTCAAAGCATCATAAACAAGGTCATTTTGACCAAACCTATTGACGAATATAAACCTACACCATGAAATGTAACTTATTACATGTATTTTTAATACATGTATCATTTCTAACTTATTAAAACTACATGTACCTATCATTTCTAACTTTTTCTTACTACGTGTATAATTTCTAACTTATTACATGTATTCACAGAGTGCATTTCGGTTCAGAGCTTTCGGTTTATTCTATAAAACGTGCGTGCACTTACCTGATTACTTAAAGCAATCGCCTGTTGAAGGCATTATCAATATCCCTTCTAGTGATATTCGGGTGAACACAGACGGAAGTAAAAACGAACATGAAGCGCAGGGACAGCGAAGATTTTATGATATCCAACATGATTAAAATCAAGAAAAGGAATCCAGACTTTTATTCCATCTTCCAATGTGAGATTACAGCTATCGACGAGGGAACGAATCTTCAGAACAAAAGAAACTTCAAGTCCCTTGGAAAACCTCTCCCACCCATAACTATAGATAGAGAAAGCATACCAGAGGTGTATTCTAGTTCTAGGGTGAGAGAGGGTTAGACTGGTCAGTTGACAGCTGAGGTTAATTTAATTTGGTTTAATGTTTCCCGATCTGTCGCAACAAATAATACGGAACAGGTCTCTCCTGGTTACTGCCTTATTTATCTGAAGTTGTTAAGGAAGGTTTGTATTTAAATACCATGCTTGTCTTGGACTTTTTGAAAATGAACTCAAGGACTTGGTTGGGAAGAGCTAACTTGCATAGAAGAGTAGGAGAAAATACAATAAGCAAATGATATTTACATCATATTCATTATAATGTATATTACACTTTATTCATCAGAATCCAATTGTCTATGCAGAGCATCTCTGGCTATAGTAAGGAGTCTCCTGGCTATAGACAGGAGTTGAAGAAGAAAAAGATATAGTTTAATATTTGGAAGGGAAAGACTCGAATTATTTTGTACCCAAACCACACATAAAATCAATCAGAAAAAGCAAAACAAAAATACGAACTTATATTTATATTCCTAATAAACTCACATATGTGTGCAATTATATATTTATCGGCAAAAAGAGTCACCCAAAACCTGTTAACAAAAAGCTTAATGTAGCAGAGCATGGACAGCGTTAATTCTCAAAGAAATTCTAGTTTCATTCTGTAAAATATCACTTGATCAAGGCCGTGAGAGGGATTTTCAGTGTAAACAAACGAACCAGACGAAAAGTGAAGATTTTTCTGCAGCTATCCGAATGCTCTCAAATGATACACAGCGAAGTTAGCTTAAAACGTAGCTCTTTCAGCGTTTAATCTAATTACTTTAACAAAGCAATTATATATAAATTCAGAATTCATTCTTTGGAATTCGTATTGATTCTGTGATTCTTATTAGTGATGTGTTGAAACTGTATTCGAAAAATAAGCCAAATGACGTCACGTTCGGGATACGGGCAGGAAACACATTCGCTGCAGAAACATTACCGACACTTACAATTAGCTTCATATACAAAGAAATTATACACAAGTATTTTAGACAAAAATATTACTGTTTTGTCTATAGTGTAAATGTTTCATCAAATTTCATGATCAAGATACTTTTGCAAATCGTTCAAGATATTCTTACAAAAAGACCAAAGAGGTCAGAGGTATTGTAAGCTGAAGCACAATTTGATGGTCATCAGTATGGGTCTGGTATATTGTATAATATAGTTGTGTTCAGTGCGATTCAAAATATTGCTACACACACGGCGATTGTCTTAATGCTGTACTTGACATATTAAGCAGTTAATATTTTCAATTCGAAAGTGTTCAAATCATGTAATAGTCGTGTGATAGGTCTTGTATACGTAAAACTCAACTTCAATAAAAGCCAAGACTAATAAATTTTCTGTTAGAAAAACGATTATTTTATACCTAATTTGTTAAATGAAAGACCGCGCTTATGTAGAAATAATTTCAAAGTTATATAACTTTAAATTTTATGATAAGTAATTTTACCTTCTGATTTTTTTTTTGGTGAATTGAATGCTACTTCCAAGACGTTGAATAATGTGAATTTAATCAAAATGCTCGCACTTTTTCTAACTTTTCATCTTGTAACTTCATTTTTATTTGTAATTTCATATTTCATCAACTAAAACTTCTCCGGAGTCAAATTCAATCGAACTATTCCCATCTAGGGAATTTAATTTTAATCTAAGCCATTCATATACTAAGAAATTATCTGAATGTTAATTCATATCGTAGCCTTACTGAATATTGCATGCAACTGTCTTTATTCCCGAAGTAAATTTCAATCGAATTCATTTCTGTACTAGGAAAACGAATTTCCATCTTAACCATTCTTATCCTGGAATATTATTTGAATCATAATTCATATTGTTGCGTCCGTATTAAGCACTAGTATTCTCTCATTCCCGAAGTGCAGTTCTATCGAGAATTCATTCTTTACTAGAAATTACCTTAATCCTAATTCATATCACTACCTGTACTGCACGTAACAATCTTTCATTCCTAATGTCAAGTTCAGTGGAATTCCTTTCAGTGTTAGAAAATCGGATTTCAATCGAAACCCTTCCTACATAAAGAAATTATTTGAATCTCACTTCAAATCGCTGTAAGAACTGAACATTGCTCGCAACTATATTTCATTCCTGATGGTAAGTTCAGTGGAATTCCTTTAGGTACTAGGAAATATCAAATTTCAATCAAAACCATTCATACACTAAGAAATCATTTGAATCCACTTCAAATCGCTGTCTGAAACGAACATTGCACGCAACTATCTTTAATTCCTGATGTCATGTTCAATGGAATCCTGAATATTGCTCTCAACTATATTTCATTGACATTACACGCAACTATCTTCAATTCCTGATTTCATGTTCAATGTAATCCCTTTTGGAACTAGAAAATAAAATTTCAATAAAAAATATTCCTACATTAAGAAATTATTTGAATCCCACTTCTTATCGCTGTCGGAAACGAACATTGCACGTAACTATCTCTCATTTCCTATATAAAGTTTAATCGAATTCGTTCTTGTATTTTAGGAAATCAAATTTCAATTTAAACCAATAATGAACTAGCAAATTGTTTAAATCCTAATTCATATCTCTGGATGTACTGAACAATGCACGCAACTATTTACTGTTAAAAAGCCAAGTTCAATCGATCCCGAACTGAATCAGCCCATTGTAACTACTAAATTGAATGAGAAGTAACGGGTGTTTTTCGAAAGTAAATATAACTTGAGCGTGGAAGATCAGAGAGAGCATAATGCGTCATCTCGTCGGCAACCTTCCCATCTGAGTTACAACTATTCATCTCAACTTTTCCTCCCATTTTAACATTATGTAATCTTTTAAACTTCCAGCATTCGTCATTATTTAAAGTAAGCTTAATACTATGTAACTTCGGTGGCAACCGCTTGAAGGATTGGGGGATTCGAGATGTTTGTTAGCGAAAAGTTCGCATTGGAGAAAGAATGAACCTATCCACCCCCGCTAGTAAGGTGAGATCAGAAGCTGCGGCTGTTTCCTATTTTGGTGCGTTTCGTCAGTAAAGCACCAATAGCTGAAATCTCTCTTCCTATTGACCAACTCTAGGGGAGGGAGTATTTTTGGATAGGGACTCGTTCCCACACCGGCACACTTCTCACCCAACTCGCAAACAGAGTGCAAGCAAAGAATGGCTAACCGCGGACCCTCTTTTGGCCTAAGTGCCCAAGTTGCTAATAAGGTAAGTCACTCACATGTTTTATTGTCCCTTCGCTGAATCTTCCCAATGTATTTGTAGTTTCCAAGCACAATGTATTTGCAGTTTTATGGTTATAATAAGCGTTACCTAAGCAGACCATGCAATGCAAATCAATTTTTCTACCTTCTGATAAAATGTTTTATGAAATTTATCTCGATGTTAGATTGTGGCTGCTTAATTTAAATGCGCTTAAAATGAGAGATATTTTTTAATTAAATGAAGAATACCATGCTTCTTGTTGCTTGTATTGAATCTTTGTGGATACTTCTTGCAATTTTATGGTTTTAATAAGTGATGCTCAAACAGACCATGGGACACAAAGCAATTTCTGGATATTGTTTCTATGTTTTGATGATATTTTATGAAATTTGTTTCGATATATTATACTGTGGATGTTTAACTTGAATGCACTTAAAAGAAACAATTTTAATAAAATTAAGAATTGCATAGTTGATGCTTTGCACCGAATCTTCGAGCAGTGTTCCCAACAACAACAATGTTTTTTGTTGCAGCTTTTACGGTTTTAATAAGTGGTGCCGAATCATATGATGAAATATAAGGAATTTATTAGCATGATGTTTGTATCCTGTTACCATTTTATGAAATTTTTTTCGATATTATGACTGCCATTCTAATTTAAATACGCTTAAGGGAAAAAACAACTTTAATGACACGAAGAATTGTATATGCATAACATTATCCCTTTAAAGACTTTTATATTGTGTTTAGCAAGTTTCTTCATAAATAATAACATCGTTTGATGAGTTGTAGCGATTTATGTATTTTACATCTCAAATTAAACACACCAAGAAAAGCCTCTGCTGAAATGTTGAATTAAAAGAGTCGACGTTTGGAATCCAGATCATTACAAAATGTTATTCAATTCTTTAAATTATCAAGCTTTTGATTACTTTTATGTACTTTTAAATAATTAAACGCAGAGCACTGGTTTTCGCATAATTTTAAAGGGGAGTTGGGTGGTATCTGTTTTTACACTGATATATTGTTCAATTAAAAAATACAAGAAAGGTTTTTCACCTATAATAAATTATATTCAATTATGAACTGAAATTTTGACCGTAGTTAATAAATAGGCTATCAATTATGAGCCTTCATTTGTGAAACTGTATACGATATTTCGTACTACGGAACTTTCAACTATCACTATTTAGATCAAAGAAAGGGTTGTTTTTTCAAAGTAGTTCTCAGATAAGATGTTATTGATTATAGTATATCATTACAAAGCATTAATTGCACAGATTCAATGTTAATATTTACAGTAAGATCAAAATTGCCTCCGATGAAAAATTATACTCTTAAAAAGTAGCAAGTAAAGTTCATGGTGATTGTAGAGCAGCCAATGAAAATTTCCAAGAGGCCTGTTGACGAATTTCATTAACAATATTTTTAAGCTAGATTCGGATTGGGATCTAAACAGTCGCTCATATTTGGCATCATTTTCATTTCGAATGTTTAACAATTCTCACTTAAAATAAAATTATTGCTTCTTTTTTATCTTATAAACACGGAAACATGCTTTCTTGTTGACATTTTTTATGTTGTGTAGCGGTTACGATTGTTTACAAACCAACTATTTTACACTTTATCCGTATTAAGAACTCAACAGCGATTTAAAACTCAATATTAGTGTAATATATATATATATATATATATATATATATATATATATATATATATATATATATATATATATATATAATATATATATATATATAATATATAATATATATATATATATATATATATATATATATATATATATAATATATATATATATATATATATATATATATAATATATATATATATATATATATATATATATATATATATAATATATATATATATATATATATATATATATATATATATATATATATATATATATATATATATATATATATATATATATATATATATATATATATATATATATATAATATATTATATATATATTCAATATATATATATATATATAAGATGATAAACAACTTTCACACAAAAGCGAACTGCCCTTTGTTAGCAGTATTATTTGCTTTACCAAAATATTTTTAAGATATCCAAAAGTTAGCGCTAAACATCAATTATCTTACCGTTTCAAGGTTTTTTAACATTAATTATATTTACAATAATTTAATCCTTAATGTCGATGCTTTTCGTAATATTTGATTCCCAAATAGCGTAGTATTGTGATCAACCAGTGGCGTCAACTTTGAGTCCCAAACTACTTCATATATATGTATGAACTCACACACAAAACAAACAGGTATGCATACATATTTATTTTCGAAAATATATCTTATTCATTCCAATGGAAATTTTTCACAATTCATTATCTTCAATAATATTGTGTTAGGGTTATTAAATAATGTAACTCTAATTCGTTAAGAATTACGATGGATGATTTCATAGCATCAAGAAATACCAAGTTCGGAATTGAGATAAGTTTGCTATGAACGAATTGTTTTCAATTATTTTCGTATTGAAAATAAATAAAGTTGAAAACATTGAAGTATTTTAGAATTTTTTCCGATTGGTTCTGAAAGATGCATAGGGTAATAATAAATTTAGCTGCTACGGTACTGTTTCTCAAGTTTGAAATATACTCTAACAAAAGAGTCGAAGCACCAAGAAAGAGTTGTCCGATTGCGATCAAAATTGGTGAACAGAAAATGTGTAGAATATACATAGAAAAACAAACGATTAAAATTTCAGAGCAATTTAATGATTTATTATTATGAGTTTGACCGTTACAGAGGGAGGAAGTCAATAAGGCGTTGGTCCACATCTGGCCGAGGATGCAAGCTGTCACCCGGCTTGGCATTGACTGAAAAAGTTGGAAATTGTCCTGCAGAATCTCTTGCCAAATTGTCTCCAACTGTCGCGCTAAATGATCAACATGTTGTTGTTGTTGTTGCACGCCCCTATTGGCCAGCAGTGCTAGACCAGGTCCATGACGTTATACACCCTCAAAAAATCCAACACCGTCAATGGATCCTCAGTCAAGTCCTGTTTGGACTTGACTGAGGATCCATTCCGATGGATACATGATGATCAACATTCCGGGATGGTTGCAATCGCCTTCTCATAACGTCCCAAATGCGCTCTATGGGAGAGAGATTTGGAGACCTAGCTGGCGATGAAGTGGGAAAGCTTGAAGACAATTCGTTGCAACACGTGTCGTGTACGGCCGGGCATTATCTTGCTGAGAGTAAGTCCGGGGTGTCGCAAAAGAAATGGTAACACAATCAGTCGTAGAATGTCGTCTACGTACCGCTGTGCTGTAAATGTGCCAGAAATGACTACCAAAGGGGTCCGGCTATCAAAGGAGATGGCACCCCAGACCATAACGTCTTGTTGTGGACATGTGTGGCGTGCGATAGAAAGGGCAGGATCCCCACACTGCCCTGGACGTCTCCAGAAACGTCTGTGGATGCCGTCAGGATACAGTTGGTTTGAAACGGGAGTCGTCACTAAAGACTATACTTCCCCAGTCAGTGCCGTTCTAAGTTGATCGAGCCCGGCACCACTGTAATTCTGCACCTACTTGGTGCTTCGATTTTTTTGTTATAGAGTATATTTGTCTCATGCGTTTTGTAGATTTCTGTAAACACAAACACGACTGATACATTGGGATCTACATCGAAACTTCACGCTGTTGACTTGCAGAAACAAGATCGTAATCAACAGTTTATTGCTAGTTACTTGAAACTGCATCAGTGGAGCATTAAAACAGTATTCTCACACAATAGACAGTTTGAAAATAATCATGTTTAACCGTGTTTCGACAAGAAATCTTGTTCATCAAGATCTGATCCATATTTCTAATGACAAGATGTATCGTCATCAAGATATTGCCTGTTTTTTAATGATGCCGACGTCAAAATCTAGCGAGTTTTCTTTTAATGACCAAAATCTCGTCCATCAAGATCTGCTAATGGCTACCAGGAGTATTAAAGTAGGTTGAAAATCAAAATCTACTTCGATATGATAGAAATATGAAGGATATCGTTAAGAGAAATCGTTTCAGAAGCTTACGATATTTGCACTGGTAGTGGAAAGAACACGGTATGGATATTTCGAAATCAACAACATTAAGACATATCTATAAACTTGGGTTTCGATCTCGCGTACCAAACGAGCTTCGATGACCAACTTTTCTCTGCCGTCGGGATGCAACGCCTCTTTGCTTTTCTAATAAAGGTCCTTCCTTGTCATTATCTGTCATGCCCAGCTTGGATGGTGCGGATGGGAGTGCTTGCTTTCAAGTAAGAAGTGCCTAAGACCAGACCTAAGCAGAAAAGAGCTAGATGGAAAAAGTATTGTTCAGTGATGCTTAACGTTTTGCGTTACATTATCATATGATCAAAGAACTCGTGTTTGGCGAACGAAACAAGAAGCATTCAGAAGAATGAATGAAACATTAAGTGAAATTGGTAGCCAGTGTAATGGTATGGGCTTGCATGACCGCAGAAGACCATGAGAGGTTATGCCGTGTGAAAAGATAAATATTGAAATGTATCAAGAAATTCTTGAAACATTTTATCGTGAACGTCCGAAGATTAATGAGAGGATGAACTATTTATTTCAACAGGACTTAGCTTCCTGTCATGTATCAAAGTCAACGAAGAACTGGCTCAACCAGCGCCAAGTCAATATACTTCCTTGGACGGTAAACTCGCCGTATTTAAGGGCACACGGACCACCTCGATAGACTAAATGCATGAATTTTAAGCTCACATTCGTCAAGCCATATATAATTTAAAAATAACCATATAACTAAAAAAAAAATTTTCCTTGAAAATATACACATTACATTTTATAATTAACTGTAACAAAATGTATTCCCTTCATAATTTTGTTTTCTGTAGCTACTTACTTTTTAACTGTTTGAAAATTTTCTTTTCACAATATCCCAGTTTGGTACACTTTTCTCAAACACTATTGCAAGTATTGTCTCCGAAATTTTCCTGGCAACAAAAGATATCCCATTTGAAAATAATAAGAAGGATTTTTAATTTTAATCTAATAGAAATAAAATTAGATTTTTTTTAAATGTTTTAAAAAATAACAGAATTTTTGAAACTTTTTTTAGTGATATTTCCATATGTTCTGCATTTAAATTTCAAATAATAGGTATTTTTATTGAAAACACTTGTTTGAACAAGTGTGTAAAATTTGAAAAGTGTAGCTTCAATAGAATTTAAGAAAAGTGTACCAAAGCATGAAAAAAAACACATTTTGAGAAAAATGAAAAAAACCATAAAAACACTTATTATGCTTAAAAAATTCACTAGATTAAAATTTTTCAGCACCATAATCATTTTGATTCAGCATTTCTGAATCACATTTCTTTTGTTTCAACAGCTTTAACTACATTCTGGCATTTTTAGATAGCTTCCGGAAAAGTTGTGTCAATCTTCTCAGATCCACTAATTTCGGTCACTGAGTCATCAGCAGCATTTACCTTCCTCACAACAGTAAACTGATTTCCACTAAATTTGCGTCTACCAAACAACTTTTTTCTCGCCATTTCAAACAAGCAAAAGGAACTTTTTAATCAATATATGAAGCTGTATTTTTTACCAAATCATAAAACACGTGGTTCAATCCCATAGCTCGGTTCAAAAATACATCACCTGCTCAATGCACGTCTTGAAAAAGACATGTGCATTGTGCAGGTGATGTATAAAGAAGCATTTAATTCTTCTCACACAGATTAAAGTAAAAAGTAAGAAAAACCTACTGTCAATATTGCAGTAAAAATGAGGTTGAAAATTAACCGAAACATTGTGCAAGTCAAAACGTACGTACATGTGATTTTACTGGGAGAGGACTAAACCATTGGTGTGTGACAGGCGTTGTTTACATTCGTAAACGTCAGTTTAAATGTGTTTATAGTTTTCAAACCTATACAAGTTATACATTTTTGGAATCTTCTTAATTCCCGCTATTTTTTAAGCCCCAAATTAAAAAATCGAAATTTTGAGCCAAATTATGTTCCCTGTGCCCTTAAGCCCAACTCAGAAGTTAGGAGAAATAATGAAGAATAGACTCCGAGAAAATGTGCCAACAAACGAAAAGGATCTGTCTAGTATAAAATCCATACGGGCATGTTCGGCCAAAAGACTGAGCCGTTTGTATTAATTAACATATCAAATTAATTACGTGCTGTTATTAAAGCTAAAGGCGATGCTAATACTAAGGAATCGTTGTTTTCTGAATTTTGGATAAATATTTGTATGGTTTACGGAATATTCTAATGTTTTGAACCAGGTGAAACTTTATAAATTTTTTATTTTCTTCATACGGTCAACGGGGGGTCATTTCAATTTATCATGCATCAACTTTTATGTTAAAGTATTATGAAAACTGTTGATTTAAACAACATTAAGTTTAAAAATTAATCTAAGTAATGCATCAAAAACTATTTCACTCAAAAGTTGATTTCTTCGATTATTTTGATATTTCCAACTAGCAGCTGTATATTTTAAATACAAAAAACTTTAATGTTTTAATGTGTCGACGAAATAGGATAAAAATATTACATTAATTAAAAACTATTTACTTTTATTCATTAAAACCTCCTATGTAAGCATATTTTAACATTTGTTTCTTTAACAAAACAAAGGACTGTTCAGTAGAAAGTTAACTCAAAAGTTCTTCGTTCATTATCAGCTTCGTAAATCTTCCACCTTCTCTGAAACAATGTCTTTCCATTTCAACACCTATCCTGACATTCTCTCTGCACGGTACTGGTTAAAAGCACTTTAATTTATATTCGTTTTATCAACTGTTTTCTACCCTTTGTGAGAAAAAATGAAGTAGCAAAGGGAAGTGCTGAACCCTCTGTTGGGTATAGAAGCCCATTGCTATCAAAAATACTCAGATACGTGCAAGTGTTTTCGGAATCCCCCTAATAAGTGGAATTGGAATCCATTTGTAAAAATATCGATTTTAAGATTTGGAAAACCTATTTCAAATCTCTTTCAAATAATACTTCGTTTCTTTTTGTTGAAAATCTTATTATTAGGAATTATTCTAATATAAATAAAACTAAAGCAACAAACTAAATAAATGATCGATTTTCTCAAGATTAACATTTTCTACAGTAGAGGTACTTTTTCTTGGAAACTACTTTCATCTGGTAAATAAAACGTTACCTATATGTCCTACAAGCATCATAGATTAAACTGAAATGAATGTTTTTTAGTGTTGAAAAATTACTTTTTTACAAAATTCAAGAAGAAATATCAAAATAATTTTTATGATTTTCTAATAAATGTCATGTAAGTATTTTTATAAGAATATCATGAATACTACTAACATATCGTCATTTTAATACCAAAACCACGTAAATACACTTTGTTTTGGTTTATGAGGTTTTAATAACATTTGGTTTCAACTATGCTCACTAAATTTGTTTTAAAAGCTCATAAGTCTACATCAATTTCAAAGCTAGCTTCAAAACCTGAGTCTCAAAACTTACCTACAATTTGGAATCTAGTTTCTTATTGTTATTGAGCGATATTGATTACAAAACCACGAGGTTGTAACGACAACATAAAATATTCACTTCAGTGTATAAGTAAACACCAGTTGAAAATCCACAAAAACTTCAAACTGGAATCTTCGGTGTATTCTTTGAAAAGTAAATGAAATTGGGTTGGTAGTTGATTTTATGTCGTACTGGAGCGACACGAAGGGCAATTACCTACAAACTTGGGATCAATTCCGATAAGAAATATTTGTGGACAACACCTCGTCATTTTGAATCACGGCTGATGACTGCCTGGCAACATCTGAGCTGACACCCCACTCTCCAAACTTCCCACACAACGCCAAACATAACATTTTAGTTCACGACCTATTTATCGTGCACAGCCCCCACTTTCGAGACGGTCTTTGGCTGGATCGAGTTTCGAACTCGCAACCCCGAGGTTGCTAATTCGCGACTCTACCAAATGGGCTACCACGACCCCCTAAGAAAGCTGAAAACAAGGTTTAAAAATGGTGTGTAGAGTCTTTATCTGTAACTAGCCCTGCGTTGTCCGTGCTCGTGGCATAAGGTATTATTCTGGTGTAAAATATTCCGCAGATTTCAAATCCGTTGAAATTTTTAATCGATCTTTAACGAATTCGCTTTTACGAAAAAGAACTAAACAATGCCTCTCAAAAAGTTTTTTTATTTTTTGCTCTCCACTGAAAGAGGCAAGAAATGTAATCTGTTTTTTTTTTAGCGCGAAATGCAATCTGTTTATTTTTGGAAAGGGAAAGTTACCGTGACGTCATAATCTCGTGCGAAGATATAAAAGATATATTCAATTTAAAAGTAATTTATATAAAGAAAATCATGTTTAGGTATGGATCTAAAGTGAAATTTTCCGCAGATTTCAAATCCGCTGAAATTTTTACTCTATCTTTAACGGTCTAGGAGATAGAAAAAGAACTAATTAACTCCAGTTAAAAGATTGTTTGTTTTTATCGTCTGGCAGAAAAATTATTCATCCCCGCGCCGGAAACGAAAACAATAAATTTAGAATCTGTGCTCTCTTCCAAGCTGTAGCATTCAATAATGATTAAACTTTATTAAATTCATTTTAAAATGTTCTAGATTGAATTTTAAAATTCGCCGCGACCCTAAAATTGCAAAAAATTTGGACTACCTGTGTGCCAAATCTCATTGCTGTAAGTGCCATAGAATCGTTAGGATTTTGAGACAAGAAACAGACAGACAAACATACAGACAAACACTTCCTTTTATAATATTAGAGAAGCTAATTGGCAATGTGTTTTTGTGGTAGAATGTGTTTTTATTCGTATCCCTGAAGTAACATCACTTATCTACGTTTTAAGTTATGTCTGTCTATCGCAAGAATTGTCACATAAACAGTCTTTACTTGTCTGTTGAAACGGAAAAAAGAATTGGCCCATTTTGCGTAGAGGATTCTTGGAGCTTTCGAGTTTGTCACATTAGGACACTCTGCGACAGTTGGTATTAATGCTCCAGGCTAGAGTTCGTCAAGATTCCAAGAAAGCGCATCAACTTTGCTTTTTCAGAGACAAGCGATTTGCTAAGATAATTTCCATGAAGTGAAAGCAATTCGATACCCTTGCTTTCAACCGTGTCTGAAAAACTACCAGTTGACATTACAAGCGAAATTTGCAAGTATGGCAGATTTTGTTTCATATATATATATATATATATATATATATATATATATATATATATATATGTGTGTGTGTGTGTGTGGCACTTGCGCAACAAAACCCAACCAACCGTAAAGAACGTCGTAATGGATGAACATTTAGTTTTGAAAAACTTCAGAATTGCTAAATCTCATCAACCACCTCCACTGACTCGAGCCCCTTTTATACCCTACTCTTGGAAAATAGCTACGAAACCAAATTATGCATAAAAATGTCGTAATGGGTGAACATTTAGTTTTTGTATTTCTTCAAGAATTGCTAAATATCAGCCACCTCAATGACTTGAGCCCCTTCCATAGCTCTGGAATTGCTTCCCCTCTGTTTAGAAATAGAAATGGGAAGCAGTGCACAATATCCATTGTTTTGCGAATGTGTGGGGGAGCTGCATGGGAGAAAACAGTGAAAAAAAACCACGGAAGTTGGGCAACACTTTACACAAGACGTTAATACATCCCCCTACTCTTGAAGATTCGGAATAAGAGGGCTCTGCTAAAGAAAAGGTGATCTTCAAGACATCGGATCGGCGTGAGCAAAAAATCAGGAAGTTATTTTAAGTTTCTGTCAGACGGTAGAGGAAAAAATGAAGTTTGTACGAGATGGAGAACGTGTCTGCTTGGAGCAGTGGGTTGTGGGCGGACAGCGCGGTCTATTCTGAGCAGAAGTGGAAACGCCTTCCGTATTTAGATACAACAGTTCCGCAAAGAAGTGCGATTCTTCGAACTAAACGGGAAGTTTTATGCCAAAATTCGATTTTTATATTTCTTGCCATGGTGATATTTTAGGAATTTCGGAACTACATCCCGCTAACATAGGAATTTTCAGTATAAACAAGAAAATGAGACGGAAATCGAAAATTTTAACATTTCTCACCCTAATGGGGGGCATGATACATATCTCCCTAAAATTTAGGACTACTTTAAAATGTAGTTTATTGCCATTTTGGTAGCGTTAAAATATAATTAGTGTAGACCAATCAACTTTCGTGTTTCAATTCGGAATTTATTCTTCGGAATTTCTGTAGACGACGGGGTGTTGAAATCGCGTTCGTAAAACAAGCCAAGTGACGTCGCGTTCCCAATACGTGTACAGAAAACACGCCGCAGAAGCACTAGCGCCACCTACAATTAGCTTAACAGAAAGAAGTTCCTTTGATCAAAGGAACCGGTATAGTGGTTAAGGTGTTAGCCTCTAGATCGGAAGGTTCCTGGTTCGAATCCGGGTCCGGGCATGGATGTTTGTAAACGTATGGTGTAGAGGCGGCTGGTGCACCTTAAATCTGTCGTGGCCGAAAGTCCTCACGTTGGGTTGGCGTGGAAGTTTGGATAGTGGGGTGCCAGCTCAGGTGTTGCTTCGTCATCTGACCGTGGTTCAAAATTACGAGGTGTTGTCCTCGAATCTTTCCCTTAAGGGACTGATTCCGGACCGTCGTCAATAGCCCGTTGTGTTGCTCTAGTACGACGTTAACTAAAATTACCAATTACCTTTGATCAAAGGTGGAAAATTTTCATAGCCAAGATAGTCAAATACAGTGCCGTTCCTGAGTGGTAATTTTTTTAAATTAAGGTCGTACTAGAAGCAACCCAACGGGGTATTGACGACGGTCCGGGATCAGTCCCCCAAGGGAAAGACCCGAGGTAATTTGGCTATTTTTTAATTAACGTCGTTCTAGAGCAACCCAACGGGGTATTGACGACGGTCCGGGATCAGTCCCCCAAGGGAAAGACCCGTGGTAATTTGGCTATTTTTTAATTAACGTTGTACTAGAGCAACCCAACGGGGTATTGACGACGGTCCGGGATCAGTCCCCCAAGGGAAAGACCCGAGGTAATTTGGCTATTTTTTAATTAACGTCGTACTAGAGCAACCCAACGGGGTATTGACGACGGTCCGGGATCAGTCCCCCAAGGGAAAGACCCGACGTAATTTGGATATTTTTTAATTAACGTCGTTCTAGAGCAACACAACGGGGTATTGACGACGGTCCGGGATCAGTCCCCCAAGGGTAATGGTAATGGTAATGGTAATTTTAGTTAACGTCGTACTAGAGCAACACAACGGGCTATTGACGACGGTCCGGGATCAGACCCCGAAGGGAAAGACCCGAGGTATTTTGGTAATTTTTTAAATAAGGTCGTACTACAGCAACACAACAGGGTATTGACAACGGTCCGGGATCTATCCTCAAAGGGAAAGATCCGAGGACGACACCACGTAATTTTGAACCATGGTCAGACAACGAAGCAACACATGAGCTATCAGCCCACTCTCCAAAACTTCCACACCAACCCAACGTGAGGACTTTTGGTCACGGCAGATTTAAGGTGCACCAGCCGCCTCGGTACCATACGCTTACAAACATCCATGCCCTGACCCGGATTCGAACCAGGAACCTTCCGATCTAAAAGCGAACATCTTAACCACCAGACCAGTTGGTGGACGTTCCGGAGTGGTGAGAGGGGCAGCGGTAGCCTTGTTGGAAGAGTAAAGGATTTGCAATCAGAGGGTTGCGAGTTTGAATCCAACCCAATACTTTTCTGTAAATAGGGGTTGGTGCACGTTAAATCTGTCCTGGCCGCAAATGTCCTCACGCTGCCGTGATGTGAATGCTTTGAGAATGGTGTGCCAGTTCAGGGGTGGTCTCGTCATTTGACCGTAGCTCAAAATTGCGCGGTGTCCTCGGATCTGTCACTTGAGGATTGATCCCGGACCGTGTCAATAGCACATTGTGTTGCTCCAGTGCGACGTTAATTATCTACCTACCTACTAAAACACGAATGTCCATAGTCGTAATCAAGCGCACTCGCGTTACACAAAAGTAAATCCAAGGATGATCGAAAATAATAAACAATAAAAATATCCGACTTCAACTGAAGGTAATTAGTAATTGGTAATTTTTTGTTAACGTCGTACTAGAGCAACACAACGAGCTATTGACGACGGTCCGTGATCAGTCCCTTAAGGGAAAGATCCGAGGACAACACCTCGTAATTTTGAACCTCATTTCAACTGAAGGATTTATGCAATACATATAACAGTTGAGTGATTTTGATTGAAAAAGAAATTAACAGAAATGAAAACTGAAAATTATTGTATTAAAATTAACGCCCAAATTCATCTGTCACTAGTAATCTTTCAGTATTTTCGATTTCAAATCTATCTTGATAAATGATTTGTCTTTCTGATTTTCCTGAAATAGTAAAGCTTTTATTAGACAATTTACCCATAAATATTTAATTAGCACGTTTTTGAGTACATATAGATGTTTTTTTATATTTTCCTCTGTTAAGGTAAAAATTATTTTATTTTTACACATATTTATTATTTTAGCTTGCTGGAAAACGCGACCCTCAGCTAGAAGCAGAAATCCTGCAATGGATAGAACAAATTATGGGACAGAAATTACCTGCAGGACCCTACGATGAAGTCTTGCGCGATGGAGTTATCCTTTGCAAGTAAGTTTTGAGTTACTGTTGTATTTAAGTTTGCATAAAACTTCCATCTTGATAGTATTCATAAATGGTATCTACACAGCAGAAGTCAGTCCCGAGATAGGTAGTTAATTAACGTCGCACTGGAGCAACACATGGGCTATTGGCGACGGTCTGGGATGAACCTCAAAAGGACAGATCCGAGGACAGCAAACAAGTAATTTTGAACCACGGTCGGACGACGAGATCGCACCTAATCTGGCACCCCACTCTCTAAACTTCCTCACCAAGCCGACTTGAGGACATTTGAGCCCACGGTAGATTTAACGTGCTCCAGTGGTCTTTGGTTGGATTCAAACTCGGAACCCTCCGGTTGCTAGTTCGTTACTCTTCCAACCAGGTTACTCTTCCAAACTGGTTTTCAGGGGAAAACCCGAAAGGCCGGTACTTCAAGGATGGGATTGGATGTTAGGGTTTTATGGCGCAACGTCAAAAACGGACAAGCTGCGCTGAGTGCAAGATAAAACAAAAGAAGTAACACAGATAAAAGCTTCTTAAAAGACAGCAGGTATAACGCTCAAACGCAGGAAGATAAAATAATAAATTTATATAACAATTTGGGTCTATTATCATTCAAGGTAGGTTTAAAAATTATAGATTTAAAATATGAATTTAATTTGTTGATGAAATAGACATGTTCTATATCACCATAATAACTAAACAATTAATGTAGAATATAGAATAAATAATAGGTTAATATAGAATATATATAAAAAGATGCTTTAAAAACATGTTGTTCCACAACACGTCGTACAATATAAAAAATATAAAAGTGATGGGGAGAAAAAAACTTTAAATTAGGTTTACGAATCCAATAGTTCATAAGAATGCCGGTACTACTAGGAGATCGGTAAGTATTTCAATAAAAAATCAATGAGGCATTCGATAAGAGGAGTTTATGTTACATTGTAATTTAAATGGCAATTGTGTTACATTAATTAAATTAAGTAATTATATTAAATGGTAATTAATATAGAATAAATATAAATGGATGCTTAAAAACATATTGATCCACAACACGTTGTACAACATAAAAAAGATAAAAATGAATGGGAATAAAACAACTCTAAATCCTGGTTTACGAATCCATTGGTTTCTTAAGAATGCCGGTACTGCTCTAGGAGAGCGGTAAATATTTCAATAGAAAAACAATAAAGCATTTGATTAGAGGAGTTTATGTTTTACTGTAATTTAAACGTTTTTCCAGTTACAAAGACAGCAACCTGTTATAGATCAATCATGAAACTAACTCCATATCATAATACGATTGAGCATTTGTTTACGGTTGTACTTGAAAGCACAGCCCTGTAATGAAAAATTAACTTTACATCAAAATATGAGTAGTCTTCATATTCTATTGTACTTGAAAGGAAAGAGCCCAATAATTTAATTAACTCTACATCATGTTGTCCTCGGATCTTTCCCATCGGGGATTTGATCCCAGACTGTGACCAATAGCCCGTTGTGTTGCTCCAGTGTGAGGCAAATTCAACTACAACTACTCTTTGATAGTAATTAGAAATGGTATGAGAAATGACAGATACAGCAAAACTATATCTTGAGTTATATTAGCAAGAATTGGTATTTTATTGCCTATACCAGGGCTAACCATAAAATTTTGTGGCCTCATTCTGTATTAGGTGTGAGTTTTTATTTGAAACAACTTATTCGTTACTGTTGTTGTTGTTTCTCATGCCTACACTGGCAGACCAGAGGAGTGCCAGGCCCGTCGAAGACGGCAAGAGGCAAGGGGGTGCGCCTTCCATGTTATTGAGCCCCATTGGGAGGAAGTCCGACTTTGCTCGACATACGTGACACATCCGTTTTACAGGAAGGCCCCTTTCATACATCCATTCACTCACAAATATCGTAATTTAGATCCCAATCAGAGGCCGATAAACCCCTGATCAGGTACAACCAGAAGTATTGATTTGGTATGGGAACATGGGGGACTTTGTGACCACGACCTATTTAACGTGCCCCAGTCACCATTAGTTAACACGACGGTCTTTAGCCAGGTCGAAGCGCCGATCTCGCAATCATCAGAATTACAGGTTCCACCGAGGACAGAGCCCACAACCCTTACTGATGCGAGCCCGACGCTCTACTGACTGAGCTACCGCGGCTCACTTATTCGTTACTCATTGGTATAAAGGAATTATTATCTTTAGCTATTCCAGATCTGCCTTAAGCCGCGTTTACACCGGTCGGAATTGCAAATAATTTACTCCCCTTTTTTGTGTCAAGGATGTTTTACGTTCCCCTATGCTGACCCTCTTTTCGACCAACTCCGG
The DNA here is from genome assembly GCA_947359465.1 of Metellina segmentata. Classification (NCBI taxonomy): domain Eukaryota; kingdom Metazoa; phylum Arthropoda; class Arachnida; order Araneae; family Tetragnathidae; genus Metellina; species Metellina segmentata. Next base: position 16,980,088 of record OX375884.1, on the reverse strand, counting down.
TTTAAACGCTTGGTCATCTTTATCGGCAATACCAAGAGGTGAGCAAGGGAGATGTGGTCAAGGCAAGCGATGAGGGCAAAATGCTTCAGAGAGCGAAGAAAAGATGGCTTGAGTAACACGGGTTGCCATAGGGAAGAGTTGAGCGGTGATTGTCAAGCAATACCGAAAGAGGACGAAATAGGGCAAATCATGCCAAATTTCGTCTCGGAGAAATGTCTCCCAAAAGTTGCAATCAATTTATCTTTACCGACTCCTGACGGAAAACAAAATTGGAGTTGCAAACTCACCATATCGCCACCCCGACACGAGATTTTGACGATAAAATTAGTGCCGTCTCTCGGAATAGCTTCGATGTTTGGAGGGAAAGAAGTTTGCCGCTCCGGTGTAAACCCGGCTTTAGAAGCTATAGCAAATGGAATCTCAAAATGTGCCCAAGATGTCCATTCACTTCTGAACAGACTCAGAGCTCGGATAAAAGGTGAACAGCAGACCAACTGCAAAGGAGGACAGAAATTTGAATGCTGAACAAACCCCAATAACTCTCACTGATGCTAATGCTTTGGTAAAATTCAAACCACACGCCAGAAAAAATTAAAATAAAACGACAAACTTGCGAATTTAAATTTTGATAAACCGATAGAAAAAAACATCACCACACTATCCGGACCGAGATCAGGATATTTTAAAGGCATGAAAAAGAACAGTGAGGGAACCAGAACATACAGACATTGTAACCAACTGTCAGAAAGTTGAACTCACACCCCATCACATATTCGCCTGCCCTTTAATAATAGCTGCTCTGCAAACTATCGATTACCATCCTGAAGAACAGCTTTACAGGGAGAAAATAATCGAAATAGCCAAAGCTGTCCAAAAAGCGCATGATGACATCTGACTCGGTAATGGACATAACATACTTTCCACTTTCATTTGGAGGATCCTGTCCCTCTATAAAATTATTGAGGGAGGGACAAGGAATTCTAACTCCCAGGACTTGGTGCCCTTGTGTATTATCGTAGAGAAATTAGTGTATTAATATGTCTGTAATAGATAGCACTTAACTCTCCTTTTGGTTGTTTCGAAGTGTCTCGTTATTATCAAAACTGACCAGATCTTGAGGCATCTCGTCGAAATCATTTGGAGCGCACATTTAAAGAGGGTCCATATAGGTGTTTTTTCTATTGTTACAAGGACAACTCTTATTTGACAAACAGTCCATTGTAACGCATCGCAAAAGCTAATATTCTATTTGATTAAGCCTCGCAATCCTTTTTAAGAAGTCTGAATTATGTAGATTCAAATTGTACCTGTTACTCACGTCGCATTTGGATCGATACTCTAGCGTTGTATTATTTAGTATATACCCTTTTCATTTGGAGGATCCGGCCAATCCATAAAATTATTGGGGGAGAGGCAAGGGGTTCTAACCCCCAGGATTTGGTGCCCCTGTGTATTATCGTAGGGAAATTAATGCATTAATATGCCTGTAATAGCACTTAACTCTCCTGGTGGTTGTCTCGAAATGTCTCATTATTATCAAAACTGACCAGATCTTAGGCATCTCGCCGAAACCATTTGGAGGGCTGAAAAAGTCTTTATCGGAGTAGAGGACGCATTTAAAGAGGGTGCATAATAGTTATTTTTTCTATTGTCACAAGGGCAATTCTTATTTGACTAACAGTCCATTGTAACGCATTGCAAAAGCTAATATTCTGTTTGATTAAAGGGTTAGGTACCTTTTAAATGTCAAAATATGCACAAAAAAATCACTACATTTCGAATCTTAATATCTCCATGAATAAATTATTTACATAAATGAAATTTTGTATGCAGATTTTAACTACCTTTATATTTTGTAAAATATTTTTTAAAAATTTCTACCCCTTAAATATATTGTAAATTGGACCAAAATGAAATGCATTGTTTATGTTGTTGGAATATTATATGGTGCATTGCGCGCAGTATTCTGGGCAAAATAATTATTATTCTGAGCTGAATTTTTTTATATACTTAAAAATATCTAGTATAACTACAATGACAAACTTATGTATTTTTTTATTTCGTACAAAAATGTTTTAATAAAAAAAATAAAAAAACTGAAATATTTTCTTTTTTTCAACACAAAATTTACTTTTTTTCAAATACATTCAACAGGATAGACAAAAAAGGTCATTTTCAACATATATATGGTTTACATAATCAATTAAAATTTCATGTAATTCAAACCAACCATTCCAGAGAAATCTTGCGCGCAAGTGATAAAATCACAGTTTTGAGATATCGTCGTTTAAAAACAATTCGATTGGAAATTATTTCACAGTAATGGTAATGGTAATGGTAATTTTAGTTAACGTCGTACTAGAGCAACACAACGGGCTATTGACGACGGTCCGGAATCAGTCCATTAAGGGAAAGATTCGAGGACAACACCTCGTAATTTTGAACCACGGTCAGATGACGAAGCAACACCTGAGCTGGCACCCCACTCTATTTCACAGTAAAGGAATGAAACAAATGAAACTAAAAGTTGTAGCCAAAGTACCTTGTTCCCAGATAAAAAATAAAATTAATAAAACAATGTACATGGAGACGGCTTTAGCAATATATTGCGTAGTCAACACACATTTTTGTGATCGCTGATATCGACGAAGTACAAAATGTAAACAAACCATCTGGCTCTAAATATTTGATTTAAGGGCTTCACTCTTTAAACCATAACTTCCGTTCTAGAGTGAAATTTTACACCAGGTTTGTTTTAAAACGTTGCTAAGAAACAGAGCATTAAAATTAGAATGTAATAATTATTTTTTTATTTTTTTGAAAATTTAAAAGGTTTCTAACTTTTTAAGCCTCGCAATATCCTTTTTAAAAAGTCTGAAGTATGTAGATTCTTCTTACTCCCGTCGCATTTGGTTCGATACTCTAGCGTTGGACAACGAGCAAACAGTTGCATCTCCGAACAGATATAACTGATTTTAAGCCGCTCTTCCATTGTAAGCAATGTATTTTAAAACAAACACCGCTTTCTATTTTTATCCCGTGGAGTGAACCATTTTATAAGTATTTTATGGGGCTTAACTAGTATTTTTAATTAACGTCGCACTGGAGGAAGACATCGGGCTATTGGCGACGGTCCAGGATCAAACCCGAAGGGAAAGATTCGAGGATAACACCACGTAATTTTGAGCCACGTTCAGATTATGAGGACACGCCCGAGCTGGGCCCCCACTCTCCAAACTTCAACACCACGCCTACATGAGGATATTGAGGCCACAGGAGATTTAACGTGCACCATCCCCTTTGTACACGACGGTCATTGGTTGGATTCGAACTCGCAACCCTCCGATTGCCAATCCGTTACTCTTAAAAACGGGCTACCGCGGCCTGCTGAAATACAATTAAAGCGTATTATCTGATGTAAGTGATAAGATTAAAGTTTATCACTGTGAAAAAAACTCCAAGCAATGCAAATTTTCTCAAAGTATTTGAGAAATCACTCGCTTTACTTGAAATAAAGTCAAAGCATATCATCTGAGCCGTCCAATCAGTCTGGTGGTTAAGGTGTTAGCGTCTAGATCGGCTTGGTTTGAATCCGGGTCAGTGCATGGATATTTGTAAGCGTGTGGCTAGCAATGCTAATGCAGGCGAACATGCCTTTCTTTAACCCCAAAATTCAAGTGGACTGCTATCCCTTAACAGAGGAAGCTCCGAATACAGTTTGAGCTCATTGGGAAAGTAAGCATATGCACCCTACGATTTTGGAAAAATGCATTTTGTCAAATTTTTGTCGTGTGTTGCCAGAGAAGGCTCGGATTTATTGAATCGGAACTCGCTGGTATAGTTAAAGGAGGCGAATTTTTTCCTAAATGATTTAGGCAGTGCGTTAATTCTTTGCTGACTTGGGAAACTGCTTGACTAACAACTGTGGAACACATATAAAGTCCTAATTAAACGTTGTTTGGTATTACTTTAGATCATAGCTTACCCCTTTGTTTATACCTCATCCGCATAGACTAAACAATGCAAAGTCAGAGAATGAGAACAAGCTATGTCACGGGAGGGGTTGACAAGGGATATAAGCTATGTGAATCGTAAAAAATCAGTTATGAAAAAAGAAAAATTTGCATCCCATAAACACAGGCCACGAATATAATTTTCTTGAATTTTCGGGGTTGTCTTTTTTTTCTGGTTATTAGTTTATAAATAACAACCGCAGTTATAACCGTGTCGAGAAAACAACGAAAAAAACGGTTAACCAAGACGAAAAAAACGGTTAACCCAAACGAAAAAACCGACTTATCGATTTAACCGAACGTTATTGACATCCCAATCTACACCATACGCTTACAAACATCCATGCATTGACCCGGATTCGAACCAAGAACCTTCCTATCTAGATGTTAACACCATACCGGTTGGTCAGCGCGATCACTGTCTAAAATAAACTCCAAAGAATGCAAATTTTCTCAAAACTTTTGAAAAATCATTCGCTTTACTTGAATTACAATCAAAGTCTATCATCTGATGCAAGTGACAAGATTGGAGTTGATCACTGTCTGAAATAAACTCCAAGCAATGCACTTTCGCAAGACATGTCACTCGTTTCTACTTGTTAAACAGTCAAACTATATCACGTGATGCAATTAACAAGTGTGAAAATGCCACCGTCGCGGAATGAATGATCCGCGTGTATAACAAAGGAGAATAGGGCTTTGTTCTCCCAACCCTTCAGCTCGGCAAACTTATACGACACAAATAGCAGTCAAAACACTGTGCTAGTTACTCTCCTTGTTCAAGAAAACAACTCGAGTGATCCATTCGATTAAGTTTTAATATACCTCCCAGCCAAATACCGTCGGGTACACGGACGCTGGTGCAAGTTAAATCTGTCTTGGCCTTAAAAATCGTGGTGTGGAAGTTCGGAGAGTGGAGTGCTAACTCATGTGTTGACCTCGTCATCTGACCGTGATTCAAAAATACGTGGACCGTAGCCATTAACCCTCTGTGTTGCTCCAATGCGACGTTAATTTAATTACCTACTTAAAATACATCTTTCTGTCAATTCCTTACTCTTACATTATTTCCAGCTTTATCGTCGACAAATTAGAAACTATATCTATTTGTCCTTAAGTATAGCAGAATTGGCATCTGTCTTTCTGTCTGTTCTCTATACAAATATACATTGTTTGTCCAATCTATACCAGATTTGGTACACATAAACTTTACAACCCTGCGGTTAAAGTGAGCTGCATATTAACTCCTACTCTAATTGTTCTAGGTGTGCAAAGGGGTAAAAAACAGTTTGAAATCCACTTAGGAATAACATTCAGTATAAAACAATTGCTGTACGTAACACGATCTGTTTTACCAGTATTGATAGAAAAATAACTTTTACACACAAAATTCTTTTACCAGTATTGCTTGAAAAACTATTTTTTCAAAGCAAATTAGATTCTAATACTTATGTTTGAGCTGATTTTTATTTCCTTCCATCGCAGGTGCAGAATAATATTCAGTGTTAATATTCTGCAACACAACTCCAAGCAATTGCAATTGTTCTGCAGACATTTTGTCTGAATTTTGAAAGCTACAGTAAAATTAAAACATCAAAAAACACAATTATCGACTAACTCTCTATGTATTACATATTTATAATAAAACATCAAAATTAATTAGCTTACTTTATTTTAAATCAAGGCATACTTTCAGAATTTGCAATTCTGTCGATAACTTTTGAAGTTAAATATTTTGTCATTGACATAGAAGATGTGTTATTTGTAAAGTGTTTGTGGTAATTTGGGGCGGTGTAGGAATGTTGTTCTGTAGCTAGAGAAGAAAAAAAGGGGTGTGGCAAAGAGCGCGCTTTGCACTGCAGAACATCGTAACTTATGATTAAAAAAAGGCAAAAATTTTTACAAAATTATATATATATATAAGAAAAAATTGTTCTGCAAAGACTTTGCCTGTTCTGCAACGTACGTCACAGTTTTAAGCACTTTCTGCTCCAGGGATTCCATAATATAAATTATTTATGAATATTTGATTGATGAAAAAAGGATATTTGAAATATTTCATTTAACTTTACACATTTTGTAATGGGATACGCAAAGCCCAAACGAAATACTCATTGATGATAAAAGAGTAATTACATTTTTTATAAATTTATAATCTTATAAATTTTTGCTCTTTTTGTGTGTGTGTAAATAAGTCATTATTGTCTTGATCAATATTTTTAAAAATCGTCATTTTGAATTGCTTTATTTCGGAATGTACTCAGGAAGTCGAAATTTCACACGTTTGTTCATTTTTAAGAATTCTGCATTTTTCAATGATCGGAATTTTGTTTCGGTTTGTATATATGCGTTCCAGTATTTTACATATTGCATATATATTATTTAGAAGTTATGTTTTAACGAATTATTTTTATATTCTGTAAAATATCACTAGACACGTGTAATTTCTTGTTGGTATATATATTTCGACCACCTTTCCTTAAGTCTTCGGCTGAATACGTAATGGTTTGTGGAATTCTGTTTCATAAAAATAAATAAACTATGCAAATAAAAGCGTTTTTATGTATGGTGTGTAATTTATCTTAAAATGACCGGAAAGTTAAAATAAAATTATTTTTAACACAAGATAGGTTACGTTAAATTAAAACGAGTGACCATACATTTTAGTTTAAAGATATTTCTAAATCTTAAGAAAAAACACTTTTGTAGTTCGTCTTACGGAAAAAAGACTACATGTACGGCAGAAAAGGGACTCCCCTGTGCTGCAACAACAGGAACCTTTAACAAAAGCTTGTCCAACCGATCTCTGCGCGAACAATACGCAGAAAATTGCAGAGGATCGGTATAGGCAGAGGCATGCCAGTGAGGAAACCTCATTTCTGCGAGGAACTGTAGTTCGCTTATAGTGGTATCGAGAAAGACATAGCTGTACTCCTGAGGATTGGAAAAGGTGATGTGTGTGGTCAGACGAATCACGCTACATCTTGTTTTATACCGATGGAAGACGTGGAGTCTGGCGAGAACCCCATGAGGCCACGAACCCCATCTTGCCTTATTCGCACAATTCAAGGATCTGGTGGGAGTATCATGGTGTGGGACATGTTCTGGCTGGTTTGGAACTGGTCGTAAATGGACATCTGAGGATTGGGGAAAAGGGATGGTGGTCAGACGAATCACACTGCATCTTATTTTATATCGACGCAGTGTCTGGCGCGAACCCCATGAAGCCATAAACTCCATCTTGCCTTGTTCTCACAGTTCAAGGGTCTGGTGGGAGTATCATGGAGTGGGGCATATTCTACTGGTAGTTCCCTCGTGTTTCTGGAATGTAGACAGTTAGCCATGCAACACTAACATTCTGACAGGTCAAGTGCATCCTGCAATGTTACATTTTCACTCTGATGGTGACAAAAATACCAAACTTTTATACACGATTCATAAGGAAGCAATCAATGAATTATAATAAATATTATTATTATTGCTTTTATACACTGTCTCGAAGGGGCATACGCCCCATAGTTTCCTCCATAGATGCGTCCTTGCCTGTACACATGTAATATCTTTAAATTATTTTCATTATGAAACCTATTATAAAACCTATTTTTTCGTTTTGAATGGGACGGGGATGCGACCAATATTAGTTCAAATTTTAAAATCTGCACCAAGTATCTGCATGAAATATTTAAAAATATTTCCAAATATTATTTGGAGCCACCGTAGACTGGTTGGAAGAGTTGCGGATTAGCAACGGGAGGGAGTTCGAAACTCGATATAACCAAAGACTGCCGAGTATGTGGGTTTACCGACAAAAAAAAATCCCTTACCCTAAAGAATTAGGAAAACAATAACTTTGAAAAGTTCCAATAGAAATAGTATTGATATTCAAAATTGTTGGACGGTCGTTCTTCACATACGAAACGTGCAAATAAATATGAACACACGATGCGAGGTACAAAAATCAGATGTTTCATTTATTCCGCCTTCTTTCTCTTATAGTGTTTAGTACAGTTTGCACTATATCCGAACTTAAGAACCGTATGTTGGATGCGTGTCCTTCACATGTGGCGAAACGTGGAAATATATATTAACACACGATGGAGATATAAAAATCAGATGTTAACATTCGTTTTGCATATGCATTTTCGTTTGCATTCCTTCACACAAGGACGGGTTAAAGTTAGTGGTGTAAGTCAAGCCAAATTTAACTAAAGATGATTAGTAGACCCAGAAATCCGAACTAGATAAGTCAATCTGTCAACAGAAAACGTGAAGTAAGTCACATCTTTATTCAACTGCCAACAAATTTCAGTGGAAGTTCTGTCATTTTTTTTTTGAAAAAGTGACTTACACCTCTGTAACTTTAACCCGTTCATATTTTACTTCATTTTGAACTGCACCCTGACTTTAAAAAATTTCATTTTTCAGTTTCATGAACAAATTGATGCCAGGATGCATTCAAAAGATAAACACTTCAGGTGGCCAATTTAAAATGATGGAGAACATCAACCGTTTCCAAGACGCTGCTAAGAAGTGGGGTGTTCCAGAAATCGACGTCTTCCAGACTGTGGACTTGTGGGAACGAAGAAACATTGGCCAAGTAACTCAGTGCTTAATGGCTTTAGGACGTGCCGTAAGTAACTCCCCTTTTCATCTTGAGATTAGCATCTCTATACTCGCCTAGAGTATCGCTGACAATTAAAGCTGTTTTTATTGTATTTTGTCAGCATAACTTTAGGAGAATTCTTTTGTCTTTATCTTTAAAGACACATGGCTCAAAACTAAAACCATTTAGTACCAGGAGGCAGAAACTTTGTGGAAAAATCCACAAATTACACATGGACCAAAACATTTGGGACCCGGAAGTATTCAGGGGGAAGAGGAGTCCTGACGTACCCCGAAATATTCATAACACTACTGTTTTTATTTTAATTTGTTGTTGGTGTTTTTATTGCTATACACCAGCTATTTTCAATCGGCACGTCAGTGTTCTACAAGAATGACACTGGTTTGTTATATAAATGGTGAAACGATTTAAATAGTATTTGTTTGATTTCAACGGTTTATTTTTAAACTTTGGACAAGTGTTTGTTCACAAATAATTCCAACTGATATCCATGTATATAGTTTACAAAATTATTTTCTATTTCAAAGTATCATAAATAATTGTTTGAAAAAATGTTTTTAAAAAACCACTTTAGATCAAAAAGGGTAGGTAAGTGTTGTTTATCTTTTGTAGATCAATCACAGTTTTACCTACTTTTTGTCAGATCCGTAAAAAAAGTAACATGAACCGCGGAACTTTAGCAATTCGTTCATGTTTTCCATGAGCTGTAAAAGGTTGAAAATAGCTGATATACACCAACATTTTTAATCCCGGTAAAGTACCATCCTCCATTTTATAGTGAGAATTGAAATCCTGCGAAACTGGAAAATATGCCACCTCAAATCGCGTCGAAAACCTCCCAGTAGTGGACAGCCTCTGGTGAAAGCACCTGTTCCAAACTGTCACCAGGGGAGTTTATCCCATTTAAATTTTCGTTCCTCTTGGAGTAATAGGGTAGTTTTGTTTCGATAAGATATTTCGTCAATGGCAAAATTGACCAGATCTTGATCGAGATATCTCGTCGACACCATCTAAGAACAAACCGATTTTAGTGCTTTGTTTTCCTTATTAGAAAATGGCAAATGGGCCATGGCAATAGGACTTAAATCGGGTGTTGGTTATGTAGTAGTAGAATTTGCAATGAAACATTTTTGAAACTATAAGGTAACAAAATAAATATTAATACTTAAGTGCTAATATTTAGTCTTATTAATCGTAAATACACCCCAAGGGAAGCTGTTGAAATAATTCGACTTCTGAATGGTTTGTTTGGCTAAAAATACTTACCACCTAAACATTATGTAGAGACATTTTTGTACTAAATCCCAAGAAATAGACATCCACTGTTTGCAAATTTGTACTGGGTAGAGTCGTACAAAATTGTACGACTCTTTAGTCGGGACCTCAGCAGCCCATACTGGGAGATTAGGAATGCGCAGCTATTTCTTGTCTTAGCCTTTTTGTATCAGTTGTATGTATTGTTTGTGCGTTATAGTGTTTCTAACCTCTGTTGTTTACTATTTTGTTTTCTACCAGTCATTGGAAAAGAAAACAATTGTTTCTGTTATGAGGGGAAAACATTCACTCATCATGGTAACATATTCAGGTTGTTAGATAGGGCTTCGAACACATTTTTGCGAATGTGACAAGATTGTAAAAACGAAACTTACTTAAAAAATACCCCAATACTTATCTAAAATAAAGATTAAGGTAAATAAGACAAACGTACTTAAAAATACCCAATTACTTACCTAAAATAAAGATTTGGGTACAAAAGACAGATTAGCTTGAAAAGTGGCTTAATAAATATTTTAAATAACTTTAATCACCTATAGGAAAATTCAGGATACCGGTGTTTAAGTTTTGCTGATACCATTATTCATCAATCTTCAAAATCGGTTTTCGAACACTAGTAATAACTGTCTATTTTTTTGTAGTGCTATTCCCACCCCGAATTCACTGGACCATGCCTCGGACCTAAACCATCGGAAGAAAACAAGAGGCAATTCACAGAAGAGCAGCTTCGAGCCAGCGAGGGCATCATCAACTTACAATACGGAACCAACAAAGGAGCCAACCAAAGTGGACAAAACTTCGGCAACACGAGGCACATGTAAGAAAAACGAAGCTATACACTGCAACGCCAGTTGATTAGAATGAACCGGAATCTAATCATTAACCTAGATGCTTTCAGAAGCTTCACCAACTCAAAGCATTGTTCACTAAATGCATGATCATAAATAATCACAGATTTATAGACGAAAAATTTGACCTAACAATATGTATTTATACATATAATTAGATCGATACTGTAAATTGGATAATAGAAACTGAATTTATGTAAACTCTAAACATGTAATGTAACAGTCGTATACTCGGCAGAACCGAAGACAGCAGACCTCAATGAACATAACTGGCGTTACAATCATTATTTTTGTTATGATGGAGAGGCCAATAAGTCCTTCATATATAAAGCCCAAAAATATTCCTGTCAATGTAGAATACAACAATGTACTATTTATTTACAATGACAGGTACGAAAATAAATATAATTATTTAGAATTGGATTGTCTTTATTTCTGTATTGAAGGATATTTTAAGTTAAAAAAATGTGCCGATTCTTGAATTTTTCGTTAACTGGTTCACCCAAAAGAGCTGCAACAGTTTATTTGACATTACCATTCCATAAATATGAAAGTAATTGGAGACCTGTCAAGAAATTTAAATTTAAAATTAACGTATTTTCTTAGGGTTTTTATGGTAAGTTAGTAACCACAGTCTGATAATATTCCCTCATGCTTGCCACGGTTTGGCGCAAAAACTTCGAAATTGGCGTCCCATGGAAAAATTTTTATCAAAAGAAACACATTTTCCCCGTTTGTTATTAATTTAAAAATAGGAACTAAATTTTAGTTGTCCTTTGGTAAAAAAAAAAAAAAAAAAAAATTCTATTTTCAAATTTGTTTTGAAAATAAAAGCTTTTGAAACGATTTTACTTAAGATAATCCTAGCAGCTATGATTGAAAAATACTAACAAAACGTCCCCTGTGCAGGCCCTGCATAAAATCCTAGACCAAGAGAAAGAGATAGACCACTTTTATCTACCCCAAATTTACCATAAACTTTGTTGTGTGCTTAAGAATACCCATAACCCACAGTCTTCAAAAAGGTATTTCTTAAGGTTGGCGGGTGGTGTGGGGCCGAGTAATGACGTGATCAATATGGCTGCCGCGCAAACTTGTGACAATTTACTTAAACGAACCTAGCTCCTCAACGAAGCGTCGTAGAGCATTGTACTTTTTTTTTAAATTGCTCGTAATTAAATAACCATTTTGTTTAAGTAATAACAATATAGTTCGTAAGTGTAATAGTTTTCCTGATATTTAGCCCCAAACGTACATTTCACGAGTTTTTCTGTTTCATAGTGAAAGTTGAAAACCCAACAACTCTTAAACCGATAAGACAATAAAAAATAGGCAAGATTTAAAATGTTTGCTAAGACTGTGGGGACTTAAAAAATGCCATAAACATGGCTATGGATGCATAACGAGATAGTAAATGGCGGTTATTGTCTTACTCTTGAAGCTTACTCTGACCAGCCCACTGTGGCGGGGATCTTGAGAGTTAACACCTCTCTGATGTATTAGAATGGAGATGTAATGTATTATAATCAACAACAAAGAATAAATAACAAGCAAATAAAATAAAATACTTTTTATGTATATTTCGTTTATTGTATTGTGCGTGTCTTCACAGTAGTACTTATGGACCTCTAAAATATGTTTTTATAATTGCTCTAACGTAATATTTATCTGCTAATTAGCTAAATCTAAAACTAATGCTATATCTTACAATAGATGTCAAATTGGAAAAAATGTTTTAAACAAAAACAATTTAAAATTAGCACTTGCGTTCTTGTTTAAGTAGTTCTTTTAATCTTCCGTCCTTATAACTTATCATCGGAGTCTGTGTAGCTATCACTGCTTTTTAAAGCAACTTGATCCTGTGCAGAAGTATCATTTTCATGCGGAATAATGCCAGGTGGCATAGGCCCTTTATACCTCTTAACCTGGTATTTCCAGGTTTTCTAAGTTCCATCCATGACAGGTTGGATCAATGTTTTCCAGAGGGTTACAGAGGTTTCCACATCCAAGATACAGCATTTGTTCCGCTTAACCTTTTGTTCCAAAGCTGCTTTTGAAGGAGGAAGAGTAGGATCATCAGGCCTAAGTTTTGTCAACGGTTTACTTATTAGCAGAGCTTGTTTTAAAACTATTGTATCGCACTTCTGATACTGAGACGTACGAAGGATGACCATACATCATACCACACACAAATGTCTCTACACTAGTCAGCAATGATTCATCCATCAAGACGGATTCTTCTAATTTAGTCATATTTTTTTATGAGCCATACTTTTTGTGAGAATATTAAAAAGTTTTATTTTACCTTGTCTGGTAAAAGCAGCAGTGTTATCTGAACCAGTCAAGGCGTGAAAGCCTGGCAGGCCGTCAGCTATTTCACTTCCTTTTCCTTTTGCTATTTTTGAGACGTTAATATATCTTCTAGAGTTGTTTGAAGATACACCACATTCAAACCATAAGTGTGCATTCTTTAAGTTCTTTTGGTGATAGATCATTTACACAAAAATAACCGAATCGTTTGCTCGCACCAAAACATTTTTCTCTTCACCATTTCGAGTCATGTGTGTAATATACGATATTATCCTCGTATCTGCTTCATTGTGTTGGCAGGAAAGTTCTGCTCATTTAAGTTCCTGTTGGTGCCTATACATGAGTACATGTAACAAGTCTGTTCTACAGCAACATAAAACTTTTTATTGCCTAGCAAGTGACGACATTTCAAAGATCTCCATTCTTTGCATAAAAACTTTGTTAAAGATGTCTTGAACGATTCATTTCTTAGAGTCACTGAAGACTTTTTTGGAGTTTTTGTTCAGGTCCAAACACTTTTATTTCAGTCATTAGTGTTTTAGCATTACGTATGTCATGTTCCGTATCCTTGATAGTTGGAGTGCCATAGACGTCAAACACTAAGTGAATTTCTCTGGCTTCTCCTTTACAGATTAATCCCAGAATGTTGTTGGCAAGAGCTCCATAGTTATCTGGGAATTGAATTGTGTGCAGAATGAACATAGCATCAAAAACTATTGTGTCCTCAGTAAGTGGAGCAGATACGATATCTTCTTTTTGAAGCTCTTCCAACTTATGCATCAGTTTTGATTTGCATGTTTTATTCAGTGAGTCATCCATCTGTCCAAGAGCTTGGGGAACTGGGGTAAGAGGATAGGCCAGAACATCCCTCATAAAAAAATATTTTTGCCTCCTCTTGCAAAAATATCACGCGTGCATTTTACGACATGGAGTTTTTAATCTGATCCTGGGATAGTTTTAGAAGCACACACCAAAGCACAGTTCAAAACAATTTTTCTTGGTATTGGAAGTTTAACATTTCTTGGATCACTAGCATACAACGTCTTAAAATTTTCAAATTCCTCTGTGCCTTTGAAGTATGCACTAAGTAGATCTTTACTTACTTTATCGTCCACAATATGCCCATTATATATGTTTATAAAAGAAGTTTCTCTGTCCATTTCTTCAAAAGAATCTGAAAAGCTCTTGAGTGAAGATATTACACACTCAACATCTTTGTGTCTTTTTCGATCCGACTTTTCTTGAAGGTCGTGTTTAGAGTCTGGTTTCCTGGATACATCACTGCCTTTTAACAAACTTGTTACTATTTTGCTCCGTAATGATCTAGTGTTCATCCACCTAGCCCTAGCTGAATCAGAGTTGTTAAACGCTTTAATATTAATCATGCACCCATCCATACAAAATTAAAATTTTTAAGCAGATTATTACCCTTATCAAGATAAAAATTTCTTATTGTAATATTTTCCTAATATGTTACAGATACAGAATGTTTCTTTCGATTCGACTAATTTCGGTAAAACGTATTAATATTGCCAGTGCAACAATATTAAATTTTCTTAGATTGCAAAAAAAGTCTAAATATATGTTAGATACAATAGCTACCTCTCCTTTATCTTAAATTTATAAGTGCAATGTTTCCCCAGTACAACTATTCATCTAAATACACATGAATAGACATATAAATTTGAAAATAATATTGGCATATAACATTTTTATATCTGATCAGATTAAATCGTCAACTATGTATGGCAAAACGATGCTTACAAATAGACTGTTTAAATAGTAGTATGAAATATATTAAAGTAATTAAAAGCTTACCTTTTAACCCGCAATAAATAATGTAGAACTAATAAACTCGAACGGTTAAAAAGAGAAACATCCAATAGTGAGTAAGTGAAATTGAACTTGCTGAGAACAGACTCCAGCTATGGTACAAACCAGGGCGTATACAAGAGAACGAACGCACTTGAATTAATAGGATTGGTTTGAAAAATCAACGGGATAATGACACCGCGTATTTGTGAGGATAAATCATTTGAGGTTCCTAGTATATTTTTCGATACTGATAAAGTACAACTTTGTTGATTAACTTCAATGACTATAATGGTTTATACTTGGTCTTCAAATGTACTAATCATTAGTACAGCTTTAAGACGGAATTCTCCTTTACAATCTATTTGTTACTAATGATTAACATCTTTGCACCTGTGTGGTTGTAAATTCACGCGGCCATTAGTACAGTAGAGATCTTTGAACTGGAAAACGAAACGATCCTTCCATTTTAGATTGAAATAATTACGATCATTGCCCCTAATCACTGCTCGGAGGGCTTGAGAGACATTTCCTCTTAAAAATGTTCTTTCTGTATTCAAACACTTATCTAGAAAGCATGTGATCTTCCGTATCATTTATACTTACTACATTAAGATTTATCATTGGTTGATTAGCTGGTAAATACACTCTATAACAAAAAAATCGACGCACCAAGAAGGAATCATTCGACTGCTTTGAAATTTCGCATGCAAAAATGTTTTGACCAAATATGCAAATTATTAAAATTTTGTGTCTAATGAATGAATAGTGCGATCTCCAACGCATCGGAACTGCGCATCCAGCAGATGTATATAAGGAGTTGTTCTTGAACTGTTGTTAAAAATTTCTGCTGCATTGCGATTTAGGATACCTTTCAACGACTGAAAAAATGCCTCGCCGCAGGATTCGAACTCATTACGAGCAACTTTCAGAGTTTGAAAGAGGTAGTATCATTAGATTGAAAGAGGCAGGTTGGACAAATTGGAGAATCGCTCGTCATGTGAGTCGAAGCGATGCGGCGATTAGAAGATGCTGGCAAGAGTGGGTGGACAATGGCAGATTTCAGCGTCATGATGGTAGCGGTCGACGTACGGCCACAACAGATCGCGAGGACAGAGTGATTGTCAGATAAGCTGTCACAGAGCCTGATTCATCGCTATCAACCATCAGTCGTGCGACCCACACACGAGTGTCTACCATGACCATTCACAGACGGCTGAGAGAGCGAAATCTACGCTCGTACCGACCGTTACACCACCTGCACACTGTCGAGCCAGATTACAGTGGTGCTTGGCTCGATCAGGCTGGAATGATGCTGACTGGGGACGTATAGTCTTTAGCGACGAATCCCGCTTCCAACTGTGTCCTGACGATCATCGAAGACGGGTCTGGAGACGGTCAGGGCAGCGTGCCGATCCTGCTTTCACTATTGCACGCCACACGGGCCCTCAACAAGGAGTTATGGTCTGGGGTGCCATTTCCCTTGATAGCCGAACCCCTTTGGTCGTCATTAGAGGTACACTTACTGCACAGCGGTACGTTGACGACATTCTGAGACCTGTTTTGCTACAGTTCCTTTCGCAGTACCCTGGGCTTATTTTTCAGCAAGACAATGCCAGACCACATACGGCACGTGTTGCTATGAACTGTTTTCAAGCTTGTCAAACACTTCCTTGGCCAGCCAGATCACCAGATCTCTCTCCCATCGAGCATGTCTGTGATATGATGGGAAGTCGACTGCCTCCGGTAGGGAATGTTGATGACGTAGTCCGACAATTGGAGCAAATTTGGCAAGAAATACCGCAGGAGACCATCCGGGAGCTTTATCGGTCTATGCCACGCCGTGTGGCAACTTGCATCCAGGCTAGAGGCGAGCCAACACCTTATTGAGCTCTTTATTGTAACTCTGAAATAAATCATTCAATTGTTCTGAAATTTTAATCATTTTCTATTCTGTACATAATTTTCCTATCCACCAATTTTTGTCCCCATCGGACAACTCCTTCTTGGTGCGTCGATTTTTTTGTTATAGAGTGTATTACAATAAAGTAATTAATAAAAAATATTCATAGGTACTACTATGAAGACACTTACAATACAATAGACACAATATACATAAACATTTGTCTTTGTTTGTGATTATAATACATTACAACTCCATACTAATACTACATCAGAGAGGTCATTGTTAGCTCTCAAGATCCACTCCACAGTGGGCTGGTCAGGCAGTTCTTGGCTTCAAGAGTAAGACAATAACCGCCATTTACTATCTCGTTATGCATCCATAGCCATGTTTATGGTATTTTTTAAATCCCCACAGTCTTAGCAAACACTTTAAATCTTGCCAATTTTTTATTGTCTTATCGGTTTAAGAGTTGTTGGGCTTTCAACATTCACTATGAAACAGAAAAACTCGTAAAATGTACGTTTGGGGCTAGATATCAGGAAAACTATTACACTTACGATAAACTATATTGCTATCACATAAAACAATGGTTATTTAATTACGAGCAATTTAAAAAAAGTACAATGCTCTACGACGCTTAGTTCAGGAGCTAGGTTCATTTAAGTAATGTGTCACACGTTTGCGCGGCCTCCATATTGATGACGTCATTACTCGGCCCCCCACCACTTGCCAACCTTAAGAAATACCTTTTTGAAGACTGTGGGTTATGGGTATTCTTAAGCACACAACAAAGTTTATGGTAAACTCGGGTAAATAAAACTTGTCCTATCTCTTGGTCTATTTAACAAACCTCTGCTGTCCACAAAACTAAAATGGATCAGGGAAATACAGTATGGTACGGTATTTTAATTAAGGTCGAACTGGAGCAACACATAGGAATATTGACGACGGTCTGGGGACAACACTTCGTCATTTTGAACCATGATCAGTTGACGAGGTCAACCATTGAGCTGGTACGTACTCTCTAAACTTCCACCGCGCCAACGTGAGGACATTTGAGGCCACGACATATTGAACGTACACCAGCCCCCACAGTGGTATTTCGTAGAAACGAGGTTTGAACTCGCAATCCTCCGACTACTCTTCCAACCTGGCTACCGCGGTTCGGATTGAAGTTAGGAGAAAATGTAAAATTACCTTCATACCCAAAGACGATGTATAGTTCTCAAATTATTTTCCTTGAATACCTCTCTATATTAAAAAAAGTTACCACCGGGGCAGCAGGGGGTGTAGCCCCTGCCGCGACGTCATGGTCCGGAAAGTCGAATCAGGAATATACGAATTATTAAGATAGTTTCCCCGTCGCAGGAAGAAAACACTCTAGTGTTGATTTGCGAAGCAAACCAAATGCGATTGCGTAGCAATCACAGAGGATTGGCGAGCAGGGGGCGGAGCCCATAGTGCTAAAAAAAAGTGAAAATTTTGAACTTAGAAAACTGACTGCACAGTAAAACCTGTACATTTCGCGGGGACCCGGTACTATGACATTGGTAAGCTTCTAAACAGGAGGGTGCAGATATTAAAATGTTACCAATAAGTAACAAATAATTTTGAAGGAAACACCATCAGCAAGGGCTCAATCAGGCCCTGATTTACCATTAGGCCCGTGAGGCACGGGCCTAGGGCCCCCATAATTTAAAGGGCCCCAAAGTTTCAAAAGTATCTAAAAATTTTAAACAAAAATAACTTTTCATATTTTCTGGAATGTTTTTTCAACAATTTTTGAAACGGTCAACAGTCAAATACGAAGTACCAATTATTGTTTTAAAATTAGTTTTTGTGATGAACGGATAACATGGGGGGCCCCCTTCCTGCGTGTTGTGCCTACTATACCAAATTTTCTAAATCGGGCCCTGGGCTCAATTATTGCTCCCCTTAACAATTTTATGGAAGGGGCAGGCTTACCTAAGCGGGAGGGGTAATATTACGAATGATCTCAATAGGAACTCCAAATTCTAAGACCCACCTACTCTGGTGTCCAAAATTATCTTTGCATGCATAGAATCACGGATTTCTCAGAAACTGTGAATTACAATATAATTTTATGAATTTGTCTGGAATGAGACATAACATCATAGCAAAGGAAAAAAATTAAGAACACTGCATATGATATAAAACTGTTGCATAAAACCATAAAAATGGCAATAATATATGACAAGGAGAGTTCAGAAAAAAATGTATAACTAAGAAAAAAATTAAGGCTTATAAATTTAATATGGAATGTGATTGACCCTGACATGTACACACATATCGCAACGGGATTTCATGTTTGCAGAAATGGTGTTAACCACAGTTTGGGGAATTAAGTAGCACTCCTCCAGCAATGCAGTCTTCAGGGCATTTATATATCAAGGAGGAGGATGTCTCAATACAACGGCTTTTCCAAGGTCGTCCCGTAAGATTTCTATTGGGTTCAGATCAGGAGAATTTGTTGGCCACGGTATTCGCTCAATGGCTTCATTTTCAAGGAATTTCAACTGCCAAAACGGTCAGTTAGAAGGAAGATTTCGCTTCCCTGACTCCCTCCAGATGTAAAAACGCTTAGAATCAGATGTGAAACTAAACCTCGACTCATCAGTAAAGAGGACATGAGTCCATTGGTGTTGAATCCAGTTCTGATGGTCTTTGCACCAATTAAAGAGATCCGTCTTGTGTTGTGAAGAAAGTGAAATACATACCCTTGGCGCATAAAGGCCTTCTTCATTAAGCCTTCTGTATACAGTTTGCCGTGATACAACAGTTTCCGTGGCAGCTGCAAGCTCTGAACTTAAACTGCCGAGCAGTAGACTTCCTGTTACGACGGACAGTTATTGTGACCTATCGATCTTGAGAAGCAGTTGTGATACGTTTACGACCTTGTCTTACAACAGCTCTAAAGTTCTGAAATTGTTTCCGTAGCGCAGACTGTCTTGAAATATTCACACACCTCGCTGCTTCCATGATTGTCTGCCCTGCTCCTGAACGGCCGATAATGCGCGACTTCACAGATTCTTCTAAATGACACTTCGGAGCCATAACAAACAGTTTCCGAGTCCTTACACACTGAAATCAAACGCTGTATTGCAGAAATTAACTTCACGCAAAGCGCTTGATTAACCGTCGGATGACGTAACGCCTTGATTTACATATCAGAAACCGTTTGAACACTTTTGATTGGATAATTCTTATTAGGCTTGTCTTTCACTCTTTCCCTGCAAAAATGGATTACATTGATTGGGTATATCATAAAATATAATTATTTTTGGGTTTGTAAAGATAATTTTGAACATGAGTAAATTTTAAAGACTAAATCTCACTCATTTGTCGTTTGAGGACCACAGGAGCTATGTCAAAAACCCTGTGTACTTTAGGACCTATTTTAAAGTTGCATACGTTCTCGCATAAGCAATATTTCAAATGTACCGAGAACGTTGGTAATGATCTGTACAAACAAAATTGAGTTCCGAAAAAAAAAGACACGAATCAACTTTAGTTTTACTTTCTTCCCTCGCCGTTTTCCCAAATTGGTGCCACAAAAGCAGTCAATAATCATAGCATTAAATTTTGTTGCCAAATGGTGTTTTTAACTTTTTAAATAATTAACAAACAGATAACAAAGGTTATCGTCCTGATATAGTAACCAATTTATTTAAAAAATTGTTTCGTTATACAGAAAGTGGTGCTGCCATCTAGGAGCACAGTTTATAACTATTTAAACCTGAAAGTCGCAGTAGAATGTGTATATTTCCCGGAATAAAAAGTGCGTGTAAGAAACAACAGAGAACTAGAAACTTAAGAGCTCAATTTTTTAAGACCTTTAGATATGAAAGTTCTGATCAAAAAGTATCCGATCTTGCTTATTGTTGAAAGTGTAGGTAGGTAAGCGTAAAAGCCAAGTGGGCTAAACTGCACCAAAACTTGAAGTCCGGACAATGGCAAATGCAAACCAGGCCCTTATTGCTACTCGCATTTGTTTCTAGCCGACATCTGTTGTACAAAATGTTGGAATGCAGCAATGTTGCAGGGCCTCCATATAGAGAGTTCAATGCAGTACCGAGTATAAGGTTGGCTGGTTTTTATAATATAAGGTCAGATTTGGCCGAGCAATGTTTTTTTGTCAAGTAAATGGATATACTCATGGAAAGTTTTTACTGACACAAGGATAGACATGCAACCAGTGTTGTTGCAGGAATCGAAAGAGAATTTACGTATCTCTGCAAACTATACATTGGATAGTTGGGATATATTTCTAATTTCATGAGGGGTGTCAGTTAAATTGGTACTCAAGGCTTATCGTCCAACTTGATACTGTGGCCAGTACAGATGTGGATGGACTTTAATGCTGATCCTAATGTCATAAAAAAACATGATGGGTTGAGTCCTGGTTTAAGAACCATAATCTATCTAAAAAACAGGGTAGTTATCTCCGAAAACTGTCAGACTACATGTTCACAAATTAAGCAACATCAGAAGTTTTTGTAAATAGTTTTTGGGATCAACAGGGGAGTTCTTCATGAGTACATTCTTTAGGATTAAACTGAATATTACTTGACTGCTATATATTGCCAATGAGAAACTGATGATGGAGACCACAGATGCGAGTGTCAACAGAAAGATCCTCACAATTATTCTGTGAAAGCATTGAACCTCAACTAGAATTTATTTGTCTGTACACAGGTTTGATACATTACTTCTTGACATGTTCCATTTGACTTTTGGCAAATTCCCAAGCTGATGATACTTAAAAGGTAAGATTGCTGAACACGAAAGAAATCAAGATAAACACGATGAAGTACTTGATGGAAATCCCAAAAGTGACACAGAAAAATTTCCAGCCGAACCAATGGGTAATGTGTGTAGACTCATAAAAGGTTCACCAAATGTGATACCTTAAAGCCACGAAAGTAAATTTTTCACTGACAAAATTATTAAATTTAATAAAGTCATTTATTGATTTAAATTAAAAAGCATTTTTGATGTGTCTTTAGCTACGGCGGTGAGGTTGCGTAATTTAGTGTGTAGGGAATTTAGAAGCTAATTAAGTTGACTGAAACAATAAAACTTAACATTTATTACAATTAACAAATTAAATACGTGAACTAATGGACCTTCTTAGGGCTGTTGTAGAGGTTTCCGTACCATGTCTTGTCGGACAAACACGTGAGAACAAGACATCAGATCTTTAAGCATAAAGAGATCTTCCTTCACGCAGGATCGGATTCCTAAAAGACAGCAACTCCGTCCTTCTGGTCGAAGCGTAGCACTTTATAGACCCTTTCAATTGCCTATAAAAACGCTCTACAATACCGTTGGATGCTGAATTGTAAACTGTTGTTATGGCTTTCTGTGAACCGACGAACTTCATAAGAGAACGGAACAGGTCACTCTCGAATTGTCGTCCTTGATCCGTCGCAAGATGCTCAGGAACACCAAAACGCGCAATCCAGCCGGTATAAAACGTTTCAGCGACAGTTTCGGCGGTCTGGTCTATCATGGGAAATGCTTCTGGCTAGCGGGAGTAACGGTCTACGCACGTCAGTAGATAGCAAAATCCTCGCGATGGTGGAAGTGGTCCTACGATGTCGATGTTGACAGCGCTAAACCTGCAGCTGGGCAAAGGATATTTCCCGACGGCTGACTGGACGTGTCTGTGGATCTTTGCTTTCTGGCATCCAAGACATGCTTTGCACCAGGCCGCTACATCTCTATTGAGGTCTTTCCAGATGAATCTCTCTTTTATCAATTCTGCGTAGCCAGAACTCCAGGATGATTCAAATTATGTAAAGTCTGAAAAACACTCAAGCGGAATTCTTTAGGTACATATGGTCGTATAGCACTAGTGGAGGTATCACAAAATAAAGGCTTACCTGAATGACCCGCAAGCGAGGACATTGGCTTCAGCACAAGTCCCGTGTCTCATTTTTATAAGCTCTTGAGCTCATCATCATCGACCTGTGCTCCAGCCATACCCCCGAAGTCAATACCACCATGTAACTCGATCTCGTTTATGCGGGACAAATCATCTGCAACACAATTATTTCTACACTCGAAGTACCGAATATCTGTAGAAAACTGACTACATTCCAAAGGCCTCTGTTGTCGTAGAGAACACTTGTCACTTTTAGTTGTAAAAGCAAAGATAAGTGGTTTAGGATCAGTAAACAAAATAAAGTGTCTGCCTTCTAACATGTGCCTGAAATGTTTAGTAACACAGTAAGCAGCGAGTAATTCCCGATCATACGTGCTGTACCTTTCTTCAGTTTTCTAGAAAAGAAAGACAATGTTTGACACAAATTACTATGCGTTTGCTGAAGCATTGCTCCAATAGCTCTGAAGTATCTATCATTAATGAATACGTAGCATCAATTTTCGGATGGATAAGTAATGTTGCGTCAGCTATCGTAAGCTTACAAGTGTCAAACGCTTTGCGAAGTTGATCGCTCCATTCTATGGAAGTCCTATCGTTTTTCTTCTTCCCTTCAGTCAACTAGTGTAACGCAGCATGGGGAATAAATCTGTGATAGAAGTTCAACATGGCCAAGAAACGTCTTAGTTCATCGACTTTTTTGGGCTGAGGGTAATCTTTTAACACTTGCACTTTTTCGGGCAAGGGTGAAATTCCTTTCGCTGATACTTGAAATCCCACAAAAGATAAGGATTCTACGCCCCAAACACATTTTTGTATAGTACACCATACTTGCGAAAACGTTCAAGAATGGTTTTTAGATATTCGTTATGCTCCTCCTCGTCACGTGATGCAACTAAAACATCGGCAAAGTATGCAAAACAGCAATAAAGACCTCGTAAAACGTTGTCCATAAATCGTTGGAACGTTTGAGCAGCGTTTACTAAACCAAGTCATGTAAACACATTCAAACAAACCAATAGGTGTAATCACTACGGTCTTATGAATATCACTTGGTTCAACAGGAATCTGGTGATAGGCTTTCACAAAATCTAATATTGAAAAAATAGTTTTCCCGTCGAGTTCTTGTGTGAAATCCTGTATATGTCGTATCGTACCTATCGACCTGTCACTGCATTCAACCTGCGATTGTCACCGCATACACGAAATTCACCAGTCTTTTATTATGTACTAAATGAATAGGACTTTCCCCAAGTACTGTTAGATGGTCTTATTATACGCCTGGGTTCGAGCAAACTGAAAAACTCTACTCTCTTTCCCAACAGCAGCTAATTGTTCGGGACATAATCGTCTACCCTTAACAAAAATGGGTGGTCCTTTCGTAAGAATGCAGCAAGTTACATCGTGACTACTGCGTTTTGTGTTAAGTGTAGGAGCAAATACACTCGGGAATTCACGCCATAATTGGCTGTAATTGCAATCAAAAGCGATAGTTGTTATACCTAATGATTGTGAAGACTTAACATTACCTTTCGTAAAAAGGGTTGTTATACCATCAATAAGGAACCTATTTTTGATACAGACTAACAAACTGTAGCGTTTTAAGAAGTCTGCAACTATAATCGGTCGTTTAACGTCTGCAATAACAAAATTCCAAGGAAAATCGCGTCTAAAACTCGAATTTAATGTGATTCGACAACTATCATAAGGGCTTATTTTTGATCCGTTTGCCGCGTACAGACAAAACACGTCTTATCTGTTTTGACCAAGAATTGTACGCCTGCGATAAACGGAAACCGCAGTACCAGTATCAATCAGGAAACAACTATTTGTCGAACTAATTCTTGGCTATCATATGTCATCGCCAGTTCAGATGAGCCCCTTAGTTTACCTGAAATTCACATGGCTTTATACATTTATGCCCTTTCCCCCCAAACTTAGCATGACACCAGCATAAATCTAACCGGTTATCACTACGATTTTGATTACCTGATCTCAATCTCTTGTTCGAATCAAAGCGTCCGTC
The DNA here is from genome assembly GCA_947359465.1 of Metellina segmentata. Lineage (NCBI taxonomy): Eukaryota > Metazoa > Arthropoda > Arachnida > Araneae > Tetragnathidae > Metellina > Metellina segmentata. The sequence continues at coordinate 16,955,369 of OX375884.1, read as the reverse complement.
CTTACTCCTAGAAAGCTCTCGGCGCTCAAAGCTGAAATTTGTGCATGTAAACTCTCAGGCGAAAATGCCGTATTCCGTGGTATTTCTGTAACTGTGGAGGAAATACCATGTACGTCTAGTATTTTGTCAGCGATCAGAGCTAGACCGTTTAAATCGTCTATAGACTGCACAAAACATCGGATAATTTATTTGCTGCGAGTTCTTTCATTTCAAATAACAACTGCGATGGGCGTTTAACGCCTATCTGCAGATCTTGTAACAGTTTTTAATCGAGAAGCTTCAGTTTGTGTAAATTGATTGATAGTGCGTGTTCTCAAGGCCTCATACTTATTTTCGATGGGAGATCGAACTAGATCAAAAACGAATGCCAAAATCTCTGTACCAACTGCTGCTACCACTTTGGGAAATTTCGTTTCACCGCTAGTGATTCCAGCGCTTTTAAATTGGATATTAATTTGTAAAAACCACAACTCGGGGTTTGCACCCCAAGAAACTCACTCACAGGCACTCAGGATCCGATTCGATGAAGTCGAAAATTCGCGTCCATGTTCACCACTTTAGCTACGGCGGTGAGGTTGCGTAATTTAGTGTGTAGGGAATGTAGAGGCTTTAAAATAATTAAGTTGACAGAAACAATAAAACTTAACATTTATTACAATTTGACAAATTAAATACATGAACTAAAGAAAAATCGATCCGCGCGCTAACAGAGGTAGTTAGAAAACTACGAAACTGAAATCTCAAGAACAGCTTGAGGTTTTTAAAGTGCGAACACATGACGCAACATGTCAGAAGTCTCAAGTGGAAATAGTCTCTTCTTTGCAATAACACCACATGTCACAGAGACCAATAATAGGTGTAATGGGGTTTTACTTTTGTAATCAATACCACCATGAACAAATATGGTTAGAGGCATGGATTGAAATTGAAAAGGGCCATAGATTTTAGTTTTGGAGGGAATTGTTTTTTTGTTTAAGGTGAAAGGGCTACATTTGGCCATGCTGCACCAAACACAATACTAAGTTAAGTGATAGACAAACACACAAAAGGAAAGCTTTAGTGACACAGAAGAGAAATACACTCTGGGAGGAATCAAAGCTGTGCCACCTACAACTCACAGGTAGTTTTGGAGATTCTTTGATTACTTTGTGTGAGAAACCTCCCCATTTATAATTCACCAGATTACAGAAACTTATGTTTCAATTATTTTTTCAAATAAATAATACACACAACTGTTTCCCAGGAAATAGTTAACTAAATGTTAATGCTGTAATACTCAGGGGCAGAGTTTACTGCCAAATATTCCAGATTCAACTTACAAAGAACTCATTTTGAATCTGATTCTATGATATATATTCATAAACAAATGTTTTAAACAAAAAAATGATTTTCTATAAATGGTAAAATTTTTTCATCAAATTACATAATAAAGACAATTTTTGCAAAAGGGGTCTTTTGGACAAAAGAGGAAAAGAACAGGGGCACATTAGTCTTTGTAGTTTTATCTACACAGCCCAGGTAATAAAATTTTTTATAAGATGAAAATAGCTAAAGACCTAAAAGAGATATTCATTTCTATAAGATTAAAATAAGTGAAATCACATTTTTTAATTTTAGGTGATTGAATTTTAAAGCAAATTGAACTATCAGTGCATTGAAAGCAAACTATTCTTGTGCTGACTGACAACTGAACTATTGACGCATTGCTAATTACATCATAAACTTTGAACCACTTTTCTTGGCATCCTTGAACTGATAACCCCTTTCTTTGCAAAAGGGGAGTTCTGTTGCTTCCTTCCAGGCATGCGACTGCACTGTGGTCCTTTTTTTTTATTACATACCAAATGTTTTCTCGTATTTGAAAATAAATTTTATTAATTTTACTTCTTGAGATAATTATTTCACTCACCCACCATGTTAGAATCATAGAATACAATCTAATTTAAAAAGACATTCATACTTCTAAATATCACTTAAAGCTTCTTCTCAGTGTATCTCAAAGTAGTTTAACTAGACAGCTTACTATATATTTCAAAAAGAATTAAGTAGACAAAGACGAAATCTAATACACATTAAAAGCAAAACAATACGGAATTACACTTTGCTGAAATGCTAACATATTTTTATTTTGAATTAAAATTTCTCTTTTCAAAATTTTCCTGTTTTTGCTTGAAATAATTATATTTAAGTTTAAGGATGAGAGGTTTTATTTATATAGTGAAGAAAAATAGTGTAATATAGAGAACATCATATATAAGTATAACCAAAGTAAATCCAAAGTGTTTTGTCAAAAGATAAATAATTTTTTCTTCTCCTGAAATGAAATAGTTGTCATGAAAACTAATAAAATTTGTATAAAATTATATAAAATATTAGAGTTAATCAACCTTGACTAATAATATTTTGAATTTTTTAAACGTGAACTTACAAAATCAAACGTCTATAAAAAGCATGACAAGACATTTCAACGGTAACAAAAAATAAAGGCATATTTTATTATTGTTTAATAATTTATTATACATGAGCATCACTCACACAGACCCTGAGTTATGAGACCAGTCATGTTATCATGTCATTATGTTACAGAAGTGATTGTAAATACACATTGTACAGAACTGTCTTGAGAAATTTTAGTGGCAAAATTAATAAGTTATCAACAGAAAGGAGAAAGTTTATACGACTATCTGATTTGATGCATACAATCAGCAATATGAACATTATTTGTGCAGGTTATGTTTCATGTTATATGGCATTAGAATCATGACTGCTTACAGACATTAGGGGCTTTCAGATTTATACAACTAATCTTTCTAGGTTCACTTTCTTGAGGAACACATTCTGTACTTTCATTTGGAGTAACATCAGGAGAATAATGAGGAGCACCTGTAATGAATTTTTTTGAAAATTTATAAATACTAAAATTAAATTCTAATGGCTAATAATGAGTAAACGAAAAAGAAAATTTTATGAAACACTTATAAGGAACTGTTATATTAAAACAATGCATTAAAAGATAATAAATAATTTTCATTGTGCAAACATTTATAAAAAGTGAACAAAAAGTAAAAACTTACAAAGAAATGGCAACAGTGAGAAAGTAAATGCAGAATATTTAAGAGTAAAGCTGATGAATATAAGGCATGTAACATTTCATATTCTCAAATGTTGTTCAACAGTTCATCTTTTGAGTCAGAAGCACAAACAATTGCATAGAATTTGCAAGAATGCGTGTTTTGTTCCCACCTTTACAGCCAACATCAAATATGCATATTACAGAAATATCAGAAATATCCTTTATTTTGGCATGAATTTGAATATTTAGTCTTTAATTTGAATATCTGTTAAAATGTTATTCTTCGTAATGTTATGATACTACAATTTCATCAAGTAATTAAGCTTCATTGATTACATATAAACAAAACAAATAGTGGAATACTAAAATTATACCTTTTATGCAGTTCATTATCTCTCATATTTTAATAATTTTTATGTCTAGGACAGAGGATTTTACATACCAAATATCATGGTCATAAAGTAGGGTGTTTTACTGTTTTTGGCAGTTTATTTTATAATAACTGAGATTACAAGTATCAAAATAAAGCTATGAACAAATTTTTTCAACACATCGTCAATTTGCAGGATACGACAAAGGAAAACAATGGACTGGAGAATATAGATTATTTGGGTGCAGAAGTATGGCATGCAGTGAATGTTTGTTAAAAATAAAGCTGATAATACCTGACAGTAAAAGCATACTATTAGGGCACTTTATGTATGTGAAGCCCATACACACCAAAAGGAAATGTTCCCTTGAAGGCTAATTTATATAATAGCCGCTAATGCATAAATTAAAAAAATTAATGCACACTATATGTTAATTAGTCTCTTGTTATTTAGTTAAAGAAATATAACAAAGAAATACATACTTAAATATTAGAGAACAAATGCATCTTGGTGTAAGATAATGTTTTTTAATTTTTACCTGGAATTACTCTGTAAAATATATCATCATCATCTTCTTCGTCACTATTCACTTCTTGATTACTATGAAGTAGTTTTAAATAAGGAATCACAGTTGAGTTCCGATAAGAATCTCTATCAGACCTTTGCGGAATAGGAACATATTTTGATAACATTGGAGGAGGCTGTTTTACCCATCTGAAAAGGTAGATGTATGACATTGTGCATGCTGCAAAGCAATGATGACTAACCTATTCTACATGAATGCAAGCAAGAAAAATACTTAAATTTTTAGTTTGAAATGACATTTTTAAACAAAAAGCAATTAATATAGACCAGTGGTTCTCAAACTTAGTATGTCCATGAACCCCTTCTTATAGCAAAAATCTGACCATGAACCCCCAAGTAAAATACCTGAACCTGATGGGATGTTATGAGATTATTTATGTTAGGCTCTTTGTGACTAATATTCGTAAGTCTCCACGAGCACTAATTTCCTGTCATTTTTTTTTGTGATGAAGCTCATAGCTGCATTAAATCCACATTCTACTAAATAGGAAGACAATTATACAGCTTAGGAGAATTAACCCATAATGCAGGATAAAAAATTGGTATCTGTTTTGTAACCAAAATTTGTGGTATCCTTGTTCAAACATTGGTTTCTGCTCCTCATTTGTGAACAATTCAATATATTGCTCCTGTATTAGTATGGATTCACCTGAGTTTGTGGGTCTACTGGCAAGAGTCCAACACCCAATCAGGGATAACCATGTGAAAAATGTTTTCAAATCTTTGGCCGAGGCCAGAATAAAGAACCGTTAAGTGTTGACAGCTCGTTTTTGCAATTTTGAAAGATTTAGAAACTGAGAGCATTCTTCTCTCAAAAGTTGTATAGAAAAAAGTTTTGTAACAAACGCAAATATTATACTTTTAATTTTGATTAAATTTAATTGATCATCTTGTAGCTTCAAATTGGTTTCATTAAATTTGGCAAATAAGTGAGTAATATAAGCTCTGTCATTTTTTGAATTAATTAAATTTATCCGCAAATCATTGTCTTTACTTTCCAGAAATTCCAACACTGACTCCATTTCGTAAATCCTTCTTTGTACTGTATTATTACTCAGTGAAATTTTTATAACATTGAAAGCTGATTTATGCAGCACGGTGCGTATTACCTCAATTATAGCTGGTATAATACGTTCTTCACCAATGGTGTGCGGCTTTTCGGACTTTGCAATCAGTAAACAAATGTTAAAAAAAGCACACAGTCCATTGTCATCTCGCTCAGATGTTGTCGCAATGACAGTGTTTTCAAACATTTTTATTTGACTGTTTTACAAAAGTTAAATCTTTATTTTTTTTGTTGCTGTGGACTTTTATCAAATGTTACTTAAGCTAAGAAAGTTTCACTGATTCGTTTGATTAAGTTTTACTGCATAGAAGGCACATAAGTAAAGTACTATTTCCTGATAACGGAATAAAGCCACATTTTAAATAATCAACATTATATTATTAACACTGCATTTAACTTTCTTTAGTATTTCTAAAATATGAGATTTATTATATAGCACATCTAAAAAGTTTACTCACTGAAATGATTTTGCCTTTCAAGGTATACATATTTAGCTTAAAAAATAAACAAGAGTAAAAATGATGCAATTTAATGTGCAAAACCTGCTTCTGTATATACAAATTGGAACTGCTGAAACAAATCGGATAAGATTTTAAATTAAACGAAGAATTAAACAAAAAATTGATAATATACATGTCATGAAAGTAGAAATAATAAAAGTTTTCCCTATTATAAAATATATAAGCGCTTCCAGATTTTTGAGTTATTAATTAGTGCATGTGACTCAAACTCATGTCTCTTTTTCAGTAAGTAAAAATAAATATTTGTTGCACAATCGTCCCAACACAGGTGCCAACTTTTAGAGGCGCAAACAGAAGAGATATATATTTCTAATGATACAAATAAACGAGAGAAATTTATGACAACTCATAAAAATATGAGCATTTAAAAAATGAGTTAGTAGGCATTAAAATATTACAAGATAAGTTTCTTACCTATGAAATTTGACTTCATGAAGTGTCATTCTGTCTGAAGGTTCTTTCTGAAGCATCCCTAAAATGTTATAAAGCTAGATCAAAGTGGTTATTATATTGTACTGAAGTTTATAATCAAAAGCAGCTTTTTCAAAAGATGTCACAAAAGAGAGAGAGAGAAACATTTATAAATGTTTTTACATATGTATAAATCATAACTATTTTGTATGAACACATATAATTGATATTCTTTTTCGTATAAACAACCCTTATGCTATAGTTCATATTTTTTTGAGTGGGTGGCCCCGAATGAGCCTTAATTTTGTGTTGAAGAGTTTATGGCATGAATAGTCATTGGAGATGCCTTGAGTAACATGCTTTTAACAACTACATGAATATTAAGATAAGTTACTTTAAAGGAGGATGTCTACTTGTTAATTAAAACAGGCCCATTCATTCTGAACTCATGGTTTGTAGGGGCACAAATCCTATTTAAAGTCAAAATTACATCAAATTTAAAAATAAAAATACAATTTGCTATTAAATTTCTAGCCTAATAGATTTACAGCAGCTTTATGCGGTTTAAAAAAAGCAATATTTTGTAAGTAAGAATTCTCAATAAATTAGTTAATTTGTATTTGTATATTTAAAAAATATGTTGTGAATTTTTGGTGATACAAGATATTCAAAAAGTAGGTTAGAACATAAGAAATGTTTAAACAACACTTCATGCTTCACATTTTTTTCATAAAAATGAGATGTGGAGTTTGTGGTAAATTTAAAGGTTGAAATGATTCTCTCAATGCCAAGAACTAATAGTAAAATAATTTTGTCAGTTACTATTTTTTCATGTCACATTATTTGCATAATTTTAACTTTTTCTCTTTTGTAAGACTTCAAAAAATTTTTCTGTAAAACATTTCTCCCAGCATCCTATAAGAGTAAATAGTACAAATAATAAACTTATACAATCAGTACCAGCTATATGGCCACCCCGCTTATATGATCAGTTTTCTAAAGTCTCGTCTAACTTAATAAGGAACATGTGTTAAAGCGCACTGTTTATATAGTAATTTTCTTTTCCTGATTATCGGTTATATAATCGTTATTTTTTTATCATTTCATTGAGGCTATCATCTTTTTTTTTGAAAAATAGCAATTGTTGTAACATTTTTTGAGGCGGGGAGCAACACAGGGAATGACCAGAAGAAAAAGAAGTCTTTGTGGCCCTGAATTTATGCCTTTACTTCCCCCCATTTCTCTTTTGTGTTCAATACATCATCTGCGTTACCCACCCCTCTCAATTTTCTTCCTCCCCAAGCACAACAGGTGGACATCTGTCTGTTTATTGGTAGAAGTTATCTCTCCATTTGAAAAGTACGTTGAAATACGTTAGAACGAATAAGAAGGTTCATTTTTGTTAAAAAATTTTATTTGCTTTTTTAGCCTGCTGACAAATTGTTCCTCTGTGCAAAATATAAAAAGAAACAAAAATAAATATAGAATCTGCAATCTTTCATGCTGTTGCCATTCTAATGAAAACAATAATTAAATTCCATTAAAAATGTTCTAGATTGAATTTAAAAATTCGACACAACCCAAAAATTGCAACCAATTTGGACTACCTGTGTACCAAATCCCATTATTGTAAGTGCCGTAGATTCGTCAGGACTGTGATAACGAAAAACAAACACCTCCTTTTATAATAGTAGAGATAAGAGTGCATTGAATATGGATGCATGTACGTATGCATATTGTACTTAGGTAAGGTAAGCTATTAAATTTCATTAAAAAAATATTGCACGAATTAATTTTTAAAATAGTCTTAAAGTTTAATAATTTCTTTATGAACACTATATTCTGATAGGTGAATATAATCCTGCCATAATTAAATAGTAGTATTGTTCTGCATATATGGTCACCACGCTTTTCGGTCCGATTTTTCTGGACCGCTGAGCTGACCATATAACCGAAACTGACTGTACTAAGATTTTGTCATATTAGTATATCTATTCTTCAGCTTAACATTGAACTATTGGATGTTACATTATACATGACGTTTTTAGTTATTGACATTATCTTAGATTGGGGTTACAGATAGGAATTATTTTTTATTTTTTAAGAAGTTTCTTGTATGGTGATTAAAATAATCAGGACCATCTTGCAAGTTAGTGATACAGCAAGTAATAAGGAATTTTTTTATTAAAAGATTTTTAGAGTAACTCAGGAAACAAAATAGTACAAATTTTGAAAACAAATTTTACACTTAAAAGCTCCCTGCCCCTGTTGAAAAAATATTTACATGCATACATGCTTATTGCAATTTGGTATCAAATTCCTTAACCATCTTGATATTATACTTTTTTGGTGTTTTAAGTAAATTCTGTTCAGGACAATCAATTAAGCGGCTAGATGCATTAATTTTGCAGCCATCATAAACGCCATAATTTCAATAATTTAATTTGAAAACTTTTAAACAATTTAATGAAATATGTTTGCATTGAGCATAATCAATTTAATTGGAAATCCATAAAACTTCAAATTGAAATGTGATAAATAACCACAAAGAGACAAGTTTTGAGAACTTTTAAAATGAAAAATTACATAAATTAAGAAAGAAGAAACCTTTGTCATGCAAACATCGATGCAAAATTTTATTAAGTTGAAGTATTACTTGCTTGCAGAGTTTAAAAATGGAATTGTAGAAAGAATATCCATGTATCTCTTAATATTATAAAAGGAAGCATTTGCTGTCTGTTTTTTCGTGGCCGCAAAAACCTGACAATTCTATGCCACTTACAGCAATGAAATTTGGCACACAAGTAAACCAAATTTTTTGCAATTTTTGGGTCGCGGCGAATTTTAAAATTCAATATGGAAGATTTTTAAATGAATTTAACAGTTTTATTCTCCAATGGGTAATTCAACATATTTCTATAGTCAGCCTTTGGAACTATGTAAAGTTTTTTCATACGACAGAACGCTGAGAAATGTTTTTTTTTTCGTTTCCGCTTTGATTTTGTGCGGAGGAATGATTTTCCAGAAAGACAAATCTTTTAATTGAAGTCACAGCTCTTTTTTCTATCTACTAGAACGTTAATGATAAGAGTAAAAATTTCAACGGATTTGAAATCTGCGGAAAATTTCAGTTTAGAAGGTACCCTAAATGCCTAAAAATATGATTTTCTTTAAATAAATAATTTTTAAATTCAACAAATCTTCAACGGATTTGAAATCTGCGGAAAATTTTACACCAGATGAATACCTTACACCAAAGGCATGGGCCACACCGGGCTAGCCATGCAGTGGCTAGTTAGATATACAAGTCATAGTTAATACAAGTCATAGTAATAGTTATACAAGTCAAGTTAGATACTTCGCCAAACCCGGTCCCAAGCCTGGTTGAAAAAGAAGGAGGGTGCATAAATTGTCTTTGGCATAATCTGCCGAGATCCAGATAGTCTGTGTGCAGTCTTGTCTTTGCAAGACCCCACGGATATAATGGAGAAGGCAGATAAAGGCAACCTAAGTCCAAGGTGTGGATACCGTGCTGATGAGAATGTGAAAATCACATGGCAACAAGAAAAATGTGGGGGGAAAAAAAACCTAATTTTTAAAAATTCTTTTTTAAAACTATTGACAGTCAAAGAAAAGAGGAAGGGTTGTCATAAATTTTGGTTATAATTTGGATTTTCTTTTATCACAGAACCTGTGAATTTTTTTGCATAGTGGGCTTCACGTCTCAATGCTAACTATCAGGCTATTTGCGCACATATCAATTTTGGTCGTGCGGTAAAATATCGTACAATAAATTCTTCGGTGGAACGAAGAAGAGTATGGGAGCTTGCACATGGTTCGATCGACACACGACACAATCTCCATTTTCGTTTTGCTCTCGTCCACAGACACTACAGCAGACGGCTGTCGTGGTTTATTTTGTTTGAGAATCAAAACAAACCCAAAGTTTTGACTGCGGTGTTACAGCTTTTTTGTTCTCTGGTCCAAGATTCTATCTTCACGATTGTTAAAGATAGTAAAAATTTCAACGGATTTTAAATATGTAGAAAATTTTACAAGGATACCTTAAATGTGCTTTTCTGTAAATAAATAATTTTTCATCTGTAACTTTTATACTTTCGCAATACGAATTCGGCTACATTTGATGAAGATATTCATTAAGAACACAAAAAATGTCTATTAGAGGTTTTCTATCTTCGCGATCATTAAAAATAGAGCAAACATTTTAACGGATTTGAAATCTGCGGAAAATTTTACACCAGATTGATACCTCAGGTAGTCCGAATTTGATGCAAAGCCCAAATTGTGAGCGTGCTTGAAGAAACTTCTTTTTACGAAAACAGATAATTCAGTATCCTAAACTGTTAAGTTTTCATTCTTGAATGTACGACGTCAATTGTATAATTTTTTTAATAATATAAAACTGGGGGGAAAAAAAAAAAAAACAGTGACTCCTTCAAAAACTTTAATATTTTCTTTGTATTTCTTCGTCAATCCCCGAGACAATTTTAAGAAATGTTCCAAGTAGCGGAACTCTTTCATGTTTGTATTGTTTATGCAAAATAGCGATGGGACTGCGCGTCAATGAAACATGGTGTATAACCTTGTGTGTTCATATATACATATCAAGTGGTTCATGTATACATCACCCATTATGGTTGTTCATATATATAAAAAGTGGTGTCAAAACACGTAACACTTCAGAATGACGCTCAAATTGAGCACCTGCCGAGAAGAAAACTTGTTTGGACACAAATTCCAACGCAATTATGTACTAGCCAAACAAATCAAGTACTTTCAAGGACTTTTTAACAAGTTTCGTAATTTTCAAGGGCTACTAGTTAGCAAAACCAAATTCAAGGACTTTTCAAGGACCGTGGAAACCCTGCATAAGGATTGCACAAATTAATCTTCACCATAGCCAGTCTCCTTCAGCTTTACTTAGCAAGAGAATGGTAGAAGGAAGGATAGGTATTGCCGTAATACAGGAACCCTGGATCAAATATGGAAGGATCCTAGGCCTGGGCAACTGTGGGAATCTATTCTTCGATCGCTTATGCAGGAAACCGAGAGCATGTATCATCATAAATAAAAATCTTAATGCCCTCCTTATGGCTGATTTCCTTGATGGGGACAATGTTGCTAGCAAGGTGATCAGTGAAAACGGAGATTCCACATGTATCATGTCAGCGTACCTTCCATATGAAGAAGAAATTCCTCTAGCAACTTCAGCAAGAAAATTTGTCAAGCACTGCTTACGCACTAGGATGAAGTTTATCGTAGGATGTGACCCAAATGCACACCACACCATCTGGGGCAGTTCCAACTGCAACAAAAGAGGTGAGGAACTAATATAATTTTTCTTATCTAATGACCTTTTTATTCTCAATACAGGTAACAAACCAACATTTGTCACCAGAAGTGAAGTCGTTGACATCACCTCCTGTAATGCTAAAGGACTGGCATGTGCCTGACTGTACCACACTGTCAGACCATAGACAGATCCAAATGTCTTTAACAGGTCCTGCTATGAATATTCAGCAGGATCAAAGAAATCAATCCCAGGCATACAAAATGGGATTCCTATAGGGAGGACCTTCGCCTCCTCTTAGAGGGTAGGAGTCGCAACTTTCCCTCACTGGTGGACTTGGAATTGGCTGTTGACTCTGTGCAGCAGTTCATCCTCCAGTCAAATTGTAAGAGAGTCACCACAAGTTTACCAAGGCAAGTTCCTTGGCTGAATAAGAGTCTCTGTGGTCTTAAAAAGAACTGCAGAAGGCTCTTTAACAGAGCTAAAAAAACAGGTGAGTGGTCAAGATACAAAGAGGCACTCACCAACTATAACAAGGCCATAAGGAAACTTAAACAGGAGTCATGGAAAAACTTCTGTGGCCAAGTGGACAGTATGTCTAGTGCGGTTAAGCTGACTAAAGTACTCACCAAAAACAACCAGTGCCAATTGGGTTCCATTAGAAAGGACGATGGCACATTCACGGAAAACGGTAGGAGCACCATGGTAAAAATGCTTAGAGTGCACTTCCCTGATTCCAGAATCACAAACATCAATGATGAACTGACAGTTCCACTTATTCCCCTGCTACGTAGTGGGAAGGAGGACTGGGAACTGGCTAGAAGTATAGTTACTCAAAAAAATAGCATGGGCGATTAACTGATTCAAGCCCTTCAAAACACCTGGTGTAGATGGCATTATACCTGCTCTACTCCAACATGGCAAAGACATCATTATACCACACTTGTTTTTTTTTATAATTATGGCGGGCACTCGATTGTTAATCATTGGCCACTGCAAGGCCGGGAAACGATGGTCATTAGTGAAGGGGCACCCAATGGGCGACCATCATTACCCCTAACTAAGGACAGCACAATTACATCCATGCCCTGACCCCGGATTCGAACCAGGAACCTTCCGATCCAGAGGCCAACACCTTAACCACTAGACCGGTTGGTCGGCACCACACTTATGTAGGATTTATAGATATTGCGTAGTATATGGGTATATGCCGCATGCATGGAGAACCTGCAAGATAAATTTTATACCTAAACCAGGTAAAACATGCTACAGTGAAGCCTTTAGACCTATTAGTCTGACATCATTTCTTCTTAAGACATTAGAGAAATTGATTGATAGATACATTAGGGACGAGGTTCTAAAAGCCGAATCCTTATCGAGATTTCAACACGCCTACCAGCCTGGGAAATCTACAGAGACTGCTCTATACGATTTTGTTACGGTCCTTGATAGAGCAGGCAATGTAAAGGAAATTGCCTTGGCAGCCTTTTTAGATATTGAGGGAGAATTTGATAAGGTTCCAGTAAACATAATTATTGATGCCCTCATCAGTTGAAATGTTAATCCATTGGTTTGCGCCTGGATTAAAAACATGCTTGAGACAAGGATGGCACAGGCCACCTTACTGGGAGATATGCTAACTGTGGGGAACTGTAAAGGCTGCCCACAGGGTGGTGTGTTGTCCCCTTACTATGGAGCCTTGTGGTTGATGAGCTCTTTAACAGGACTCACTTCTTGGGCCTGTATTGTCTGGGTTATGCTGATGACATAACGCTGGTCATAAGAAGGAAGTTCCAAAACACGGTAACAGACCTCATGAACACAGCCCTATAAAAGATTGAACTTAGGTGCAAAAAGGTGAACTAGTCGGTTAACCCCAACAAAACTAGCCTAGTCCTCTTCACCCGGAAAAGGTTACAAGATATGCACTCGATAAAATTCTTTGGAACACCACTTGCATACTCAGATGAGGTTAAATATCTAGGAGTAATTTTTGATCAGACCTTGACATGGAGCTCACATCTCCAGTACTACACGAGCAAGGTCAAAAGAGTGTTTTGGGCTTGTAGACGTGCCATTGGTAATAATTGGGGTCTAACAACGAAAATGGTGCATTGGATATATACAGGGATTATTGTTCCGATGATATCCTATGGTGCAATCGCTTGATGGAATAGAACCTGTATTGAGACAGTGAAGAAAGAATACTAGTCTACAAAGAATGGCGACCATTGCAATTACTAGTGCAATGCGAACCACTCCCTCACAGAGTCTGCTACTGCTTCTGGGGCTTCTATCTCTGCATAAACAAGTGGAACTACAGGCAATTTCATGCTCATAATGCCTCAAACTCATGGGACTATGGTCATCCTATGAAATGCCTGCTTTCAAAAATGTTGATTCGCATGTGAAGGAGCAGCCCTATCTATTAATGAGATCTGACTGGATGTTAAAGCAATTTTGCTTTAAAGCCAAATATAACATCATCTTTCCGACCAGAGAAGAATAGAGATTTGTCTCCAGGCTGATCGAGAGGGGTGATGAAATTTGGTACACAGATGGTTAAAAAACATCTCATGGCACTGGTTCAGGAACCTTCTGTCCTAATCGAAAAATAAAGCCATCTTTCTCCTTGGGTAAGCTGGTCACTGTATATCAGGCTGAGGTTCTTGCTGTCTCCGCTTGTACTTACAACTGCTTCAATAGAGGTGTAGTTAAGAGGGTTATAAAAATCTTCTCTCACAGTCAGGCAGCCCTAAAGGCTTTGCAAAGTCACTGCTTCTAATCAAAAGCAGTGTGGGAATGTCACAATGCACTTGAGGACCTGGCTGAGAGAAACAAGGTCTCTCTTGTTTGGGTCCCTGGTCACTGTGGCAATGAAGGTAATGAAACAGCAAACCAATTAGCAAAACATGGGTCTGAAACACCATGTATTGGACGAGAGCCTGTTTTGGGTCTGCCTCACAATGTGGTTTAGAGTGACTATAAGAGATTTGCTCCTTGCTGAGTCCTACCATACATGGCTTCAATCTAATAATCAAAGACAAGTTAAAGAGCTCAATCAGCAGACTCCTTGGGATAGATCAAGGGAGCTGCTGAATTTAGGTAGGAAAGAAATCAGGATAGCTATTGGCCTCCTAACTGGCCACTGTAACCTGAATAGACACCTCAACATTATGGGTGTTATAGATGACCCATTATGGAGAGGTTGTCGGATGGTAGAGGAGAGTTCTGTACACGTTCTATGTGAATGTGACCAATACTCTGCACAACAATTTGAATATCTGGGATCCCACTGTATCGAACCCCGGGAACTGTCAAACATTCCAATCAGGTACACGCTGAAATTTATTTCGGCAATCAGTCTTTAGTGGATCAGTAGGGGTCTCAGTATAATAGACTATTAGTCGCACTGCTTGCACTCTTCAAAGTCACCCCTTTACAAGTCATAAGTCATAGATATCCAAGTCAGCAGTCAAAGAAAAATGCTAGAAGGCTCAGGTAAAATATGGGGGATCTTAGTAGTACCTTCAAGTTTTAAAATACATTACATATCAATATATAGATTAAAATGAAGCATTACTGGTAAGGTAAAATTATAGAATTTTGCATTAATATGCATCATTTTAACAGATTTTATACCCTTTAAGTGAGCATCTGCATTATTTTACATAAGAACATGCAGTTTTATCAGCATGGCTCCAACTCAAGTTTGGCCTTTTTTGACCAATTTTCTTTATAATTCTTCCAATCAAAACATGAATACTTAGTCATTAAATGCATAATAGAGTAACTATAGATAATTTGGTCAACTTAAGAGGCTCTACAGACAAAATACATTTTAAAGTACTACTACAATTAATTGAGTCCGGAACAATTACACAAGTACTTCATTGAATTTCCTCTATATTTTACAAAAATTCATCATGAAAAATTGTGCATACAATTTATGAAAAATCTAATTTCTGAAACTTAACTACAGTAATACCCCGACTTATGCGAACTTGGGAGTTACGCGGTTCTCTCTCTCTTGATTTTTTCATTTGACAACACTGCCGCCCACTATCTATTTTTTTCTTGCTGTGATACACATTAGACGAGTTTCGGTAAAATCTATGAGCACAAATATGATTCTACAATTGATGGAAGCTGTACCCCAACTTAAGCGGATTTGACTTTAGCATGTTTCAGCGGTCCCACCTATTGCGTAACTTCGGGGTATTACTGTTTAAAAAAATATTAAACATGTAAAAACATACTTTTGATGATGAAAGCATGCAAAACGAAAGAAAAAAAATAGTAGATTTAAAACAGCAAACTGCATGCAGGCATAAAACAAAAAAAAATCCAGTAAGGTATTTCAGATTAAAATATCTATTGGAAATATACATAAGAATGATGGAAAGGTAAGGAAGATAGTCAAAATGCTGTTATAAAAAGGTTTTGAAAAACGTGTATACATGACATGTTTTGACATACATGTACATATTTCTGCCTTTGGACACCTCATTCAATAATTTTAGAATTTTTTTAGCAACAGTGCAGATTGAAACATTCTCTTTAACATTGAGTATCTAATTGCATTTAATGATAAGATATCAGACAAACATCTTATTTAAATACAATAGTTATTAAATTTACAAAGTAAAATCGAATTTTTTTTTAAATCTTCAATTGACAGGTCATATTCAAATTAGTATCACTTATTAAATGCTACTTTTTATTTTTTTACTAAATGCTGTATTTTTAAATGTCCAGGCAAGATGAAAGATTTAAATGGAAAATATTGGGTCATCCGGAAAGTTCTGCGGTTTTTTTTTTAAATGATAAATACCAACGAAGCAGTACAAAAACACAAGAAAATATTATTGAATCACATAAGCACCAGTTTGTTCTATGACTTTTTGCCATCTTTCTCGCAGCTGGAAAATTCTTTTCCTAAAAAAAATCATTAGGCTTATTTCTAAAGAAGTTATTGAGGTGCTGTTTGGACAGTCTCCAAAGAATTGAACTCCAGGCTGTTCAGAGAATTTTGAAGTGACCCGAAGAGGTGAAAATCTGAGGGGAAAGGTCTGGTGAATATGGGGAGGGTGTGACACAAAACATCTCAGCTATACTCAAGTCTCTGACATTTAGCGAAATGTGGGCAGTGCATTGTCATGCTGGAAGACAACACCTCGACGATTGGTCAGTTCTGGCATCTTTGCTGCGATTTCTGCTTTTAATACTGCCATTTGCGAACAGTATTTTTGCAAATTTATTGTCGGATTTTGTGGCAACAATTCCTTTGTAAACCCACGATACACATATCATTACTTTTGGGATGTAGTCCCTCTCGATATTACTTGGAGAGGTTCATTTGACTTACCCCATGATCTTTTTCCTGTAACATTATTGTGTAGTATCCACTTCTCATCTCCAGTAATGAGCCGTTTTAAAAAAAAGCTTCTTCATTTCGTTTCAGCGAAGAATCACATGCCAAAATTCGAGCAAGCATATTCTGTGTTTAAGTATGGGGTACCCATACATTGTGTAGCGGCTTACACATACTCAATCTTCTTCAGATGATCATGAACTGTACTTTTTGGAATATTTAGTCGGTGATAGTTCCTGAACTGTATAAAATGGATTTTCAGCAATAGAATCTTTTAATAGGTCCTTGTTTACAGAGGATGGTCTATCAGAGCGGGCATCATGTTCAAGGCTGAAATTTCCCCTCCTAAATTTATCAAACCAACTTTGAACTATGTCATCAGAAACAGCACTTTGTCCATACACAGTACACATTTTACGAACAGTCTAACTAGCATGTTTTTCTTTCTTAAAATAAAAGAGCGTAACACGACGGTAAGGAACTTTCTGGTTCTCCATTCTTAGCACTGCAGTGAAACAAATATTATAACAAAACACAAGCTAGAATTATGCTGTAAAAGCAGGAAAAACCGAATTTACACATCTGCTGCAATCAAGGCCCTTCCTTATCAGCAGTAGCAAAATAATAATAACAAAGCTTGCTTCAATTTGAAAAAAAGCAGAACTTTCCAGCTGACCTAATAGATATAGCCTGTTCCAAAAAAAAAAAAATTGTTTTACCTCCTTTGTTACACTAAATCTATGTTATACTTTATAAAAATGAAAAGCAGTGCAGAACTAAAATCATGGTTTCAAAAATTATCTTCCTACTACGAAGTGTAAGATATATCATGCTATTTGAGAAAGCAAAAGCAATAGTAATGTTTGTGAAAGTAAAAAGTATCAAAAACTAGCTTTTAAAATCTAAGGGAGAAAAAGAACATGGCTACACATATTTAAGGCAATGATCTGATCTACTAAGGAATTAATTTTAAGAAATGTTATTTTAATTTCGTGAAGTGGCCTAAGCACACAAAACACATGGCTTGTAATAATATGACTATGTTCTAAAGCTTATCCATTAGCAATATGAAAATATCTAACCTTGAAGAAGATTTTGTAAGCATAAGTCAAGATCTTTTGGAATGATCACATCACAGTTTGCGATATTTTCATATAATATATAAATGCTATCACCTTCGAAAGGGTACTTTCCAGTGGTAATATTATACCTATAATTTGAAGACATGTAAAAATAAGTATAAAGAAATTTGAAATAAAAAAAATCACAGAAAACTAAATTTAATCTATATAATGAATAATAAATTAGAATAAAAAATCAGACACAACTAAACTGAAACTAAGAATAAATGGAAAACTGATAAATACATATGCATATAATTTTGTACATCAATCCTGTAAAGTGTTCAGTTAAAAAGCTTGGCTTTGCTTTCGTTCTTGAATTTTTTATCACAAATTCATGCAAGATAACAAGCTAAAATATGTGCAAACAAAAATTAAGTCTAGGGGTGGTCATTACTTTTAAATAGGCATTACAGTTTATACCTACTCTCTCATCCACATTGCCAAGGTAGCATCTGCCACAAAGGATAATCTAAATGCTGAAATCATATCCCCACAAGTCTAGGTTTTAGTTTGGGTGGAATATGATAAAGATGAAATACCTTTACACACTTAACAAATAAACCACTTTCTCTTAACTGAAGTGAGGTAAATAAGTTAAATGTTGATCTCAGCAGTCGCACCATGGTAACAGAATAGAGCAAGGTGAGGGAATATTTACCTGAAAAGCCTATTTAAAAGTAATGGGTTAGAGGGTGAGTAACAGAGGAATGAATTAAGTGGTTCCAGATTTGAAGCCATGCAAACATTTAAGAGGTCAAAAAACGTGTGTATGTTAACAAAAAAACCTAGAAGTAGATGACTTAATTGAAAATGCAGCATAACATGGAGGTACATAATTAAAAAACCTGCTCTATGGGAGTCCTGTAAAGAAGACAATTTTGAATGTAACTCTAAAAGTTCTAGGAACAGAATACTGCTTTTACTGTAGTCAAACATTTTACACTTGTAAATTTATAACAAATGCCTGTTTTTTCTTTCTTATTATTTTACTTGAAGTTAGTGATTTAGTATTTCTAGATTTGGAATGACTAAAGCACAAATAGATGAATCCAAGAGTGCAATTTGTTTTGAAATCTCACATGCAAGAAATTGCAACATTAATAATTTCATAATTGGTACTTAAACCACACCACCATTAACAATCACTTTATTTTAATTTGCACAGCTTCATCTCTAAAAATTGGTACATAGTTTTGCTAAGATGCCTTTCAATTAGAAGTAGGAAATATGTACCAATTGTACAGCAAGTTTTGTCATGTATAACTTGAAATTGGACAGTATTTGGATATTTAAATAGTTTACACGAATTGGGTTTTGTATACATTTCAGGATGATTGCAATTTAATTTAAAGTTAATTTATTATGAACACATTTCAAGAAATAAAAAACTTCCAATTAATTCCACCTAAAAAATTCTAAGCTATGTTAAAATATTAACATTTTCAACTGAAATTTCTTATTTCAGCTCATTGCTTATTTCTTATATCTATCTGCCAAAAGTGTAATGGTAAAATGGCTAAAAAAACTATAGATGAATCAGATCAAATTGCTTGGCATTACAGGTTTGAATACTTTATCATAAGCAAGGATGGAAACTTAAGAAATAACATCTAAAAGGTTTATACTATAATCTCATCTCCTTTCATTTGTCTTAGCTGTGAAGTCTCAATAATTAGGACCAACCTTCATGTTTTCAGGTAAGCAATCTATCAGGCACATTTTGAATTAAGTTTTCTTTTTAGTTTCAATGCTTTTTCCTCCCTATATATTTAAAAATTGTCTTTACCCTCCCTAAAAGATATATACATTTGTCAGGTAAAACAGAATGACATTAAGGAAAATTATAAAATATGATTCTTATAATTCACTACATTTTTAAGACTGTTATGATTTAAATTGATGATAAATACTATTAATGCAATCTTGAAAAATTATCTTGAATGTAATTTTCCTATCATAGATGCAAGTCAATATCAAGTCATGATAAGTACTTGTATACAGTGTACTTGTATACCAGTAACAATTTATTTGTTTAGTCTCCATATTTAATTTTCAAAACTTTTAATTGAGAAAACACACAAATTATTTTGCAATATTTCCATTTATTTCATCATAATTTTCCCTTATTAACAGAAAATGCTTAACAAATACTTTTCTAAAGGAGTATAAAATAGGTAAAGAAAATAATTTTTTTTAACGCAGTTGAAAAATTGGGAGCACATTGAAAATATGTAGAAAGCATTTAAATACAAAATAAAATCATGTTCCCAATGGCTACTTCTGTGCATGTGAGATAAATGACTTTCACTATACAAACATAATACTTTGTTCAACTTTTTGGTGCATGTGGGGATGAAATTACAGGTGAATAAAAATAAGCTTCAGTCTTCCTTTTTCAAAGATAATAAACAGAATAAATAGTTAAATAAACAGAACTATAGAAGATTGAAATGAGATAAATATTTCATATTTTAATTTAAAATTTGACTTTAGAATTTATGGAAAATACATTTGCTATATGAACATACAGGAAAATGCAAAATTTCTACATATGGAAGGCACGTGTCCTTCAAGATAATATTAAGATAAAAAAATCAAATCCTATTCAGTCAATTAAAGGCTTACAAGGAAATGTCTTGCCTTATACACACTGATTTCAACTAAATGTTTTAGGCAATGTATGCACTACAACAGTACTATAAAGAGTTATGGTGTTTATTAAATTATGGCAGGTATTAGCAATCTAGGTTTGTTATTATTATAACCTCATTAAGTTTTAATTTTAAAATTTTCAGTTATTTTCCCCCTTCTAGAGAATATTTTGGTATGTTCTTTTCATTTCCATTTTATTGAACTTTGATTTTATTGATCCTAAAGAATTTTTTCTCCTTCCTGTAAACTTGAAGAATTCAAGTGTAACTTTCAGTTTGTTTTTTGAGTAACAGTGCAGTTGCATCAGGTTGTGTGTGTATTATTTAAAACTTTGTTTTAATCACTTCGCAAATCTTTTTTATTGAACAACACCTATGAATACAGTTCAGTGTTCTTTTGCTCACTTAATATATAAGGAAGTTGGGAATCGGGAGAGAAATATGGGAGTTGCAAATCGCTTGTTTTATATTACTCGATGTCACACACATACACACAGGATTAATAACTTTTTACATTTCCTTACAGAATTACAGCCGATTAAATCGGATATTTTGTGAGCCGATTTTCAATTACATTTGGAACTATATTTATTTAAAAATTCATGCAAGGAGAAAAGAATTGATTGTTGAGTTAGATATATTAATTGGAATGAGCACAGAAAATGTGAAAAACTTAAGAAAGGAAATTTTCATTTCTTTTAATATTTTCCTATTAATCTAAATAATTTAAAATTCTTTCATTAAAATGTTTTCATTATTTCCATTAATCTTAAAAGGTGGAGTATAAAGACAATTTTACTTAATCATTTCATTCTTAAACTGAAAAGTCAAAAATGGCATGTTTACAAACCCATTCTTCCTTGGTATTATTTTTGGCTGCAAAATTTCCCCAAAAGCATTGCCACAAAATTATTTCATATTGCAACTGTATCATATATGCAATCGAAAAGCAATAACATGAAACTCACGAGCTAGCATGCCATATCACTTCCCCAGTCTAATTAATCCATATGTAGCAAACCATGACCAGAGCAACAAAAAGGTATGTAGGTATTTGAATTAATGGGGTTTAAAACACAAAAATCGTCAAAGTTTCGAATTTTTAAAAAATTATTTTAAGAAATTCTCTGTTTTTCTGCTTACAATGAAGTCTAAATCATGTTTCTATCTTAATTAGAACTAGAGATATAATAACTTTTATGGTGCGTTGTTTTGAAAATCTAACACTCTTGACAGTTGTTGTCATGGCAACAACATCTGTCTTTAAAACTTTAAATGCGTTTTTCTCCATGATACATTTTTTCAAGATTTCCTGTATTCAAATTGCTATAAGTCGAAAACCGATAAAGTTTAAGGGTTGAAAATTGGAATATATCTTTTCCAAACAATACATTCAAATATTTGTATTTTTTATTAAATTAATAGTTTTTAAATTGCAGAATCAAAATTAAAGTTTATAAATTTCTGAATAATTTACAGCAAGAATTTTGAAAATTGATCAAGAATATTTTGAGTTTTAGCAATTTAAAATGACTTTTCTTTTTTTCAAAAAATTTTAATTTAAAATTTTTAAAAAACTTTTGTGTTGTGATTTCTCTTATTAGTTAGATGGGTAATCAGTACAAAAAAATCAAAATTAATTAATAAAAAAAAATTTCAATGTGTCCCAGACCCCCTTAACGTCATACTGGGCTACTGACAACCATCTGGGATCAATCCATCATGGGAAAGAGCCGAGGATAACATCAAGTAATTTTGAATCATGGTCAAATGACAAGGTAACACCTGAGTTGTCACCCCACTCTCCAAACTTCCACACCATGCCAACAACAAACCAAATCAGATCACACCATTTATAGGTAGGTAGAGTTAATTAACATCACACTGGAGCAACAAAACAGGCTATTGGCTAGCAACCCACTTTCCAAACTTCTACACCACTTGAGGCCAGGGAAGATTAATGCTCCTGGTCTGGCTGAACCAAGTTTCGAATTTACAGCCCTCCAGTTACTAATTCGTTGATGTTTCTACTGGACCTCTACAGCCTTCACTCCATTAATAAAATTTGAATGAGTCACTAACATAAAATGTTTTATACCCATAACTGATGTTCACAGGGTTCGTCTACCTTAAACAAAAATATAGGGTTTTCATGTATTTTTAACTTTTTCAAAGGTAGAGTGAAATCTGACTTCCCACTACACTTGAAAGGGTTATATAATGCCAAGTAACAATGCATTTATGACCCCAAAACTAAAAACAAAATGCTATATAAAAGGTTAAAAAAGAACCAACAATTTTTGACCCTCCTCCATTTTTATTTTCTGACAAAATATATCTACAGCAGAAAAACTAACCTTAACACTAAGTTGCTCAAATGTTTGGCTGAAGTTTATACTAGTTGAACCAATCTGGCTATAATTATAAAGCTAATTTAGTGCATTATCACAGGAGAGAAATCTGGAAAATATTTATTCAGGTCGGAAGATTCAGAAAAGTTGGACACGGTTAGATATACTAGCGATTAGCTGAGAAAAACGTGAAAATGTGCTGAATTTTGATAAAACTTGAGGATGTTTAAGCCCATACTTTAAAAATAAGTACTTAAAAATGACAATAAAAGTGATAAACGTAGTATGTCACGATAAAATTTTAAAAATTCAAGAGAAATTGTGTCAAAATTATGAAGTAACACCAGATTTCTACAAAATGTTTAGTTAAAATATAAAAAATTTACAAAATAGTTTAGAGGTTCATTCATTTTTTCTGAGATTTAAAAATGGAATCACAGCTCTTGATTTTCATGTAAAGTGTAGTATTGCATGTAATACCTGCAATTTTTGTTGGTGAAATCAGAGTGTAGGTCAAAGGTCCTTTCTTGACATATTGAACAAAATTTCATACCATGAAACTTTAAAATGTTTCAATGAATAAAATCAAGGAATTTTATAACAAGGTTTACGAGTTTATAACCCTATAATAACTTTAGATATTATTTTGTCACTAATTCTAAATCGTATCGAATTTTAATAATAATTCTTTTCAAGTCCCAACATTCAATCTAGCCAATAATTTTATGAAGTGTTTCTAAAAATAAAGGATTTCAAGAGTAATACGACATATTATTGATCAGTGAAACATTGCAATTTTATAAGTTACAAATGAACTTACAGAGTAACACCTGAAGACCAAATATCTACTTTAAATCCTGAAAAAGTTTCATCCCCATTAGCTATCTCAGGTGGTTGGAATGCTGGAGAACCTTGACTAGTGCGACATGTGTCATCTTGAGCAAAATGATCCAAAGCCTGAAATTTTGTTTTAAAAATGACTAGTTTCAGAAACAATTTATTAAAGTTAATTTAAAATTCAAACCACTCCAACTCACAATGCAAGTGAAAAAAGGCACTCAAAGGAAGGTTATTTCAAATTAATACACCAGTTACATGTCAATACAATATAAGACAAACAGTATACAGACAATGAAAAAAGGTATCAGACCTCTTCTTGTTATACATACTCAGGATATTAAATGCATTTATTTTGATCAAAAGGATATTGAATTAAGAGTCATTTAAATTCAGAGCTCTCATAATAAATGAATGCTACAGTCCAAAATAGTTGACTGTTAAGAAATTATATAAAACTATAATAATCAAAAACACACAATTCTTCTGAGATTTCTAAGAAATGCCATTCATTACTTTTCAATATAATATTGGAAAAGTTATAAACTGAAATACATAAAAATTTCAACTGCAATAGTTATTCAGGTTTGTCCGATATTCAAGATGGTTTAGTTTCGGCATTTTGGTGATCAATTAAAAAGTTCGTTTTGCAAGTATGCATTTAAAAGAATCTGTAGCAATTTTTAAAGATTAGAATGTTCTATAAAATGGTACTGTAAGTAGTCATCAATGCTGCATGAATTAAAAATAAGGAAAGAACAAATTATTGGTCTTTGTGACTAAAGCTTTATTAGTTTTGTGAAGACATTGCACATAGTACAATTTATTCCATTTTGTGGCTAATGCAAGTAATTAACAGCAATGATTACCACCTCACCTTATTTCAAAGTAAAATAAAATTTAATTAAAGCAAACAATTTTGAACTTTTCTATTTTCAGTGTAGCTAATAATTTAAAATAAGATGACAATTTAAGCATTCTTTCATGTTTCATTATAAATAGAATTTGTGATGTTACATAAAAAGTCAAACGAAACTGGAATGGAGATGCCAGGTTAGGAAATAAGTTTAGTATATTTAGTATCCTTCTACACACAAGTTTAATTTTACAATAAATTGTGTACGACTTTTTGTACATCTGTCAGATTGATTTTTTTTTTTTTTTAATTATGCCCACCATCGTCTTCTCAGACATGAGGCGTCTTGCAGTCCAATATAGCAGAGAGGTGGCCCCAGGAAGGTCAAGAGCTCCAAAGTCATCACAAGAGCGAACATCAAGCAGGGAGGGGCAACTGAAAAGGTGCTCTCCAGTCATGTGCATAGTATTGCAGAGTAGAGAATCGGCAAGTCCAGTCCTAAATAGATGGGCTTGCAAGTAATCATGTCCTGTGATGACTCTAAAACACGCTGTTACAAAGTTGAACCAAAGCAACTATTCAACATGGGCCGAGGATGTGAAGGTTTTATTGAAGGACAGACTCGTGGTCGTTCATCAAGGGAAAAGAACCAGAACTTGGTACTACTGCCACTTTTAAGGACCAACGTGACTTTGAAATAAGTTAGAATCGTGTCTTCTCCACCATTTACATGAACATAGAGGCAGAGTACCGAACGTTGCTGGCTGGAATAGAAGACGGCAAAGAGGCCTGGAGGATCCTGAAGGAGCATTTTAGACCGGACAGCCATGCAAGAATAGTATCTTTACTAGATGAATTCTTCAACTGCAAGTTCGAAGGTGAAGAGATCGGACTGTTTGCCGCTCGAATGAGGGGGATAATGCATCAACTACAGGATGCCGGACACCCTTTAGAAGACCTTTATCAAGCTTTTCAACTGATCCGATACTTGCCAGCTGAATACCAAGGAATAGTCCAGACCATCTACAGGTGGCCAAATACAGATTTCAAGCTTGAACAAGTACTAAAAGAACTGATTCTTGAGGAAAGCCGGTTTAAACAATGCATTGAGGACATGGAATCTACGAGAAGCATAGCACTGAAGGCGGACGTTTCCAGACTCAAGAGTTCTCAAATATGGAAAACCAGCATAAAGAAAAAAGGTACTTGCTTCAGGTGCAAAAGGATGGGACATCTAATTTCGGAATGTACCAAGACGAACAACAACGAATACAAGAACTATGTAATAGAAGCTCATTTGAACCATGGAAAACAAAACGTGGATTATTTGTCATGGGTTTTCGACACTGGAGCAACAAGCCACTTTTGTAACAACCGAGCATTATTCACCGACTTCGAACCTGTAGCTAACACCAGCATGGCACTATCAGTCGGTAATGCAACAGGCCCAGTAGAAGAAAAGGGAAACATTAAAACGATCACCAGAACTTACAAGACAGGGAAGCGCATCATACTAAAGAACGTTCTGTATTCCAAGACTGGGATAAAATTTATTGGAAAGGGTGATAGAATTGATGTATTTGACACGAACAGTACATTGATGTATTCAGTGTTCAAGAAGGATAAACTATACTTTCTGAAGCCGAATATCCCAAGAAAAATGCAGAAATAAAAGAGACCCTGAATGTATCGACAGTTGCAGACAAGGAACTTGAAATTTGGTAATAGCTAATAGCTTTCGTCGGAATCCCCAAAGCAACGAGGAACAAACTCAACATGAGAATGAAGAAAGGCATAATGGTGGGATATGTTGAATGAACCAAAGGCTACAGAATTTGGATACCCGAAGAAAAACAAGTCGTAGAAATGATCAATGTATCATTCAATGAAAAATTGCAGGAAGAGAGAGTGGAAGCTGTCCTGGGCCATCATATGAATTATTCGAAGGACAAAGATTCTGATGAAGAATGTGAACAAAGTCGGGAAGAAAGTCAACCTGCACAGATATCCTGTGAAGATATTGACTGGTTCCGTAAAGCGGTCACCAGGCCTGATGGATCAAGGACAGACATATATTACGGGGTACAAGGAACAAGTGCTCGTTTAAGATTCAATAAGGACGTTGAGACGTACTGCAGATGCCGTAATAACGCTTTTAATCCCAGTTTCTTCAACTTTAGCGGCAAAAACCAGTACTCGAGAAAGGTTCCCCAACAGATCTTGAATGATGATGGAAATTCGCCGGAACCATGCCACATCGAAATAGCAATCCCAGGAAATTTGAAAG
The DNA here is from genome assembly GCA_947359465.1 of Metellina segmentata. Taxonomy (NCBI): domain Eukaryota; kingdom Metazoa; phylum Arthropoda; class Arachnida; order Araneae; family Tetragnathidae; genus Metellina; species Metellina segmentata. The sequence goes on along the minus strand of OX375884.1, from coordinate 16,928,551 downwards.
AAGACAAGAAATCTCTACTCAAATGGCGATGGAAGAAATGAAGATGATGCAACAACGGGAAGTATGGACACTTGTATTGAACAAGAGCAAGACCACCCTAGGAAACCGCTGGGTATACTCAACAAATACAGACGAATGAGAAAAACGAAATTGTGAGGTTAAAGCCTGTCTGGTAGCCCAAGGCTTCAAACAGCGAAAAGGGGAGACCTATGACGAAGTTTTTAGTCCTGTTGTGAACCTCTCAATTATAAGCCTATTCTTTGCAGTATTAGTTTGCCTACTAGGATGGTCGCACTGTCATCTTGACTTAAGAACGCGTATTTGTACGCAAATCGTAACGAAGAAATCTACATGGACCAGCCCCAGGGATTCGTGGACTCAAAGTTCCCGAGCCACGTCTGCAAGTTAGAAAAAGCCCTGTACGAACTCCACCAAAGTGGACGTGAATGGTTCTTTAAAGTACACAGCATCTTAGAAACATTGGGGCTCAAGAAATTTAAATGGTGCAACTGCATATATATAAGTATAAGGGAAGAGGTTTGCTTCTACTCTACGTCGACAACATTGTAGTTTTGGAAAAACAGAGGACACCACAAAAGATACAACCAGGATAATAGGATCAAAATTAGATTTGAAGACCAAGGAAGGACACAGAAGCTGTTAGGTGTACAATTTGAAGAACATGATGGTAATCTCTTGTTACACCAGAAACCCTACATTGAAAAAATGTGCAACACCTTTAGAAATTTTAGATTCCCAACGTCATCGCTTCCCATATCAAAAGGTATAATTCTTTCAAAACTTGACTGTCCTAACACTGAAGACGAAAGGAAAGAAATGACAAAACTGCCATATCAAAGTGTCGTCTGTTTGTCATATCTTGCAAGCCGCACTAGACCTGACATAGCCTACGCCGTCATCACTCTATCGCAACTCTAAGAGAACCCAGGCAGAGCTCATTGGAACAGCTTGATGAAACTCCTGGGGTATGTGAAAATACTAAAGATCTTAGACTCAACATGTTCAATATCCAAGACCTCAAGATTACCTGCTAGTGATTCAGATTTTGCGACTAGCAGGTTCGACCACATCTTTATGGAATTATGCCGTTCATAGATCAAGTTCCAATTTTGTGGCGTGCATTTAAGCACAAGTTCGTAACACTATCTACAATGGAGGCAGAGTTCCTGACACTGACAGATGCAGCCAAAGACTTACTGTGGGTTTCCAGAATTCTGGAGGAATATAAAGAACATTCGCTGCCGGAAGTTAACCCGTATAATAAAGAGCTGTTGTGTGACAATAGACCTGCAATAGACTTTTCGAACTGCCCCATAGAAAATAATAGAACTAAACACATCGATATTAAATATCATTTTATTAGAAATTTAATTTATAAGAAAATATTTACATTAAAACATGTTGTTTCTAAACAAAATTTAGCTGATGTTTCCACCAAACCACTACCAAAAGAAGGTTTACGAAAATTTTGTAATGTGGTATTTGAAAGAAATTAAATTTTTATATTTATTCAAGTAGCATGAATTTTTTCTTTATTTATATTAGCATTTGTAATTATACACTCATTGCCATAAAAATTTGTGCACCAATAAAAAGTAGTAAAAATTAAACGAAATTTTACACATGTAAGTATTACTTTGATATAAGTAAATGATTAGAAAATCAAAGAAAAAGGATCATTTATTGCAGAAAAAAGTACAAATGAACGGAAGTTTTAGTACTCTGTTGGACCACCTCTAGAGCAAATTCAAGATGCGATATGAGCAGGCATTGAGACATACAAGTTCCGTATGATGTCCCGAGACATCTCGTTCCACAGTTGCTGTAAACGCGCCTCTAGTTCGACCAAACTCTTAGGGTGTCCAACTTGCCGTCCCAAATGATCCCAGATATGCATGATTGGTGACAAATCTGGGGATCGAGCAGGCCAGGGAAGGTGATAATGTGGTGGAGGCAGTCTTGTGACATCCTTGCTCTGTGTGGCCAAGCATATTCTTGTTGAAAAATGGCTCCTGTCATTGTGCCATGGATCAATATTAGGGGTGACCGTGTATCGTAAGCAATGGCACCCCATACCATCACACCAGCTGTGGGAGCGGTGTGTCGCTGTAAAACGAGGGCAGGATTGAGGCGTTCACCACGGGGCCTCCACACACGAACACGATTGCCATCACTGCTCAAATTGAATCTAGATTTGTTGCTGAAGACGACCTGGTTCCATTCCGTTGCAGTCCAATTCCGTCGTGCGCGATACCACTCCAAACGGAGGCGTAGGAGGGTGGGTGTCATTGGCAGCACACATAATGGCCGCCGCGATACCAGATGTCCTTCAGCCAGGCGCCTTGCGCTAGTTCGGGAAGACACAGGGGCCCGTAGTGAAGGTGCTGCCTGTGTATAGATAGCGGCCAATGAGGCAGTTGGCTCTACGCATGCGTTTCGTATGATGTGACGGTCTTCTCGACGACTGGTTTGTCGAGGGCGTCCTGAGCCTGGTCGCCGTGTAAATGACGTCTCTTCTGTCCACTAGTCCCAATACCTCCTCACAATAAAATCAGAACAGCCTACTTGATGAGCTACTCGCCGAGTTGACCACCCAGCTTCCATCATCCCGTTGATTCTTTCCCTCTTGAACTCTGACAGCTGCTCATATTGTCTTCGATGACAGCGTAGCGGCATGTCTACTTTAGTGTTTCCTTTGCAAAAGATTAAGTACACTCAAACAAGCTCTGCTTATCTGTTTTATACTCCAAGGAGAACAAAGTTCAACGCCCTCTAGTGGCATTACGCAATGCACAATCACGCTGCATTTCTAATCATTTGCATATCTGGCCGACATGTACCTTCATGCCAAGTTTTGTTACGATCCCACAATTATTTCTTGGTGTGCAAATTTTTATGGCAATGAGTGTATAAGATTTCCTTAACTAAGGAACCAGTACAAGTTTCTAAGTTTTACTTTGCATGTATTTTTTTTACTTGTATTTTCCTAAAAGATATGAGCAGTGAAGAATGCGGGAGAGGCCAATTGTTGGATAAAATATGTTTAAACAAGTTTAATTATCAGTACTCACTAGAATTCCCACGTCCTTCTCCTTTTAGAAAATGTCCTCCCAAGAGAGACGTTTTTCTGTTAGTAAGCAGTTTTGCCAAGATGGCGAGGTGTGGCCACACCAGTTAAAACAAACTTCGCAGGAAACTTTTTTTTAATCATACGCTGTCTTGCCCTCCAATATAGCGAAGAAAGTCCTTGGGGAGAAGTATTCCTGATGTTAATGTCCTGTAAATTAGAGCACTCTGCAAGGTGTTGTCTATTCATAAGACCATCGCAATAAAGCGGACAGATCGGGGAGGTAGCCACACCAATCCTATGTAGGTGCTGTTGAAGGTAGTCGTGTCCAGTTAACAAGCGGAAACAGGCCACTCCCACCCTTCTTGGTAGATCAGTAGGGATTCTTCCCTTATTAGTCAGCAGGCAATCCCAACTCCTTCCCTGTATATCCCTCTGATACTGCAGTTTTCTTTGTTTCTTGAACTGAGATAACTGTAGCCACGCCCCTTTATTAGTGATGTCATCAGTTGTGACCAATGGGAGCGGAGTATCTTATTTTGGCATATAATTAGTTTGTGCTAAATGTTATCATAACTGTATTTTGTGCATATAAGTTGATATTTTGTAATACGTCAGGTATCTTCGAAAATGTTCGCAAATCCATGTCGCGTAGGTTTCCTGCGTGCATCCATGTCAATGGGTGCAATTTCGAACACCTCCTGTGATGCTTGTAAGTCATACATTGTACTCTTTTGTTGTGTAATAAAGCGTTTTACACTGCATTCTGTGTTGTGGCCTTGTTGTGTCTCTTTAAGATGTGAGGATAATGTTTCCAACCATGCTTTAATATGTAATTATCATTCCTAATGATGTTCTCTACCGCCCCTCCAAGTTTGTACACGGAGTTCAGGGACACTCTGTATATTACATATTTAATAATGTAGCAAGCATAGGGAGACAATGCACTACCATTTGAAGTCCAGTGGTGTTGTACCTTTGGGGTTGAACTCAAGTCCCCTAAATTTTTACAAGTTCCACAAATCAGTGTTCCTTTTAATATCTCCTCTAGAGAATTCTTTTCAACACAAAAAAAACAGAACTCATATAAGTGATGGCTAAAGGCAGCCTGTTTTGTAAGAACACATTTCTGAGAATTATTTCTCATTCCTCCTACCATGCTAAAATGCCTTTCATCTAAATGTAACCGTGACAATGGCCGACCATATTGGAGAAATGGTACCATTTTGGGGGATCAACAAACCTGCCACCAACTTTTTCAAATCCTCTAAATCAGGCACAATAAATGTTCAATGTGATGAAGGCATGATCTCGTTCCAAGGGCAAATGGAAATCAGGTTGCAATTATCAACTGTCAAAGGGAAAGCCTAGTATCGTGGGAAAAATACAGCACAAATGTGAGAATTTTTCTAGAGGGCTCCAGCAACACAGATATGTTTTTCTTCCCAATGGGTGAGATATATCATTTGAGATATTAACCATCCAAAAGTTAACTTGCTGCATATTCTATAGCCAACAGTGCATAATTTGCAGCTTCCCTTTTGATTATGTAGTGCCCCTTTCTGTTTAGAAAAATAGTAATTAGTACAGAAATCTTCACTACTTAGACCTTCAACTATGGCTTCATATAAAACAAAAATTTCTGTTCATAAATATTCTGAAATTTCCTTCCCATTCTAGAAATGGTGTTCCTTGACCACTTTAGTTTCCTTATGAGCTATTTGCTTGAAATTTAGAGAACAGTTAAATAGTTTTATTGAGGTTAAAAGTTGAGACCTTTCCAATTCTGTGGCAGGCAGAGTTGTTAACAAAATCTTGTTTCTCAGTCATTTCCATATCAAGCTTTCATATCACACAATTTGACTTTTTTTTTTAAATTGATGAGAATGTTTTGAATCGAAAAAAGTTTTGCTGAATAAAACAAATTTAAAATTGAGTCTCAATCCATAAGTAAGTGTAAACAATTCAATTTGAGGAAGTATTCTATTTTGTTTATGTTATGTTGATGTTGGAAAATAAAATTAATTTCTGGCCAACTAAACAATTTCTTAGATTGCATGTAATTTTCACCTCAAGTCCTAAATGAAGTGAGGTCAATGTTGCTGTAATTGGTTTGCTTTTATAATTCTTGCAACAATATGCAGATCAGTGAATTTTATTGCCTTTTTTGTGAATTCAGTACCCAGAGTGTTTTGTTAACAAATACAAATAAATTAATTCAACAAACCCAATGGAGATTTTAGTAAAGTGTGGTAAACCAAGAAAATTTAAAATTTACTACTAGATTGTCATGCCATCAGAGCTTTCTAGAATAAATGTATAAAGTGGTGTAGTAACTTCAAATTCAAAAGGAAAAACCTTAATTTGAAATGAAACATACCTCAGCAACTCCCAAATCTGATATTTTTAGTGTACCACAGTTGGCAAGTAACAAATTTCCAGGCTTGATATCTTTGTGAACAACACCTTTACCATGTAAGTACTCTAATCCATTTAAAAGTTGGCAGAAATAACTATAAAAAACATAAAGCCCTTAGTAATGTAATAAAACACTCAGTCTTAACAAAATATGTTACTGTACCACATTTATGAGATGACATAATGAATTATGATGCTAAATAGTAATATCAATCACCCGAAATATGAATGTTAGAATAAGATTGATGGGTTCTAAAAGCAACAGATTCATACAAGTAAAATTTAAGTTACCTACCATTAAACTGTGAAAAATTAGAAAAAAAGGAAGGAAAATGAGAGTTAGATACGTAACTTTTCATAACACATGTTTTATATTACTTCCTATAGCTATTGAAAAGGGGAGAGAAAATTAGATCTGAAAATGTAACTTTTAATTACATAACATATATTCCACATTTTTTTCTATACCTTAAAACAGCATTTCCTAAACTGTACTCCGCTGAGCCACTGGTGCTGTCTGGTAGTTATGAATTAAGTTTACAAAACTGCACAAATAGTCATTGTGAACTACACCAACACACCCTCCAAATGAAAAAACTACTAGTGTTATTAAAGCAGGTACTTGACAATGCTGTCAAAATTAAGAACTTTGTTAAGGCACAAACTTTGCAGTGTATGCTGCTCAAAATATCATGTGAAGATGTAGGAAGCATACAGTCAATTTTATTACATACAGGTGTATAATGGTTGTCACGAGGTAAAGCGTTGTCAGGTTTTTACTTGAACTTTGAACAGAAGTTTATTCACTTTTGAATGACCAAATCGTTTTCTAGCAGTTTATTTGAATGATCAGGAATGATTGTGCAAATTATGTTACTTGGCAGACACTTTTTTGAAAATGAACGAATTCAGCACATCCATATAATGGAAGACAATATTTGATGCTAATGACAAAATTACCATACTGAAGAAAAAGGAAGTACTTTATATGGAAAGTGTTGAGAATAAGGATCTGACATGTTTCTCATTCACCTCAAACTTTTTAGAAGAAAATAACATAATAAAATGAATCACTGTCAGCAATAATAATAATAAAAAAAAAAACATTTTAACAATATTTACTTCAAAATTTGAATTCCTACTTTACAATTTACACACAGGAAGCAGTTTGAAAGAATTCTTTGTGGATTGTATTGACCTTTCTCTTGTGGATATTTTATTAACAACTAGACACAGCGTGGCTAGCCCAGCATGTAGTAAGGTATTAAACTGGTATAAAATTTTCGGCAGATTTCAAATCCGGTGAAGATATATTCAATTTAAAAATTATTTATTTAAAGAAAACCATATTTTTAGGTAACAATCTAAAGTGAAAATTTCCAGATTTCAAATCAGTTGAAATTTTCAATCTATCTTTATCGATTCCGATTTTACGAAAAAAAGCTTAACAATCCCAGTCAATAGGTTTCTTTATTTCTTGCTTTCATTCTCGGAAATGGGACAGGAAATGTAATCTTTTTTTTAAAACGCGAATGACACGAAATGAATTTGTTTATTTTTGGAAAGGGAAAGTTACCGTGACGTCACAATCTCGTGCGAAAAAATAAAAGTTATTTATATAAAAAATAATAATATTTTTAGGTATGGATCTAGTGTGAAATTTTCCACAGATTTCAAATCCGCAGAAATTTTAACTGTATCTTTAACGATCTAGGAGATAGAAAAAGAACTAATTGACTCCAGTTAAGAGATTGTTTGTTTTTATTGTCTGGCTGGAAAAATTATTATTCCGATCAAAATCAAAATGGAAATTAAAGCAATAAATTCAGAATATGAGATCTCTTCTATGATTATCATTCAATAACGATTAAATTTCATTAAATTCACTTTAAAATATTCTAGATTGAATTTTAAAATTCGCCGCTACCCAAAAATTGCAAAAAATTCGGACTACCTGTGTGCCAAATCTCAATGTTATAGAATCGTCAGGATTTTGCGGCGACGAAAAAAACAAACAGACAAACACTTCCTTTTATAATAGTAGAGATGAAGATCCCACAATTCAAATACTATGTTATTCCAGTCATTTATTTTACATTCTGATGTAAATTGATATTATCAACATTTTATACTAATCGATAGCAGAATATTTGTTTATGGATTGTAAATAGGAAATTAGAACAAAGTTGGTTCAAATGCCCATACTGAGTTTTTCATTGACGAGCAATAAATTGACTGATCACAGAAATCAAAACAGCTTGGAAGTAATTAAGCCAGAGCTAATTGTAGCAATTCATTGGCAAAACCTCTAGAATTTGAATTTTTCACAAGTTTTTTTTTTTTTAAATGCTTGTTTCAGCAGTATCAGAGGACAAATATATGTATGTTAGGACTTAGAAACATGCTCATTTGCAAATTTTTATTTCATATTGCGACCTGTATCTATACTACATATAAAAGCTGCCTAATCTCTATTATTATAAAATAAAGTGTTTGTTTGTCTGCTTTTGGCCTCAAAATCCTGACGATTCTATGGCACTTACAGCAATGAGATTGGGCACATAGGTAGACCGAATTATTTGCAATTTTTGGGTCACGGCGAATTTTAAAATTTAATCTAGAAGATTTTAAAATGAATTTAGCAGTTTTATTCTCCATCGGTTTTTCAAATGCGGAGAACTTTCTCTACTCATGCGACCTTGCAGTCAGGGTTTGGAATCATGCTAAGTTTTTTTCATCTGCAGAACGCGGAGAAAATTATTTTTATCGTTTTCACTTTGATTTTGCACTATTTATTTCCCAGCCAGACGATAAATCTTTCAACTGTTGGAGTCACTTGGTTCTTGTTTCTATCTCCTAGACTGTTAAAGATAGAGTAAATATTTCAACGGATTGGATTTGAAATCTGCGGAAAATTTCAGTTTAGATTGATATTTAAAAATATGATTTTCTTTAAATAAATAATTTTTTAATTGAATATATCTTCAATGGATTTTAAATCTGCAGAAAATTTTACACCAGCTTAATACCTTACACCACGGGCAACTTCGCCAAAGCCGGTCCCAAGCTCGGTTGAAAAAGAAGGAGGGTGCCTAAATTGTCCTTGGCATAATCTGCAGAGATCCAGATAATCTGTGTGCAGTCTTGTCTTTGCAAGACCCCACGGATATGATGGAGAAGGCAGATAAAGGCAACCTAAGTCCAAGGTGTGGATACCATGCTGATGAGAATGTAAAAGTCACATGGCAACCAGGGTTAAAAGTTGTCGCAAACAGTTCACCTAGTGAAGTGGCGACTCACGTTGCAATAAGCCTTACGCCTGCATAGTGGGTCTATACAGGCGGTGACCTTTACTTACCCTCAGTACTTATATGTTTTATGGAAATTAAAGAACAAAAACATGGTGGGTCAAACCGCCCCCAAAACCATCATAAACAGTCAAAACTTGACCAAAGTAACTACATCCCTCTGGGATCTACCTCTGAGGTGCGTAGCGAGACTGTAACTGGCTCTCAACCACTGGTGGATTGTAGCCCCTCAGGGCCTGCGACCAGTAGGAAACTCTCTGACGTATGTGGAACCTCAAGACCTGCATCGAACAATCCCCCATCCAGAAGACAAGAAGTAGTTGAGTCCTCTATGCTTGACCTTGTGCCTAGATGGGAAACGATCTTGTGCACAAAAATATAAGCACAGGAGACGACTAAATAAGATTCGTCGTACTGAATCTGGATTGGAAAGCCCCAACAGCAGCAGAAGGAGACAGACACCAGCAGGTAAAAGAGGTAGGCCAGATGATGCCCTTCCCCGAGTACCTCAGTACAGACGAAGCGACCAAGGACATCTGCTCCATGGTCATATAGTCAAGCAGCCGCAGGTATGAGAATGGCCATCGTTCAGGAGGCCTTCCCAGAAGCAAGGTTGTCTCCTGCAGATGATATTGGACATTCAAAGAGACATTGATAGGATTATCGATTCAATGGATTTCGATCAAATGGCCCCTCAGTTTGTAGCAGCAGGTGTACTGAACGGTGCCCTCATGCTTCACTGTACCTACCGATGAATACTCAGTGAAATGGCTACAGGGTAACTATGATGGGGGGAGGGTCAGTGGCTTTAAAATCAGGGTGCTGAAAACATCTGACCTTCCCAAACCAGTGAAAATAGCCCTCAAAACCCGTGATGTCTTCACCACAAATAGTGAGGTACTGCTTCGACGGCTTGCCCGATCGAACCCAGGCCTACACTGATGAGTGGAAAATCCGTGAGAGGGTCATTGTAGTGGATCGTGCCTATACTAGGTGGATAATCGAAATGGACCAAAGATCAACCCAGCTCTTACGAGAGTGGAATTTCGAGATCTTCACAGGAGCGTTTGGGAATGGACTCTGTAAGATCTTGTCCGATCCAAATGCTACTCGCAAACTCCTGCAAACACCCCTCCTGCCACTGTGGATAAACCACTTGCAGACTCTAGTGATGTGGCTCAGCCTGCACTGGATGAAGCTGTAGCGGGACTATCTGCAGAATCTGATGAGGTGGCTTCAAAGCCTGAATCGAACGAAGCTGGGATGGAACCGCTGGCGCAGATGGTGGGTGATGAACCTGAAGCATTTTATGTGAGCTCAGTAGCCATGGAACCATTGTCTGAGGAAATGACTCCAACTATAGGTACAGGAACAGGGCCTCAAAAGTCACAGTCTCCTTCCAGTTCAGTTAGTGACTCCACTGGGTCACTATTCAAACAAATCGATAATCTTGTGCTATCTGCCTCAGGATCAGACAAAACAGCTGTGTCTTTTTCTCCAACCAGAGAGGACTCAGCTTTAATCGAGTAGTAAACTTCTCACCAAGGGTTAGCCTTGTTGCTATTCATAACCTAACGACTTTGTTATGTCTGAACCCCTTAGGAAAATAGGCTATCCCATAAGGATTGCACAAATCAATCTTCACCATAGCCAGTCTCCTTCAGCTTTACTTAGCAAGAGACTGGTAGAAGGAAGGATAGATATTGCCCTAATACAGGAACCCTGGGTCAATCATGGAAGGATCCTAGGCCTGGGCAACTGTGGGAATCTGTTATTCGATTGCTCATGCAGCAAATCGAGAGCATGTATTCTCGTAAATAAAAATCTTAATGCCCTCCTTTTGGCTGATTTCCTTGATGGAGACAATGTTGCTATTAAGGTCATAAATGAAAACGGAGATACCACATGTATCATGTCAGCGTACCTTCCATATGAAGAAGAAATTCCTCTAGCAACTTCAGCCAGAAGATTTGTCAAGCACTGCTTATGCACTAGGATGAAGTTTATCATAGGATGTGACACAAATGCACACCACACCATCTGGGGCAGTTCCAACTGCAACAAAAGAGGTGAGGAACTAATAGAATTTTTCTTATCTAATGACCTTTTTATCCTCAATACAGGTAACAAACCGACATTTGTCAACAGCAACAGAAGTGAAGTCATTGACATCACCTTCTGTAATGCTAAAGCAGTTAACTGCATAAAGGACTGGCATGTGTTTGACTGTACCACACTGTCAGAGCATAGACAGATCCAAATGTCTTTAACAGGTCCTACTATGAATATTCAGCAGGATCAAAGAAATCCCAGGCGTAAAAAATGGGATTCCTATAGAGAGGACCTTCGCCTCCTCTTAGAGGGCAGGAGTCACAACTTTCCCTCACTGGTAGACTTGGAATTGGCTGTTGACTCTGTGCAGCAGCCCATCCTCCAGTCCTACCAGTCAAATTGTAAGGCAGTCACCACAAACTTACCAAAGCGAGTTCCTTGGTGGAATAAAAGTATCTGTGGTCTTAAAAAGAACTGCAGAAGGCTCTTTAACAGAGCTAAAAAAACAGGTGAGTGGTCAAGATACAAAGAGGCACTCACCAACTATAACAAGGCCATAAGGAAACTTAAACAGGTGTCATGGAAAAACTTCTGTGGCCAAGTGGACAGTATGTCTAGTGCGGCTAAGCTGACTAAAGTACTGACCAAAAACAACCATTGCCAATTAGGTTCTATTAAAAAGGATGAAGGCACATTCACGGAAAATGGAAGGAGCACCCTGGTAGAAATGCTTAGAGTGCACTTCCCTGATTCCAGAATCACAAACATCAATGATGAACTGACAGTTTCACTTATTCCCCAGCTACTTAGTGGGAAGGAGGACTGGGAACTGGCTAAAAGTATAATTACTCCAAAAAGAATAGCATGTGCGATTAACTCATTCATGTTCTTCAAAACACCTGGTGTAGATGGCATTATACCTGCTCTACTCCAACATGGCAAAGACATCATTATACCACTCTTATGTAGGATTTATAGATCTTGCATGGTATAAGGGTATATGCTGCATGCATGGAGAACCTGCAAGGTAATTTTTATACCTAAACCAGGTAAAACATGCTACAGTGAAGCCAAAGCCTTCAGACCTATTAGTCTGACATCATTTCTTCTTAAGACATTAGTGAAATTGATTGATAGATACTTTAGGGACGAGGTTCTAAAAGCCGAACCCCTATCGAGATTTCAACACGCCTACCAGCCTGGGAAATCTACAGAGACTGCTCTATACGATCTTGTTACGGTCCTTGATAGAGCAGTCAATGGAAAGGAAATTGCTTTGGCAGCCTTTTTAGATATTGAGGGAGCCTTTGATAAGGTGTCAGTAGATGTAGTTATTGATGCCCTTATCAGTCGAAATGTTAATCCATTGGTTTGTGCCTGGATTAAAAACATGCCCGAGACAAGGATGGCTCAGGCCTCCTGGCAGACACGCTACTGTGGGGAACTGTAAAGGCTGCCCACAGAGTGGTGTGTTATCCCCCTTACTATGGAGCCTTGTAGTTGGCGAGCTCCTTAACAGGACTCACTTCTTGGGCCTGTATTGTCTGGGTTATGCTGATGACATAACGCTGGTCATAAGAGGGAAGTTCCAAAACGCTGTAACAGACCTCATGAACACTGCCCTAAAAAAGATTGAAATTTGGTGCAAAAAGGTGAACTTGTCGGTTAACCTCAACAAAACTAGCCTAGTCTTCTTCACCCGGAAAAGGTTACGAGATATGCACTCAATAAAATTCTTTGGAACACCACTTGCATACTCAGATGAGGTTAAATATCTATTTATAACATATAATGCTACTTCATGGTTCTCACACCTTTATTCAAAAAAAAAATTCAAGGACTTTTCAAAACCAAAGAAATATTTTTCAAGGACCTAAAATTTTTTATAACGACCTAAAACAAGGCATACGCAAAAGTTGTCAATTAAAAAGAAAATGTGAAAAATATAAAAAAAAGACTATTTTTTACTCTATTTTTTAAACTACTGATAATCAAAAAAAGGAAGGTTATCATCAATTTTAGTTATAATTTGGATTTTCTTTCTCACAGAACCTGTGATTTTTTTTGTTTTTGCTAAGTGGGCTTCTCATCTCAATGCTAACTATCAAGCTACTTGCACACCTATCGATTTTGGTTGTGCGATAAATTCTTTAGGTGGCATGAAGAAGAGTATGGGAGCTTGAATCTTGTTTCCTTGCACAATCTCCATTTTGCTGTCATCCACTGCCACTACAACAGACGGCTGCCATGGTTTATTTTGCTTGAAAAACAAATAAAAAGTTTTGACTGGGGAAAGAAACTTACACTAAAGAATAAAAAATCCCTATCTTTGTGATCACTAAAGATAGAATAAAAATTTCAACGGATTAAAAATCTGCAGAAAATTTCACACATAAAAACTATCTTTAATGTGATTTTCTTATATATTTTTTTTCAACAGTAAATTTTAAATTTGCAATAAGAATGCTAAATTTCTTTGGATGCGTGCCAGGTTTCCAATGACGTCATGACTGCTAAAGCTACGGTTTCCAAAGATAGGGGTGCTGTTCTCTAGCAATTGTGATACGTCATGATGCGTCGGGCATAACAAGGCGGTCGTCTTAACGGAGACTAGAGGTGTCAACTTAGATGGACAGAATATGGCGGAGAATGGACGATCTAGACATAGCATTATTAGTATATCGCTTGGTGTCAAAGCGCAAAACACAGGTTTCATTCAGTATGACACTCTAATGGCGCACATAGCACTAGTCTGCACAAGTTCTAACGCAAGACGAATTACACAATTTTGTACTAGTTTAAAAAATCAAGTACTTTCAAGGACTTTTCACCAAGTTCCTTAATTTTCAAGGACTTTTAAGGGCCCCCATTTTGGGGGGGGGGAATTCAAGGACCGTGGGAACCCTGTACTTAACTCCATTCCCTAGTATCAAACAAGTTCATTACTACTTCTTAGTACATATAAGCAATTTTTTGAAATGTTAAGAGTACTCTGCTGCAAAACATGAGTATTTAGCATGTATTAAAAAATAATAATTAATTGTTTGCAAAAAATTTGTTGGAATTAAATTTCACTTAAATTCATGACCAAAAGTTGATCCCCCTATATAATCGGAAAAAAAATACTGCATTACTTTTAAATGTTAATCATGGTTACACCTTTGAGATTATCTTCTAGTATGATTGTAAATATATAAATGCCATAAAATGTGGCAAATTCGAGATTGTCTATGAAAACCCTCAATATTTTTTAAATTTCAATGTTTTACTGTTCGATAAAAACAGTTCCAAATTATAAAATGAATTTTACTTATAACACAAAAGGAAGTAATCAATAATCATTTGATCTTACATTCTGCTTTTTATACAATTTTGAAATAAAAATATTCAACAAAATTATAATACCAACCCATGAGCTTGACAAATAGGGAACTTTTTCTCAGGAACAGAATCTAAAAGTTCTTGTAAAACAGATACACAGTATTCAAGTATTAAGTACAGTTTCTGCTTTTCTTCATTAACCATAACTTCAATTAGCTGAATTACATTTTCATGACGTAAACGCTTTAAAAGAGATATCTCCCTGAAAGTAAAAAAATTGAAAATTTCATGATTAATTCATAAATAGCAGTATGACATTAAAAAATGATATTACATATAATATATACTTTTTACTTTCAGAAACTATACATTTCTTTTGTTAATACAAAGTTATGCAAAATTATTTCCCTGGACAAAATTGGAGTGACATGTAATGTTTCTGAAAAGTAGCAGGAAAATTTTACCGTTTAGAAATAGGTTCAAATTGAACTGATTTTCATTAGGTCAGTTGGTTTGGGTTTTATACAGTAGTAACCTTACTAGTAAGAATGAGAACCTTGAAGAAAATTGAAGTGAAATGTTAATGTTTCTGAAAAGTTACAGGAGACCTTTACGGTTTAGAAATAGGTCCAAGTTCAATTTTGTACTTTCACTAAGTTGTTTGATTTGGGATTTGGCCATGCTGTGCCAGACACAAGACAGACAAAATCAAGTAAAGGACATCCACAAGGGACGTTTTTACTGATTCACAGAGAAGATGGAGGAATCGAATCTGCGCTACCTTCCCCACTGCGCCAAGAAGGCTGTTCTTTGCCACTAGGATTTTACCTTCAAAGTGTAAACATATCAATACTCCAATGCTACGATTTTATTGAACCTCATAAAATTCAAGTGGTGTTTCAAACAATTTAGTAATGCTCAGCAGTAATTGTTAATTGTTCTTTAATGCAGGTTTCATACTGAAATTTTGCATTTATATCAAGAAAGCAAAATATCACAAAATGTTAGGGAAATTAACAATTATTTTGTTAATTTCACTGCAAATAAAATTTTATAAATTACTAGAAAGTGCGTGGCCAGCACGGCGTTGCATGTGACAGTTCTTTTCGTGGGGTCAGGTGTGACCACTGCTCGCTAACTTCCCGTGATTGCTATGAATTACCATTTGGTTTACGAAGCAAACCAAATGGGAATTCGTAGCCTATTGGATAACAGCCATCAAACGTTTGCTTTGCAAACCAAATTATGAATATCCTGAACAATGGTTTGCTTTGCAATTTGGAAAACAGCCATAACGGAGTTGCCCATAGTGTTGGTTTGCTTCGCAAAACAAATAGGAATTCAACGTGACGTCACAATCTCTTGTGAAAATATAAATATTCAATTGGAAAATTATTTATTAAAAGAAAATCAAACATATAAGGAATCCCAAGCATCAAATTTTTGGCAGATTTCAAATCCATTGAAATTTTCAATCTATCTTTAACGATCCCGATGAATATAAAAAAGAACTAAATAATGGCAGCCAAAATGTTTTTTATTTTCTTTTGCTGAAACTGTAAGAGGGCAGGAAATGTAAAGTGTTTGTTTTTGGAACACGAATGTTGGCGGGACATCACATTCTCATGCGTAAATATAAAAGACATTCAATTTTAAAATTTCATTTATTTAAAGAAAATCATATTTTTAGGTATTGATGCAATTTGAAATTTTCTGCAGATTTCAAATCCGTTGAAATTTTTACTCTATCAAGGTCTAGGAGATAGAAAAAAGAAACATAACTAAAGTTAAAACTTTGTTTTTTATCATCTGCTGGAAAATCATTCCTCTGCACAAAATGAATATAACAAATTTATATAGAGTCTGTCATCACATCTCTTTATACTGTTGCCATTCCAAAGAAAATAATAATAATTAAATTCATTTAAAAATATTCTAGATTGAATTTCAAAATTCGACCCTACCCTAAAATTGCAAAAAATTTGGAGTACCTGTGTGTCAAATCCCATTACTGTAAGTGCCATAGAGTCGCCAGGACTTGGCAGCATGCAAGAAACAAACAAACACTTTCTTTTATAATATTAAAGATTAATTACTACTAGGACTTGAAAACTATTTTTGGAGTTTGGTAAGAATAGTACCTTTTATACTTAAGAGGATAGAATTGTACAATGTCAGTAGTGTCAAATACCATCAGCATGAGACATAATGCAGTTTGGAAAGTTATCTGAACAATGGTTTTCGCCATGAGATGTAATGTAAGGTTAAATAGTTAGAAAATTGGATACACACATAAAGCAATTCTTTTATGATGTAGGCACTTGAAAAAAGGAAATAGGTAACGACGTACAAAAATACTTTTATACCTTTTTTCATCGAATGTTGTAGCACAAAACTTACTGATTTAAGTTCTATGTTCCAGCCAGTGCCTTCTGTTTGAAAAATAGAACTAAAAATTAGTAATGAGTATTTCTGTCGGTAATTTAACGGTATAGAGAATGTTGATTAGAAATTTCAAACATTTGGGAGTGGAGAAGAGCTATATATATAGATATGAAAAGGTGCTATAATCTGTTACGAAACAAGAAAGCGTAAACAAAATTTTACAGACTTGCAAAGTACATTATAAACACAATTAGACATGCAACACTTTGATGCACATAAAATACACAAATGAAAATAAAAGCTACAAAAATAAACATGTATCTAAATTAAGGATTTCCTTATAGAACATACCTTTCCACATTCTTTTCACCATTCGGTATTTTTCGCAGTTTCCGCTTTTTTAAAATTTTGACTGCTCTTCTACAGAGAGAGGTGGAATCCAAAACTTCTTTAACTTTACCGTATGATCCTTCCCCAAGAACGTCTCCCATTATATACTTTCCTATCATTTTCAACCGCTTTCTAGGAGTACAATGTATCTCCCTGGATTCATAACGGTAAAAGGCAACTGGAGCATTATCTTCATTTAACCAGCTATCCATGGGTTTACGATCGTCTCTATCATCAGACTCATCATCTGAAGGTAAATTAAAATTGCACGGTTGGTTCCTTTCGCCTTCTGCTTCATTTGTTGCGCTTATATTGTATCTATCACCAGAAGTAGAGCTAGTTCCAGGAGAATCAATGTCATCCCTTTGCGCATCAGCCATGGAAATTGAAAGAAATTAAACGAAAAGCAAACTAAAACTGAGAAAATACTGCACTGCTGCATAACAATTGAACAATTAAACTACTTGCAAAACCTTAGATGGCGATTCTAAGAGTAAAACTTGATTTCCGAAGCATATTCTGAAATTGTGCATCTCCTTATTAATTTCTAACATCAAATAAGACAAAACAGAAAACTATGCCTACAAATTCTAAGAATTATTGCATTTAAATAGAGAATAAGGGCGAAAGATTAAAGTAGAGTTCATTTCGAATTTGAAACCAAACTTCTCGAACTTCAGACAGAGCGCGAGCATGTTTACATTATGAGATGCCAGATTCAGAAGAGGAATTAAAGAAAAGATAAAAAGGCTGAGGTAACCTAGTTGGTAAAAGAGATAGGTAGGTATTTCAATTAACGAGCCACTGGAGCATAACAAAAGACCATTGGCAATAGTCTGGGATTAAACCCGATGTAAAAGATTCGAGGACACTACACAATTCGTAACCATGATCTGATGACGAGGTCACACCTAGGTTGGCACATCACGCCAACCGTAGACAAACGGATTAGAGATCAGATTTAGGTCTAGCTAAAGACCGTTGTGTATAAAACGACATTCTAACAGGGCTGATGTACGTTAAATATATCGTGGCCTGAAATCTCTTCACGGCATGGTGTGGGAGTTTGGATAGTGGGGTGCCAGCTCATGTGTTGTTCTAGTCTTCTGACCGTGGTTCAAAATAATGAGGCGCTGCCCTTGGATTTACGGTATTGATCCCGGACTGTGACCCAAACCTGTTGTGCTGGTCCGTGCTAAGTTAATTTACTGCCTACCTTGCTGACCGAGGATAACACGGAATTTTGAAACATGGTCAGATAGCGAGGTTATTCCTGAGCTGGCACCTTACTCTTGAAACTTCCACAATACGTGCACCGGTCCCTTTGTACACGACGGTCTTTGGTTGGATTCCAACTCGCAACTCTCAGGTTGCTAAACCATTACTCTCAGTAAATAGAGATGTGAAGTTTTACAGAAAAAATACATCCAGGGAAGAATCAAACATGTGCCGTCTACAACTAGTAGGTTGCGGGCGCAGTGGGCCAACCAAATGTGTCCCATATAGGAAATGAATTTTTCACAGAGTAATCGCGTGACATGTTGGTCACACTTTTTGAAGCTCCTCGCAAAACAATGCTGATTTTAGTAATATTTTCTGGTGTGTATTTCTTTGCACAAGAGTCACATTTGGCTATGCTGATCTAGGTATGCGATGTCTGGAAATGGACATACACACTATGGAAGTTTTTCTGACAAGAAAGAGAGAATTACTTACGGCATCTGAAACTGTCCAAATATTAATGGGAGGGCCCAAGGTAGGAAAGTGGTTAATTAACGTCACGCTGGAGCAATTTAACGAGCTATTGACGATAGAGTGCCTATATAATAAGAGTGGCGACAAGGGACCAAATTTGGCCCAATGAAGCATGCGCGGTAGCCATTTTTCTACCAGAATCGTCTCAAAAAGGTTGCTGGACGAATTAATATATCATTTCAGGGAGAACAAAAAGCATTTGATTGTTATAATATGGATACATTCGGTATAAATGAATCATATAAACGCTCAATTACATGCGTAATTGATGAGATGGATTGCACAACGTGCTAAATTAGATTGCGGGAAACACCATGTTGTTCAAAAAAAGCTATTTACTTAAAAAGTCTTCAAATTTATACTGACAAAACACAAAAATAATAATAAATAAACATTCTAGAACACGAAATGGAACATGAAAAAGCTATATTTTCTTTTAAATTTAATATACACACGTTTTTCTCGAACACACAAAAAGTTCCCATGTTAAGTCTACGGGAGCTAGGAAAAAACCGCCTCGGGCTGTAGAAAAGGTCTCTAAGCCAATCAGAAAATGTTTCCCGTATGTCGCCACTTTTATTATATAGGCACTCTAATTGACGATGGTCAGGGATAAATTCGAAAGAGAAGAATATCGGATTACAACAGCACGTAATTTTGAACCACCGTCAGCTGGCACCCCCACTCTAAAAATTTCCACACTTTGCCAACGTGAGGACTTTTGAAGTCACGTGAGATTTAACGAGCACCAGCTCCCATATACACGACGGTCTTTGACTGGACCGAATTTCGAACTATTAACCCACCGGTTGTTAATCCCTTTCTGTTCCAACTGCACTACTGCGACTCAGGAGGGCCTAAGACCCCATTTCCTTAATACTTATGCATTTTTCTGTGTAAATATACGCATAAACTCCACCGAAGATGAAAAGAAAATGCTTCCAGTTTAGAAGTATTGATATATCGCCTGATTCGCGATATTTGGGGTTAATGTTCTGTGACAGTAAATCATTCGTGTGGAATAAGAGCTAGACTATTAGAGGAGACGTTTTCAATCATGAGAATATTGTGCTCCCCTGCATTTGGATATGTCTTTTGTGAACCTTACGAAAATCTTTTCTTTGAGAGGAATTAAGCTGCATTTTCAAAAAGCCTAACCTGTTTCTTCTTGGTAGCCGAGTGATTAGTCATTCTGGCCATCGCGCGCGCGGTTCTATTAACTGTGGGTAAAAATAGGATTTTTTAGAGATTCGCGTATCCATATTAAATTGTTTGTCTCTGTACAATAATCCTCATGTAGCAAAATATTACAGTAGAGTGATAAAATTAGGTAGCAAAATTTCCGACCAAAAGTTAAAGCGTTAATTCTGTCCGATTGTAACCTGGAATTCATGCACAAGATAACTTTTGAATAATTTTTTAATAGCATCTACACGTAATACTACACCATTCTTCAACAGCATCTATACGTCAAAAAAAAATATTACTCTACAACATGACCTACCTAAAATTTTTTTTAAATATTTCATTTAAAATAACTGTTACTCAGGCTAGTGAAAGCGATCAGCAAGTTTTTAAAATTATAGTAAATATGCATGTATTGTGAAACACTAATTATAGCTCTATATAAAATTATTACAACAGATAATAGATAAAATTGCCACGAATTTTGCACTTGTATAATGCCAATGTTCATGGTGTCAATAAAATATCTGATACTAAACACGTGAGCTAGTTGTCGAATTACAGTTAATCTTCCAGATTACAATACGGAAAGTATTTCGAAGAAAATTATAAAAGAAATTTTAGTATAAACTTTTCTCACCATATGGCAATTTTAAGGGGTTAGATACAAAAGAACACTGTATTATGAGAGTAAAATTTTGCCATCTTGGTTTTTTCTTTGTATTTTATGCTTTTTGCTAATTTTCTATTTTTGTATTTCAGTTATTCATTTTTGTATTTTATTCATGCTTTAGTTTTTCAGGCACAAGGATCTTACATTTCTTAGAGCGTCGCTGCTTTGAAATGAAAAAAATTATTCTAATCAGTGGTGCTGCCATCTATTGGGTGAAGTTAGAAACTAATTTCCTACCGAACTTACGAAGTCCAAATAGAAAAAACGATAAACGACTTTGCACTAACTTTTTTTCACAGAATTTTCACTTTCTATCTGAGTATAGAATTTTTTTTGATTTAAAATCTACATCGGTATAGATATGAATTGATATTTCGTTGTTCGTTAATTTAATTAAATTATTACATGCCAATATTAGTGCATTCAATTAAAGCTATTTGTCTTTCAAATGGAAAAAATAAATACACTCGCTGACTAAAATTCAATTGCAAAGTTTTCTCAAAATATGCTTTCTTTCGGACTTTTCAGAACATGTATTATATATAATGTATTCTTTATTAATATATTACAGTAGAAATGAATTATAAATCTTCATAATCTTGCAGAAATCTCAATTCGAAAATTAAATCAAACGTTAAGACAGCACTATTATTGCGTGCCCATTAAATACTTTGTATTTATCTTTATTATAAAGTTTTGAATTAAGAGGAACATGAATTCAAATGTTTATGACATATGTTAGTAGATGGAGCCACAAGACCCCTGGTGCAATTAAATATTCTATTTATTCACCTACAATCTACTTTTATTGGACATAAAAATGTTGTGACAATCTTTCCATCACGCGTGTTGAAAACCACATGGAATAGAAATACGAACAAGTGTTAGTTTTATAACAGAACGGACAAGGTTTGACAAGTAAAGCAATGTCGTCAGATACCTGAAATAAAAATTTTCAATAAAGATGAATCATCTCTTAAACGACTGGTCTGATTTGGTGGGCAGATGGTTGATTTGGTTTTTGTGGTTGCAAGATCCAAAAATGGATAGGCTGCGCCATCCTCAAATCAAAATAAAATTTAAAAAAAATAGATTTAACTATCAGATTAACATCCAAACCAACATTAGAAGTATAATAAAACATGTAAGTAAACAACATGAAAACAAAATAAACCCTTCAAACAAGAAAAAAAAGTAAATGCATTAAAAACATCTCATCACATGAACATGAAAAAGTAAAATGCAGTTTAAAGTGTATTGATGTAAAATATGAAAGGATGCAGTTTGTAAATGTTTTGCAGATGTAAAAGTGCAACGAAACAGAAGGCCGGTAAGGAATTATTCAAGAGTTCGGTAAAGGTACTCATGTCACGTCCAGTTTTATTGTAAAATTGTCACAATAAATACATATTATTTCACACAAATCAATGTAATGATTATTCTTAACCCTTGATTTATGAATCGTCCAGAAGTAGAAACATACAGTATAGTACGTTGTTTCTGTATTCTGTGTGTAAATTGTCTTGTGTTACCACGTCCGTATTATCAGAGTATCTGGTTATTTTAGATGGCCTCTGTTCACATCATCTCGGATAATCAAGGTTCGTTTGTATAAATTTGTCTCTGATTTTGAGTCACAATTTTTAAAATTTGTCCTTGAAAAGGAGCTTAAGTACAATACAGCACAACTCTCCAGTAGTTGATTCCTCTTATTAAGTTCTCTACTAGTTTATTCATTGCAACGTGATACACGAATCCGCCGAGTTAACGTCAATTTCACTATGTCTTTTTTAAACCAGCAAAGCAATTTGCATAGAATGAACATTAGAAAAAGCAGTAAGAATACAAGAGGAATCACACATTTTCTTTAAGGGCGTTCTAAAAATATTCTCTCCAGTAGAGTTGAACAAGATATGGTGCAGAATCTCTTTCCCATCAAGGCAAATAAGACACTTGTTGGACTCAGCCAGGTGAAAACGATTCAAGTAATTCTGAGTTACAATGTGGCCTATTCTGGCTTTAGCAGAAAAAGTGGCAACTGCTCTAGGGAATTTTCTGAAGTAATGGAGGTCATTAGGCTAACCCTAGAATTAAAAAAGATAGTAATTCATTCCAGTGTTCCCCATAAAGTATTTAACTATGTATTTATCAACTAGACAGTATCGCGTTCCTGAATAATTACGATACTTTGAACTGGATATTAATTAACTTCATGAAATGAATTCATGTTTGTAGGAATTTTCATGTGAATAATTTCTACTGTTTACCGAAGCCGGTAGATGACAGCGCGAATCGGACCAAACTACTATTCTATTACTAGTTCTAAATTTCTGTTACTGCGCAGGTGAGTTCCGCGAGCCTTCTAGAACAGTCTGGAGCCTTCACAGAGTATGTGGAATCAGACATTTTTCGATCGCCAGCATAGATGTGTTTTTCCGTTGTTCCTTTTCGCTGTAATAACTAATTTTGTAAACTAAATCTTCTTTGACTTTAAAAAGTCTTTCGTTAAAAGATTAAGCTGTTTAAATTAACTATTTTGTCCCAATTCCTCCGTCATGACAGGTTATAAAAT
Organism: Metellina segmentata; assembly: GCA_947359465.1. Taxonomy (NCBI): domain Eukaryota; kingdom Metazoa; phylum Arthropoda; class Arachnida; order Araneae; family Tetragnathidae; genus Metellina; species Metellina segmentata. The sequence goes on along the minus strand of OX375884.1, from coordinate 16,905,404 downwards.
ACTTCTGTTTTGAAACTGATTCTTGCTGTCAACTTATCAATTCTTATTTTAATGTTATTTTGTCTTATTTGTAATGTAAATGGTAATTTTTGTTAATAAATATAATTGTTTTCTAAAATACCTGAGACAGCCCCCAGACATAAAAAACATGTATATACTACCCACTAACCCCACATGTATATCAATGAATGATAAAAAGCTTCACACAGTGACGAATTAGCTTGTATGGTCAGTTAAAATTTTAAGTTGATCCGATCATTACTCTCGTAGTTACACACACTTTTATGGAGATAGATGTCTTTGAACGTTTGACAGCTACCGCTGGGTTCTATGAATGCCTTTCACTCTATATTGGCTATTGTATACAGCATTATATTATCTTCCGGAATGTATTGTTTTAAGGTTGGCTACATGTTTGTGCTGAAATATGATCGAAAAATTAACTGTTCATTATGGTTTAACAATAAGAAGAAACTAATTCAGCTGAGGGCATGCCCATAAAGCTATATGGGTGTGCGATATATTAAGATATATCAGTCGAGGGCATGCCCATAAAGCTATTATGATCACTGCAGTTCAACGAAGGAAAACCCGCGTCATGACAATTTCCCGATCGGAGTTGACTTGTGGTGCACTTGGCAGCAGGTGGGTTAACATCTTTCCGAACATCACTATCAACCTCTGCCGACGGAGTTTTTAACTCAAATAAAACCAATTTACAAAGATTCGAGTTGCAAAAATTTGTTAGAAAAAAGATGTGGGGCTGGCGGCTGTACTCAAAATAACAATGGAAGCTACAATCAATTGATTTGGAAAATCAGTCAAAAGATCATTCCTGGTGGATAAAAGAACCGTCGAAATATCAGCATACATCGCAGCTTGCATGTTTAATGAAGGTAAAGCATCACTCCTTTACATTATAAAAGCAATGGGAGTCTCTGTTGGCCTTAATGCCCATTTGTATGCTGAGATAAAGAATGAAGCGCGCGTCACGATCGCTAACAGAAGATTGCAAGGGTGCAACCCAATAGGAAACAATGCTCCGTACGCAATTTCAAATCGAAGTTTTGGACGCTGGAGCTGGAATAGAGGACTTAATATATGGGCTTGGAATAGATGATTCAATGTAAGTAGAAAAAAATTCGATTTTAATTACGTGTAAACTGTTTTTAAATCTTTAAACGCTTTTTTCTCAAAACCATGTTTTCAAAGTCGGTGATCAAAATATCTCGAGAATCGCTGAACCAGACGTTCCAAAATTTTTACTGCTTTATCTTAACTTAATTTTCTAGTCAATCGTCCAATTTTTCTTTCCAATCAAGATTATTGATTTTATAAGCGGAAAAAATAAAAAAAATTCCCGTAAAAGTCGAAACTATACCCTCTGACAGCCGCCATTTTGAGAAAATCAAAATTCAACTTATTCGTTCAATTTTGTATCAAAACAACTTATAAATGAACTAAAACTTTTTTTATTATAGATAGTTCAGTTCCGAGATATCTTGACTACCGCAAAACGCCTCTTTTAAAGATCCTCTCGGAGATCGGATGTAACTAGTGTAAAAGTCGATATGGTTTTTTTTATGAAAAATTTGTGATAACTTCTTCAACATATGCCTGTTTCAAATGTAAAAAGTTTCCTTCAAATATTTGCCTATGCGTCTTCACAAAAAATTAATAAAAAAATCATGTTTTTTTTTTTATGCCATGCAACAAGGTATAACCTCTTAAGCGAACTGGACGAACAGTCAGAAGTTTAATCGTTTCTATTTATTCTTAAATAAGAAAAGGTATTATAGAAAAACGGTGCCGATAAATAGTTTGTTTAGTGGACTATCCCGAACTTTGCCAAAGCTCCGTTGAGTAATTATAACAGATAGGCGATAGCACGATGTATTGTTCGAGTGTGACGTTAATTAAAATTCCTACCTACCTATAACAGCTAGATAGGTAGTTGAATTTACGTCGCATTGAAGCATCTCAACGGACTGTAAGTGACTGTCCGGAATCAATCCCCGGGGGAGAGTTGGTAGGTAGGTAGTTAATTAACGTCGCACTGAAGCAAAACAACAGGCTATTGGCGACGTTCCGGGATCAATCCCCAAGCGCAAGATCCAAAGACAACACCTCTTCATTTTGAACCTCGGTCAGATGACGAGGTAACACCTGATTTTCAATTATTTAAAATGAGTGTACCTTGACCCTCCAAGTGTTTCGACGAGATATCTCCTCCAAGATGTAATAAATTTTGCCGAGAACGAGGTATCTAGTAGAGACAAAACTAACCTTTTACTACAGGGCATTTCCACGCTTAAGTAAACCAGAATACCAAAAAATTAAAATCTGTAAAATAATAAGTGTTACACATCAAAATAAAGGTAATTTGTCTGGCTATAAGAATCAATCAATGAATAGTAATTTATACCTCTGTAAAAATGCAAAAGTCATTTAAAGTTGGATAATAAAAATATTTACTATAGCACTTGGTTTAGGCATATCGTATTTATTACAATACTAGCAAAATACCCGACCTTACTCGGTTTGAATTGGTTTACTCTAGATTGAAGAGATAATCAAAATATATAATGACTTACGTTTTTTGTAGAGTAAAAATTTATTTTAACATCTTTCGCCATCTTTATATTTTCTACAACTTACTTTGGACACAAATCCTACACATGCATATCCATTCATGTAATACATTTCACATACATCGCACAATTGCTGTATGACAAAGCTACAAAATGACGAAAGGTGATACTAAGGTTACTACTATAAAAGACGATTTATAGGAAGATTTGGAATTCCATTTCTTAAGTTCTTTTCATGTTCAACTCAATTAATTAAAATTACGATTTACGGCTGAGTGCTCTCGCACTCATAGTCAACAAAACAATATTTTTTTACTTGTGGCACTCTTGCCTCCGGTATGCGACATTGTGAAATTTTGCAATCTTCTCCTGTCATTATTACAACGAATTTTTTAATGTTGGAAAAAGTTCCAGTTTGGATTAATAAACATTATTATTCTTTCAATAACGGCATTATTCTTTAAATAACGGCATTATTCTTTCAATAATGGCATTATTCTTTCAATAATGGCATAACTACACTTAACATTTACTGAAAATTTATACTGACTTACCTAACATTTTTAAGTCTAATACTTTGTGGTGCTGTTGCGTGTGATGAGAAGGAAAACACATTTATTAAAATAATAAATATTTAAAACTGGAAACAGCAAAGTAAAACAAAATAAAAGATGTCGCAAAAAATTGTTCTAAAGATATTAATTTGTGATTCAATTTTATCTCTTGATCTCGCACAGTTGCCACAACTTACAACTAAAAGTGTACAAAATTTAGAAATGTGAAATTAATTCAGAGCGAAAGAACCAGAAAAAATATCACTGCTCGCGCGATCTTGTTCATTCTCGTTTCATTGAAAAATATCGTCTGTCCCAAATTTTCGGAAATCGTTTTCATTGCGCAAAGAATAAAAATAAGACTCGAAATAAATGAAGTATCAGAGATGAAATTCCATAAAAAAAATAATTTTTTGAAGAATAATTACTTTTTCAGCAGTACTGGTAAAGCAATAGAAGTAATCGTAATATTCAATAGACATTCCAATTTTTCCAAAACTACCAAATTATGGTTGATTTAAGTATACTTACTCAGGTGTTTTAGCATGAAACTCAACTAAATATAAGAATAAAGAAATGTTTAATATTGCGTTCACTAAACTAATAGATAATGTATAAAATAAAATACACACAATGCAATCAAATATCTGGAATATAATTTATGTGATGTCTACACAAACACACAAACACAAAATCGAGCATAGAACGGAAAGACGGACAGACAGACTTTCGCAACCAATGCCACTCACTAAATGAAGCTAAGTACTCACTGTATGCAAATTTTCATGAAAATATCTTAAACCGCGTGGACGTGTATAGGGCACAACATACATACAGACAGACAGACAGACAGACAGACAGACGGACAGACAGACAGACAGACAGACACCAAACGAAAAAAAGGCGGATTCGGCATCAGAAGGGTCCAAAACGGATAGAAAACTTGAAATGGGTCGAAAATATTGAATGTACAAACAAACACTCCATTCTTATTTATATAGATTTATGATAGAGGAACATATAATATCTGAATCTTTTAAATCTCCAGTAATAATATGATAGTATACTATGAAAAAACTGATAAAAATAAAAGTATTATTTATATTAAAGTTTTGGGAAGGAGGAAACTTTCTATATCCTGCATATGGATACGTACGTTACAAATTTTATGAAAAAGTTTTTAGACAACATTAATTACAAGTATAGACGTTCAACATTACTGAAGTAAAGCAATCACAACAGGCATAATAATGTCTGATAGAAGTATTTTTTTTAAATACGTAAATATTTTTTTAAAATTTGTAACAGACGTATCATTGATATGTAACGGACGTATCACTACTCTGTAGCGAACACATTATTTGTATAACATGGACTGTTCTACAAATTTGTTAGGAAAAAGATTACCATATTTATTTAAGAATAAAAAACTATTAATGCATAAAAGTACAAAAAAAGTACAAAAAAATTTAAGTGGGAAATATTTTTTTAAATCAGGAAATAGACAGTTTGTGTTCTACCTTTACATGTATTTGCTAATATTTGTGTTGTCATGTTGTCCTTTTTTTGTTGTAATTTTATTATTTTGCGACAAATCTAGATCACCGAAGTGATTAGGAAAAGCAATAAAAAAAAGTTAAAATGGCCCTGCTTAAAAATCCCACAAAGAAGACTCCAATTAATTCCCAACTTGCTAAGGAAATTGGCTGTATTAAGAAAATATTTTTTCCTATAAAAATTACTTTCTAGAGAATCAGAAGACGCAGTGATTTCCTTTTATCAAGAAGATGATATTTTCCGTCAGGCTCCAGGACGAAAAGATGTTAAAGCAGTTTGGAAGAGTGGTAAAAAAGAAAGAAAAAAAGCGACATATGTATTTCACACTGAAAGAAACTCACAAACTTTTCAAAACAAAAAATCCCGAACAAAAAATTTGACTGTCAAAGTTTTCAAGTTTAAGACCAGAGCATGTATTGTTATTTTCCGACTCCACATATTGTATGTGTCTGTGCATGCCTTAGCAACATTCAATTCTTATTGGATGCTTTAGTGCATCACAATTTTACAGAACGTACCACGTATTTTATCCAAGAAACCGGTTGTACCTATTCAGAAGAACGCATCTTCAACATTTGTGTCAGATGTAAAAGTCTTCAAAATTTTGAAAGTACCACAAACCAAATTTCAGAAGAAGAAAAAAAAGCAAAGAAGTAACATGGTATCAATGGAATTCAGTGGAGAGTGGAGTTGTAAAAACTAAATAAAGTGGCACTACAGGAAATGTTCTTGAGACCATTAAGGAAAAGCTTAAAGATTTTTAAAGCATTGTTTTATGAAGAAAGAACAGTTTGAATTATTTACAAAAGCAAAAGAAAATGTATCAAAATATTCTATAATTCTGCAAGTTGATTTGAGTGAAAAATTTTCAATAAAGTTTCAAGATGAACTTCAATCAGCCCATTGGAATAAAGACGAGCAGCTCACTATTTACACTGCGGTTACTTGGTTACTATGTAAAGCTGTTGAATCATATGCCATCATATCTAACTACATGCAGCATGATAAAAATACAGTCCACTCTTTCCATGAAGCAATAATTAAAGACTTGAAGACTAAACTTCCAAAGTTAAAGGAAGTTAATATATTTTCAGATGGTGCTTCACGACATTTCAAACAGAAGTTTAATTTGCTCAATATTACATATGGAGAAGATGATTTTGAAGTTAAACTCAACTGGCATTTCTCAACTGGCATTCACATCCCATAACAAAGACGCACTTGATGGTGTAAGTGGCCAAGTCAAATTTCAAATGTGGCAAAAAAATTACTCAAGACAATTAACAATTCTGAATGTAGAAAATTTTGTTACTGCACTCAGGGAAAACTCTCAGAAAACAAATATAATCTTTGTATGTAAAGAAAAAAATTGAAAGCAACATTAACAACTTGAACGAGCGATTTAAAGGCACACGAACAAGTCCAAAGACTCACTCAACCCACAGTGAAATAGCAAATTCTAAAAATATTGTGTATGTTTCAGAAATTTCTAGAAAATCTAGAACTCCTTTTCACTTTAGATCAAAAACATTTTTCTGAAAAAGTTAACAAAAATGCAGCCTATCAATAAAAATCTGTATCCATTAATGACAGTATAACTTTCGGCTCTAGGGTCATTATAAAACTGACTACAGAAAAGGGGAACAAAAAAGATTTTGTTGGACAAGTAATATAGTCCAATCGGTGTAAAGTTTAAAAAAAAAGGAGTTGGGCAAAAAAGATTTTGGCTGGGAATGTGATGACAGTTCTGTTGTGAATATAGATACTGTGGAAATAATTGATGAATCTCAATAGAAAATCGATTTCGATTGACATTTGATATATTATTTAATATGTACAATTTTTTAAACTTAAAAATGTCTTGTCATTGCGTAGCACCACTAAATTTTGAAAATTTCATTAAATTACGATTTTTTTTTCTTGCCATTTACTGTGGTAAAGTTTAATTATTATTATTTTTCTTTTATTTATGGTAACAATTAAATGAAAAACCTTTTGTACTGTAAGTAATCATAAAACAATGTATGTATTTCAGAAGATGATACGTCCGTTGCACTACATGATACGTCCGTTACAATTTGAAATAATTATTAAAAATTCAAATTGTCCACAAATTAGATAATCTATGTAATTTTAATATAGTTGAATCTTCTTTATTCATAAAAATAAATTTTATTATTTTCCTTTGTAAACATCAAACGATTTGTCATTTCTGTTCAGAGTGACACAATTTTTTTTCCGAAAGGGATATGTCCGTTACACCTACAAAGTAAGTATTAACTCTATTTCTGTTTTAAAATAAAAATATTTATTACTGATGCTTTTAGAGATAGTTCTCCTCTATATAAATACCAAAAAATAAATTCACATATTTAAATTATGTAATTGTGAGAGTTGCTTTTATCGTCTAATGATACGTCTGTTACATATGGAATTGCCCAACAAGGGAATGATGAGATCCAGATAGGAAATACGAATTTCTCTTGTCCAGAACTGGTGGCAGTTTGGAACAGGTTTATGCACCAGAGGCTGGCCACTACAGGGCAGTTTTGGACGGGAAGATAAACCATCAAGAGGGTTAAGTTTTGTCAACAATACTATTTGGAAAGAATCTTCACAATTCACGATGCTAAAGAATTCCACCGTTATAAACGTATTCGTAGTTTGGATGATTTTTCAATACTAGGCTTCACCAACTCGTTTTGAAGATTGTTCTCAATTTCATTAAAAAGCTAATAAAGATTTATTAATGCGAAAACTTTTTAGAAATCATGCGTTTTCAATGCAGGAAATGACGAAGGTGGGAGAAAAAGAAATGCTAATGGATAAGAGGAGATCCCGAAAATGCGCTCATGAATACTAAGAATAATTTAGATACATTTAAACCGACTACCGAAATAAATGTACACATATTTGCATTTTTTATGCTGATCTAGAGCACTCTCTTCGTGAACCGATCGATGTGAGGCAGAGGTGCATGATAAAAAGAAAAATTATTCTTACTTGAGAGAGAGAAAATAATGATACTGTGCATTGACATTTAAAAGTGTTTCTCCCGATGCATTGTGCAAGTAATTACCGTAAGCGTATAAGATAATGTTATCGCGAAGTATAATTTTTTGATTTTTGAGCAACATGTGTCAGGATTAGCTTAACTTTAACGTATCTGTATAAATTGAAGACATCCGTCAAAATTAAACACCTGATTGGTTATGAGGTTGCTATGACATGGGCTAGCATACCTGGAGCAAGAAGATTCGAAAACTGGGTATGTGAAGCTGTGGAAAATTCCTCATGGGTTGGCATACTCCAGGACTGTCAGAAGATTCACAAACTGAAGTCATCCATCAGAATTCTGTAGCAAAGGTCAAGGGTGGACAGGTATTTGAAAGTTGTGTGCAAACACACTTAAAAGCTATTTAACGATTCACAAACTGAAGACATCCGACTCCATAGTAGTGATCAAGGCCAACTGGCTATGCGGAAGCTGTGTTAAATTCCTCATGCATCAGCATACTTGGAGGCAAGAAGATTCAAAAACTGAAAACATCTGTCAAAATTCAATACCAATGGTCAAGTAAGACTGGCTATGTGGAAGGTGTCTGATGTATCAGTTGTAGGTGTATGTTATCGATAAAAATCTGTGCCGATCTGTGGATGAATCCAATTGCATTGTTTGAACATAAAAACATATAGAACAAAATGTGCTATCGAATAAAAAATTGAGAAAATATCAAAAGAGTTTATTAAATATGGATTTACACATTTCATTGTAAACGGGAAAGAACATAAGTTGTGTGTTAATTGCAGTAATAAATTATCAAATGAAAGTATGAAACCTTCTAAAGTAAAAAGACATTTTGAAACCAAACATAAAGGATTAGCAAATAAATCTGAAATATTTTTTTTAAAAACTAGTTGAAAGCATGAAAAATTAAAATGTATTTTTGAAAAAAGTACACAACAATTCCTGAGAAGGCATTACGGGCATCCTTAGAAGTTACATAGTTAATAGGGAAAAATTCGAAACCGCATACAATTGGGGAATCTCATTCTTCCTTCAGTAATTAAAATGACATCAATTATGCAAGGAAATAATGTGGTAACGATTTAAAAACGAAGCCATTATCAAGAAATACCATTTCTCGCCGAATTTCCGCCATATCACATAATATACGAGGGCTGTTCAATAAAGAATGATTATAAATTAATAACAAATAATTTTCTGTACTAATACTCCAAATTTTTATAGTCTTTCTCAAAATACTCTCCATTACATGCAATGCAATTATCCCACCTCTTTTCCAGCCTTCAAACACATGCTGGAAGCCATTTTTTGACAGGTCCTTCAAAATCGCCAACTCAACTTTTACCACTGCCTGTGATGATGAAAACCGCTTTTCCCGGAGGTGTTTCTTCAAATTCGGGAAAAGAAAAAAAAAATCGCAAGGTACATCAAGACTATATGGAGGATGGGGAACACACATGACATTGGTTTTTGAAAGATCTGACGATTTTTTAAGGCGAAAACAAAATTTCAATGCAGTGCATTGAACTTCGCGTGTCACATCCATTTTTGCCGTAGGCGAAAGTAAACCTAGGTATTCTTGGTCGGCTGCCAAGACCACAGCAATGACGTCATGACCGTGAAACTTGCGCTATCTATCTTATCACGCTACACATTCAATTTAAATTTTATTTTTCTTGATTTTTTTAATCACCTTTAAAAAAATTATGATCATTCTTTATTGCACAGCCCTCGTAGAATCAGTTCTGTATTTGCTCTACAACTTACGAGACTACTGGCATTACTAAGTTTTTTCAATGAATTTTTTATGTGAGATACATTTATGAAGAAAACATATAAGAAGATTTTTATGTTGCAAAAAATTGGAAGGAGAAACAAATGGAGAGAAAATATTTGAAATTATTAACAGATACTTTGAAACAAATGACCTTACCTGGCCACACTGTGTCGCGGTTTGCACTGATGATGCTGCAGCATTAACAGGTAGTAATAAAGGACTAAGAGGGTTAATAAATAAAATTGCTCCCCATATAGTATTTAACCATTGCATGATACATAGACAAGCTCTTGTTGCAAAAGACATTATAGGATGTTGTTATTGTAATTAATTACATTAAAAGCAACAGCTCCCTAAACAGTCGTCCCTTTTCAATACTCTGTAATGAGATGGGTTCTATGTCTGAGACATTATTACTACATACCGAAGTCAGATGGCTCTCGCGTGGCAAAATACTGCGACGTATTTTCGATTTAAGAAACGAAGCTTACATTTTTTTGGTAGAAAAAAGAAACTTATATTGGAAAGTTCATTCATTAATGAAAATTAGCTCGTAAAACTCAGTTATACGGTTGAAATTTTCGAAAAACTTAGCGATTTTAATTTAAGTTTACAGGGAGAGAGTACAAACATTTTAACAAAAAAAGTAAAATTGAAGCTTTAAAAAAAAAGATGAAACTTTGGCAAGGAGAATTGAACAAAAACAACAGACAGAAGAGCTTTTCAGAATTTACTAAAGAAAATATAGATTTCTTGTAATTTAAAAACATAATTTCCCGTCATTGGAAAAAATTCGGAGAACACGTTTGAAAATGTTTTAAAAATTTCCTGATAATGAATTAGGTTGGATACGGGATCCATTTTCGTTTGATATTTTTAAATCCAATATGTATATTTAAACGAAAAAGAACAATTAATTGATGTTTCAAGCGACGAAACACTGCGCATTCTATTCAAATCTGACTTGCCAAAAATTTTGGTTAACGATTGGAAACGAATATGCCGATTAAAAAAAAGCAAGTAATATTTTGTTTAAGTTTGCTTCGACCTACTTATGTCAAACCGGCTTTTCAAAATTAGTTGCCATTTAAACAAAATATCGATCTCGATTGGATCCAGAGGATGACTTCAAGCTTGCGATTTCCAGTACAGATCCGAACATAAAAGCAATCATGAGCTCTTTAGAAGCGCATGCCTCACATTGAATTCTTATGATGTAAATTTTTTTTAAAGTATTTTTCATTAAAAAAATATTTATAATCGTATGCATAATTAAAAGCATTGCTTCATAAAATTACGTGTTTTATTCAGATCTCTAATAAGGCAGAAACATCAGCGCAAATCAAAAATAATTCAACTTTAACTACGTTGACGACTAAAAGAACGTCTATTGTCTGTCCAGGGGTCGCGACAAATTAGTTACACAAATTGCGGGGGTCGGAAACGAAAATAGTTTGTCCGCTACTGCTGTAGACGATACATTTCCAATATCCTTTTTTCCGTGTCTGCGTCGGTCCTTGATCTTGGTGTTCCTGAGCGTTGTCTCTGAACATTCTGAACAGTTCCATCTGCTTCGAACTTATCTCTAATTCGTCATATGGTGAGTATTAGGTGGATCAGTGTGAAATGTTTTCCGAAATCGACTTTGCACTTCTACCGTGTTTTCACACTACAGTAGCACTTTAACGCAACGTTTCTTTCTTCGAAACTTATTCTGGATTGGGCCATTATTTCTCAATCGTTAAATCTGCGCAAAAATAAAATTCAGCATTTTACCAGGTTATCAAATGTGGTAACATTTTTTGCGATGCCATTCGCCAGTCTACTCGTGAAGTAATAATTCCAAAGAATAACGTCCATCGTATTTTGTAGCGATTCAATTGTAAAAGTTACATACCGATATCAGTACACGCTCTCAATGAAGATGATCCAGATAGGTATTTTTTTATTTAATTAACGTCACACTGGAGCGATCCATATAGGAGAGTTGAGTTTTGTGAGTGATATTTAACGAAATGTGAAGTCCAAGAGTTATAGCTTCACGATGCCCGCGCGGAATGGTCATCAATTTGAAACCATGAACTAAGTAAAAAAAAAAGGTAATGTAGTTTGTTAGGTACAGCTACAGTCTACGTTTATAAGCGGTAGCAACGGCATTGGCGATTGTTTTTTGGCGAACTTCTAAAGTCGCCAAAGTAAGAATTATTTCAAAACTCTTTTCTTTCAAAAATATTTTTCTTTTTACAACCGAAAATGAAAGCTTGAAAACACATTTGAGAACGTTTCGAAAAGTATATATTTTTTAAACTTTCGCAAAAAGTAGTAAGCTTAAACCCATTTTAGAACACATTTGTGAACCAGTAGAAAAACTAAGCTGCGAATGTTGGGTAAAAATACCCTAAAACTTATCATTTACACTAAATACAGTAGGCTGTTTGAAAAGAAAAAGATTTTTAAAAGTAAAAAAGCAAGAAATAATACAACATGATATATCAGAACGGTTCCGAGAAAAAAAAAATTACGAAACAAGAATATTCCACAAATGCGAAAAAAAATACATGACAGAACTCTGCCGTGAAAAAAAATTATTATGAAATAAAAATTCCACAACTGTAGAAATACAAATAAATAAACCAATGGTATCAAAGAAAAAAAAATTTAAAAGGACCAATGCAATCAAACAACTTAAACAGATTTTGGAAGAACTTTCTAGAATACTCAAAATGAAAATTGAAAGTTATAGATTGTCGAGGTTGCCATGAAAACCACAATAATCGTAAAGACAGATGGGTTGCCTTAATCTACCGTAACTCGCTACTAGAAGTGCGCCAAATAAAAAAAATCACCGAGACCGTTGCCACCGTTCATAAACGTAGAGTGTAGCTGTACCGTTTGTTATAAACATTGAAAGCAAATTGTACAACCCTTAATTATCACTTTATAAACAATCAAAATGTGGTAACTTTTTTTGCAACACCATGTATATCTTTATAATTTTCGTTCCTAGTCATTTTATTTCCCAAAGTAGTGTTTTAAATTTCTAGAACTGCACACACAATTACATAAATGTTTCGGTGAAATTAAAAATCATAGATTAGCCATGCCAGTAATTTATGATGAAGTTTTCGTTAAGAGAGATATCGAGAGTTGAGATAAAGTTTTCAACAGAGGGGCACCGAAGAACATTATCTTTGACGTTGAGCCAAAAAAGTTTGGGAAATGGTAATGGTAATTAATTACGTCGCACTGGAGCAACATAAAGGGCTGTTAAAAAAGTTTGGGAACTATGCTTTAAATGGGGCAGCGTCTATAGAACAGCTGAGATAAATATATGCGTCTTCGATTTCAAGAAATATATGCTCAGATAAAAGCCTTTCCTAATATGCAGTACTTCCGGGTAAATTTTATTTTCATTTTATTTTTCGTTCGTGCGGGAATCGAATTAGGCCCGTACGAAGGTTGGTCTTTTTTATTCGACTCAATATGTAAGTGTAACTTTTTCGGAGTGTATCTGTGTACTGTATCTCTTGCCTACTTTAGATACGTTCGATGATAACGAGGCTTCGAGTTCACAACTGTACTGTTAGAATGACATCACAACTTTCATCGAAGAAAGTGTTAGAAATGAAATAAAATTATTGATGTTACCCCATTTTAAAGATGAATCTCGACTACTTGCTCTTATGTAGATACTGTATATCAGTATCATTTTCTCGAAACAGTGCTTGTTTTCCCAAGATACCGGTGCATTTTTTCCCACGATTTTTATCTGCATATTATTGAATGGCATCGGCTTTATAAAGTGCTTTGTCTATTGCTCGTAATCGTAAAATCAAACATCGGCAGTTATGGGTGAGTATTACTTTTCTAAAGAAAATTCGAATATTATTTAAGCGTTGACTCGGAATATTTATACTTACTGAAATTTCTTATCAGGAAAATAAGTATTTTTCATTTATTGCACCTAAAACAAAATTAAGCATGATACTTCAACAGAAAATTAGATTATAAATACGAAAGAAGATTGAAATCCAAGGGAAATTGTTTTATGCTAATATCTGTTTCAAAATGAAATATATTCGCAGTTATTCAATTAATTTACACAGGTTTTCGTAGTAAATATCACAGTACGTTTTTGTCATGTTTTTAAGATATCAATTTTCCTTATTGAATCGTATATTCATATGAACTATCCGTGTTAAAATATATACGTGTATTTTACGATCTTTCAAAATTCCTATTTTCTGAGCTGTAAGATAAATAACTTTAAATGGAATTCTGAAAAATAAACTTTCGAAGATAATAACAATACATTTTGAGACAATTTCCTACACACAATATATTTCCTACACACACATTTGAAAGAATTTACAAAATAATTAAATTTTATTTCAATAAAACCTCAACAATATATTTTTTTACTTTACAAATTTTAAGAATTTGTATAATTTTTTCGATTTAAAATGCATTAGCTCTAGTATTTTGGACTGCCTGGTAAATAGGCTTCTTATAATTTGTTAGCGCTTGGTCTCAGTTCAACAGGTCCCGTCAAGGTATGGATGTATGTAGTGAATAGGAATATACTTAAAACTGTAGGTCTTGGTCTAACTAGCTCTAAGTAGCAAACAATAATAGTAGTGGGACAAACTAAACCCATTAGCCATTTGATATCTTTGGGGGAACATAATCTATTAATGCACATCATAATATTTCATTTATTATATTTTGCAGTTCCAGTTTCATATTATACCTGTCTCTTTAAACTCCGGTAACGTTTAGTCAAACATATTCATTAGCAAACGAGCCATTATTTGACAAATGATAACTCTTTTAGAAGAATATATGATCCTACGAATTTCCATAAAATATTATGGAGTTTAATTTCGGAGATGAATAGCAAATGCATGTTATGATTTATTCATAGCCTGTTTGAAGAAAAGTCCTAACTCTGGTAGCGTTAAGGATAACATTTAATTCGGGTAACATGATATTCGACTAAGAATAAGTTTTTATAAGCATACGTGATCATGCGAATATTCATAAAATATCACGATCGAGAGATTAAAATTTCTGAGATGAATGGCAGACATTTTGATTTTGCCCATAGCCTATTTCAAGAAAACTTCTATTACTAGTTGCGTAAAGGGTAACATTCAATTTTGGCATACGCAAGAAGTTATTAGACAAAGGAAAAATTGGTACAATATAAGATCCTGTGAATCTTCATAAAAAATAATTGAGATGTTATAATTTCGGAGATAAATGGCCACTGTTTGGATGTATTCATATCCTGTTTGAAGAACAGTTCTAGCACTGATAACGTAAAGGGTAACATTTAACTTGGATAAACATGACGTCATTCGACTAATGGTTGGATTAAAAAAATATGTGATAATGTGCAAATATTCATAAAATATCACAATTGAGAGATTATAAGTTAGGAGATCAATGGCAGATCTTTTGATTTTGTCCATCGCCTGTGTGTTTCAAGTGAACTTCCAATATTAATTACGTAAAGGTAACGCATTTAATTTTGGCAAACACAAGACAACATATGACAAAGAGAAAATTGTGACCATAATTTGTGATCGTGTGAATATTCACAAAATATGATGGATATATTAGGATTTCTGGAAGATGAATGGAAATATTTTGATTTATTCTAAGCCTGTTTCAAGAAAACTTTTAAAACTGATCACGTAACAGGAAACATCTAATTTTGGTGAAGAAGACATTAATAACATTATAGGGCACAGAAATATAAATGAAACAAATAATAAACGTAGTTAAATAAACTCAAACTTTGAACACAATATATTTTTAAAATGAACATTTCCGTCTTCGAAATCACCTTTCTAGAAATGATTTTAACTTGGTGAATAAGACTTTTTCTGAACATTTTCTATACGCATCATCGGTTATACTGTAGCAACTGTTTACTTAGAGTAACTGTTACTAAATCTTTTAAAGAAATCTCCAGAATTTTGTGATTTTCTGGTTAAAATGCTGAATGCTCACTTCAGTATACAAGTATGTGCCTATTGAGTATTCAAATATTTCAAACCTATTTCTTCAGCATAGTTTGAGAAAAGGTACATAGAAATTAGTCGAATTGACGTTGGAGTACTCCACTCTCTTTAATGCAAAACATTACTTGTTTTATATTTAATTATTTTTTGGTTTAACAATAAACGATTTTAGAAAGTAAATTCAATAGATATCAATGTGAAAACTAAATATTAATTTCACATGAAGAATTAATTATTGAATTGAATTTCCGAAATTGATTTATTTTAAGTAATAAGTACTGATGAAGGCGATGGGAATTTTTTTTGCCTTTTCAAACTTTCATTCAAACTTACAGAAGCATGAGAATTTAATTCTATTGTCTTTCATTGTAACTGACAGTTTATAAATTGCGAGTAAATATACCTTTTCATGAGACAATAAAGAACTCTGACAAAAGTTCAGAGGCTTAATGAAGCTTACATTCTCTTTGTTCAATCGAGTCGAATTTTCTTCACGCCATTAAACTCTATTGCAATACTTGTCACTTCATTTAAGTTATAAATACTTGAGATAAATATATAACACACCAGTTGATAATGAAATTCGAGTTTATATTTCATGACTAATTTGAACTCCATATTTATAGTCTCCAGTCTGTGAAATTTAAAATATACGGTGAGCATAATTAAAGTTCACAGTTCGAAAGGATCTGAAGTTGGAATTATCGGTCAGAAAAACTTTAATTTTGCATGAACACATCTGTCTCTTCTATCCCAAGACATTGCTTTTAGCTATTAAATGTTTATTTGAGGAGAAATGTATAACACACAACAGTTGATAATGAAAATGAGTTACATTTTTTGTGACTAATTCTAACTACAAATATATAGTATTGGAAACGTCTTAGAATTTTTTAATTTAATGTACGAGGTGAGCATAATTAAAATTTAAAAAAAAGTTCACATTTTAAATGGCTTTAGTTGGAACTAACGGTCACAAGGACTTCAGTTTTTTTTGCGTGAATACTATTGACGCATTACAATATTTTTGGGGAAGAGGAAAAAAATAGCTCAAATTGGAGTACAATTGCGCTTAATTACAGAGAAGGTAGGAATTTTAATTAACTTTGCACTAGAGCAACACATCAGGCTATTGGCGACGATCCGGTATCAATCTCCGAACGGAAAGATCCGAGGAAAACACCACGTAATTTTGAACCATGGCCAAATGATGAGGTCACGCCTGAGATGGCACCCAACTCTCCAAATTTGCACACCACGCCAACGTGAGGACAATTGAGGCCATTACAGCTTTAACATGCACCATCTCTCTTGGCACACGACGGTCTTTGGTTGTAATTACAGTAGAGCCATGTAATAAATTGAAAACACTTACGAGATCTGCAAGATGTTTAGTATGCTCTCTTTTTGTGCTGTGATCTGAAATCGCAAAATAGCATACTCAGTTGCAGATCTTGGTTTTTGAGCTGCTATCTATGGATAGCAGCTCAATCTTGCATTAATGCTTGCTTGCATTAATGCTCAATCTTGCATTAATGCTTGCCGAAGAGATTTAAACTCAACGTTCTTTAGATATTCCAAAAGCCGAATATCACAGGGGTTCAGGTCAGGAAAATGACGGTTGATAGTTTTTATCGTTTTCAAAGTGAGTCGGTATCACAGCAACTCTAATGGTGTTGCTATGAGCGGATGAGCATCATCTTGCATTAAAATTATGATGTCTAGGCACTACCTCGGCCAAAGTGTTGCAAGCACGTAATGCTTGTATTCAATTACGGCAAGTTTACGATACATCCTCTAAATACAACGTTCCTTAAGTATTTCATAAATAGAAAAACATAGGGGTTCAGGTCAGAAAAATGACGGTTGATAGTTTTTACGGTACGTCCTCTAAATACAACGTTCCTAAGTATTTCATAAATAGAAAAAAATAGGGGTTAAGGTCAGGAAAATGACGGTTGATAGTTTTTACGTTACGTCCTCTAAATACAACTTTCCTTAAGTATTTCATAAATAAAAACAAATAGGGGTTCAGGTCAGGAAAATGATGGTTGATAGTTTTTATCGTTTTCAAAGTGAGTCGGTATCACAGCCACTCTACTGGTGTTGCTATGAGCGAAGGAGCATCATCTTGCATAAAAATTATGATGTCTAGGCACTACCTCGGTCAAAGTGTTGCAAGCACGTAATGCTTATATTCAATTATGGCAAGATTACGATACGTCCTCTAAATACAACGATCCTTAAGTATTTCTCATAAATAGAAAAACATAGGGATTCAGGTCAGGAAAATGACGGTTGATAGTTTTTATCGTTTTCAAAGTGAGTCGGTATCACAGCCACTCTACTGGTGTTGCTATGAGCGAAGGAGCATCATCTTGCATAAAAATTATGATGTCTAGGCACTACCTCGGTCAAAGTGTTGCAAGCACGTAATGCTTATATTCAATTATGGCAAGATTACGATACGTCCTCTAAATACAACGATCCTTAAGTATTTCTCATAAATAGAAAAACATAGGGATTCAGGTCAGGAAAATGACGGTTGATAGTTTTTATCGTTTTCAAAGTGAGTCGGTATCACAGCCACTCTACTGGTGTTGCTATGAGCGAAGGAGCATCATCTTGCATAAAAATTATGATGTCTAGGCACTACCTCGGTCAAAGTGTTGCAAGCACGTAATGCTTATATTCAATTATGGCAAGATTACGATACGTCCTCTAAATACAACGATCCTTAAGTATTTCTCATAAATAGAAAAACATAGGGATTCAGGTCAGGAAAATGACGGTTGATAGTTTTTATCGTTTTCAAAGTGAGTCGGTATCACAGCCACTCTACTGGTGTTGCTATGAGCGAAGGAGCATCATCTTGCATAAAAATTATGATGTCTAGGCACTACCTCGGTCAAAGTGTTGCAAGCACGTAATGCTTATATTCAATTATGGCAAGATTACGATACGTCCTCTAAATACAACGATCCTTAAGTATTTCTCATAAATAGAAAAACATAGGGATTCAGGTCAGGAAAATGACGGT
This sequence comes from Metellina segmentata, assembly GCA_947359465.1. Classification (NCBI taxonomy): domain Eukaryota; kingdom Metazoa; phylum Arthropoda; class Arachnida; order Araneae; family Tetragnathidae; genus Metellina; species Metellina segmentata. The sequence continues at coordinate 16,886,828 of OX375884.1, read as the reverse complement.
TGATAGTTTTTATCGTTTTCAAAGTGAGTCGGTATCACAGCCACTCTACTGGTGTTGCTATGAGCGAAGGAGCATCATCTTGCATAAAAATTATGATGTCTAGGCACTACCTCGGTCAAAGTGTTGCAAGCACGTAATGCTTATATTCAATTATGGCAAGATTACGATACGTCCTCTAAATACAACGATCCTTAAGTATTTCATAAATAGAAAAACATAGGGATTCAGGTCAGGAAAATGACAGCTGATAGTCGATAAAGATCTGGTCAGTTTTTGCTAATGACTAGATATTTCGGCCGTCAAGATCTTGTCAGTTTTTGCTAATGGCTAGATATTTCGGCCTTCAGGATCTTGTCAGTGTCTAATGAGAAGATACCTCGTCCAGGCAACCACCAGGAGTATTAAAGAACCCAAACGTGTACCCCATAAATGAAAAAGTTAAGCATAGGAGTGTGCACTGTTCTTCCTGTCATTATTATATGCAAAAATATAAATTGACTAGTTTTGGGGTTATATGGCGCAAGGGCCATATTTGGACATGCTGTGCCAGACACAAGACATACAAAATCAAGTATTAGACACACGCAATTAAAGTTTTACTGACACAAGAGAGAAATACACCCGGGGAGGAATTCACCTTACTTGAACCGAACCTCTGCGACTGGAAAGTTGCTAGCACAGTGAACATATCCATGGAGCCACGAAAGCCCCAAAATATAAATTGAGATGAAGAATTACAAAAATATAATTTCCCCTTTTACTTTTTAAGTGTGCTTCTCAGAAGAGAGGAAAATTAGGTTTTTGCCAGCATTTTTGCTATAGTTGATTGGAAAAGGTGTAATTGCTGGCAAGAGACAATTTTACAGCGTAGGGCCAGATTCTTTACTGCCTGGAAGGCTATTAATTCTCATGTAAAAAGAATCGAAAGAAGAAAAGCCATCAAGTAATTACGCGTAGTGAAAAAATGCGTGGGACGAAGAGTTAGACTTAAAAAAGAGGAGTCAATAGGTAATTTCGAAATTCTTCAGTAATCAATCTGCTTTAATTGCCTGATGGAAAACGAGAACTTCTCTGACATGTTTCATTATTTCATGTTATTTGCAGAATTTAGTGAAAAGTATTAGGAATTTAAAATCAATAAAAAGACATTGCTTTTTAAATCATTTCAACAATAAAAAATGCATTAAAAAGTGATTATTTGCGTGATTGAAATCGATCTGCCTATTTTAAAGAAGTCGAAAAGATTCAGATGACATTTATATTTTTGAAATATTATTAGAAAGGCAAGTATGTAAGTAGTTAATTAGTGTCGCACTGGAGCAACACAACTAGCTTTTCGCGATGTATGAATCCATCACGGAAAGATCCAAAGACTTCTCCTCGTCGTTTTGAATCACGGTCAGATGACGAGTTCAATACTTGAGCTGGAACCCTACTCCCCAAGCTTCCACACAACGCCAACGTTCATTTAAAAGACAGAAAGGTCTTCTGAAAATAGGATTGCAAGTTCCAAAATAGATCTCACAAAAGACCGTCGTGTGAATGGTGTGGTTGACCACATCGAATCCGTTGTGGCCTTAAATGTGTTCACGTTGGCGTGGTGTGGAACTTTTTGTGAGTGGGGTGCCAGCTTAGGTGTTGATCTGGACGTATAACTATATTATTTCCGAAGTTGAGGTAAACGAAACCACAGAAACAATCGTCTTCACTTTCAGTAGAAAGAGGAAAGTTCAGTTACAAAATTTTGCTATTTAATAAAATTGTCTAATGTATCTTAACACAAACTAACATTTGGTTTTGTAATTCTTGGTTGTTTTATTTATGAAGTGCTGACAATGAACTCTGTATGAGGTGCTTTGAAATATATAACTCAACTCTTTGGATATCATGCTCTCTAAAAAATCTAACTCTCTGAATATCATGATCGTTAAAAGTCAAACTCTCTTAATATCATGATCTCTAATAGTCAAACTCTGAATATTATGCTCTCTAATAGTCTAACTCTCTAAATATCAGAATATCATTCTCCCTAATAGTCTAACTCTCTAAATCTCTTCATTTCGGGAGTACCCCCATCTGAGTACATTAATATTATAGCCTTCTAGTCCTTCAAAAATATTACAAGGAATCTTTATAAATTTCTGCTGTTCTCATTCAAAATACATCATAGGTAGGTAAATAATTAGGGTTTTGTGGCACCAGGTCCAAAGCTGCGCCATCAACATACACTGCTGTTTGTAAATAATGCAACACCATGAAGGAGTCATCAGAATTAAATGAAATTTAATACACAAACGGCTTGTATTAATACGAATAAATGAATAAATTTTCAAAGCAAAAATAATATTAAGCATCCGAAATCAGTATTTGGTGTAGCCACCACGCGCTGCAATAAGTGCTGCTATACGACGTGGCATGGAGTGAAACATATGTTGAATGTCTGCTTGTGGAAGAGAATTCCATATTGTTTGTATGCGCGCCCAAAGTTCGTCTTTTGAAGCTGTAGGACGCGGATCACGAGCGAGACGCCGACCAACCAAATCCCACACATGCTCAATAGGCGACATAACCGGCAAATAAGCAGGCCAAGGAAGAAGTTGCATGTGTTGGGCTGAAAAGAAGTCTCGAACATTCCTTGCAACATGTGGGAGTGCATTATCCTGTTGAAAGATAGCTCCAGGGATGCCTTGAAGGAAGGGAACGACTTCGGGCTCTAGCACTTCCCGGACGTACCTGTTGCTATTCAGATTACCCTCAATTCGTAGCAGCTGAGATCATCCATGATACGAAATTGTACCCCAGACCATAACTCCGGGTGTTCGGCCACAATGACGTTCAATAACGCACTCTGGAAGGCAGCGTTCACCGGCATAGGGTCTAACACGAATGCGTCCATCATGGTTCCACAAATTAAAGCGGGATTCGTCAGAAAAGACAACTTGTTGCCAATCAGCCCGCCAGGCTCTGTGCTCATGAGCCCATTGCAGACGCAGACATCGATGGTTTGGCGTGAGGGGGATCCTGAAAAAGGAATCCTTGCACGCAGTCCACGGTGCAGCAGACGTAGGCGAATTGACGAAGTCGACATTAGTACACCTGTAGCAGTAGACAAATGTGCTGCCAACTGCCTGGAGGAAGCTGTACGGTCATTCACCGCCATGTAGACCAGGCGCGCTGACGTCACCTTCCATCGTCCACTACCAGTTTTTCGAGTTGTCCGGTGCTCGTCGGTCCACTGCTTCCAAACTCACATCACTGTGGAACTGTTCCGCTGCACACAAGCTGCTATTGCGCGATAGGAAAATCCTCCTTTCCAAAGGCCGATGATTCTCCCCGTTCAAACTCTGTAAGTTGTTGAAATATCACCCTATTTCGTCGTGGAAGCATACTTTGGTCTCACTAAACGTTCGCCACTAAAAAATAACCATGCATTCTTTTCAACGTCCAGATACATCCCTCTATTCATACGCTTTTAGCATCAGTTCAGAGGGCGCTGTTCACACCACGCATGCGTGATGGCTCTGAAACTTTACTACTTTGCATAACATCCTATAATTGACATTTGCTGCAAATTTCATTTCATTCGGATGATTCCTTCATGGTGTTGCATTTTTTACAAACAGCAGTGTACATCATATTGTTCTTATTTATGACCCTAATGTTCTGACCTTGCAGGTACCCAAAAGGGTGGGGACATTTTCCCATAAGGACCTATTAAAAAAAGTCTTTCTGATTCTCAAAAGTATCTCGCTGATAAAATATTTTGTATCATTCAGAGTCTCAAAGTGTATATATATATATATATATATATATATATATATATATATATAAATCTTTTTGTTTCAAGTACATTAAGTAGCTTATAAAATATTTTTAAAATCTTTCCGAGTCTCAAATGACCTATATAAAATGTTTTTAATCTTTCTGAACCTAAAAGTACCTCAAATAGACGGTAAAACATTTCCATCTGAGGAGAGGGTTTATCTAGGGACTATAAAGAGATTAATTTTCTACGGGTGAAACGATGCCGATGCAAATATGTCATTCTAATATCGATTCTGAATATAATATTACATTTCGATACACGATATCAACACAATCAAAGTTATTTTGCCAATGGAGGCGTTCAATATAATTTCAAACCACTTTCGAAATGAATGAGGATGTAATGTGATTGCGTATTACTGATTAATGCGTTATCCAAACGTTACGTATGAGGATGCTCTACATTTTCGGCTGTTCGGGCAGTTTAGGAGTATGATGTATGTTAAAATAGTGTATAGTTATATGAATCAAATTACTCTTCCGAAAGCATGTCTTAACAATTTCTAATGAATGAGATTTTTCTAATGATCCAAGAACTCACATACATTACCTTAGCTCAGGACAGAAAACTTATGTTTAACTTTGCTTAAAGCATATTTATAAAAATACGGCAATACTTAGATAACAATATCTGACTTATTATAATGATAATGATAATTGACTTGGAAAGTATGTACAGTTAGTCTTCAAATTGTATATACTTTCACAGTTTGAATCGATGCGCGTACCGGAAATTTCTGGAGAATGCCACTGTGTGTATATATATATACACACACTGAGACTTCTGACTGTACCTCTAACTAATGCCATCCGAAATCAGTTTGGAAGCGACGCATCTAAACACAATCAGATTTAAATGAGTATTGCAAAGACTGTATATTAACACACGCATAAATGTTATCTTCCTGATGGAGCCTTTCAGCTATTGATGACATTTTAATGTCAAAATATTAAGTGGGCGGATGGCGAGTGCATTTCTTATCATGAGTATCTTAACTCAAACATTCTTTGCATGTTAGCAAGGAATAATACTAATACAATTTGGGAACATTAGAATAAATTTATAGTTTCGGGAAGAGCAAATTAATTGTTTCTTTCACTTCGATCCATATTTAATAGATTCAACAACAGCAGCATCGTGTGATTCTACTCCTTTGAGCTTAGAAGTCGTACAAATAGTTACAAGTTACTCTGATACAAGAAGCTCTTGGGAGATGAGGAAAACATATTAGATTTTTCTGAAAATACTCAACATGGCCGCTACTGGACCTTGCGCCATAAAACCCAAACCAACCAACCGTCCTGCTGGCTGAAGCAGTATTGCAGTTCTACATTTCGCATGATGTTCCACATACAGTAACGAGACCAAGACTTGCTGTATTTAAGTGACACACCCTTTACATCTTTTATACATCTTAACACGACTTCAAACTTCATTTATATGACTTCATTATTCATTTATGTGGCATTTTATCTGACACCAACACTTTATTTCAGCACTTTACTGGATCAGCGTGATTGCCTTGCTTGTTGTGGCGGCTTCGGGAGATGACAGTTGTCCCGATCCTAAGGAGCTTGCCCCTTGCACCTGCGATGGAGAAGGGCTGAATTGCATGGGAGACAGGACTGTGGATGAGATAAGAAGAGCATTCAACGCGACGTTCAAGTATGGCGGAGTTCGATCCGTTTGGGTTCAAGGAACGCCACTCACATTCTTACCAGGAGATATCTTCGGCAAAGTAAAAAGTCAGCAATTCTATGTCGAAGTAAATGGTATCACTGAAGTAGATGTGAAGGCATTCAGCGCTTCCAGGAAATCGTTGCAAGTCCTAAGTCTTTTCGGCAACAAAATTAGAGAGTTTCCTTTTAAGGATCTCAGCATGTATGAAAATCTCGGCACCTTGAATCTGGGTAGAAACCAAATAGAGTCCATCCCAGACGATGCCTTTGATAACAAGAATCTATACGCAATCATTCTAGCTCAGAACAAGATTACTCACATCGGAATGAACGCATTCAGCGGTCTGCCAAGGCTAGGAAGACTTGAGATGGCCTTAAACGAAATTGCTACTCTTGGACCCCTGTCTTTTGCTTTCCGGTCACATTCGGAATCATTGCAGGTTGGTAGAACACTTTTATAATTCAATGCTTTGATATCTCCCTCTAAACTAGCCCAGTTGGAAGAGCAATGGATGAGCAACCAGAGGGTTGTGAGTTCGAAACTCAGTCGAACCAACGTCGTGTACAGAGGGATGGTAGACGCAACATGCGAGTTTTAGTTGGCGCAGGTTCAATTCCTCCTTCATTGAATTTCTCTCTTATGTGCCACTTTAGGTTAATGTCTATTACTTGATGTTGTCTGTCTTGTGTTTGGAGCAGCTTGACCTAATATGACCCTTGTGTTATAAAAACCCCATCCAGACAAAAAGATTTTAGTTCTTCTGATCTAATTAAAAATATTTTAATTATTCTGATCTAATTAAAAATATTTTAGTTCTTCTGATCGAAATAAAAATATTTTATGTTTTTCTGATCTAAATAAAAATAAATTTTTTAGTTCTTCTGATCTAATTAAAAATATTTTAATTCTTATGATCTAATTAAAATATTTTAGTTCTTCTGATCTAATTAAAAATATTTTAATTATTCTTATCTAATTAAAAATATTTTAATTCTTCTGATCTAATTAACAATATTTTTAGTTCTTCTGATGTAATTAAAAATATTTTAATTCTTCTGATCTAATTAAAAATATTTTAGTTCTGATCTAATGAAAAATATTTTAGTTCTTCTGATCTAATTAAAAATATTTTAGTTCTTCTGATCTATTAAAAATATTTTAATTCTTCTGTCCAATTAAAAATATTTTAGTTCTTCTGATCTAATTAAAAATATTTTAGTTCTTCTGATCTAATTAGAAAGATTTAAGTTCTGATCTTATTCAAAATATTTGGCACAGTTGCAGTCTACGCTTACAGCGGAGGCAACGGTCTTGGCGCTTTTTTAGGCGTACTTCTAGTAGTGAGTTATGGCAGGTTAAGGCAACCCATCTGAATTACGGTTATTGCGGTTTTTATGGCAACCTCCACAAGCGGAAAGTTTAAATTTTCATCTTTAATATTCTAGAAAGTTCCTTCAAAAGCCGAAAAATTGTCGTTTGATAACATTGGTTGATTTAAACACATCCTCCTCCTAGAGATATTAATGCCCTGAAGACCGCATTGCTGGAGGAGTGGAACTTAATTCCCCAAACAGGTGTTAAAAACATTATTGCTAGCATGAAATCACTTTGTGATATGTGTGTACTTGTCAGCGGCGATCACACACATTCCATATTAAATTCACAAGCCTTAGTATTTTTCTGAGTTATTCATTTCTTTCTGAACTCTCCTTGTCACATATTATTGCCTTTTGTACTGTTTCATGCTATAGTTTTACATCATATGAGTGTTCTTTAATTTTTTTTTCCTTTGTATTTATGTGTATGATATTATGTCTCATTCTACACAAATTCATAAAATTATAGTTCACACTTTCTGAGAAATCCATGATTCTATGCATGTAAAGATAATTTTGGACACCAGTGTAGTTTAGTTTTTGATGAATTAAATGCGAATTGTAGAATTAGTTTTCAATACATGTTTTTGGGGCCGCGGTAGCAAAGTTGGAAGAGCAACGGATTAACAACCGGAGGGTTGTGAGTTCGAAATTCTATCCAGTCAAAGTTTGTCGTGTGTACGGGGGCTGGGGTACATTAAATCTGTCATGTCCTCAAATGTCCTCACCTGGGCGTGGTGTGGACATTTGGAGAGTGGAATGCCACGTCATGTGCTGATTTTGTCATCTGACCGTGATTCAAAATTACAAAGTGCTGCCCTTGGACCTTTCACTTCAGACTTGACCCCGGACAGTCGCCAATAGCCCATTGTGTGAAGAATTTCTGTTACCATGGTGCCGGAGTTTAGATGTTGGAAGTGGAAGTGGTAGTAGTTTCTATAACTGCGAAGCAATTATATAATTTAAAAAAAATTAAATATGAATTTGAAAAGACACTAATGCAAAAGTATTAGTTTACAATTTTTAGTTTTTAATTTGATCTATATTTTCTACGACGTCACCTAAATTAAAGCATGTTAAATAAATTAAACAACACAAATTGAACTAAATTAAAGTTGCTCCAGTGCCAAGTTAATTAACTACCTTCCTACCCAATACATGTTTTTTTGAGAAAAAGCGCACAAATTTTAAAATTTATATTTTACACCATTTAAATACATATATATATATATTTTTTTATACCGACAATTCTTCTGAGCTTTTGTCTGTGTCGCAACAATATTAATATATTGGCCTTTCACAATGCTACCAATAATGAAACATCTCATCAGGAGATTTTAATTAATTATAGGTAAGTAGATCATTAATGTCTCACTGGATCAACACAACGGGCTATTAGTGACGTTCCGGGATAAATACAGAAGGCAAAAATCCAAAATCAACGCTTTGTAATTTTGAAACACGATCAGATTTAACGTGCACCAGCCCCGTCTATACGACGGTCTTTGACTGGACTGAGTTTTGAACTCACAACCCACTTGGTGCTAATCCGTTGCTCTTCCAAATGTCTAACCCCCTTATAAATAATGCATTAAACTGAATAAAAATATTTAATTTTATGTGAAAAGTATAATTTTAGACTAAGATCAAAGCAGTTTTAGCCAGATTTCTAACTTTTTCTTAAAATTCCCTGAAACATTCATTCATTTAACCTGACGAAGGAACTGCGATGTTTCTTTCCAAGCATAAAAAAAGCGCCATTTTATTCTTTCGAATTAAATACATATCACATTCATACGCTTTTACTCTGAATTTTCAATTTGCCTAAAGGACAAAACGACGAATAGATATTTCGATACGTATTCAAAAATCAAACTATTAGGATTCAAAAATTTCTCCAGATTCAAGAATTTCAAAACTTTTAAATGAGATTCTCAGTAATAGCATTCGATTAAAAACATGGTTACTGAACTGAATTATTTTTGCAGCTAAAGGAAAATAATATTTTTTTTTTACTTACAGTGTATCGATTTCTTGAGGAATTAGAAAAAAATATCCTTTAGGAAACTAGGCATTTATGGCATTCAAAATTATTCAAGGATACGAAGTAAATGCTGGAGAGATTGAATGAAAACTCCCCCTTCCTTTGCGAGTCATTGATACGTCAATACTGTTTTTATTGCTGCTGTTTTTAAATTAGGTACAGAGTGATGATAAAAGTCTCAGAAATATTTCTTTACATACATCTTTCCAATATATGTCATGGAAAAAATATTTCCTAGTATTATTATAATTTATAGATGTGTTTTCGTAGAACATTCATCCTAAAACTCGTCGTTTATGTCAATAGTTTCGTTGGCAAGCCAACGCAGAATATAAGTATTTATAAATGTTTAACGGTATGAATTAACTTTTTATTTATAATTCAGTACTATATATATTTTATCTGTTTTTTTAATATTGCGATTTTACCCTTGTCCAAGTAGTATTTCGTGGTGTGAACTTAACCACTACCACTTCAGAAAAGACTCAGAAAGTACGGTAGAATATATAGCACTGTAAACCTTCTCCTCAATGAAATACTTTTTCGTACACCAAAGTTAGGCACTCTTTTCCACACGTCTTGATATACTGGTGTCTGGCGGACGCGATAATGAACACACGCACTTTCATAAACGAGGCTCATGGCGTTTATGACAAATGTGAGATAGCACAATCGGAAAGTATTTTGACGGATGGTCCACGGTGAACAGTTGAATTACCAATGCAAAGCCAACTACTCCCAACAATTGTCTGAAACTTTTTGATAACAGACACTGCTTCTATTCCTATTGCGACTTCACTCTTCGGTGCCACTCAAAATTATCTTCAACAAAGCGCCTCACGAAGTACATTTTAGTACACCAAGATAACTCGTCATCAAGATACTGCCATTTTTTAACGATGGCGAGATCAAGATCTCTGGCAAATTTTGATAATGACGAGATATTGCCGATTTTTCAAGATCAAGATCTGGTCAGTTTCTTTGTACTGACGAGATACCTCGACCATCAAGATCTGATCAGCTTTGCTAAAGACGAGATACCTCGTCGAGACAATCACCAGGATGCATTATACTGCTTACGCAATCGGCAATCTATCAACTAGTTGTAGCATCTACCGAATTCAGCTACTTTAAATTCTAAAGGGGAAGTATTGAGGAGTGAACTTAGCTAACACACACGCACTTCGAAAATTAACCTATTCTAGAGTGTAGGGTTTCCAAACTTTTGAGTTCAAGGACACAAGTAGAATTTTCGCGTACGTCTTGAGTTTATAAAATTAAATGGGGCACATAAGACCTGCATGAGACCATCTCTAGTGATACTTATTTTTCACCTTCTATATGTATATATATATATATATATATATATATATATATATATATACACTCTTATTTATTACATATACACTCATTAAAATCAAAAGTTCTAACTTGTAAAATTATAGCATTAACATTTTAAAATATAGACTTTGAATGAAGCTGCTCTTTAGAAATGATTTGGTTTAACAACTCATGGTAGTTGGCTTGACGAGGTAACTCGTCATTGGCAAAACCATTAGCAGATCTTGATGAGCGAGATATCTGGTCATTCGAAGAAAATTGACCAGATCTTGATCTCGCCATCACAAAAAAGGAAATATCTTGACGATATATCTCGTCATTAGCAAAATTGGTCAGGTCTTGAAGTACGAGATATCTCAATCCCCACTTGGAGGATTAATAGAACCAAGACGTAGTTTGTGGAATACTATATTTAAATTTAAAAAAAAAACATTTTATGCAACTTCGGTAAGTTAATAGACTTATAACTACGATTTATTCTTGATTTTTTTTGTTTATAGATAAATCTGTCAGCTAACAAGATTTCAGAAGTTGCAGCTTCTGCCTTCAATGGAGCTAGTCCTTACGCTATATACTTTTCTCAAAATCAACTGAAGTCTCTCAATAATGATGCATTTGGTAATTTAATTGTTAGGATTGCCCAAAAAGGAGGTTTCATCGAAGTTTCAAGTAAGTGTGGTTTTGTTTTAATTATATATATATATAAGCTTCTAATTTCGCACCGATAAGAATTAAAGTCGAATAATTTCACTTATTTACTTAACCATATATGAGGATTTGCCTTTTTTTTATTTTTATTCGTAGAGGAAATTTAAACGTAGAGTGAGTAATGGTAAACTTTTTTTTATATGCTAACTAAACTAGTATTGTAACGTGACTCTTGAACTACTTAAGTCTGTCTGGTGAAAACGAGCAATAATCATCTGATTGGTACACGCGACATTGTAGTAGACTTAGTCGATTTCATCATTTTTGTCGCCACTATAGAAACGCGCATTTACACACCTACCCTGTCATAAGATAAGATGTTATATTGCCAAATAAGGCGATAAGCTAAATTGGCCAACTAAGTCAATTTTTCATTGGGCAGTCATGAAGATGATACGATATTTTTTACCTAATAAGGCGATAAGCTAAATTGGCTAACCAAGTCATTTTTTCACAGGGCAGTCATGTTACTACTAGTCGACATATCGGTCACATTCTTTGAAGCGCCTCTCAATACAATGCTCAACCTACTTATATTTCACGTCTATGGTTTGGTTAAATGATAAATTTAAGTTATATATGAAATATTTGAGAGTTAATAAACTAGTACTCATCATTTTTTGACCAATTTCCACTCCTACGACTGGGTCGTTGAGCGAATTGTTCAGCTAAGAGCTGATTTATTCTGAATAAAGAAAAGGTTTCCACACACTGGCATTGAAGGAGCCGGTAACTAGTCTATTAATGATCTTCTGTTAGGATAATTCAGAAATTTAGTGCCGCTGAATAATCTTAACAGAAGGTACAGAAGAACAAGTGCAGCTTAAGCCGATCATCAACAGAAACATATAATAAGAATATTCGGTCTTCTGATTTGTAGAATTCAATGGCGGTTGCATTTGCCGCGTTGTCAGCGACCAGACCAGGTTGCGTATGAAATACTCCATTTGATTACATTGTATCCGGATTGGCGTTGGCACAACCTCCGGTTCTGCCGGTGTGTGTGAAAAATGGGATTCGCCGCGTTAGAAAGCTGGTCGTAAGCTAAAGCGGTCGTTAAACAGGTAGGTTGTTAAATGAGATGTATCTGTACATTCCTTCAACTGATTTGTTAAGTTCAAATTTGGCTGCATCTGCCGGTGTCAGAGACCAGACCAGGTTACGTATGAAATATTCCATTTGATTACATTGTATCCGGATTGGCGTTGGCACAACCTCCGGTTCTGCCGGTGTGTGTGAAAAATGGGATTCGCCGCGTTAGAGAGCTGGTCGTAAGCTCAAGCGGTCGTTAAACAGGTAGGTTGTTAAATGAGATGTATCTGTACATTCCTTCAACTGATTCGTTAAGTTCAACTTCGGCTGCATCTGCCGGTGTTAGCTGCCGCTCCTAGTTGAGTGCGAAATACTTCTGTGATGACGCTGCTGAGGAGAAATCGAATCATCTCCATTTATTTAGGCATAGTTCAAAGTTGAGAAAATCCAATTTTGGCATCCTCAGTTGTGCACGTTAAGCCATGCTATTGCAAACCATGCAATTAAAAGATATAGACCCACAACATTCAGGTATGTAGCTGAATTAACGTCGCACTGGAGAAACACAACGGGTCATTGGTGACGGTCCGAGATCATTACAGAAGGAAACGATTCGAGGACAAAACCTCGTCATTTTGAAACACTGCCAGGTGAGGGCAACACCTGAGTTGGCACCCCACTCTCCAAACTTCCACAATACGCCAACGTGAGGGCATTTGAGGCCCCTAATGAGTTAGCGTGCGCCAGTCCGATGTGCGCGACGATCTTTGGTTGGATGGAGTATCGAACTCGCAGCCCTCTGGCCCGGGCTTCCAACCCACCCACAACATTGAAAGCGCGAGTTTTAAAAATAAAGCATGTTGACCAACATACGATTGCATATTTAGTAAAAATATGAAATGCATATAAACTGACTGTTGAAAAACATGTTGATCAGGATTTTCCGCAACCCCTATATGCGGGTCCTATATATATATATTTTATATGAAAGAGTATAGGTAGTATCTTCCGTTAAATAGGAATGAAGAAAATATACTATTTCTTACCCCCTTGTATAAACCGCAATTTATTAATAACATTATAAATAAAAGAAGTCAACGCTAATTTGATTTATATAACTTTTAATAATCAGACCCGCGTTGGGTAGATAAAACTTCAATAGTTCTTTGACTTCGTGAACTCAAGATGAAAGTTATCACAAACAGTACGAGTAATATTGAATTATATCCTTTGGTATATAAGTTCAAATTAGCCATCGAGTTGCAATTGAATATAGAGCGCAACAAATTAAGTCTTAAATAAGCAGCGTAGAAATATACAAAGTAATCATTGGATTAAAAATAAACAAAGCGATGTCCTGTAGAAAAAACAAACTAGAAATTGAGCAGTGCTATGTGCTCTAGGGATAAGCGACTTGGAAAATGAGCAAAGTAATGTACTCAAGGAAAACGCAACTTAGAAAATAAGCAATGCAATGTGCTGTAGGAAAAAGTAGCTTAGAAAATGAGTAATGTAATGTACTGTAGGAAACAGAATGTTAGAAAATGAGTAATGTAATATACTGTACAAACAGGACAAAGCACCATAGATAAATTTATGCAATGTACTCTTGGAAAAAACAGCTTAGAAAATATGAGCAGTGTATTGTGTTCTAGGAGAAGGCAACGTAGAAAAATGTGCGTAATGCAATGCGTGGTAGGAAAAAGCAACTTAAAAAACGAGCAATGTTATCTATATAGAAAAAAAAAAAACAGCTTTAGAAAAGGATAATGCAATGTGATGCAGGAGAAAGCAGATTAGAAATGGGCAATATATTGTACTATAGGAAAAGGAAGGTCAGAAAATAAACAATGTGATATGCTGTAGGAAAAATTAGCTTAGAAAATATGAGCAATACAATGTGGTCCATGTAAAGGAAACTCAGAAAAATGAGTAATGTGATGTACTATAATAAAAGGCAACTTAGGAAAAATGAGAAATGTAATGTCCTATAAGAAAAGGCAACTTAGGAAAAATGAGAAATGTAATGTACAATAAGAAAAGGCAACTTAGGAAAAATGAGAAATGTAATGTACTATAAGAAAAGGCATCTTACAAAATGAGTGCTGTAAGAAAAGCAGCTTAGAAGATGGGTTATGCAATGGACTAGGAAAAAACAGGTTAAAAATGAGCAGTACATTGTGCTTTAAGAAAAGGCAACTTAGAAAATGTGCAATGTGAAGTACAATAAGAAAAAAGAAACTTCGAAAATTAGCAATGTAATATTTTATAGGAAAGAGCGGGTTAGAAAATAAACGATGCAATGCATTTTAAAAGAAAGCACCTTAGAAAATTAGCAATGCAACATGCTGCAGGAAAAGTCCCTTCTAGATCTGAATCTGTTTCCAAGAGACTGCAAGCTTCAACAGTTCCCAGAGTCCAACCCAAAGAGGGGTTGGGGCGTTACCACTGCATTGCACGAGCACATCGTTGGGGCCTTTTTGCTACTGAAAACGAACGCCCGATACTAATCCAGCATTCACGTCTGGGCTGAAACTTTTTTACTGCAATAACTGCCCCCAAAAGGTTGACGTAAGTGGCGGTGTGTGCAATTTCACCTCGGATGTGGTGAGTAGTTTTTATGTTGGAACAATTCGAGGCAATTTTGGAACTTTTCTGTGTGACAACCCCCACCCCCAATTCTTCGATTCTCCGAAGCAAGCACCTTAGTAGGCGTCGGCCTCCCCTTTATCGATCAGGACGTAGGGACATGTAGAACCCCAGATCGTCCCCCTCCCACGGCGCATTATTGAAGCAGCAGGCCATGGACGCCTGCGGGGCCTCCACTGCAGATGACACGGGCTCTGGCCCGAACCGAGACTCCACAAGGCCGCTCGGCACCATTCGGGGGACTTTTTCGATTTTTGTTTCGTTCTTTTGGGGTCCACCGTAGGGTGGGGTGTAGTGAAGCCACTGAAGCAGAAATTTTAATTTCGCCTTTGCCTCATCCAAAGCGCTATCTGTACGGCAATTGTAGAAAAACGATAAAAACGCAGTGAATGTATTTTTGGTTTGTTTGTTAGTGAATTTGGGTAAACTATAAATTTATTAAAAGTGTTGTTAATTGACTTATAGATGTGTAGTGAAGCCACTGAAGCAGAAATTTTAATTTAGCCTTTGCCTCATCCAATGTGCTATCTGTACGGGAATTGTAGAAAAACGATAAAAACGCAGTGAATGTATTTTTGGTTTGTTTGTTAGTGAATTTGGGTAAACTATAAGTTTATTAAAAGGGTTGTTAATTGACTTATAGATTTGTAGGGAAGTCACTGAAGCAGAAGTTTTAATTTCGCCTTTGCCTCATACAAAGCTCTATCTGCACGGGAACTGTAGAAAAACGATAAAAACGCATTGAATATATTTTTGGCTTGGTTGTTAGTGAATTTGGTTGTACTAAATTTGATTAAAAGGGTTGTTAATTGACATAGGTGTGTAGTGAAGCCACTGAAGCAGACGTTTTAATTTCGCCTTTGTCTATTCCAAAGCGCTATCTGTACTACAATTATAGAAATACGATAAAAACGCAGTTAATGTATTTTTGGTTTGTTTTTAGTGAATTTGGTTGAACTAAATTTAATTAAAAGGGTTGTTAATTGACTTATAGGTGTGTAGTGAAGTCACTGAAGCAGACATTTTAATTTTGCCTTCGCCTCATCAAAAGTGCCTGTCTACAAGGATACAAGAGTTATGAAAAACGATAAAATTGTAATAAATATATTTTTTTGGTTTGGTTGAACTAAATTTGTATAAAAGGGTTGTTAATTGACTTATAGGTGTGTAGTGAAGTCACTGAAGTTGAAATTTTAATTTCGCCTTTGCCTCATCAAAGTATCTCTATCTAGGGGTACTGTGAAAAAAGATAAAAGTCTGAGTGAAAAGAATGGTAAAATATATATCTGATATGGTTATCAGGGAAATTGATTAAAAAAATAATTAATATATTTAGTGAGCCTAATTAGAGCCTAAAACTTAACTTGTCTTTGCTTCAAAAGATTTGTAGGGAAATCGTGTAGAAAAAAAAATAATATTCGCGATACGGTATTTAAAATATATTTTGGGTTTTGTTGTAAATAAATTTGGTTAGAAGTTATTCATTTGTGTGTAGTAAATGTCCTTGCCTTAGTAAGATTTGCGAAAAATTGAAAACACAAAAATCCTAGAGAAAATAGTAGTAAATATTTTTGGTTTGGTTAGAGAATTTAATTAATCTAAATTTGATTAAAATGGATGTTAATTCTTTTATAAGTGTGTCGTAAAGTCCCTAAGAAGAATTTTATTTTCGTTTTTTCATCATCAAAAAATTTGTTCGGGGTTTGCAGAAAAAGTTAAAAATCTGAATGAAAAGGATGGTAAAAATATATACATTTGTCTTAGTTGCCACTGAATTTGGTTATAAAAGACTTATACGTGTGTAGTGAGCCCCAATTAGGACCTAAAATTTAATTTGTATTTTTTTCAATAGAAGATTATCAGGGAAATTGAAGAATTTAAAAAACTCAAACTGGTAGTAAATATATTTTTGGTTTGGTTTCTAGTGAATTTGGTGTTACGTGATAAATATGTGCATAGTGAAAACACACACTGTGAAGTAGAAATTTTAATTTAGTCCTTGCCCAATTAAAGATTTGTACAGTTGAAGAAAATTTTTTTTACCAAAATGGTAGATATATATATATATATTTTTGGTTTGGTTGTTAGTGAATTTTGTTAAATTAAATTCGAGTCCTGGTGGTTGTCTCTACGGAGAATCTCGGCGTTAGGAAAGCTGACTAGATCCTGATGGACGAGATATATCGTCACTAAAAGAAAATCGGCGGTATCTTGATGACGAGATACCTCGTCATCAAGATATTGCCTCTTCAAAAAATTTGAGTAAAAATTACAGAAAGAAGTTAAAAAGTAAATATGTGTTTAGTTCTGTTGTTAGATATAAAACTTTTTTTAAAGTGGAGGCTAATAGAGAAAACAGCTTTATAGAGCTTCAAATAAATTTTAATTTAATATTGGTTCATCCAAAGATTTTCTACGGAAATAGAAGAAAAATTAAAAATATGTGTAAAAATGGTGGTAAACCTATCTTTTGGGTTAGTGAATTTGGTTAAAATTGATTCAGATACATATGTGTGGTAAATCCTCACACACTGAAGACAAAATTCTAAATTAGTCCTCGCCTCCATAAAAGATTTGTACGCGACCTGTACATACAGTTAAAATTAATATGAGTAAAAAATGGTGATTCATAAGTACGTATACAGTTTCCAGATGCTGTAAAACAGGTATAGTTTAAGACACGGTCCCCAAATGCAAACTGTTAGCTAAGTAAGAAAAGTTTGTGTCCCCCTCCCGAGTGAAGTGACGTAAGCGATGGCGAGCGTGTCAAGTGACTAGTCAGTGGAAATAGCTGCGTCTGCAGTGGAGAAGACGTTTTGTGTTCTTGAATTGAGGAAAAAGGAATCTGTTACCGTTGTGCAACAGCATTTTAGATCACGATTTTGAAAAGAACCTCCAACCAGATAATTCATTTACGACTAGTTTAAAAAATTTGAAACTACGGGCTGTTTGTGCAAAGTTTCAAAGCCAGGACGACCGAGTGTGTCGGCAGATGGCGTCAAAAACTTTATTCATCCAATTGGAGAATAAAGTTGAAAAACTTACGTCTCCAATTGGATGGTGCACCACCACACTGGTCAGGTGATATGCGAAATTACCTCGATTAACATCTTCTTTACCGATGGGTTGGACGAACCGCCGACTACAACATGCCGCTAACCCAATGGCAACTCAGATGCCCTGACTTAACACCTTGTGACTCTTTCTTTAGGACTATGTAAAGGATAACGTACGCAATCCTCCGCTTCCTGTTGATCTAGCTGAATTGAAATAGCGTATCGTATCCACTATCACTGCATCTGCTTCTGATACCCTAAAACACGTCTGGGCGAAAATGGGTTACTGGTTCGATGTGTGTAGTTTGACTACGGGTGCACACATAGAACGTCTGTGACTGTCTCTAAAAAACTTAAAATATCTTACACAGTCACTGTTATATAGTGCGTTGAAATTGTATATATATATATATATATATATTAAAAACTTAAAAACTCTTAGTCAAAATGATGAATAGATATTTTTGGTTTGGTTGGTTAGCGAATTTGGTGAAACTAAATTTGGCTAAAAGTGAATACTAATAGAAGTATAGGTATGTGGTGAAGTCACTGTTGTAAAAAAAATTAATTTCGTCCTAGCCGCATCAAAATATTTGCGATTAATTGTGAAAGTTTTAACACAAAATACGAATTAAGATATGTTAAGTTTTCTTCTAATGACGATATATCGCGTCGATAGATCTGATCAGGTTTGCTAGTGACGAATGCTTCGCCGAGCGAACAACGGAGGGACAAGTATTCCAACACAACAAGAGGGGGAAACAGCCGAATTTTGATTCACTGTATCTCCTAAAGTTTGCGTGGTGGCCCCGTTAGAAGAGTAACGGATAAATAACCAGAGGGTTGCGACAAAAGGGGCTGGTGCATGTTAAATCGATAGATCTGATCAGGTTTGCTAGTGACGAATGCTTCGCCGAGCGAACAACGGAGGGACAAGTATTCCAACACAACAAGAGGGGGAAACAGCCGAATTTTGATTCACTGTATCTCCTAAAGTTTGCGTGGTGGCCCCGTTAGAAGAGTAACGGATAAATAACCAGAGGGTTGCGACAAAAGGGGCTGGTGTATGTTAAATCCGTTGTTACCTCAAATGTCCTCACTTTGGCGTAGTGTGTAAATTTGGAGAGTGGGGTGCCACTTCGTCCTCTGACCGTGGTTTAAAATTATGTGGTGTTCTCAGACCTTTCTTTTCGGGTTGATCCCGGAACGTCGCCAATAGCCCTTTGTGTTGCTCCAGTACGACGTTAATTAAAATAGTATTCGGTTAAACAAAATCTCGTTTAAAGTGAAGGATAATAGATTTAGTTGGACAGTGAAACACACACTAAGTAGAATATTTAATTGCGTCTTTGGGTCATCAAAAGTTTTGTTCTGAAATCGTAGAACGAAGTTCAAAATCGTAGTCAAATGGAAGTAAAATTAAAATTTTGGTTTGGTTGTTTGTAATTCAATTTATTTAAAAGTCAATGTTAACAGATTATACGCACTCAGCCATGAAAAATAATATTTAGTTTCGTCTTTGCCTCATCCAAAGTTTTTTTTTTTTCAAATCGTAGATGGGGGGGGGTAGTTAAAAATCGTAGCCAAATGGAAGTAAAATCAAAATTTTGGTTTGGTTGTTTGTAATTCAATTTATTTAAAAGTCAATGTTAACAGATTATACGCACTCAGCCATGAAAAATAATTTTTAGTTTCGTCTTTGCCTCATCCAAAGTTTTTTTCTGAAATCGTAGAACGTAGTTTAAAATCGTAGTCATATGGAAGTAAAATTAAAATTTTGGTTTGGTTGTTAGTAATTCAATTTATTTAAAAGTTAATGTTAATATTTTTTCGCACGCAGCCATGAAAAATAATTTTTAGTTTCGTCTTTGCCTCATCCAAAGTTTTTTTTCTGAAATCGTAGAACGTAGTTAAAAATCGTAGTCAAAAATCGTAGTCAAATGGAAGTAAAATTAAAATTTTGGTTTGGTTGTTAGTAATTCAATTTATTTAAAAGTCAATGTTAATAGATTATACGCACTCAGCCATGAAAAATAATATTTAGTTTCGTCTTTGCCTCATCCAAAGTTTTTTTTTTTCAAATCGTAGATCGGGCAGGGGGGGGGGGGGGAGTTAAAAATCGTAGCCAAATGGAAGTAAAATTAAAATTTTGGTTTGGTTGTTTGTAATTCAATTTATTTAAAAGTCAATGTTAATATATTTTCGCACGCAGCCATAAAAAATGATTTTTAGTTTCATCTTTGCCTCATCCAAAGTTTTTTTCTGAAATCGTAGAACGTAGTTAAAAATCGTAGCCAAATGGAAGTAAAATTAAATTTCAGATTTAGTTGTTAACAATTCAATTTAGTTAAAAGTTAAGTTTAATAGTTTATAGGCTTGTGCGCAGCCACGAAGAATAATTTTTTAATTTCGTCTTTGCCTCATAAAAAATTTTGTTCTGAAATCGTAGAACAAAGTTAAAAATTGATCCCCCTAATTATTTAATAATATGAAATAATTATAAACTTATCAGACTATTTTCGCACTGCTAATTCAAAGGTTTTCGATTGGTAAAATTCTTTCTTTGATAAAATCTTTCGTTTTTATCGTGAATTTGCAGAACAAAAGAGAAAAGATTTTTGAATATCAGAAAAGGCCATATATACTGACCAACCATCCTTTCATAATGACGATTATTATTGCCATTTAAAAGAGGGAGTTATAATAATGTTTTAATAAGTTAAAATTACTGTTTGAGAGACCGTATTTGAGCATTCTGTCACACAGATATACGTGACGCGGAAGGCCGATTGGTAGAGTAACGGATTAGCAATCGGAGGGTAGCGAGTTCAAATCCAAAAAAAAACACCGTCGTGAACATGTTGGATGGGGAGGGTGCACGTTAAATATGTCATGGCCTTATATATCCTCATGTTGGCGCGGTGTGGAAGTTTAGAAAGTGTAGTGCCAGTTCGTCATCTGACAGTGATTCAAAATTACGAAGCATTGTCCTTGCCATATCCCTTCGGGGATTGATCCTGGACCGTCGCCAATAGCCCGTCGTGTATCTCTTTTGGGATCCTTAATTAACTACTTAGCCCAGAAATGCAAGAAGCTACTTGAAAATAAATATTTTTTATTGATTTATAAACCGTGATATATCCGGTATTTACAATTAAAATTTTTTTTCTGAAGATATGCTAGATGACACTATTGATGCAAGGGTGGTGCTCAATTCATAGATTAAATTTATTTTCAGAGATTAAATTTAATGCTTCTGAAGTATGTCAGCAGTCGTATTCTTGGAAGACACGAAAACATGATGACCGCAAATTTTTAAGAGGTACCTAAAAAAGAGAGAACCTAAATAAATGTTTCTTTCAAAAAATAAATTTCACACAGAGCATTATTCGTTTATTAACTTTAATCAACTTTCTCTCCAAAGTTCAGATAATTTCAAAAGGAAGGGAAAAAAAGCAAAAAAAAATATTACCCTTAGTTTCTTTTTTCCACTCCTTGTCACTCTCCAGATAGTAAAAAAAAAAAGTTTTTTTTTGTGTTTTTGCAAAAATTAAAAAACAGTTTGTTTGATTTATTCATAGAAGTCTCTTTTGTTACAAAATGAAAGGTGTTATTTTTAACTTGCGTGATATAGAATATACATTAAGCTTAATTACAAACATAAAACAAATCTTAAAAATGAAAAGTTTCAGATTTTTTAAGCAGAGGAAGCCAATTAATTATTTATATCCTAACATAAAAAATGCACACCACTATTATTGTGAAATACATATTATAGCAATAAATAAATCCTTACCTTGATAGAAAAAGAGTCACTGTCCATTTTACAACTTACTTTTTACACCTCCTTCAGTTATTTATTAATTATATTAATATTTAATACAGCGTACAAAATTTCGTTTCCAGTGTTTGATTCTTTCATAATATATTCTAATAAAATTTTATTCTCCTGTAAGTTCCTTCAAATGGATAATGAGAAATAGTCTCAAATTGTTTTGTTATTATCTTTGAAAGTTAAGGGGACATTGGAATTTTTTCTATTACAACTTACCGTCTTGTACTGTGGGGCAGATACACG
Organism: Metellina segmentata; assembly: GCA_947359465.1. Taxonomy (NCBI): domain Eukaryota; kingdom Metazoa; phylum Arthropoda; class Arachnida; order Araneae; family Tetragnathidae; genus Metellina; species Metellina segmentata. Next base: position 16,865,038 of record OX375884.1, on the reverse strand, counting down.
TTAAATCTGTCGTGGCCTCACATTGGAGTAGCGTGGAATAATGAGAGTGTGGTGCCAGCTTAGGTGTTGATCTCGTCATCTGACAGAGGTTCAAAATTAAGTGGTGTTGTCACCATCAATTTTAACTTTTTTTTACGTTATAGTGATTTGTGGATGTTACTCCAAAATATCGACTGGCGTTATGTGTGAGTTTGAAGAGTTTAGGCAGGGTGCCTGTTCAGGTATTGACCTCATCATCTCATTGTGGCTCAAAAAAGGTCGTCGTGTACGTGGGGGATAGTGCACGTTAAAACTGTCGTAGCCTCAAATGTCCTCACTTTGGTGTGGTTTGTAAGTTTGGTGGGGTGTCATCTTCGGAGTTGTTCTCGTAATCTAACCATAGTTCAAAATGACGTATCGTTGTCCTCGGATCTTTCCTTTCAAGATTGATCCCGTACCGTCACAGTAGCCCGTTGTGGAGACTCCGGTGGGACTTAATTCAGATACCAAACTATCGAATTTGGACATTGGCCCATTTTCTACCGAGGTACACAAGAGGCAAACGTAAAAAAATTGTAAAGTTTCATTGATGCGTCAGTAGTTGTCTTTTAAATCTTTAGTTTGTCTTTTAAAAAATGCAATAAATCTGTTATAAACCATTAGTGTTTTCTGTTATTTTACAGGTAATCCTTTCAGCTGCAAGGGCTGTGAATTTAACTGGTTAGTCCTAAACAAAGCAGGTTTGGCCGAAAAGCTAGTTGGATTCACATGTGAGGACAGAAGATCAATTGAAGATCTCACGAAGTCCAACATTGAATGTAACTAAAGAATTTCCGCAGAAGCTGTGACATTTTTATCTGTAAATAAATGTTAAGTGCTGGAACGTAATTTCGATTTATTTTGAAATTTGTTATTTCTTTGTCCCAACGCAGTCTAACAGAATTACTTTTTTTTATAGCACAAATATAATTTTTTTAATCACAAATAGTTCTAAAGGGCTTTGTGTGATATAGCTCATCTTTGAGCAACTTGGTACTTGCTGGAAATGTATAGATTTTGTTTAGACTTATATCGTTAAATTAAAATTTAATACTTATTTACATACAAGAGAGTATAGAATAAAGTAAGTACATAAATAGTTACTGGCAATACGAGTATATAAGATAAAGTATGTATAGCATACAGTAAGTGGTTATTGGCTTTACAAGAGCAAAATAAAGCAAGTTTATTTCGATTAAGAACACTCGTTAGTATATATATATATATATATATATATATATAATCAAATAAATAAATGGGCATTTAATGGGCATGCGTGGCCGTTGCTCTACTCGTCACTCCAGCTTGTTCCATAAGTGCTCGATCGTATTGAGATTGGGACTCTAAACAGGCTAGTCAAACAAATTCACCTCCTTTTCAGGAAACCAATCCAGCACACGTTTTGCAGTATGGCATGCAGCTCGATCCTGTTGGAAGAAACAACCATAATCGCCATAGTATTGCCATAGTGTAGACAACGTCGAGGTACACGTCAGTGTTAATGGTACCAGGTGTATAAAGCAATGGGTCGAGTCCTAATCAGGAAAAACAACCCCACACTAAGATGGATCCCCCTACGAATTTCTGCAGAGTCCAATTACTTTTGTCCTTATATCTGTAGTGTATGCAAGCAGTTCGTGGCTATATAAGTACGAAATAAGTATGTTTATAAGTACATAGTTACAGGCCATACAAGTTCGAAATAAAGCATGCATATAAGCAGTTATTGGCTGTACATGTACCAAATAAGGTATGTATATAAGTAGTTACTGGTCTTTTAGTTGCTGGCTGCTTAGAAGCTCCGTGAAAGATGGGTAGACACTAAGAATCATCCTGAGGATGTTCAAGGAAGTATTCTGGGTGGGTGGTTGGATGCCTCCGAGATGTTGATGATTTTACAAAAATAATTGAATCCGTTGCTTAAGACACCCAAAAATCTCATTTTTGTCGAGTTTTCAGTAATCGATTCTTTACAGGTAGATGCATAGTTTAAAAAAGGGAATCCCAACAATCAGGCCATTCAACATGGCGTTGGGCCATGTGAAGTTCTTGATTATTCGTAAAATCCCATAAGAGTCCGTCGTAGATGGATTCTAGTTCTGAAATAAATGACAATGAAATCCCCGTAAACAGAAGAATGGACAGAAAAACATCTATTATCTCCCAGGGCAATAAGACTTTCTTCACTATTAGCTGTAGTAAAGTCATTCACGAAGTAGAGGTAAGTGAATCCCTCTTCCAGTCTATATAACTGATGATCATAAACCTATTTCATCATTTCATGTTAAAAGGACACACTGCGCATATAGCTAAATACACTACTTGAGTGAAAAGCTTGATGTACAATTTGTTTTGTCAAAAGTATCCAGATCTCAAAGTAAACTATTCTTATTGTAGAAATATTTTACAGAAAATACTGACCTAGTCTTTCGGTTGACCACAAGTAGACACAAGAAGAACTATCAATCAAAATCAAAAGTTTGTTTTCGAACGATATTGCCAAATGAGCTGCAGGAGCTGAAAAAAAATGTGTGTCATTATAGATCCTGTTTGAGCTGTACTGAGTGTGCCTTTCTATTTTATACAGCTTTGAATACTTATAGTTAATACGTATTCTGCGTACACATATGTAGACGTACATGTATTTGAGAATACCCAGAAGTCCAGACTTTGAAAATCCATAACAATTTATTCACCTGAGAGCTCAATAGAGCACAAAGATTGTATTTAAATCAAATAAATAAATCTTAATGGGAATAATTTTCCCTTCTTTTACTGGCTTCCGCAGAAACAGATTTCTTGGTTTCCTCAGTAAACTTATTACGTTAGCCTTAGTGGAATGATGGGGTTTCTAAAACATACGATTCAATTCTGAATTATGAAATTCTTAATGTATGCAAATCGAAGTTGGGCTGAACCCATAAGTAGAAGAAACGTAGACAGATATGAAAATAGAGGAAAATATCTAAAAAAAATCTAAATGCCTAAAAACCCATAGAAATTAGACAGGCAAACGTAGAACCCATGCATGTGCTAGGAGACTGTCTCTGAATGGGAAGGGACTATGTCTGACAATTCAAACGTAGACAAGGTGAATTGGAGTTAGGTCTAGAGGAAGACCAAAGTTAGAGGGATTGACTGGGTAGTTAAGGACTTTAGCATTTGCAAAACAGAATTGGAGAACTATTGCCAGTGTAAGGTCAAGATGGAACAAAATCATTGAGAAGGCCACTCTTGCCGGTGGAGACAATGATTAGGAAGAAGCCTGTGGATAAGATAACGTCATGGGCAGTGCATTTAATTCGAATGCCCGATGAAATGAGTAGAAAAAATATTTCTGACCAAGTGAATTGGAGTTAGGCCTAAAGAAACCCAAAAAACAGTGGGATCGACAGATTGGGAACCACTGCATTAGAAGCAAGCCAACTATCTCTGAATTGATGTAATGAACGTTCCATACCGATTGAAGTCTGTATTGCAAATGACGGAATCTAAAGAAAAAGAGATATGCAAATTTGCCGAACCTCTGCCCAATAATTGCAGACATACAATTCTATAGCAATAATGTTTATTTGTACGCATCCCTACCATCCTTTAGAGTCTGTCCAGAGAATTTAGAATCACTCTAGTTGTAGTAATTCACTCAGTGCAGAAATACTTGGTATTGGATTTACAACAGTATCCAGAACGTTGTATACACTTTATTTTCAATAGTTTTTAATTAATTTAATTTTTTTATGCGGACATAAAATAGTTCACCAATGTCCGGCTAATTTGAACATGTTCAGATAAGTGCTTTAGTCTTCGCTGCACTACAAGGTCGTACTGTGAAACACTTGATGTTGCCCTGGTGCACCACGTGGGATGGGTCACGTTGCATATCACACACATGTGGGCATCTGGGTATAAGGTATCAGAACACCTGCCATTTTCCCCATGATCCAGGAAGTGATGAAGCGCCATGATGACGAGAGAGAAAGATAGAAAGAGAGAGAGAGAGAGAGTGAGAGAAAGAGAGAGAGAAAAAGATAGAAAGAGAGAGAGAGAGAATGAGAGAAAGAGAGAGAGAGAAAGTGTGAGAGATAAACAGAGGGAAAGAGAGAGAAAGTGAGAGAGGGGGAAAGAGATAGAGAAAGAGAGAGAGAGAAAGTGTGAGAGATAAACAGAGGGAAAGAGAGAGAAAGTGAGAGAGGGGGAAAGAGATAGAGAAAGAGAAAGGTAGGGAGAAAGAGAAAGATAGGGAGAAAAAGAAAGATAGGGAGAAAGAAAAATATGAAGAGAAAGATAGAGAGAATGATAGGGAGAAAGAAAAAGACGTAGAGAAAGACAGGGAGAAAGAGAAAGATGATGAGAAAGATAGAGAGAAAGATAGGGAGAAAGAGAAAGATAGAGAGAATGATAGGGAGAAAGAGAATGATAGAGAGAAAGAGAAAGATAGAGAGAATGATAGGGAGAAAGAGAAAGATAGAGAGAATGATAGGGAGAAAGAGAAAGATAGAGAGAATGATAGGGAGAAAGAGAAAGATGATGAGAAAGATAGGGAGAAAGAGTGAGTGACCGTCAAACACGAGTGAGATCGCAGAGATTGTGAGTACCCTAAAGAAGCTGACTGACAGCCACGCTCGAGGAACATGTGACGTAACGATGATACCCTGTAAATAACTCCCCCTATCCATCGCAATTACACATGTTTATTGGAAAGAACGTCTCTTCCTCATTCTATACCAACAAACGAGAGTCCTACACACACCATTCATTGAAGGCACGACCCGTCTATAGAGAGGCTATTCACTTCAGTAGACAAATATCTATTCCTTAACCGTATTCGAATCAGAGACCCTTTGACAGACATCCCGATTGGATGATCTAAGTACATAAGATATCGACAGTGATTGACTTAGCATAAATATTTCTATTTAACCCTTCTAGTGATTGTCTTGACGCGGTATCTCGTAATTAGAATATATATATATATATATATATATATATATACCACCATTGATTTTCTAATACAAATTATCCGATTCAAACAGCTTATTGAAACGATTATTCCGAATATATTATTTTTTTTTGTGTACACTTTCTTAATCTAACGTGTTTTAAAAATGTTATTATTTCCGCAAATAATTAATAATAGACAAAGAGAAGGAATTTTTGTTATACAGGGTGATTTGAAAGGTCTTAGGAAAACTTTAATGGTAGGCCAGGAATGCGAAGACAAATCATATATATACAGGAACATATAGCCGCAAACGCAAAGCAAGTGTGCTCGAGGGCATTGTTTGTCAGAAATTGAGTTGGGCAGGACGAGCCTTCGTCATTCGAGTTGTTGACTTTGTAGGAGTAGGATGCATTGATTTTTAATAATTCTGAGATGGCAGATATGTACTTAGCGAATGAGGCGAAGCGAATGGAAACGGGTAAGCCGCCGTGTGATTGTACCGTGAACGGTTCACTAACAGATGCGTACTCCCTGCTGTATGTGTCCGTGAGAGAGCAGGCATTTTTGAAAAATTTTGCCGATCCATGTGTCAAAGTTGTATATACTCTATAAGGACAAAAGTATTTGGACACTGCATGTTTTTCAGAAAAAGTGCTCTATTATTCTATTTAGTAACGGGTAGGGGCCCTCCTTTTGCTTGTATTACAGCTGCAACACGTCGAGGCATACTTTCCACAAGTTCTCTGCAATTCTGGGCAAGAATAGCTCGCCATGCCTCTTGCGAGGCTGTGGGAAGAGATTGCTGTGAAGATGGGCGTGCGTGGAGGTGTCGTACGTGTCACTCCTGTTTGTCCCACAAGTGCTCGATTGGATTGAGATCGGGGCTCTGAACAGGCCAGTCAAGTAAGTTCACTTCATTTTCATGAAACCAATCCAGCACGCGTTTTGCAGTATGACATGGAGCTCGATCCTGTTGGAAGAAACAACCTTCATCGCCTAAGTATAGGCAAGGCCGAATTATCCAGAACGTCGAGGTACACGTCAGCGTTCATGGTACCAGGTAAATAAAGTAATGGATCGAGTCATAACCAGGAAAATAATCCCACACTAGGATGAATCCTCCGAATTTCTGCAATGTCCAAATACTTTTGTCCATATAGTGTATTAATGCTTATGGAAAGAACATTCTTTGAACACCTCCTCTGAACTTGTAAATGCATGTCTAATAAACATGTTGTTAAATCTTACTTTGGAATTCATTTGCTTTTTATTCCTCCTGTACTTCTTGGTAATTCTAGGGGCGTTTGTATCTAATGTCCTTAAGTAAAATTGGTTTGTTTGGGTATTCCTGACCTAACTTTAATGTCTAAGACCTTTTGGGTCACCTTGTATATTAGCAAGGTGTTATTTAAAGAAAACAGCGCATTTTTAAAAGTGAGTTTTAACGAAAAGAAAAAACTTTAAAGAAAACAACTAAGAAATTTGATGCAAATCCTAGAGATTTCTTAAGTACTGTTCGGTTGAAGAGGTTTTCAAGTTCAACAATCTTCTAAAGATAAAAATGTAATCAGAAACAAAGTAGGGTGAACACACAATCTTCTGAATAGCTAAAGAGAGCTGTTACTGGAAATTACATATATTTTACTATTAAAATTACTACAAAATATTTCCTTAAAACAAGCAACAGATTTTCCCGTAGGAACCAGTGAAAAATACCATTTATATTATGTAATTAGACACTACAAATCATGAAAAAAGAAATATAATTTTTTTTTCGGGGATCTTAAGAGTTAGCATGTACATTATAAAGAGTTTCTATGCTTTTAATTTCAATAAAATAGTTTTCCAGCTAACTTGATATTTAGAAACAATTTAATTATTTCACAGCTAACTAAAAAAACTCTAACACAGCTAACTAAAATAACTAAACATACCGCTAACTAAATTTTTGTTTTTCACACAGTGGAAAGATCTTTTCAAATACAGCACCACACTGTTTACACTGCTTAAAAAATAGTTATAATCAGTAATAAGCAGACATCAAGAAAAATGCAAAGTAAAATTAATATACGAAACAAGATGATTGTGTGAAAAATTTAGAATTTTACATTAACCTTCCAAGTGGTTTTGACGAGATATGTCATTCATCAAGATGTGACCAATTGTGCTGCTTACGAGATATCTCGTCCATCAAGAGCCGGTCAGTTTTACTTATAACGACAACCACCAAGAGGTGGTTGTCGTCGAAATAACGATTTGGAAGGTTAAATTAACCATATGAAAATTAAATTTTAAAATAGTTAATGGTAGTGTTATTTTCTTGAGAAATATATATTACAAAACAAAACATGTCCATGACAAATAATAAAGTAAAAAATGTCAAATGCATAAAATATAGTAACATAAAAATTTTAGAGGGGTAATTGTTCATGAAGATAAGAATAGATGTTTAGAAAAAACTACTTTGGCCACTTTTGCCTCAAATTATCTATGCTCACAATCCAGAAAAACTATAGAAAATGATTTGACATTTGGTATAAAAGGTTTAATTTTGGTATGAACTCGTGCAGTTTGTTTAATTTGTATTGAATGGATCAATTTTCAATACCTGCTAGGCATCATAGAAAACAAATGATCAAAATACTCAGTAATATATCCAAAAATATAGTATAATGACCAACCGATACTAAAACTTTAAAACAAAACGATCCGGAAAAAACACATCAAACATAGGAAGTTGTGGCACAGTATAATTTGGAATACAATACCAATTACGTATAACGCAGGAAGAACCATTATACAAAAAGGAGGTCAAATTCGACTAATAAAAAGGAAGTCGAGTGAAATTTTGTTACTAATAGAATCACATGAGATTTAAATGAAAGACAAGTAGGGGAAGGTGTCGTACCTTATGACAGTTGTGCCTTGAAATATTTTATATTGTGCTGCCTCCTTTTTATTAAGTAGCAAAATACCACATTGTAGTTTACCATTTGCCATCAGAGAACCTTCTCACAAAGATTGGCACTCCACAGGTGTTTGTTGTGTTTACTAAACAACTAATTGAAATACGTCCTATAATAAGAAATATTTTGGATTTTTCAATTTTGATTCTTATATTTTCACTGATTATTATTAGACTTTTTTTAGGATTGGTAAAGTTAGTTAAAAATCTGTTCTACTCAATTATGATACGATTTAAATGTAAACATAACATGATACTACTTTCTAGACTGTTTTATTTGTAAAGGCAACTTGTACCTTGGGACAAAATAAATGTTGTACCTTGGAACATCCCAAGGTACAACAATTTATTTTGTCCTTTGATACCCAACAGTCTGGGTTTACAAATACACTAATACCCTGAAGTTACGCAATAGGTGGGACCGAAGGAAAATCATGTAAGTCGGGGCATATAAATTTGGGTATAAATTTTATTTAATTGAGACCAAGGACTAACAAAAACACTAGTTTAGAAGAAAAATATTTATTAAAATTGCAGTTCTTTTTACACATATAATAAAACAAAATATTAAAACAATTAATGTGCAACGTAAAAAAGTTCTTTCGATGTCGATAGCTTGTTAAAATATAACAAATTTGTCTGACTACACAATGCTTTCTTTTTTTCAAGCGGATTTTCTTGGCAGCAAACTGTAATATATTTTTTTTATTCCTTGCTTTGTATCTATAACGTGTTCTTCGTTGGAGTCTATATTTTCTAAGATTTTTAAGCCCCCTTTCATCTGCGCGGGCCGCGCAGACGATCTTTGACAGCCATCCTATTAGTTTTGAGTGCAGGTGATTTTAACTGATTCCATGGAAAATCTGATGACACAGAGAGAACTGCTGGAGAGCTCGAGCTGAGGTGTTTTTTTTTTGTGATGCTCGTTTATGTGGCCACGGCCGTTGAATTTTTGCTTGTTTTGCTGCGCCCAAGACATTTAGATGCAAATCTCTATTGTATTGTAATATAGTCTATTTATAGTTTAAAAAAAAATAAATGTAAGTTATTTTTAAATCAGGATGTTTCGTTGTGTTGACAGGCACACAACGCGGCCCACTACATTACAGCGTATCACAGCAAGAGAAACACTAAAATAGCGGGCTTCAGTGTTGCCAAGCGATAAAATGTTGAAGCTGTGTGTAATTTTTTATAAATACAGAATTTAGTATTTGTGGAAGTGATTTATTTTGTAGTCTACTTCAAACAGTCTAAAAGTAACATGTATTCCAAGGTACAACATGTATTCATAGGTACAACGTGTATCCCAAAGTACAACATGTATCCTAAGGTACAGCATGTATCCCAAGGTACAACAACATGTATTCCAAGGTATAACAACATGTATCCCAAGGTACAATACCACGTTGAACCTTGGGACATTTGCATAGATTAACAAAACAATTGAACAATTAGTGTTCGAGGTACAAATAAATAAAAATGGCAAATTGTTCCAAAAGTAATGAATGTAAATAGTTGAAGGAAAAAACAAACTGAAACTATATTATAATATTTATTTAAAACTGTCCCAAGGTACCATACCTTCCCTACATAAACGAGTTGAAAGTAGAAGGGGAAAAGAAGTTGTATCGCTCGAAAAAAATGTCTGCGTTAGAACAGAAGTGTTCCAATTCAAGTATGCTGAGGCATAGTTAAGTAGAAAGTGTTCCACTTGAAGTATGCTGAGGCATAGTTAAGTAGAAAGTGTTCCACTTCAAGTATGCTGAGATATAGTTAAGTAGAAAGGGTTCCACTTCAAGTACGGTGAGGCATAGTTAAGTAGAAAGTGGTACAGAAGCATTAGATTGATGAAGAGAGCGTAGAAGTCAATCATGTTGCAGAAATTCACAAAATATCCCCCAAATTCCCGTTTCAATCCTTCCAAGTGATTTGGGCGAGACATCTCGTTCATCAAGATCTGGTAATTTTGCTAATGGCAAAATATATCGTAATCAAGGTATTACCGATTTTTCAACAATGACGAGATCAAGATCTGGTAAGTTTTCTTCTAATGACGAGATATTTCGTCCATCAAGATCTGGTCATGTTTGCTGATGATGAAATACCTCGTCCAGAATACCACCAGGAGGGTTAAGTGAAAGTAAAGGAAATCGTGTAGGTGAGGTCCAAACTTGAATCCTAGAAAACATTTGCATCCATGGTAATGGTGAGAGTTTGTATAAGTGCCCTTAGAAATTGCCATTTGATTGACTGCAAAACAGTCCCCCCCCCCCTTTACATATTTAAATAACTTTAAAGAAGCTTTTAACGAAACTGATTAGCAATGGATATAATGCCAGCACAAATCCTCCTTCGAAACAGCAGTAATCTCACAGTTTAGTCGTTTCAGTGGATTCCTCATCTAATACTTGATATATAATTAAAATGCTCCATGGTCACTTCACGCCACTGCACGCATTTAAATCAATTTGGAAACCCATTCGAGGCAAGAACTAATTCATTTCTGCGTCACTGCGAACGTCACCTCGAAATCATATTGTATCCGCAAGGTAATTTTAATCCGGCGAGAAGTGATGATACCAATATTGGGTTACGCATTGCGAATTAAGTTAACTTGAGTTTCAATTATTTTACTGGGTTATATTGTAGCTTAATTTAGAGGAAGCAAGCGAGAAGTTTAATTCGAAGCATTTTAGTACTGAATTTGAATGCTCGAGTTCATTGTCGCAGTTTGCCGATGACATTACAGCGGCTGGGAGGCTTGCGAATTATTTGTCCCGGTCTACATAACTGTTAAAACGCTTGAGTTGAAATAAGTATATGAATTCCAAGGTAGAGAATCAGTAGCGTCAATCTAGGAGATGATTGGATGAATACCCTATTTATCAATGAATTCAATATACATTATTTCATGGGCTTTGTACACTAATTGTAAGTTCAATATTCCTGCCCGCCTGTATCCGTACGTCTACCCGTCTATCCGTCTGCTCTGCCTACATAGAATAATACTATTCTTATGAAATTTCAACTCATAATATTTCGCCACCCGGTTGCAATGCCGCCATATATCAGAAAATGAAAGCATCAAGCACGGTCACCTGATTTAATCCAATAGAGCATCTTCGGACATCGTATTGTAGCCTATACAACACAAGTCAAGACACCACAAGAGCGAAGACGTACTGTAGCGAGCGAATGGGACTCCTTGCCATGTTTACTGTTGGCTAGTCTTGTGGAAGTATGTCTGCACGTTGCAAGGCCTGCATTAGGGTCAAAGGTCACCATATTTCCAATTACGCTGCTTTTAACAGAGCAAAAATATTTTTTTCCCATAATTAAAACTTACAAGGTATACTCATCTAATCTTTTTTTTCATTTCTTGAGTTCCCAGCAGTACTACGCGAATGTTATTATATTTTCCCCACAAAGCTTGTGGAACGTTCATCCGTCATTTGAGGTACTTCGGTGCAGATATCTGGTACAAGATTAATCTTTGCCCGCATCATCCTTAATTTTTGGTCATGTACTAAATATTGCACTCCAACTGCAGTAATGCCCCAACTAAAAAATTGCGTTTCTACTTTTATTTGTAAAAAGACTATAAACACATGCTTATGCATGCTACAAGACTACCAAAACTGTAGATTCCAGTGGATGACAGTTGAAGCTCAAGTAGAGAATAGTGTGGGCAGTTTTGCAGCATGTAGAAAGACTGAATGCGTTCTTCTGCATGCTACAAAACTGTTGAAACTATAGATTAGAGTAGAAGACAGTTGAAGGTCAAGTAAAGAGCAGTTGTGCAGCATGCAGAAGCATGTATTCAGTCTACACGTAAAACTATAAATTCATTTTTGAGTTATGGTGGTATTACAATAGATTGCTATGTGTACATTATGTTGTATTAAGTCCATAAGCAGACTATTCTAGAGATACTATTCTAGAGATATTATTCCAGAACAATGGAGGTCATTAGGGGCTCACTCGAATTGAAAAAAATAAATGGTGATTCATTCCCATGTTCCTTCATAAAGAGTACCAACGTGATCCTGGTCCTATCCAGATACCTAGTTGTTGACAATTTAGGTAACTTATAAGCCATTTCATTACCATACATATTTTCATTCGTACATTGCAATTTTTCAGTGTAATTTTAGTTCAACTGTATGCACTTATTCAGCGCAAAACTAATTTAATAGGTTATGCACAAGAATTTGTTTGTGAGTCTCCTTTAATCCACATTTTTTAGGGCTCGTTTACGGAATTCAAGTTAAAAAACTGCACACCAGATAAACGTTTTCAATGCTGGAAGATAGCCGCTGGTGGTTGCCTCCACGCAGTATCTCTATTACAGAGGCATACAATGTATTGTAAATTTAAACATTAATTTATTTAACCATTTGCAATTATGCATATACATATATACACTGGAAATCGTCATTGCATCGAATAAAGATGCAGTATGCGAACTAATTAGAGCTCCGTACTGATCATACAAGCACCAAATTCATAAACATTTCATGTAATATGTAGTGTTAGTGTGAGGTAGAATCATGGTTATAGACAGTTATGGTGATGAGTGAAATATGTGTAGATATGGGAATTTCTCTCATGAGAGTGGTACTGAACGAATTGTCTTTGGCGTTGGGGTGTCGTTGATGCAAGGCATGCTGAGAAGGACGATGCCACGGGTCCAGTACAATTTCACTTGGTTAGTTCAGGATCTAGTTCTTTTCAAGTCATCTACTCTTAGCATTGTTTAGATCTCTATTGCTCCCCCAAGAGATTCTAAGTTTTCACCCTCAATAAAATCCAGTCTAACACCCAATGCTCTGATCAATGCCAGCATTTCTAATCATTCCATATTCCATCATGTGGACGTTTGACCCCTCCCAATTCACCATACTGTAAAACTTTCTATTTCGTATTGCTTGTTACTTTTCATGGCAATCTCGTCATAATCAAAATTGACCAGATCTTGATGGAAAAGATATCGAAAGATAAAAAATTACCAGATCTTGATCTCGCCATCATCCAAAACCGGTAATATCTTGATCACGGGGTGGTGGTGGTGGTGGTAAGGGGCAAAGTATCTTTTAAACTAAAAAGTCAATTTAGAAATTTCGATGAAATTAGAAATTAAGTAAAAATCTTAATTGTGAACCAACTAATACGAATTTTTGTATGTGCGTTTCTTACCAGAATCACAACATTTTATACTTTCTATCTCAGTTCTAACTCTTTAAGTTTAACTTTAATCACGTTTTTCTTAAAATCAGAAAAATTACAACACACACACACACACACACACACACACACACACACACACACACACACACACACACACACACACACACACACACACACACACACACACACACACACACACACACACACACACACACACACACACACACACACACACACACACACACACACACACACACACACACATTACCCGCAATATAACTGTAAACTTAGACACATGAAAGTTGGAAAGTTCAATAATCATTAAAACTTTTCAAAATGAATTTAGTATATAAATAAAGCAAAATTTCTCGCGAAAATTACAGATTTGTTCAAAATTTTGAATACAAGATTGAGAGCAATTTATTAAAAATCGACTAAGCGAAACATTAATCACTTCATTTTTTTTATGTAACTTGGTTATATTTCTAGGTTTTAATTTAAAATATAAGTACAGTTGCTCATTTCAGTCATCACTTTGGCATAAAATACATGGGTTGACTGAGTAATATTGATACATATTTGTCTCGTAGATTTGTTTATATAAATTCAAATCAATATAATTTAATTTTAAAATAGTAACCTAATTTTATTCTTTATAGTGTAGTATAGAGTGTACATAAACACAGTTCAAAGTTTCATTATGATACACAACAAACTTTAGGTAGGTAGTTAATAACGTCGCACTGGAGCAACAGAATGGGCTATTAGCGACAGTCCTGGATAATTCTTGAAGGGAAAGATCGATAGGCAACACCTCTTAAAACAATCAGATGAAGAGGTTAACACCTGAGCTAGCACCCCACTCTCCGAACTTTCATACCACACCAACTGTAGGACATTTGAGGCCACGACAGATTGAACGTGCACCAGCCTACCACTAAACGGTGGTAGTTGGTAGGATTGGATTGGATTTTGGGGTTTTATGGCGCAAGGTCCAAAAGCGGACAAACTGCGCCGGTAGTTGGTAGGATCAAGTTTCGAACTTGCAACTCTCCTGTTGCAAACTAGGCTGTTTATGCTTTCAATCTGAATGGGGCCACGATTGTACAGTTGGAAGAGCAACGAATTAGCAACCAGAGGGTTGAGATTTCGGAACTTAGTCTTGCCAGAGACCACAGTGTATAGGGACAATGAACGTTTAATCTGCCATGGCCGCAAATGTTCTCACGTTGAGGTGCCACCTCAGGTGATCAATTCCGTATAGGGATGTCAATAACCGTCCGGTTAAACCGTTAAGTCGTTTTTTTCGTTTCGGTTAACCGGTTTTTTTCGGTGTTTTCTTCGCACGGTTATAACTGCGGTTGTTATTTTAAAATTCAATAACCAAAAAAAAAAAAAAACGGCCCCGAAAATTCAAGAAAATTATATTTGTGGCCTGTGTTTATGGGATGCAAATGGTTCTTTTTTCATAACTGATTTTTCAAGATCCACGTAGTTTATATCCCTTTTCAACCACTCCCGTCACATAGCTTGTTCTTATTCTCTGACTTTGCATTGTTTAGTCTATGCGGGTTGAAGTATAAACAAAGGGGTGAGCGATGATCTAAAGTACATTTATACCAAACAACGTTTAATTACGACTTTATATGTCTTCTACAATTACTAGTCAAGCAGTTTCCTAATTCAGCAAAGAGTTAACGCACTGCCTGAATCAATTAGGAAAAAATTCGCCTCCTTCAGCAATACCAGCGAGTTCCGATTCAACAAACCCAAGCCTTCTATGCAAAACACATGACAAAAATTTGCAGATGCTTACTTTCCCAATGAGTTCAAACTATATTTGCTAAGGTCGATGATATTTGCTGCAGCCTCTGTTGTTAAGGGATAGCAGTCCGCTTGAATTTTAGGGTCAAAGAAAGACATGTTTGCCTGCATTAGCATTCCTAGCTTTTAAGTATTTGACAGTTGTTGGACGTTCAGTGCTATCTGAAAGGTTAGTATCTGCTCTGAATTCTGTGGTTTCGGATGACAGAAGTCGATTAACTAACCAACATATAACTGAGCGAGTATTTATGAGCAGAGTAAATAAAAAGTATTGGGTTGTATAGATAATAGGTAACTAATTTTTTAATTAGTTTGTGTAACTTCATTTTGAAACACTTAAATTTTGGTTTATTTTAGAATTAAGGTGAATTTTTGTAACAGTTGTGATGGGATAAATAAAAACAGTTAACGACATTTAGCATTTTTTATATACAACTAAATAGAAACACCTAGAAGTTTTAAAAATCGGTTATTTTTTCCGGTTATTCTAAAAACCGGTTTTTGTACTCGGTTAAACCGGGGCAGTTATAACCGGACAGGAAAAAAAACTGGTTTACCGAAAACCGTTTATTTTCTGAGAGTTGACATCCCTAAATTTCCGTAGTTGAAAATCACGAGGCGTTGTCCTTGAATATTTCCCTTCGGGATTGATCCCTGACTGTCGCCAATAGCCTGCAGTGCTGTTCCAGATCGACGTTAACTAACAACCTACCTACCCTATTTGAAAGCTTAAGAGTACAGACCCACCTTAACACCCTCTATATGTAGACACATATCAAAAGTTATTTGAGAACTTCAGCGTTTCGCTCCTAGTTGCAAAATAATAATTTAAATAACGCATGTCTGTTTGCCAAGCGGCTAAATCAAACCGAACGGCATTAACTAACGTACTTGGGAAATCCTGCGAAGACTCGATTGCACCTGAAAGCATTAGTCATTAACCCTGTATTATTCAGCCGGGTCGCAATTCCCAGAACTTTGAAAGCATCCCGTATGTAGGATATCTATGTAAAAGCAGCACCGTATGGTCGTAAAGTAACTTCCCCTATAGAAGAGCTCCTAGTGACCGAAAATTTCAACGAATCGGAATGAAACTTGAGATGTACAGATTTCAAGGGGAGCAGAAAGGAAAGTAACGTGACAGAACAAACAAAGTCTTTGCAGAACAATGTTTCCTTAATGTTATCAAAATTTTGTCCGATTTTTTTTCAATCCTAAGTTACGATGTTCAACAGTGCAAATCGCGCTCCTTGCCACACCTTAATTTTTCTTCTCTAGCTACGGAACAACCAACCTACACCGTTCCAAATTACCACAAGCCCTTTATAAATAACATATCTTCTGTGTCAATGACAAACTATTTAACTTCAAAAGTTATCGACAGCATTACAAATTCTGGAAATATACCTTGGTTTTAAATAAAGTAAGAGGTAATTAATTTTGATGCGCTGTATTATAAATATGTAATACATATTTAACCGATAGTTGTTTCTTACGTTTGTTTTTGATTTTACTGCAGTTTACAAAATACGTACAAAATGCCTGCAGAACAATTGCAATTGCTTCGAGTTGTGTTGCTAATTTGGTAATTTTTTTTGTTAACGTCGTACTAGAGCAACACAACGGGCTATTGACGACGGTCCGGGATCAGTCCCTTAAGGGAAAGATCCGAGGATTTTGAACCACGGTCAGATGACGAAGCAACACCTGAGCTGGCACCCCACTCTCCAAACTTCCACACCAACCCAACGTGAGGACTTTCGTCCACGACAGATTTAAGGTGCACCAACCGCCTCTACACCATACGCTTACAAACATCCATGCCCGGACCCGGATTCGAACCAGGAACCTTCCGATCTAGAGACTAACTCCTTAACCACTATACCGGTTGGTCGGCTGGAGTTGTGTTGCAGAACACTGATAATTTGGTAATTTGTAACTAACGTCGTACTAGAGCAACACAACGGGCTACTGACGACGGTTCGAGTAATTTTGGTAATTTTAGTTAACGTCGTACTAGAGCAACACAACGGGCTATTGACGACGGTCCGGGATCAGTCCCTTAAGGGAAAGATCCGAGGACAACACCTCGTAATTTTGAACCACGGTCAGATGACGAAGCAACACCTGAGCTGGCACCCCACTCTCCAAACTTCCACGCCAACCCAAAGTGAGGACTTTCGACCGCGACAGATTTAAGGTGCACCAGCCGCCTCTACACCATACGTTTACAAACATCCATGCCCGGACACGGATTCGAACCAGGAACCTTCCGATCGAGAGGCTAACACCTTAACCACTATACCGGTTGGTCGGCGACGACGACGGTTCGGGATCAATCCTTTAAGGAAAAGTTCCGAGGATAACACCTCGTAATGTTGAGCCACGGTCAGATGACGAAGCGACTCTTCAGCTGGCACCCCACTCTCCAAACTTCCACACCAACCCAACGTGAGGACTTTCGGCCAAGACATATTTAAGGTGCACCAGCCGCCTCTACACCATACGCTTACAAAAATCCATGCCCGGATTCGAACCAGGAACCTTCCGCAGAAACACTGAATATAACTCTGCACCTGGGGGAAGCGGTAGGTTGTTTATCAACATCGCACTGGAGCAACACAAAGGGCTATTAGGGATGGAACGGGATCAATTTTTATGGAAGACGTATCGTAATTTTGAGCCATGGTCAGATGACGAGGACAACACCTCAAATGACACCCCACTCTCAAAGGGCCGCGGTAGCCCGGTTGGAAGAGTAACGGGTAAGCAACTGGGGGTTTGCGAGTTTGAATCCACCCAAAGACCATTGTGTACAATGGGGGCTGGTGCACTTTAAAACCGTCGTGACCTCCAATGTCCTCACTTTGGCGTGTTGTGGAAGTTTGGAGAGTGTGTGTGTGCTCAGGTGTTGTCTCGTCATCTGACTGTGGTTCTAAATTACGTGGTGTTGTCATTGGGTCGTTTCCTTTGTGATTGATCTCGGACCCTCGACAATAGCCCGGTGTGTTGCTTCCAGAGTTAAACTAATTAAAATACCTTCCTAGCTTTCGAACTTTCTAATCTTCCACACCATGGCAGCGTTAGGACATTTGAGACCACTATAGATTTAACGTGCTCCAGCACCCGTCTTTGGCTGGACTGAGTTTTGAACTCGCGACCCTCAAGTTTCGCATCCATTGTTCATCCAGGCAACCATTACTAGCAAGCCAACTAGGTTCGCGTGAGCCACAGAACAATGAATATAAAAATGTTGACTTAATGGAACCTATACGAATAGGAAATAAATGTTCAAGAATTCAAACCTACCAGGTATAATGAAAACATTAGAATTTCCTCAGATAATACGATGCCAGAAGAATGTTCCTCAATTGTGGGAAAGTCCAAGCAATGGATCAATGGAGGAAGTAATGTCCTCCAAGTCAAGGAAGACTAAAATTGCCGATACAACATTCATTCTGTGTGTATCCAATAAAATAAATTAGATATCGGACACTAGCAGGAATGTGGGACAAATATAATTTATTGCTCCGGTAAGCGGTGGCAGTAACTTCGGCAGATTTCGGAGCTATTCGTATTTCTAAGTGATACGGAAAATGCTTGGTATTGACAGAAATGGACTGAAAACTCAGTAATAGAAACGTCAAATATTTAATGAGAATTTTAAAGTTTCCAAGAAATATAGAATTAATGAGTGGAATGACTATATTCTGATGAGAATAATGACAAACCACTTTAACACATAAGAAAGCGTGTTGAAAAACACCCTACAGCCAGGCATTAGGAGCGTTATTAGATTAGCCAAACTTCTTACAAACTGCTGAAGTGAACAGCTTCACTCATTTTTTATGAACTGATTAGGCCATTCATAAGTCCTACCTAAGGCTATTACGTCTAGTCAGACTTTAAGTCACTTAGGTAGATTTGTGGTAATGGTAATGGTAATTTTAGTTAACGTCGTACTACAGCAACACAACGGGCTATTGACGACGGTCCGGGATCTGTCACTTAAGTGAAAGATCCGAGGACAACACCTCGTCATTTTGAACCACGGTCAGATGACGAAGCAACACATGAGCTGGCACCCCACTCTCCAAACTTCCACGCCAACCCAACGTGAGGACTTTCGGCCACGACAGATTTAAAGTGCACTAGCAGCCTCTACACCATACTCTTACAAACATCCATGCCCGGACCCGGATTCGAACCAGGAACCTTCCGATCTAGAGGCTAACACCTTAACCACTATTCCGGTAGGTCGGCTAGGTAGATTTGTGGATGTAGACATAAAGTATTTAATTAGCAATGCCTTTCCAGCGCCAGAATTGTACTGTATTTGTTGTCACAAGGATCTATCAGCGCCAGAAGACGACGCTGTTTTAAATATGAGGTTAATCCCACTTTTATTTAAGGCCGCGATAGCCCGGTTGAAAGAATAACGGATTGTAGAGTGGAGTGCCAGCACCCAGGTGTAACCTCATCATCTGACAGTGGTTCCAAATTACGTGGTTATGTCCTCGGTTCTATCCCTTCGGGGTTGATCTCGGAACATCACCAAGAGCCCGTTTGTTGCTCCAATGGGACGTTAATTAAATACCTATGTGCTTTTACCCAATTTTTTAAGCCGACCAACCGGTATAGTGGTTAAGGTGTTAGCCTCTAGATCGGAAGGTTCCTGGTTCGAATCCGGGTTCGGGCATGGATGTTTGTAAACGTATGGTGTAGAGGCGCATGGTGCACCTTAAATCTGTCGTGGCCGAAAGTCCTCACGTTGGGTTGGGTTGGCGTGGAAGTTTGGAGAGTGGGGTGCCAGCTCAGGTGTTGCTTCGTCATCTGACCGTGGTTCAAAATTACGAGGTGTTGTCCTCGAATCTTTCCCTTAAGGGTAATGGTAATTTTTAGTTAACGTCATACTAGAGCAACACAACGGGCTATTGACGACGGTCCGGGATCTGTCACTTAAGTGAAAGATCCGAGGACAACACCTCGTCATTTTGAACCACGGTCAGATGACGAAGCAACACTTTCGGCCACGACAGATTTAAGGTGCACCAGCCGCCTCTACACCATACGTTTACAAACATCCATGCCCGGACCCGGATTCGATCTAGAGGCTAACACCTTAACCACTATACCGGTTGGTCGGCCGTGGTTTGCTTGAATCATCGGCAAATAACGATCAGGGTTAGCAATTGGAATTGATAATCGTATCCATGTTTTAAATTTTTTGCCAAAAATTGGTCTGTTGTCAAACACAGATGGAACTCTTTCTATGATGAAAATTTGCGCTGTTAGGTCACCAAATAAATGGGCCTTTAAGGCACTTCATATGTTGGTAATACATTACCCCGTAAAATGGACAATGACCCAAATATAATCCATAACAAAAAAAAAATCGACGACCAGGAGTTGTTAGATTGCGATCAAAATTGGTGGATGTGAAGAAAATACATAGAAAAACAAACGATTAAAATTTCAGAACAATTGAATGGTTTATTTCAGAGTTTGACCGTTTCAAAGGGAGGAAGTCAATAAAGCGTTGGTCCACCTCTGGCCTCGATACAAGCTGTCATCCGGTATGGAATAGACTGAAAATGTTCTCGGATGGTGTTGTGCGGAATTTCTTACCAAATTGTCGGGATAAATGGTCAATAATCCAGGATGGTTGTAATCGCCTTCCCATTACCTCCCAAATTTGATCTGTGGGAGAGAGATCAGGAGACTTAGCTGGCCAAGGAAGTGTAGGGAAAGCTGGACGATAATTCACAGCAATACGTGCCGTGTGCGGCCGGGCATTATCTTGTTGAAAAGTAAGTGTCGGGAAATCGTCCTGGTAGCGTCATGGCCAGCGTTATAGCGTAAAATAGCACGAATCCAAATGTCGTTAACTATGAAAGGAAGGATCAGCCTTGGTTCCCAATCATTTATTACTTCTAAGGAACACAACACAGATGAAAAGGTATATAAATTCAAACAATTAGCTGTATCTTCAACAGCACCGGACAAAAACGTCCGATCCTCCTCGAATTTCCCGATTGACTCCCCCACTCCTTTCGCCTTAGGAGAAATCCTCTTTTTCTCGCCAATTGCCACTTGGCAACCTTTTTCCAAACCGAATGTTCACGACACGCCCCACCAGAGAGTAAAATTTGCCCTCTGTGGCTGATTTTACCAACTGGAGTACTACTAATAATGCACCTATAAAAAGTCCAAAGGCACAGTTCATAACAAGTGAAAGAACAAAGATATGCAAGTGGCATCACTCCTGGACCTCCTTCGTTGGGATCAGATAAACAAATCAATATAATATTACTTACACAAAATCAATATAATATATATTTCACAAACAAATAACAATACAATATACATTGGCATTTTATAACCTAGATAAGGCATCCGCCCCTTCGTGCAGTTTTCCCGGTTTATGTGTGATGGAGTAGTTCCATCTTTGTAACGCTAGTGCCCATCGGGTTAACTTGGGACTCTTGGGAGTAGTCAGATTCAGAAATGTTAAAGGATTATGATCCGATATTATTTCCAAACGACTCCCATAAATCCACTTATCAAACTTGTTTAACCCAAAGAGCACTGCCCACGCTTCTTTTTCGATGCTCGACCACTTTTTTTTGTGTTGTGGTCAATTTTTGACTTGCAAAAGCTATGAGTTTATACCGTCCATTGCTGTCTACTTGAGTTAAGCAGCAACCAACTCCATAGTCAGATGCGTCACAATGTATCTGAAAAGGCAGACTAACATCCGGAGTGGCCAAACCAGTTACACGACATAACGAATCTTTCAATTTCTGAAATGCCGTTTGTTCAACTTCACCCCAAGAAACATTGTTAGGTTTATTTTTCTTGGTTAATTCTGAAAGAGGTGTGGATATTTCAGAATATTTGGGAATATACGTTCTATAAAATCCCATTAACCCTAACACGGATCTAACATCTTTCTTTGTGGCGGGAATAGGCAAGTTCTTAATACACTCTATTTTGCCTTCATCAGGTCCATGTTTTCCGCCTCCTATCACATGTCCTAAATATTTTATCTGTTTGGCAGCAAATTTACATTTGTCTAACC
Source organism: Metellina segmentata (assembly GCA_947359465.1). Classification (NCBI taxonomy): domain Eukaryota; kingdom Metazoa; phylum Arthropoda; class Arachnida; order Araneae; family Tetragnathidae; genus Metellina; species Metellina segmentata. The sequence continues at coordinate 16,843,021 of OX375884.1, read as the reverse complement.
GAACCGCAAAACCTAATTTTTCTTAATCATGTAAAATAAATCCTAAATGAGCGATGTGCTCTTCGAAGGTCCTCGAAAAAATTACCACATCGTCCATATAGGTTTCCGCATAATCGGAATGAGACTTTAACACTTTATTCATTTCCTTTTGAAAGGTTCCCGAAGCTCCAGCCAAACCAAAAGGCATTGTTATACATTGGAATACCCCCTGATTTGTCGTGAAAGCGGTTAGAGGCTTGCTAGCTTCGTCCATTCTGATTTGCCAGTACCCCTTTAGCATATCTAAACTTGTCAACCAATTTGCAGATCCTGCCGTGAAAATTAATTCCTGCATATTTTTCATAGGGAATACCGGTACCTTTGTCACAGTATTTAATGCCCTATAATCAATGCACATACGTATGGTTGAATCCTTTTTCGCAACGCACACAATAGGGTACGCTATTTCCGAACAGGAAGGCTCTATTAAATTTAAGTCTAAAAGCTCCTGCACTTGTTTGTTAATTTCCTTTCGATACGCCATTGGGACACTATAACAATGTGGTTGTTTCCTTTCCACCCCCGGAACGAGTTCAATTTTATGAGTACCTACTCTAGCAGGTTGAACCGGTCGAGTGAAAAGATTCTTAAACTCCTTTAACAAATTTTTAACAATTTTAGATTCACCACTAGCCAACGTACTTAAATCCAGATCATCCAATTTTTGAAAAAAATCAATCTCACTAGTAGTGGTTGGCAACATTTCGACAGTTCCGAAATCTTCCTCATCCTCGAAAATAACGTTTACCGAATTCAATCTTGCTATGAAGTGCCTTAATTTGTTTTGGTGAACGTGTTTTTTGGATTCATCCGGCATTCTAACAATAAAAGAATGGGGATTTCTCTTTTCTAAAATAACTGAGGGACCTTGCCACCTGGCATAAAGTTTATTGTCTGAATCTGGAATTAATACTAGAACTTCATCCCCAACTCGAAAAGTTTTGTCAGAAGATCTCAAATTGTAGTGGTGAGCAGTTTTCCCTTGCTGGATTTCTGCAGTAATCTTAGCTTGTTCAGCAGCCTTCTCAAGTTTTAATTTCAAATTTTGCAAGTAAGTATTCAACTGAAGGTTGTTAAGTTCCCCAGTCCATGTGGACTTTAATATGGAAAAAGGACCTAGTGGAGGTCTACCATACAATAGCTGGAATGGCGAAACCCCTGTGGTCGTATTCGGAATTTCTCTATACGCCCACAACACATAAGGAATCTGTGAGTGCCATCCTCTACCTTCCTCCCTTATTACGTTATGCAACATCTTTTTAAGAGTTTGATTAAACCTCTCCACCAATCCGTTAGATTGTGGATAAGCAGGAGTGGAAAATCTTGGGCTACTACCTATTCTCCTTTCAAATTCCTTTGTCAGCTCGGCGTTAAAGTTTGTGCCGTTATCTGACGCAATAACATTGGGTATTCCAGTCCTGGAAAAAATACTCAGTAGTGCTTCACAAGTGGTTTTAGCAGTGAGACTGGTTAATGGTACAGCCTCGCCCCACCTGGTGTGTTGATCGACCAGACACAAAATGTACTTATGCCCTTTAGCACTTGGCGGAGTTATTGGGCCAATAAGGTCAACATTTACCACCTGAAAAGGTAAATCAGGTCTAGTGACAGGTGTAATCGGAGCTCTGTCCCTAACCTTTATAGATTTAGTCAGCTGACACTCCTTACACGATGCACAAAATTTTGTCACGTCGTGCCTTAGACCCACCCAAAAAAATGAATACTTGATCCGTTCGATCGTCTTTTTGATTCCCATGTGACCCCCGAACACAGAACTATGAGCCAAATCCAAGACGTCCTTACGTCTACACTTGGGTAACACTAACTGTCCTACGGTCTTCCCTAAAATTTTATCCTTGTGAAAGAGATACCCATCGGAGATATAAAAATTACCCTTTAAATCTCGAGCCTGTTTCCACAAGTCCTGTAACTCAGTACAGCTCTCCTGTTCAGAGCGAAAATTAACGGCAGAAATATTGCCCTGGCCCCCCTCAGCAGTTAGTACACTAACCCCTTTAGTATCCGACACATTGGCATTGAACACCGACAAAGTATCTTCCCCAGCCCTTTCCTGCTCAATGCTTTCCAGCACCCCCAGAGCAACTATAGACTGATTACCACCTGTTCGCTTTTCAGTCCCACTTAACATGTTAAAGACATCCGGCGGAAGCAAAACATCTTCCACCAACGCCTCTGCCAAAGCAGACAAAACTTCCTGGTGAACCACATTACCCCGGTCACCAGAAGCGAGACCCATTGGAACATACACTAAAGGACACTTTACGGCTGGTCCAAAAATTCCCTTCAAATAAATTGAAGCCGCTCCTTTCGTAGAAATTTTCGGAACTAAATCCCGTTTTACCACAGTTATCTCACTCCCCGAGTCAATCAAAGCTGAAACTAGCTTTCCTCCTATACTTATAGGTGTTTTTTTTAATTGGCTCAATTTATCTACAATTGTGCTTCCCTTGGGACCACCTTCCCAAATACGTCAACCCTAGCAACTACCGTATCAGTTTTCTGTTCTGCTTCCTCCGCGATCACATTATTTACCCTTATTTTTTTATTCTCACTACCCTTATTCCTCTCCCTTTCCTTCCCAAAAGGACAGTCCCTTTTAAAATGTTTGTCTGACCCACAAGAAAAACAGACGAATTTCCTGTTTTCTTTTTGTTTATCCTCATTTCTCCGAAAATGAAAATTCCCATTTTCTTTCTTTCGGTCGATAAATTTACTCCCAGCACCAGCCAAAAATCTCTCGTCACCATCTTTCGTTTTCTCCCTTACCGAAGCATCATACGACTTTCCCTTTGATGTATAAAAAACATCACAATACTTACCTAACTCTTTAGGCTTAAACCACCCTTCCCCCTGTAAAACCCCAATATGTGTGGCAGTTTCACAATCAAGAGTATCAAGCATTCTGTCAGCTACGATAAGTTGATTAAGTGACTCAAAATCCTTTGCTCCTCTTACCTTAGAGTAATTTCGCCACATAGCCGAAAGCCTGGACGCAAATTGAGCAAAAGTTTCATCTTGATTTCGTTTTGCTTTCCGAAAATTATCTAAACATAATTTTGGAGATGGTTCGAATTCATCTAACACTAACTGCTTCAGGAATTCATAATTCCTAAATTCCTCCTCACTCACATCCAATAGGAAGTTAGACATCTTATCCCCCAATAAACACAATAAAACCCTAGGTTTAATCGCGTCCGAAATATTTTCATTCACAAATGCCCTTTTCCAAACTAGAAAAATAAAAATCCCAACCTTCTGATCTGACTGGAGGTTTTACCGTTAAAATCCTGATCATTTTAACTATTTCATCTAACGACCTTTCACGCGCACCAGGATTAACATTTAAATTTCCATTTGGAATATTCCTACCTAGCTCCAATTCTAAGCGTAATTTTTCAACCTGAAATTTCTCGGACTCAATTTTTAATTTAAGCTCTAATTCCTTTTCTTCCCTCTCAGACTGAAGTTTTTGCGACTCAAGCCTAAGTTTAAGCTCTTCTAGTTCCCTATCATGACTTTCTTTGTCTGACTGAAGTTTTAACCTTTCCTTCCTGTCAGCGCATTCCTGATCTTCGATTCTTTCAGCCGCGATAGATTCAAGCAAGTCCATAGCGGTTTGCTCATCATACTTATGATTTGCTAGAATTAAATCTTTAAGCTTTAACTTAGTTAAGTTAACATCAGTCCCGAATTCTTCACCGAATTCTTGAGCCAGACTAACTAAGTCAGCCTTTTTGGCTCGTAGCAAAAAACGCCATCTTACCAAATAAAAAATATACACAGAATATAAAACAACTATAATTCTAAATACAATATAATCTGCACACAAGTAATGCAAAACTCCAATGAAAATATTTCAACCACAACGTATCCATTAAACACATGCAATAAAGCAAGTACTGCAAAATAATGAACACATAAACAAAACAAATCCATCCTGATTAGGACTCAGTTATTTACAACAGTTACTATAAACATCCCCAGAACTCAAAATAAAGAAGATGAACGTGAAACAAACGCGACACACTGGCGCTAGCCTTTAGGTTTACCACATTCCTGTTAAAACCACTTGGCGATTTCCATATATATATTTTTTTTAACTCTGATGTCACAAAAGCTTTAATATTGTTTCACAATCACCGTTTTTCTTTCAAACAAACAATAATTAAATATCACTAGTTTAAAATATATTATTTTCAAAACGTACAATATTGCAATTTGACACTGATCAAACGCAATATTACAAAACCTTTCACAAATCATATGTAGTTACGAAACAAAATATGCCACAAGAAAAATCTGTCCCAACGTTTAATAAATTTGGAAGTCCAGAAATAATGGCACTTACCGCCGATTTCAGAAGACTTGGCTAATCCTTGAGTTGAGTCTCCTTCCTGCGCACCAACCTCTAACGTCCAGTCCTCCAAACCGAATAGCATCCTACAGGGTCATCATCCCTATGTCCTTAGGGAAAAGATCCGGCAATACCTCCAGCCCCATCCAGGAATCCTGAATTCTGGCACACCGCCGTCCAACCTCACCGGTCCTGGAGCACAGATCCCAAACAAGAAGTAGACCCGTAGCAACAGCTTGCACCGGACCACCAGTCAGTCCCAACGGAACCGAACTCATCCAGCCACTTTCTCGCATCCACATCCGCCGGTGAACGTTCACGCCGTTCCTTTCCTAGTTTAACATGACGCCGCTGTAAACCAAATGTCGGGAAATCGTCCTGGTAGCGTCATGGCCAGCGTTATAGCGTGAAATAGCACGAATCCAAATGTCGTTAACTATGAAAGGAAGGATCAGCCTTGGTTCCCAATCATTTATTACTTCTAAGGAACACAACACAGATGAAAAGGTATATAAATTCAAACAATTAGCTGTATCTTCAACAGCACCGGACAAATACGTCCGATCCTCCTTGAATTTCCCGATTGACTCCCCCACTCCTTTCGCCTTAGGCGAAATCGTATTTTTCTCGCCAATTGTCACTTGGCAACCTTTTTCCAAACCGAATGTTCACGACAGTAAGTCCGGGGTGTCGCAAAAGGAACGGTAACACAACCGGTCGTAGAATGTCGTCTACGTATCTCTGTGCTGTAAGTGTGCCAGAAATGACTACCAAAGGGGTCCGGCTATCAAAGGAGATGACACCCCAGACCATAACGATCTGCTGTGGACATGTGGCGTGGGAATGTAAGGGCAGGATCTCCACATTGCCCTGGACGTCTCCAGAAACGTCTGCGGTTGTCGTTAGGACACAGTTGGAAACCGGACTCGTCACTGAACACTACGCCCCCAATCAGCGTTGTTAAAAGTTGATCGAGCCTGGTACAACTCCTGGACAACTCATATTTGTGCGTCGATTTTTTTTGTTTTAGAGTGTATATGGCAGAACTTTGGGGAAATCTTGAGAAGATTCAATGTCAATTAACCTTTAGTGATCATTCATAAAAATGATAGACAATGAAGCATGTAAGATAGGTAGTTGAATTTGCGTCGAACTGATACAAAAAACGGGCTATTGGCGACGATCTAGGACGAAGCAGACATTTCGAGGTTATAATTAATGTTTATTTCTGTCTAATCTCTTACGTTCGACAGCTCTTCAGCTATTTATAGTAAAAGTAAAATATTTAATTAGCTACCTTTTCTTGTGCCAGAATATGCTATTATGTTTCGTAAATGAGGCTAATCCCGAGTTTTTGAGATTATAAAGTACTAGAAAAATACCCGACCTTACTCGGTTTGAATTGATTAACTCTAGATTGAAGAGATGATCAAAATACATAATCACTTATGTCTTTCGTAGAATTAAATAATATTTTAACACCTTTCGCCATCTTTATAGTTGCTACAACTTATTTTTACACAAATCCTATACATGCATATCCATTCATGAAATACATTCCACGTACAAGGCACCCTTGTTGTATGACAAAGCAACAAGATGACACTAAGGTTACTACTACAAAGACTATTTTGAGGGAGATTTGTAATTTCCTTTTTTAAGTTCACTTCATGATCAATTCAATCAATAAAAAAGACGATTTACGGCGAGGAATCTCGCACTTATAGTCAACAAAACAATATATTTTTATTTGTGGCACTGTTGCATAAGGCATGCGACATGTGGAATTTCGCAATATTCTACTGTCATTATGACAAATATTTTTTTAATGTTTGAAAAGTTCTAGTTCAAATTTTTTAAACATTATTATTATTATTTCAGTAACGGCATTAATATTTCAATAATGGCATGATGCCGACCAACCGGTATAGTGGTTAAGGTGTTAGCCTCTCGATCGGAAGGTCCCCGGTTCGAATCCGGGTTTGGGCATGGATGTTTGTAAGCGTATACCAGCTCAGGTGTTGCTTCGTCATCTGAACATGGTGCAAAATTACGAATTAATTGTTAGGAGCAATGATGGTCCTCCCACTGGGTGCTCCTTCACAAGTGGCCATCACTTCCGGCCTTGTAGTGGTCAATGACTTCGGTCAAAATGTGCCCGCCATTAGAAAAAAAAAATAATGGCATGATTACACAAAAATTTGCTTTATTCTGATTTATCTGCCACTTTAAGTCGAATACCTAGTGGAGGTGTTGCGTATGATGAGAAGGAAAATACATTTATTAAAATAATAAATATTTAAAACAGAAAAAACAGCGAAATAAAACAAAATAAAAGATATCGGGAAACACTTGTTCTAAAGATTTTAATTTGTGATTCTTTTTTATCTCTTGATCTCACAGAGTTGCCACATCTTACAACTAAAAAGTGCACAAAATTTAGAAATGAGAAATTAATTCAGAGCGAAAGAAACAGAAAATATCACTTAACGCGCGATTAACCAACACGAGTTTCCGTTTCATTAGCGTTCGTTGAAAAATATTGTCTGTCCCAAATATTTGGAAATCTTCTACATTGCGCAAAAAAAAAAAAAAAAAGACTTGAAATAAATGAAGTATCAAAACTGAAATTCCATAAAAAAAAACAAATAATTTTTGGAAAAATAATTGCTTTTTCAGCAGTACTGGTAAAGCAATCAAAGTAATCGTAATACTCAATGTACATTCCAATTTTTCCAAACTACCAAATTATGGTTGATTTAAGTAAATTAATCAGGTGTTTTAGAATGAATTTAAAACACAACAATAAAGAAATGTCTAATATTGTATTCACTAAACTGACATATAATGTATAAAATAAAGCATATTGCAATAAAATATCTGGAATAAATATCATGTGATTCCTCTGTACAAATACACAAACACAAAATCGAATATAGAATAGAAGGACGGTCAGACAGACTTACGCTACCAAGTTCAGTCACTAAATGAAGATAAGTACTCGCAGTATGCAAATTTTCATGAAAATATATTAAACCGTGTGGACGTGTGTGTGTGTGTGTGTGTGTGTGTGTGTGTGTGTATAGGGCACATACAATACAGACAGACAACAAACGCGCAAGAGGCGGATTTGGTATCAGAAGGGTCCAAACGAATAGAAAACTTGAAATGGTTTGAAAATATTCAATGTACAAACAAACACTCCATTCTTATTTATATAATTGGTCTTATACAATACTAAACGAAGATAATTGTTGATAGTGATAAACATTTGGAATCGATACTCGTATATACATCTTAATTCAATTGGAATGGATGCCAAACACAGGTGGCACTCCTTTTTGAATGAAAATGTGCATTTCAAGTAAGTAGGGAGGTAGTTAATTTGCGTCGCACTGTAGAAACACAACTGCAATTGTCGAAATTGGTACGGGATCCAAACGAAAGAAAAAGATCCGACTACAACACCACGTAATTTTAAATCACAGTCACATGACGAGGTCAACACCCGTGCTGGAACACCACTCTTTAAACTTCCACACCACGCCAACGCTTTGAAGTCACTATAGATTTAACATGCCCCAGCCCCCGTGCACACGGCGGTAATGGCTGGACCGAATTTCGAACTCGCACCTCTGGGTTGCTAATCCGTTGCTCTTCTAAGTGGGCTACCGCGGCATCGTGCGTTTTAGGTCAAGCTTAACAAATAAATGGGCTTTATAGCGTCTTTATACATTGGTTATACATTATCACGTAAAAGTGACATTTAACCAAAATTATGTCCAGAATGTTACGCTTTTCAAACTCACCTGCTCCCAAGCTCCTAGTTATTTCGTATTTCAAAAGATTTAATTCATCTGAAATTAATCTAGATATTACCCCATCTATAAACACTTTACAGATAAATATTATCGCTTGAAAGGGCGGTCATCCGTCAGAGAGACTGATGATTTTCGAATGAATTTCAAATCAGCTCCTCGCCCCTAAGGCCGTTATGCGTTTACAAATTAGGTTGTAAAACACATTATTAAAATGCATATTTTGAGAAAGCATGATTCTAAAGAGTTTAAAGTAAGATTAAGCAGTGGTATTTGAACACTAAAAAACAAACAAAAAAAATGCGTCACATTTTCAAGCTTGCGAGGCTGGTAGAATTCTCAAGATAAATGAATATTTTTTGGAAATTTTGTATATTTTCAAACCATTTATCACATTGAGTAATATCTGTTCGTTATGTTAACGATTTCAAAGAAAATTTTTTTGAAACCCCCTTCCCTTTTACATCATTTTAGAAACTATCAGAAGTAATGTTTGGTCACCATTGTGTTAACGATTTAAATAAACGTTTTTAATACCCATCCGTTTACACCGAAATTATCAGATGGTGCAAAATTTGGTCGTCATTGTATTAACGATTTAAAAAAATTTTTACTACCCATCCTATTACACCTTTTTAGAAATTTTCAGAAGGAGCAATGTTTGGTCACTGTGTTAATGATTAAAAAAAAAAACGTTTTTTTTGAACCCCCGTTATACCATTTTTGAAACTATCAGAAGTAATGTCTGGTCACCATTGTGTAAACTGTTTCACAAAACATTCTTTGTGACCCACCCTATTAGACCCTTTTAACTATCGGACGGAGCAATGTTTGGTCATCATTGTGTTAATGATTTAAAAAAAGTTTATTTCGACCCACCCTATTATTCCTTATTAGAAACTATCGGACAGAGCAAAGTTTGGTCAGCATATTGTGTTAACCTTTTGATTATGAGCCGCGGTAGCTCAGTCAGTAGAGCGTCGCGCTCGCATCAGAAGGGTTGTGGGTTCTGTCCTCGTCGGAGCCTGCAATTCTGTTGATTGCGATATCGGCGCTTCGACCTCGCTAAAAACTGTCGTGTTCACTAATGGTGACTGGGGCACGTTAAATAGGTCGTGGTCACAAAGTCCCCAATGTTCCCATACCAAATCAATACCTCTGGGGGTACCTGATCAGGGGGTTATCGGCCTCTGATTGGGATCTAAATTACGATATGCGTGAGTGAATGGATGTATGAAAAGGGCCTTCCTGTAAAACGGATGTGCCATGTATAGGTATAAGCCCTTTTCATAAGAAACAACAACAACACCTTTTGATTAGGGCTGTAAGTATAACAAGTAGGATTTTCATAATTTTCAAGGTACAACTTCTGTTACGGCCATAGTCTATATTCTTTCTTGGCACGATTCTTATAACTTTCAAGGCACAACTGATGTATTTTTCGTTGACTAAATTCTTTCTTGGCACGAACAGGGTACAACTTCTGTACCGGCAGTAGTCTTAAGGTTAATCATTTCAAAAAGCATTTTCGACTCACCCTTTTAGAATACAAGCGTAAAATTTTATGACTGTAACTATATTAATTACAGGCTTATTGAAGTTTTTCAGCTGATTCAGGAGGGCGTATGACTATCCTTTAAGCTTTAAATGCTTTTTTGAGCTTTCTAGTTTACTTGACTTCCATGTACAGCCTTCAAAATAAAAAACGTCTCATCCGATCGCAATTGCACAATTTAAATCGCAGAGCAAAATGGAAGGTGGCAATCGATAGGGATGAATGTTTTTTACAAATATCAATATTTGAAATTTGTCGAAGGGGTCGTCTTCATATTAAATTGGGTGCTTGCTCCGAAAATTTCAGTTCGAACCCTCATCTTTTATCACAAATTTGGATTCTACACACAATTTCAGGCGGAAATAAAGAAAAGTTCATCAATTTTATTGGATTTCTCACCGATTTGTAAGTGTTTGAAAATTAGATCTCCTAATGTTAAATTGGTGTTTCACGTTTTTTGTTATGCTTGCTACAAACATTATTTTTTCTTGAAAATTGTTTTTTCATCCTTTGCTACACAAAAACCCAAACACAATCTATAAAAATTTTACATATCAAACTAAATTTACTATTTTTTATCAATTATGAAACTAATATTCATAAAAAATATGAATAGAAACATGGATAAATTTTGACACCGTGTGAATCAACAGTTACTGAAACATCGGATTTCCAAATTCCAGCTCATTACGTGCATAATTAGTACCGCCGTGAGACTGTTTGCAAAATTCTATGATTATTATCGTTATTGGGGATTGTTCACAAAGTGAAAACATAAATTTCTGCCAGCAGATCCTCGGATGCAGTCAGAATTTGTCACTATCTAAATGGACTCCATACCAAGGCGCCTGGTCATTGACTGCCACAGCCACGTAATTTATTCATATTTATAATGTGATTGAACTCTAACATTTATACGCCCCCTCAATGGTTTTTATGGATTTTCTCGGTCAATTTTACGCCGCTTTATGTTATTTTTTCATAAAATCCTCTTGAAGTTTTGTGTAGAAACCAAATTTGTGATAAAAGATGGGGTTCGTATTGAAATTATCGTAGCTAGCACCCCATTTATAATATGAAGACGGGCCCCTTAGACCAATTTTAAGTACTGATGTTTGTAAAAAACATTAATCTCTATCGATTGCTACCTTCCATTTTATTCTATAATGTAAATTGTGTAATTGCAATAGGGTGAGTTGTTTTTTATTTTGACGGCTGTACATAAAATACTAAAGCCTACTTTCTAATTTGGAGAGTTAAAAACTTTGTGGTTGTTTTTATATGATGTGCTTGATAACTCTGCATGAATTAAGGATTTGAAAGAGTTAATTTTGAAAATAAAATTACCATTATTTTTCACGAGAAGGAATTTTGAAACGTATTAAGTTAACGTTCGCTCATTTCAATCAGACATGGTAGAGAGAATTACTGTAACTACTAATGAGGTATCTTTTCTATTAGAGGTTAAGTTATCTCTTAGGAAAATTAGAGGTTACTCCGAACCTCTGTTCCGATTGCATTTGACGACACATTTAGTTCTTCGCGAATTGACCAATTTCACTACCTTCAGAACAAGAGGTCGTATTTAAACTGGCACCACTCACTTCCCCACCCCGCCAACATGAGGATATTTAAGGTCACAAGAGATTTAACGTGCGCCAGCCCCTTTATACATGACGGTCTTAGGTTGGTTTCGAACTCGCAACCCTCCAGTTGCTAATCCGTTACTCTTATAGCCAGGTTAACCTGGTCCACTTATGGAGGTATTGGAAATTAATTAACGTCGCACTGGAGCAAAATAACGGGTTATTGGCGTCGGTCGGGGATCAATCCTCAATGGAAAGATACGACGACAACACTACGTCATCTCGAATACGGTCGGATGACGAGGCCAATACTTGAGATGGCTCTCCACCTCTCCAAACTTCCACACCTCACCAACGAGAGGACATTTGATGCCACTACAGATTTAACGCACACCAGCCATCATGTACACGACGGTTGTTGTTGGGACCGATTTGTTTATATAGAGAGATACATCGTTGAGATATCCACCATGAGTGTGATCTAGTTTTTAATGTTGCATTAACCAGAATAAGGAGAATTTCTGAAACTGTCTAAAGTCGTCTATTCTATTAGACTGAAGCATAGTCTAAGTATACCTTTACCGATATAGACTTTATAAAGTCTATATCGATAAAAATTTAGTTGCAGTTTTTAAAAAAATTTTCCTCTTTATTACATTTATTCTTTGCATTTTCCCGCATTTAAAAAAAGTAACACTTTTTTAACCACATAAAACGTTACAGTATATGAAGCGGACAGGACTTTCAAGTTCAACAAATCGATTATTTAATTTTTAGTTTAAAAATTAATTGAAATTTGAAACTATAGACAGCAAAAAGAATGGTTGAATTACGATAATTTTGACGGAGTTACATTGACAACATAAAACATTCAGTTGATAAGTATCTAGGTCTATTACAAAAAACGAGTTTTTCTCCGATTATGACTTTTTGACACTTTTTCTGATTAAAACTGTTCCATGTGCATTAGTGTTTGAATTAAAGTTGCTTATGTGTAATCCTTAAAATCTGATGCATATATGAGGATATCAAAGCAAGAGTGGCGTAGCCCACCAACATAACCAATGGAGATAAATACGATTTTCTTGGCACTATTTTCATATATTATTTTTATTTATCCACATGATTTGAGATTCTAGTAATATGTTTTTCAGGAATCAACACGAAAAATTAGTTTGTAATCTTAGAACACTTGAACTTGCATATTTCAAAAATAAAAAATAAAAGGTCTTAATAAAATTTTCGGGTTTTTGTGGGTTAGGCCACTTTTGCACTGATGGCCTCATAAATAAGCGCAATAAAAAATTCATCGTGCTGTAATTTCCAAATTGTGGTTCAAAACGTTGCTTAACATGCTTTTTTTTTTGCAAAATTTTTTTTTTTAGTCCTAAATTTTTAAAACTTTGAATTTAAACGATGCACTTTTTCCAAATTAAGTAGATTTTATTCATATTTATGTAAACAAATGTGAATTAAAATAATGGCACTGAATTGAAAATTATTGGGCATGGAACCAATCAATCATTGATGGTTCAAAACATATGGATTTCATATTTAACCTAAATATAACTTCTACTCAACATATATTAAGTACAAGTTAAATATTAAGTTAACTTTATATAACTTATACTTAATATATAACTTATATTTTATGTAACTTATAGTTTATATAACTTATACTTATTACATAACTTATACTTATTGTTTAACTTATACTTATTGTATGACTTATATAACTTATACTTATTGTATGACTTATATAACTTTTACTTATTGTATAACTTATATAACTTATTCTTATTGTATAACTTTTACTTATTGTATAACTTATATAACTTATTCTTATTGTATAACTTATATAACTTATTGTATAACTTATATAACTTATTGCAGGCCTCGAAATAGATTTTTTAATTCAGTTGCACAATGTGCACCTAAGTTTTTAAATTAGGTGCATGGCATGCACCTAGAGGGAAAAATTTAGGTGCACAATTTTATTGTCATGTGCACAGTGCACCTGTGCACCCGGGTATTTCGAGCCCTGACTTATTGTATAACTTATGTAACTTATACTTAATATAACTTATACTTAACGTAACTTAATATAACTTATACTTAACATAACTTAATATAACATACTTAACATAGGATACTTAACATAACATACTTCAAATAATATAACATACTTCACATAACATTCATAACATAACTTAATATAACATACTTAACATAACATACTTAATATAACATACATAACGTAACTTAATATAACATACTTATTATAACATACTTAATAAACCTTAATATAACATACTTAATAAACCTTAATATAACATACTTAATAAACCTTAATATAACATACTTAACCTAACATACTTAACACAACATACTTAATATAACATACATAACGTAACTTAATATAACATACATAACGTAACTTAATATAACATACTTACTATAACATACTTAATAAACCTTAATATAACATACTTCACAGAACATACGTGACGTAACAATATAACATACTTAACATAACATACTTAATATAACATACATAACGTAACTTAATATAACATACTTAATAAACCTTAATATAACATACTTAATAAACCTTAATATAACATACATAACGTAACTTAATATAACATACTTAATAAACCTTAATATAACATACTTAATAAACCTTAATATAACATACTTAATAAACCTTAATATAACATACTTAATAAACCTTAATATAACATACTTAACATAACATACTTAACACAACATACTTAATATAACATACATAACGTAACTTAATATAACATACTTACTATAACATACTTAATAAACCTTAATATAACATACTTCACAGAACATACGTGACGTAACTTAATATAACATACTTAACATAACATACTTAATATAACATACATAACGTAACTTAATATAACATACTTAATAAACCTTAATATAACATACTTAATAAACCTTAATATAACATACTTAATAAACCTTAATATAACATACTTAATAAACCTTAATATAACATACTTAACATAGGATACTTAACATAACATACTTCAAATAATATAACATACTTCACATAACATTCATAACATAACTTAATATAACATACTTAACATAACATACTTAACATAACATACTTAATATAACATACATAACGTAACTTAATATAACATACTTATTATAACATACTTAATAAATCTTAATATAACATACTTAATAAACCTTAATATAACATACTTAATAAACCTTAATATAACATACTTAATAAACCTTAATATAACATACTTAACATAACATACTTAACACAACATATTTAATATAACATACATAACGTAACTTAATATAACATACTTACTATAACATACTTAATAAACCTTAATATAACATATTTCACAGAACATACGTGACGTAACTTAACATAACATACTTAACATAACATACTTAATATAACATACATAACGTAACTTAATATAACATACTTAATAAACCTTAATATAACATACTTAATAAACCTTAATATAACATACTTAATAAACCTTAATATAACATACTTAATAAACCTTAATGTAACATACTTCACATAACATGCGTGACGTAACTTAATATAACATACTTAACATAACATTCTTAGCATAACATACTTAATATAACATACATAACGTAACTTAATATAACATACATAACGTAACTCAATATAACATACATAACGTAACTTAATATAACATACTTAATAAAATGTAATATAACATACTTCACATAACATACATAACATAACTTAATATAACATATATAACGTAACTTAATATAACATACTTAACATAACTTGATATTTTTGAATCAAACTTCATGCATAAACAGTTTAGAAACATCATCGTCTGCAGATTTTATAGCATTCTTGTCATAAATTGAAACTTTGTTTTTAAATTACACCGTAACCTTGATCTATGGTGTTGGCCATTCAACTATCACAGATCAATTCAGGATTTATTCCCTATTAGGCTACTTGATATTTTGAAACTATACCCGTTACAGTTTAATTTCATTGATATTATTGTATTTCAGTTTTAACTATAGCTTCTTATCTTAAGTTCACGTATCTCATGTTATCTCTTAGGGTTCTAACAGTAGGCAGTTCATAACTCAATGATGCAGTTCCTATGCAATCAGGAGGAATCCTATATTATAGAAATTATCTTTAAATGAAGTCGCACGATAAGACACGAAAGCAATTTTAGCTTGACTTGAACTGGACATGATTCATTTGTATAATCAATGCTATAAATGTAAGCCTGGATTCGATTCATAAAGGGTTTCAAGAATTTCACGAGAGGCTTCCAAGATTTGAAGAGGAGTTTTGACATTAATTATGAAATCTACGGAAATAATTATATTTCTATGGAGTTTGCTTAATGACTTTGAGGAATTGAATGATAACAAATGTATATGTTCATCGTATGCACTCTTGAAGGCAATCCGTAAGACGAAAACAAAATAAAGCCTGACAAGCAATCCGTAGAGCAACAACCTAAATAAAACCTGGCATGAATCCGTAGAGCGACAAACAAATAAAACCTGACAAGCAATCCGTACAGTGGTAAACAAAATACAACCTGACAAGTAACCTGTAAAACGACAAACAAAATAAAAACCGATAGGCAATTCGTAAAGCGACGAACAAAATAAAAACCGACTTGCAATTCGTAAAGCAACGAACAAAATAAAAACCAACCGTTAATTCGTTAAGTTTGTGTGTGGCGAACAAAATAAAACACGGCAAACAATCTGTAGAGCAACGAACAAAATAAAATCCAACAAGCAAACCGTTGAGTGACAAAAAAAATAAAAACTGGCAAGCAATCCGTAGAGCGACTAACAAAATAAACCTGAAAAACAATTGCGCAAAGCAACGAACAAATAAAACTCGACAAACAATCCACAGTGACAAACAAAATAAAACCTGACAAGCGAAAGGTCTGCTTCTTTTTTCCGTACCTATCACAAATCATTCAGTAAATAAATGCAGTGTAAACATGCGATGAGCCAATAGTGCTAAGTCCACACGCGCAAAAGGAAAGTAGTAACGATAAATTACGAGACAGTAAATGATGCTACAGTTAAGCCTTGATTATCCGATCTCCAATAATTCGAGTGTCCGTGTATCCGAGTCGAATTTTATACCGAGTTTGCTTCAAGCTTCAATCACAAGTCTACGCACTTTGTCCTTGACTGGTCTGGTTTGGCGGCAGATGTTTGGGTTGGGTTCAATGATGGATCCAAAAATGTGAACAGGAGACAAAATAAAATTCAATCAAATAAATTTTCATATATTAGGTATACATTAAAAGCATGATAAAAAATTAAGCAAACATCACAAAAACGAACTAAACGCTTAAAACCATAAAAAAGTAAACAGATTAAAAACATCCCATCAATAAAAAACACCAAAAGTAAAATGTAGTTTAAAATTGCATTTATCTGAAAGATGAAATCTTGCAGTTTTAGTACGTATGTGAAAGTTTTGAGAACCATAAAGAACTTTTTCAAGACAGTTTAAAAGGTAGGTAGTTACGTCAAACTGGATCAACGTAACAGGCTATTGGCGACGTTACGGGATCAATCCCCAAGAGAGAGAACCGAGAACACCACCACGTAATATTGAACTACGATCAGATGACGAAACAACACCTGATGCATACCAAAAACGCTTCTCGGTGAATGTTTGGGCGTGTGTTGTGAACGATTTCTTCATAGGCCCATATCTCCTACCAACGCGACTCAATGGTTCACATTATCGAATTTTTTCTAGAAGAGGTTTTTCCAGAATTGCTGCAAGATGTTCCGACTGTCATTCGTAATCACATGTTGTTTCAGCATGATGGTTCGCTAGTATATTTCAACATGGTTGTCCCGAATTACCTGGATGCCAGTTTTTCGGAGCGCTGTATTGGGCGTTGTGGACCAATCCGATGGCCACCCCTATCGCCAGATTGATCCATCGAGCATAGATTACTTCTTATGGGGGTATTTGAAGACCATCGTTTACGGGACTCCAGTTGACTCAATTGAGGACCTCGTTGCTCAACAATCCATTGAGGCTGTGAATTTTCCAAGCGTGTGCGAAATGCCTGGCATCTTTGGAACTGTTCGCCAATCACTCCTTCGACGCTACCAAGCATGTCTTACTGTTGATGGTCGCAAATTTGAGCATTTATTGTAAACATTGTTAGATTTTGACGAGGATGTTGTAAATAAACAATGTTTTTCGGTTCATGTCTCATTTTTCGTGTTCGTGCCTCCACGCGTCACTTCCGACCATACATTCCTATAAGAAAAATGTATGAATCTGTAAGCTGTACCACCCCTCCAAGTTTGTCCCATGACCGTAGAATCACCCTGTATTTGTTATATTATAAAAACTTCCACACACGAATAAGCATCTAGGCGGGCATGTATGAAACACATTACCATAAAAACATTCAGTATTCCTAAAACATTTTCTGCGAGTATGATAAACTTTAACATAAGCGTTTTTGGTTAGAATTAGTTTTAAATTCGTATTATGAATACATAGTCCTATATTTTTCATGGCAGTAAATATAGCTCTTTTAAAACGAAATTTAGGAAGTTTGGTAACATTTTAGTTAAAAATAAGCACATTTTCACCTTTTTTCATGAGTTGCTCTGAAAGGAGCATTAAAGGAAATGTTGAATCATACAAACTTAACATTCCTTTAAAACATTTTTAACTTTTGAGACGAAAGTTTAAGAGATCTAATTAAACATATTTGGATAGTTGTGGACTTTGAATAACTACAATTATATAATCCTAAATTTTCCAAAGACGAGAAGCAGAAAGCTCTTTTAAAAGCGAAATTTGGGCGGTCTGATAACATTAGTTTAATACGAAACAAATTTTCACCTTCTTTCATGATACTGAAAGGAGCATTACAAAAAAAGGAAATGTTTAATCATACAAACTTAAAGAGAATTCCCTTAAAACATTTTTAGCTTTTGTGGCGAATGTTTAAAAGATCTAACTAAAACATATTGGTAGCAGTGGATATTAAATACAAATGGAAAATACATAATCCTAAATTTAACATGAATATGTAATCGTAACTCTTAAGAAAACAAGAAGGGAGGTTTATAATATTCTTAAGACTTTTACGAAAGTCGATAAGTGTCAACACTGGGTTTTAAATGTCTAGTGTTGTAATGCATATAAGTTAACGAATAAATCATTTTGCGCTAAAACAAAGATATATTACTTAAGTGTACAGATCAATTGGAATCTGAAATTAGAAACAATTTCTCGTGTCAATGAGTCGAAAGATTGCATTAATTACCGTACTTAGTATAAGTATTTAAAATCTTTTCACCTTTGGTACTTGAGCCGCACTAACGCAATCCGTCAAACTGCTATTAAAAGGAATATACTTATTTCGATATTAAGTTTAAAATTCTTGCAAATTTAAACCGATTACAAGAAAACGGTGCAGATTATTCTACACAAAAAAATATTTTACATAAAAAATAAAGATATAAATATCAGTTTATGGCAGTTTTATTGAGTTTTGAATAAAGATGTATTTTTAATACAAATGTAAAAGATGCATATTTCACCATTACAGCAGTAAATCACTCTGAAGTACTCGTAGCTCAATTCTTTTTGAATCGTGTTTTATTTTAATTCACTTTTCGTGTTATAACATCCATATCACAGCAAGTTTATACAAAGTATTTCTTTTTCGATCAATGATACTGACGACACAATAACTCCGGGGAATGCTTTATGCTGCTAAAAAGGAATGCTATTGCAAGAGGAATGTTCTTAGAACAAAATACACTATATGAACAAAAGTATTTGGACGCTGCATGTTTTTCAGAAAAGGTGTTTTATTATTATTCTATATAGTAACGGGTAGGCCATCCTTTTGCTTGTATTACAGCAGCAACACATCGAGGCATATTTCCCACAAGTTCTCTGTTAATCTGGGCAGGAATAGCTCGCCATGCCTCTTGCAAGACTGTGAGAAGAGATTGTTGTGAAGATGGGAGTGCGTGGCGGTGTCGTACTCGTGCCCGATCGGATTGAGATCGGGGCACTGAACAGGCCAGTCAAGCAAATTCACCTCATTTTCAGGAAACCAGTACAGCACACGTTTTGCAGTATGATATGGAGTTCTATCCTCTCAGAAGAAAGAACTATCATCGCCGCAGTATTGCTATAGTGTAAGCAAGGACGAATTATCCGAGGTACAAGTCAGAGTCCATGATACCAGGTACATAAAGCAATGAGTCGAGTTCTAACCAGGAAAAACAACCACCTACTGAGATGGGTCCTCCGAACTTCTTCAGGGTCCAAATACTTTTGTCCATATAGTGTATATTAGCAATTACAAGTTCTCAAATAATTTAAGTGATGAATGGGAAAACAAATAGGTGACGGATGTTTAGTAATCGGCAAGTTCCTCAATAGTTTACACGGTAAAAAGCTATTACATATTTATTATGACGACAAGATCAAGACCTGGAAAGTTTTCAATGACGACGTCATACCTTAGCCAAACAACCACCAGGAGGGTTATGAATCGAAAAAAAAGTCCGACATTTACAATTTCAAAAGACAAAGCAGTAAGTAAAATCTTGGTTATCCGAGTTTCGATTAACCGAGTGTCCGCGTTATCCGAGGACAATTTGATACCGATGTTTATGAATGAAGCTTCGAGCAGGTGTGTGCGCACTTTGTGCTTGGCTGGTCTGGTTTGTCCGGCAGATGGTTGCTTCAGATTTTATAGTGGCAAGATACACTACCCTACAATAATGTACCGGACTCCACCGGATTTGCATAAAATCCGACTACTTGCTTAGGGGTGTTTTTCGTGGTGTGGTGGTATGGCCTGGGACCTTTGCATGTTGTTCCTGGTCAATTGCACACCGACGCCTACATGAACATTTTGGACTGTCAGATTCTTCCTACGCTCTGGCAATTTTATGGAATGGACGAATGTTACTTCCAGGACCACAACGCTTTATGTCATGTTACAGTATCTGTCAAGAAGTGGTATCAAGATATGGATGTAAAATGCTTCCCTGGCCTGCTCAGAATCCTGACCTAAACCCCGTAGAACAGTCGTGGGACGAGTTAGAGCGACGCTTACGGACCAGGGAACCACTTCCGAAATCCACAGCAGAGCTGGCGACATTCTTGCAGAAGGAATGGACACAAATACCCATGGCTGTGTATCAAAATCTAGTTGAATAATGCCCAGAAGGGTAGCTAGTGTAATTGCAGCACGTGAGGGACCATTCCCCTATTAAAGCATGTATTCTTTCTCTTATACCATCCCATCTTGCTGTCGGGTCCATTATCGTAGGGTAGTGTATAAAAAGGGATTAGCTGCGATAAAGGTAGGTATGTATTTTATTTAACGCCAGATTGGAGGGCAATTGGCGACGATCCGGGATCAAACCCGTAGGGACAGATCCGAGGACAACGAGGTAATTTTGAGCCGAGGTCACATCTGAACTGGCTCCTCACTCTCTAAACTTCCACACCATGCCAACGTGAGGGCATTTGAGGGCACGACAGATTTAACGTGCATCAGACCCTCTTGTACACGACTGTTTTTTTTCGGATTCGAACTCGCAACCCTCCGGTTGCTAATCCGTATCTCTTCCAACCAGACTACCGTCTCTTAAACGGTATTAGAAAAGTATGTATATTAATAGCAGCTCAACGTGAAAACAGGACATGTAGTTTACAATGCATCGACGTGGAAGAAAAAATGATGTAGTTTGCGTACGAGAAAGTGCTAGGAGCAGAAGACAATTCAACACTTTTTCAAGAGAGTTTGAAAGGGTACGAGGACCGCGGTTGAACTGTTGACAGCGTGGCAGATTAACAACCAGACTGTTCCGAGTTTGAAATCCAACCAAAGACCGACGTGTACAAGCGAGATCTGGTGCACGTTAAATCCGCCGTGCTCTGATGTCTCACCCTGGCGTGGCGTGGATGTTTCAAGACTGGGGTGTCAGCTCAGGCGTGACTTATTCATCTGACCGCGGTTCAAAATTACTTGGTGTCGTCCTCGGATCTTTCCCTTGGGGATAGCCTCGCCAATACTCCTTTGTGTTCTCCAGTGCGACGTTAATTAAAAACAATATCAATATTATTAAAATAGTACTAGCTCATGTCTAGATTTATTGTATAGATATTTTTAATCAACGTCTCTCTCTCTTTTGGTTAAGTTGCTAGCCTCTAGATCGGAAGGGTACCTGGTTCGAATCCGGGTCAGTATATCGATGTTTGTAAGCGTATGGTGTAGAGGCCGCTAGTGCACCTTAAATCTGCCGAAAGTTCTCACGTTGGGTTGGTGTGGAAGTTTGGAGAGTGGGGTGCTAGCTCAGGTGTTGCTTAGTCATCTGACCGTGGTTCAAAAATACAAGGTGTTGTCCTCGGATTTTTCCCTTAAGGGATTGATCCCGGACTGTTGTCAATAGCTCGCTGTGTTGCTCTAGTACGACGTTAACTAAAATTACCATTACCATTACCCTAAGGAAATCGGTAATTATTAGTTAATGTCGTTCTTCAGCAACACAACTTGCTATTGACGACGGTCTGGGAGCAATCCGGAAGGGAAAGATCCAAGGATAACACGACGTAATTTCGAACCAAAGTTAGATGACGACCCATATTTATAGTAAAAATATTACAATACATAAATACTCTGACACAAGTTCGAGTATAATCCGTGGTTTATGAATCTCAATAGCAAAAGTAAAAGATGTGTATCAGTAAAATGTTCTGAATTCTGTATAGGTTGTTTTGTGTTGCTACGTCAGTATTATCCGAGTCTATGGTTCTACGAGGAGTCCCGGTCACCATTATATCTGATAACGGAGGGGGGGGTTCTACTCTATTTCCTTTTAGAAACTTCAACACGATAACGAAATCTACAAAATAAGTTATATAAGTTGTAATTGCCGCCCAAGCGGTATAGTGGATAAAGCACTCTGCTCCCACGCTTTGGGTTCGTGGTTCGATTCCCGACTAGGGCTGCTGCCCTAGGGCTGGTTGTATGTGATGTCCGAGGAAGAAGTCAGACTCCCGCCCAAGTATAGCTGCACCCCCTATGTCTTTACCAGTGATCAATTTGTGTGTTTGTAAAATAAAACATGTATTCTTCTTCTGTGTCTGTCCTACTTCAGATCACTGGGCCTGATATCGTGTTTCACAGGTCAGTAGACACACGTCAACAACAACAACAACATGAGCTGTAATTTAGTAGCTTTTTAATGTTATTAAAGTGCAGAAAAATCTGTATAACCTTTACCCTATAGGATGTTTAATCCGCCTGGTGGTTGTTTTGGTGGAACTTTGCCATTAGCAAAACTGACCAGTTAGTGATGACAGAGATATCTCGTCAATAAAAAACTGACCAGTTAGAAATGACCGAGATATCTCGTTAATAAAAAACTGACCAGGTGTTGATCTCGTCATCATAAAAATTGCTAATGACTTGATGACGAGATATCTTGTCGCTCGCAAAATTGATCAGACCTAGATGGACGAAATGTCTCCTCGAGGCCACTTTTGGAGAATTAAAATGCATTTCATGGAAATGTGTACTTAGGTAACGAAGATGGGAATAATTACAATTTAAAAATTAGAACCCACTGTCTTTTTACTTATATAAACAAAATGCACGAATTAAATTCTAAGCACCAAGTTTCAATAATTAAAATTTAAAAAGGTTGCTGCAGAAAACGTATTGCCAAGATGTAGTTGAAAATTCATTTCATTGAGCAAACTATAATTAGGTACCAAAGTTCAAAAACATTAAAACTTGACCCCTTCCGGTAAAATGACGAGTCTAACTCGTCATTAGTTTTTCATGCCATACCGCACAATGAAGAGCTACACTCGACTAAAGTTACTGTAATGACGAGTACAGACAGTTGTATCTTTAATGTTATAAGAATCCCGCCAAGAACGAATCATATCAGTTATATTTCTAGCCGAAGTCAAAAGATTAATTCCATGGTGCTGGAAGGGGTTAAAAAGATAAGAGAGAGAGAGTCAATGTATCTTTTTACTTGCATCAACAAGATGTACAAAATAAACTTTAAGCAGAAAGTCTCAATCTATCATTAAATTTATAAGGTTGATGCAGAAAACGTATACACAAGATGTAGTTGAAAATGCATTTCATTGAGCAAATTATAATTAGGTACCAAAGTTCGTTCAAACATTACAATTTAAAGAGTTGAGAGAGTCACTGTATCTTTTTACATACATCAACAAGCTGTACAAAATAAACTTTAAGCAGAAAGTCTCAATCTATAATTAAATTTATAAGGTGGCTGCAGAAAACGTATACCCAAGATGTAGTTGAAAATGCATTTCATTGAGCAAATTATACTCAGGTACCGAATTTCAAACATTGCAATTTAAAATGGCAAATCAATGTATCTATTTACATACATCAACAAGATAACAAATGTATCAGATACACTCAGTAAGCACTAAGTTTCAATTAAAGCTTCATGAATTTAAGCCCACTGTTTTCGAAGTATTTCTTGATAGAAGCCATCAAATTCACGTGTTTAGTCCTCACAAAACTCACAAATTAAAGGTTGAAAACTGCAGTCATTTTAGATGAAGCCTGAATGATTTATTTGACGTTTATGTGCGGCAATATGAACGTGCTGAAAGGGTAGAAGACACAGACAAGCTATATTAATATTCATTAACATGTTTAAATAGTCGATGGTGTTCTTCACCCTTTCGCATCCCTGCAGTCAGGGCATCGAGTTTTGCCTAAAGATTTGGATATGCAGACAGGTGAATTTAATGCGAGGAATTATGAAAACTACGTTAACTCACTTATTTAATCGCGAGATTAAGAAGTGGGATTTCATTACGTTTTCGGGAAAATGACAGCTCTAATGAAATATTAGATTCTGGAAAACAAAGGATTGGTCTCAAATGCCATACAATATTTATATAGAGAGTGAACTTATTTGAAAGACCATATCTGGTCATCGGGTCTGATGAAAGTATTTGGAGGCCCTTATCTGATCTGTGGGCCGGTAAGCCTTATATGGTTCGCGAGCCAGTTAAAAATATAGGAAGAGCCGTATCTACATTGCTGGTCTGATAAAAATATTTGAAGAGCCGTATCTAGATTGCAGGCCTGATAAAATATTTAGAGGGTCGTAGCAAGTATGAGGGACCGGGTAAAACTGTACGGAAGACCGTATCTGGTTTGCGGATCGAATATGGTGAGCCGAATCTGGCTTGCGGGCCTGATAAAATATTTGGAGAGTCATAGATGTCCTACGGGCCTTGGGAAACCTACCCGGAGGTCCTTATCTGGTCTGTGGATCTGAGGTTCACGTATTCACTGCAAGTTATATATATGTGTTACGTAGGAACGGTCTTTTCGACTTTATGTTTACGGTTTTTGTGAACACCACCTCATCCCACGGAAAACAACAGCTATTTCTCAAACAGAAATAAAAAAGCTGTATCGTATGATTTTTGCATAAAGCTTATAGCTATTACAGAGTAATCGTTATATAAATACGATTTAAAACACTTTTGTTGATTTATAAATTAAAGCTGCAAACAAAATACTATAAAAGCATAAAATTATTTTCCAGTCTTCAAATAAAATAATAATTCCAATAGTTAAAAAATAACTATGATTTTATGAATTAATATCCATTACTGATATAATCGTTTAATGTATGAATATCCATTACGAAGTATGAAAACAACGGTTTTACACATGACCTTAATGCATTGTTTCAACTATCTCCTCACATATCTACATATCTACGTATCGTATCTCAGTGATACAAAAGTAAGCTAATTTTCAAAAGTGGGAGGGTTTCAATATTTTTGTACTGCAATTTAACATAATTTCTTTTGCAAATATTACAGTTAAACCATTATAATTCTGTAGTTAGAACAAACGAGATGTCTCTTAGATAGGTATTTTATTAACGTCGTACTGGAGCAACACAACGGGCTATTGAGGAAGGTCCGGTATCAACCTCCGAAGGGAAAGATCCGATGACAACACCATATAATTTTGAGACGCGAGTCAGGGGATGAGGTAACATTCGAGCTGGCTCCCCACTCTCCAAACTTCCACACCACGCCAGTGTGGACATTTGAAGGTATGACCGATTTAACATGCACTAACCCCTTTGTACACGAAGGTCTTTGGTTGGATTAGGAACTTGAAATCCTCTAGTTGTTAGTCCGTTACTCTACCAATCTGGTTTTAGATTGATCCTGGACCGTCGCCAATAGCCCGCTGTGTTGCTCCAGTACGACGTTAGCTAAAATACCTACCTTCCAACTAGGCTCCGCACATTGTATTTGGAGCATCGGCATTTCACTTAGAAACTGACGGGGAAATGCATAATTCACAGATTCGTTGAAATTTTCACTCTATCTTGAACTATGTGTAAGATTTTCTTTTTATTTCCAATGGCGGGTACAAAAAACAAAACTGAAGTCGAACAACAGAACAAAGGCAATGTAACAAAAGGCAGCAGAAGAAAGTCTATGGACCCATTTGGTTCCTCGCTTCCCAGTAACGTTCCCACAAAGTTGTAGTGGAGAGCGCAGGTGAGTTTAGTCCACGCGCGCGTTCCTGAATCTTACAGAGCTTGCAGCGTGGATTGTCAAGGATACCTATACGATGTAAATGCCTTGCAAGGCAGTCGTGACCAGTAGCGAGGCGAAATTCTGCTACGGCTTTCATCCTAGGCCAGTCAGAAAGATTTGGAATGGTTGGGACATACCACCGTCATTCCACTGTAAGACTCGAAAAGAAACTTTCCGAGAACACATACTATGTATAAGATAGCAACTTCGATTAATGGTAGTAAAAAACCCAATTATTATTCTCTCTTCGGAATCATCGTCGGAATTGCAGACGTCCGATACGTACTAGGGATGCGACATCGATAGCAAAACATCGATGTTCAAAATTAAAACATCGATGTTGATAATACATCTACCCAAAAACATCGATGTTTTTAAACATCGTTGTTTTTAAAATTCAGCGTATTTAAACTTTTTTCCCCCTTTCTTAAAACTGGTTTATCAACTATTGATGCGACACCAACAGCAAAACATCAATGTTCAAAATTAAAACATCGATGTTGATATACATCGTCCCCAAACCATCGGTGTTTTTAAAATTCAGTGCATTTAAACTTGTTTAACCATTTCTTAAATTTGGTTTAGCAACTAGTGATGCAACATCGGCTCCAATACATCGATGTTTTTTTTCTAAAACATCAATGTTTAGAAAACATCCCTACTTTTCATACCCTTTATCCTTGGTCACTTTGGTCTAAAAGTATGATCAATTTGCTGATTAAGAAAATTATGCCACTTGGTTATTTTTTAAATTTTTTTTACGGTACTTTTCTCATTTAAAAATAAAACATCGACAAGTATAAAAATCGATGTTTCCAAAACATCGACACCAATACATCGATGTTAAATACATCGATGTTTTGAAAACATCGACATCAATGTCGCATCCCTAATACGTACGTTGTGGACTTGTGTGCGCTAAGGATAGCCCATTTGATAGAGCAATGGATTAGTAACCGGAGGACTATGAGTTCGAAACTATGTCCAGCCAAAGTCGTCGTGTACACGGGGGGTGGGGGGCTGGTGCAAGTTAAATATGCCGTGGCGTCAAATGTCCTCAAGTTGGCGTGGTGTGGAAGTTTGGAGAACGGGGTGCCCGCTCAGGTGTTATTCTCGTAATCTGATCGTGGTCCAAAATTACGACGTTTTGTCCCTTGGGTGATCTTTTCCTTATGGATTCCAGCATGGCCAAATATCACTTGCGCCATAAAACCCAAAGTCAAACAACCAACTTTTAGGGATTCATTCAGGACCGTGTCCCATTTTGTAGCTCCAGTGCGACGCTAACTACTTAGACACAACAGCCCCTATAAAGCTCACATCTGACTCTTAAAAAAAAAAACATAAAAAGATCTTTTTAAGTTCATATGAAGCTAGGCAGCTCGTAAAAACTTTCTCACGCATGTCTCGTCGGCTTACAAGTAAGAACTATTAACCGACAGGAATAACTTTTCTACCATGCAGCTGTTTAAAGACTAATAGTTTTTAGATCAAAAACAAAAAAACAAAAAAAACTAAGAGCACATTTTGGTAGCGTTACTTCTGTTATACAGATTGCACTCAGACGATGTACTTCTCATCATTATGAAAATAAGCATCGAGTGTCTCAGAAAAAATGTCAGTTAATGGGTTTGTACTCTAAGAGCAAACTTTTCCAATGACTTGAAATGAGTGTTAGTCATGGGCTAATTTAAATAACTATTTTCGGGAATATTGTGAGGATTTCTACATGATTAATTCTCGGTAACTACTCCTTGTTATTGTAGTTAGAGATAGGATTTTCATGACCACACACAGCCGACCAACCGGTATAATGATTAAGGTGTTAGCCTCTAGATCAGAAGGTTCCTGGTTCGAATCCGGGTCCGGGCATGGATGTTTGTAAGCGTATGGTGTAGAGGCGGCTGGTGCACCTTAAATCTGTCGTGGCCGAAAGTCCTCACGTTGGGTTGGCGTGGAAGTTTGGAGAGTGGGGTGTCAGCTCAGGTGTTGCTTCGTCATCTGACAGTGGTTCAAAATTACGAAGTGTTGTCCTCGGATCTTTCCCTTAAGGGACTGATCCCGGACCGTCGTCAATAGCCCGTTGTGTTGCTCTAGTACGACGTTAACTAAAATTACCAAAAAAAAATTAACATGACCACACACACAAATTGCTAGGAAACGATCTGAAAAGAGCAAAAGTTACCTGAAAAATTACTATAGTATTATAAAAACTTCTCTAAAAGGAAGGTCATTCCGAAGCAATATAGCAATAAAGAATCTAAACGTTCACTATCCGTCAAAAAAGACTGTTGAAATACAATTTGTAACAGCTCCTGTCAAAAGGGCCGACCAACCAGTCTAGTGGTTAGGGGGTAGCCTCTAGATAGGAAGATTACTGTTTCGAATCCGAGTCAGTGCATGAACGTTTGTAAGCTTATGGTGTAGAAACGGCTGGTGCACGTTAAATGTGTCGAGCCCTCAAATGTTCTCACGTTGGCGTGGTGTGGAAGTTTGGAGAATGGGGTGCCAGCTCAGGTGTTGCCTCGTCATTTGACCGTGGTTCAAAATTACGTGGTGTTGCAGTCGGAACTTTCCCTTAGGGGATTGATCCCGGACCGTCATCAATAGCCTGTTGTGTTGCTCTACTACGACGTTAAGTAAAAATTACCAAATTATCTGTCAAAAGAGACGTGGTTACCCAGTTGCAAGAGCAACGTGTTAGCAACTGGAGGGTTTAGAGTTCAAAACCTGATCTAGCCATAGAATGTCGTGTACCCGGGGGCCAGTGCATATTAAATCTGTCGAGGATTCAAATGTTCTCATGTTAGCCTGGTGGGGAAGTAACGAAACGGGGTTCAAAATTACGAGACGTTGTACTTGGATCTTCCCCTTGGGGATCGAAACCGAACCTTCGCTAATAGAACGCTGTGTTGCTCCAGTACCGACATTAATTAACTATCTACCCACCTCCGCCAAACTAAGCATTTTGATATCGGTAATTAGGTAATTTTTTAGTTAACGTCGTACTAGAGCAACACAACGGGCTATTGACGACGGTCCGGGTAATGGTAATTTTTAGTTAACGTCGTACTAGAGCAACACAACGGGCTATTGACGACGGTCCGGGATCAATCCCTTAAGGGAAAGATACGAGGACAACACCTCGTAATTTTTAACCACGGTCAGATGACGAAGCAACACCTGAGCTGGCACCCCACTCTCCTAACTTCCACACCAACGCAACTCATTTTGATATCGGTAATTGGTAATTGGTAATTTTTTAGTTAACGTCGTACTAGAGCAACACAACGGGCTATTGACGACGGTCCGGGATCAGTCCCTGAAGGGAAAGATTGATTTTGATATCGGAAAACAGGCCCTATAAAAAAAAAATACGAATGCAACATACTTTTACAGATACGTACCAGATTCAATTGAAAGTTAGTACCAGATTCAATTGAAATAATTGAGGTAATTGGTAATTGGTAATTTTTAGTTAACGTCGTACTAGAGCAACGCAACGGGCTATTGACGACGGTCCGGAATCAGTCCCTTAAGGGAAAGATTCGAGGACAACACCTCGTAATTTTGAACCACGGTCAGATGACGAAGTAACACCTGAACTGGCACCCCACTCTCCAAACTTCCACGCCAACCCAACGTGAGGACTTTCGGCCACGACAGATTTAAGGTGCACCAGCCGCTTCTACA
Organism: Metellina segmentata; assembly: GCA_947359465.1. Classification (NCBI taxonomy): domain Eukaryota; kingdom Metazoa; phylum Arthropoda; class Arachnida; order Araneae; family Tetragnathidae; genus Metellina; species Metellina segmentata. The sequence goes on along the minus strand of OX375884.1, from coordinate 16,813,257 downwards.
CCATACGCTTACAAACATCCATGCCCGGACCCGGATTCGAACCAGGAACCTTCCAATCTAGAGGCTAACACCTTAACCACTATACCGGTTGGTCGGCACGAAATAATTGAGGACAGCACCACGTAATTTTGAATCACGGTCAGATGACGAGGCAACATCTGAACTGCCACCCCATTCCCGTTGGGTAAACTCCGAGGACACCTCGAAATTTTAAACCAAGGTCAGATGATGAGGTCATGAGCTGGTACCCCTCTCTCCAAACTTCTACGGCACGTCTGCGTGAGGATATTTTAGGCTACAAAAGATTTAACGTTAAACAGCCCCCACGTACACGGGGGTCATCGGCTGGATCGAGTTTCAAATTCGAAAGTCTCCGCAATGAGCAATTGGAAAGCAGAATCAAAACGTGTACAGATTTTCAAAGGAGAATGCTTTTCTATGGCTTGCTAACATTATTAAACATGGACATTCTATTTTTAGCTTCTACTGAAGCCACAGGACGAAAACTCTACTGTGAGCAACTTTAAACAAACTAGGTCATTGTTCAATGTGAAAGTTCACCAGTGGAAATGTCCTCTCTTGGGAATTCCCCCTCAAAATTCCCTTTTTCTAGAAAACACCAAATTATGATACTCAAAAATAGCAAACTTAAAAATGACCGAAAATCCAAAATTAATGACATTTTGCGCAAAATGAAAGGTAATTTTGGTAATTTTTAAAATTAATGTCGTACTAGAGCAACACAGCGGGCTATTAACTACGGTCCGGGATCAATCCCCTAAGCGAAAGATCCGAGGACAACACCACGTAATTTTGATCCGTGGTCAGATGGCGAGGCAACGTCTGAGCTGGCACTCCACTCTCCAAACTTCCACGCCAACCCAACGTGAGGACTTTCGGCCTTGACAGATTTAAGGTGCACCAGCCGCCTCTACACCATACGCTTACAAACATCCATACACTGACCCGAATTCGAACCAGGAACCTTCCGATCTAGAGGCCAACAACTTAACCACCAGACCGGTTGGTAAGCCGTAAAATGAAAGGCAAATGAATGTTAATGGTAATTTTTAATTAATGTCATACTAAAGCAACACAAAACGGGGGCAGAAAAATGAATGAAAATGCCATAACGAAAGCCCTTAAATCAGCAGTGTTTTACGAAACACGAAAAAATTTCTATTCTCGTGAATGACATTTTAATCTTGTCATAAACAAAAAAACTTTCCTTGACTGTTAAAAACTAGGATTTTAGGAAAATTCATCCCTAGAAGCACATTTTTCCTGGAAAACACATCGTCATCTGACCGTGGTTCAAAATTACGTGTTGTCAATGGATCTCTATGGGATTGATCTCGGACCTTCGACAATGACTCGGTGTTTTGCACCAGTGCGAGATCATGTAGCCCGTTTGGAAGAGCATCAGATTAACAAACGAAGGATTGTAAGTTTGAATCAAGGCAAAGACCGTCGTGTAAAAAGTGGAGCAAGTGCACGTCTAGTTTGTCGGAGCTTCAAATGTCCTCACGTTGACTTTCTGTGGAAGTTTGGAGAGTGGAGTGCTAGCTCAGGTGTTGCCTCGTCATCTGACCGTGGTTCAAAATTACGTGTTGTCAGCGGATCTCTTTGGGACTGATCTCGGATCGTCGACAATGACTCGGTGTGTTGTACCAGTGCGAGACCATGGTAGCCCGTTTGGAAGAGCATCAGATTAACAAACGAAGGATCGTAAGTTTGAATCAAGGCAAAGACCGTCGTGTAAAAAGTGGATCAAGTGCACGTTTAGTCTGTCGGAGCTTCAAATGTCCTCACGTTGACTTTCTGTGGAAGTTTGGAGAGTGGAGTGCTAGCTCAGGTGTTGCCTCGTCATCTGACCGTGGTTCAAAATTACGTGTTGTCAGCGGATCTCTTTGGGACTGATCTCGGATCGTCGACAATGACTCGGTGTGTTGTACCAGTGCGAGACCATGGTAGCCCGTTTGGAAGAGCATCAGATTAACAAACGAAGGATTGTAAGTTTGAATCAAGGCAAAAACCGTCGTGTAAAAAGTGGATCAAGTGCACGTTTAGTCTGTCGGAGCTTCTTCAAATGTCCTCACGTTGACGTTGTGTGGAAGTTTGGAGAGTGGAGTGCCAGCTCAGGTGTTGCCTCGTCATCTGACCGTGGTTCAAAATTACGTGGTGTTGTCCTCGGTTCTATTCCTTTGGGATTAATCATAGATAGTCTTCAATAGTCCGTTGTGTTGCTTCAATATGACGTTAGTTAAAATACCTACCAACCTGCTCCTGTGCTACGCTAATTAAAATACCTACCTACCTGGAAAAATACAAAAATATGCAAAGCATTGACTTAATTGCAACGAAAGAAACTTCAGTAACCAAAAAATACGGAGAAAATGCCATTTTGCACGAAATGAAATGTTTCAAAGGTTATAAAAACAGCTCTTAGTATTTAAGGAAATACCTTCCAATTCGCCGAAACTAAAAAGCCTTTAAGTGACCGAGTGTGAGAAGGGAGAGAGAACCCTTAAAATGAGCGAAAACTGTGAAACAAATGGCATTTTCTGTGTATTGAAAAGGAAAATGCCCTAACAAAGGCGCCTAAAATCAGTAAAGTTTCTTATGAAGCACATTTTTGTTCGCACAGATAACTCTTCAGTTTTCCCTCAAAGGAGAAAAATTTTCCTACAGCTAAAAATTGGGTTTTAGGGAAATTCATCCAAAAATGCACTTTTCCTGGTAAACACCAAAGTATGCAAAACAACGACCCGTAAATCAGAAATGCAGACAAGAGCCTTAAAATAAACGAAAAACCTTTTAAATAAATCGCCATTTTGCGCGAAATGAAATGAAAATGCCCATAAATCAGCCCAGTATTTTACAAAATACTTCTATTCACAGTAATAACGCTTCAGCCCTGCCAAAAACGAGCTCTTTTTCCTATGGCAGGTAAAATATGGGGCTTAGAGAAATTTATCAAAAAATGCCCACTGATGGATTAAGAGTTCAAATCGAACCAAAGACCGTCGTGTACAAAGGGTGCTGGTGCACGTTAAATATGCCTCAAATGTCCTCTCGTTGGCGTGGTGTGGAAGTCTGGAGAATGAGGTGACAACTGAGGTGTTGCTTCGTCATCTGAACCATAGTTCAAAATTAAGTGGTGCGTTCCTAGGATCTCTCACTTAGGGATTTATCCCAGACCGTCGCTAATAGCTCACTGTGTTGCTCCAGTAAGACGTAAATCAAAATACCTACCTACCTAAAATGCTCTTTTCCTAGGTAATTTTGACAAATTTTAGTTAACGTCGTACTAGAGCAACACGACGGGTTATTGACGACGGTCCGGGATCAGTCCCTTAAGGGAAAGATCCGAGGACAACACCTCGTAATTTTGAACCACGGTCAGATGACGAAGCAACACCTGAGCTGGCACCCCACTCTCCAAACTTCCACGCCAACCCAACGTGAGGTCTTTCGGCCACGACAGATTTAAGGTGCACCAGCCGCCTCTACACCATACGCTTACAAACATCCATGCCCGGACCCGGATTCGAACCAGGAACCTTCCGATCTAGAGGCTAACACCTTAACCACTATACCGGTTGGTCGGCTCTTTTCCTGGGAAGATTGGTGGACAGTGGGGTGCCAGCTCAGGTGTTGCTTCATCATCTGACCGTGGTTCAAAATGATGAGGTGCAGTCCTCGGATATTTCCCTTAAGGGACGGATCCCGGACCGTCGTCAATAGCCCGTTGTGTTGCTCTAGTACGACGGTTAATTAAAATTACCATTACCTGGGAAGATTGGAAGATTGATCCCGGACCGTCGTCAATAGCCCGTTATATTGTACCTGTACAACGTTAATTAAAAATACCAATACCTTGGTCTTGGCATCTTCAATAACGTTGTACTGGAGCAACTCAACGGGCTATTGACGACGGTCCGGGATCAATCACAAAGGGAAAGTTCGGAGGACAACAGCACGTAATTTTGAACCACGGTCAGAAAACGAGGCAGTAGATGAGATGGAACCCCACTTTCTAAACTTTCACACCACGCCAAAGTGAGGACATTGGAGGTCACGATGGATTTAACGTGCACCAGCCCCCTTTGTACATGACGATCTTTGTGTGGATTCGAACTCGCAAAACTCCAGTTGCTAAACCGATGCTCTTCAAACCCGTCTTCCCCGGCCAGCTTGCCGACCAACCGGTATAGTGGTTAATGTGTTAGCCTCTAGATCGGAAGGTTCCTGGTTCGAATCCGGGTACGGGCATGGATGTTTGTAAGCTTATGGTGTAATGGTAATGGTAATGGTAATTTTAGTTAACGTCGTACTAGAGCAACACAACGGGCCATTGACGACGGTCCGGGATCAGTTCTTTAAGGAAAAGATCCGAGGACAACACCTCGTAATTTTGAACCAAGGTCAGATGACGAAGCAACACCTGAGCTTAGCGTATGGTGTAGAGGCGGCTGGTGCACCTTAATTCTGTCGAGGCCGAAAGTCCTCACGTTGGGTTGGCGTGGAAGTTTGGAGAGTGGGGTGCCAGCTCAGGTGTTGTCCTCGGATCTTTCCCTCAAGGGACTGATCCCGGATCGTCGTCAATAGCCCTATGTGTTGCTCTAGTGCGACGTTAACTAAAATTACAATTGCCATTCCCCGGCCTGCTCTTTTCGTGGGAAATAACAAAATACGTAAACAATGATCTTTCTTAAATCCAAAAACAAACAAAAAATGAGAGGAAAATTTCCTGATAAGCCTTTGCCTGATAAGAAATAGAAATGGCCTAAGTCTGCATATAGTAGTGTTTTACGATACATTTTCGTACACTCAAATAACGCTTCAGTCTTGTCAAAAAACATGTAAAATCAGCAAAATCCCTAGCTCTTTTATAATGACAGAAATCCTCTAAACGTTGGTAATATATGATCTGTGATTAATCTGAATAAATTGAGTCCATTATTAAGCAGGGTTCCTGACCGTGACGTAATACAACACTCCCGTTTGACTAGATCATAGTTCAGGAAGATGATTTGTGTGGAACAGTTCTGGTTTCTTGGGGATCGATCGCTTTTCGGAAAGTCAATCTGTTGCTATCATTGCAGCTGGGACGCAGTGAGGGGACTGTTGTACTTCGGCCATCCCCAAAACAATAGAAAATTAATTTTTCAGCTACAAGTTTACGATATTTTTTAATGGTGGAACAAAATCCATTTTATTTTAAGGTCGAACAGTGGACACTAAAAATATACGTTTTGAAGTTTTCTGATTATTCTCAACTTTATACATCTTGTTTATTTTCCATTAAAATCCTGCATATCGTTGGGTTTTGAGGTTCAAGGGCCATATTTGGGGTCTAGCTGCTAAGGATGCGACATCGACAGCAAAACATCGATGTTTTAAAACATCGATGTTCAAAATTAAAACATCGATATTGATAATACATCGTTCCAAAAACATCGATGTTTTTAAAATTCAGTGTATTTAAACTCCCCCCCCCCCCCATTTCTTAAATTTGGTTTAGCAACTAAGGATGCAGCATCGACAGCAAAACATCGATGTTGATAATGCATCGCCCCCAAACTGTCGATGTTTTTAAAAATTCAGTATATTTAAACTCCCCTCCCCCATTTCTTAAAACTGATTTAGCAACTAGTGATGTGACATCGGCTCCAATACATCGATGTTTTTTATGAAACATCAATGTTTTGAAAACAGTGACATCGATGTCGCATCCCTATTTTTCAGACCCTTCACCCTTGACCACTTAGGTCTTAAAGTATGTTCAATATGCTGATTATGGAAATTATGCTACTTGGTTACTTTTTTTTAAGGGGGTCCGGGACACAAAAATCGTCAAATTTTCGAAATTTTTTTTATGATTTAAAAAAAATTCTCTATGTTTTTTTGCTTAAAATGAAGTTTAAATCATGTTTCTATCTTAATTAGAACTAGAGATATAATAATTTTTGTAGTGCGTTGTTTTGAAAATCTAACACTCTTGACAGTTGTTGTCATGGCATCTGTCTTTAAAACTTTAAATGCGTTTTTCTCCATGATACTTTTTTCAAGATTTCCTGTATTCAAATTGCTATAAGTCGAAAACCAATAAAGTTTAAGGGTTCAAATTTGGAATATATATTTTTCAAACATTATACTTTAATTTTGATTCAGCAAATTTGAAACAAATATTTACTTTTAAAAATATGACTTTTTTAAAAAAAAGTACCTTAAAATTTCAAAAATTTTCATTCAAATATTTTTTATTTTTTGTTAAATAATTATTTTTTAAATTGCCGAATCAAAATTTAAGCTCATAAATTTGTGAATAATTTACTGCAAGAATTTTGAAAATGGACCAAGAATATTTTGAGCCTTAGCAATTTAAAACAATTTCCTCTTTTTTTCAAAAATTTTTTATTTAAAATTTTTAAAAAACTTTTGGAAAAATTTTGTGTTGTGATTTTGTTTATTAGTTAGATGGGTAATCAGTACAAAATAATTCAAAATTCTAAATTAATTAATAAAAAAAAATTTCTGATGTGTCCCGGACCCCCTTAAATAAAACATCGACAACGTAAAAACATCGACACGTATAAACATCGATGTTACAAAAACATCGACCCCAAAACATCGATGTTAAATACATCGATGTTTTTAAAAAAAACATCGATGTTTTGAAAACATCGACATCGATGTCGCATCCTACTAGCTGCTCTTAGAAAAGGTAATATCAAATAAATGGACATGTACACACAAGAAAAGTTATACTGTCACAGACAATTTGAACAATTTTGCTAATGACAAGATCTCTCGTCCATCAAGATCTAGTCAGTTTTGTTAGTGATGAGGTACCTCATTAGCAAAACTGTATTTTATCTTAATAGTTAGCACTATTTTTGTTGAAAGAAAAAAATCTATCGTAGTTTAAGGGGGACATATATATTGGACTAGAATTATACGTTTTAAAGATATGATCCGATTGTGCTAAACTTGTGCATTTTGTTTGTCTGCCATTAAAAAGTGTAAGTATGGTTGTTTTATAGTGCGAGGGCTATGTTTCAACAAGCTGCTCTAAGCAAAGACATACAAATAAATAGACATACCCAAGAAAAATTCTACTGACACCAATGTAACCAATTTTTCTAATGACGAGATATCTCGCCATGAAAATATTGTCTATTTTTTGACAATGAGGTTTTGACAAGATCTGGTCAGATTTCTTGTAGGGATGCGACATCGATGTCGATGTTTTCAAGACATCCATGTTTTTAAAAAACATCGATGTATTGGAGTCGATGTTTTTGTAACATCGATGTTTATACTTGTCGATGTTTTTACGTTGTCAATGTTTTATTTTTAAATGGAAAAAGTATCGTTATAAATATTTTAAAAATAACCAAGTAGCATAATTTTCATAATCAGCAAATTGAACATACTTTTAGACCAAAGTGGCCAAAGGTGAAGGGTCTGAAAAGTAGGGATGCGACAACGATGTCGATGTTTTCAAAACATTGGTGTTTTATGAAAAAACATCGATGTATTGGAGCGGATGTCGCATCAATAGTTGCTAAACCAGTTTTAAGAAACGGGGAAAAACGTTTAAATACACTGAATTTTAAAAACATCGATGGTTTTGGTGCGATGTATTATCAACATCGATGTTTTAATTTTGAACATCGATGTTTCAAAGCATCGATGTTTTGCTGTCGATTTCGCATCACTAGTTTCTTCCAGTAAGAATATATCTCGTCCATCAAGATCTGGTCAGTTTTGCTTAATGAGATATACCTTACATGATCTCAATTATATTTCATCTAATAGCGTATGATATTTTATTAGTGGAACAAAAATCTACCATATTTTCAGGGGAATAGTGGACGTTTTAAAGTTATCCGTTTGTTCTAAACTTTGTAATCACGGAAAAAAACGAATCATCCCTTCTTCATTCGAGCAACTTTAACAGTAGAGAAATTCAACGATGGCGTTCGACAGGAACCTAACGTTTATAAATTCAAATGCTTAAAATTTGTATAAGAGGCCGTCTTCATATTAAAATGAGCACTAATTTCATAATTTACATTATAAACTCCTATTTTGACTCACATAATCGAGTCGATATCATAATTTAACTTCAGATACCAAATTTCATGTCATTAGATCTTGCCGTTTCGACGTTGTTGTGTTCCCTGTGACCTCTTTGGTTTGTTCAGGAAGTTTTGAAACACCCTGTTATATTAATTCATACTGCACGTCCTACTGGCGGTTATCTCGACGAGGTATCTCGTCACTAGCAAAATTGACCAGATCTTGATGGACGAGATATCTCGTCATTAGAAGAAAACAGACCACATCTTGATCTTGTCATCATAAAAAAAATCGGCAATATCTTGATGGCCAGGTACCTTGTAATTAGCCAATTTGGTCAAATCCTGGTGGACGAGTTATTTCGTCGAAACAACTTGGAGACTTTTAATGCAGTTACTGTATTTGCAAATTGCTTTTAAACCTCCAAGTGGTTTTGATGAGATATCTGGTCCATCAAGGTATGACCAATTTTGTTAGTGACGAGATACTTCGTCATGAAAATATTGCCGATTTTTTTATGATGACCAGATCAAGATCTGGTGAATTCTTTTCACCTAATGACGAGATTTCTCGTCCCTCAAGATCTAGTCAATTTTCAACTATTGACGAGATGCCTCGTTGAGGCAAACAATAAGAGGATTATTATTCGTATTTATTTCATGAACTATTGTTCTTTTATCAATGTTTACTCTCTTTGATCATGACCATTTAATATTGCTTTTTAAATTTGAGTATTCCTAGTAGATGTTATTGTTTTATTGTAAATTTTATTGTTTTATTGTAAATTTTACTGTTTTATTGTAAATTATATTGTTTTATTGTAAATTTTATTGTTTTATTGTAAATTTTACTGTTTTATTGTAAATTATATTGTTTTATTGAAAATTATATTGTTAATTTTATTGTTTTATTGTAAATTATATTGTTAATTTTATTGTTTTATTGTAAATTATATTGTAAATTTTATTGTTTTATTGTAAATTTTATTGTTTTATTGTAAATTTTATTGTTTTATTGCAAATTTAATTGTTTTATTGTAAATTTTATTGTTTTATTGTAAATTTTATTGTTTTATTGTAAATTTTATTGTTTTATTGTAAAGTTAGTTGCTTTGTTGTAAATTTAATTGTTTTATTGTAAATTTTATTGTTTTATTGTAAATTTAATAGTTTTATTGTAAATTTGATTCCACACTGGTTATAATATCTTTTTTTAACCTTGTGCATGGTGCTGCTTGTCTGTTTTTGGACAGTGTCATAAAACCAAACTTTACTAATCATCCAACCTTAACACACATAAGCTCATGTGAGAACTGTTTCAAAAATAGAACCATCGTTCTGACAGCTTAAACAAAATAAAGATTTTAAATTTCAAATGTCATTTGAATCTCGCTATTCGTATTTCTATAAAATGTTACACTTTAAATTCATTTTCGTCCTTAAAAGTGTTCGAATAATCATTATCGAGAAGATAAATAACAAAAGCAGAAAATTTCACTATTGACAAATCTTCGGGGGAACTAAAGCAAATTGCTCCCCCAACAGCTTAAAAGCCTAATTACTTCGATAACTGAGAATAGTTTTATTCTATGCAATTAGTCCCAAACAGCGAACTTCAATTCATATTAACGACTGTTTTTTTCAACAAAAAGACTCATTAAAATGTTTTTTTTTTTAATTTATAAAAAAGAATCTGTTAATTGCAGCTCATTTTAACAACGAAAATAACTTACCACCAACTTTTTTCTATTGTGGTACGGTTTCTGGTGCGATTCTAATTTAAGGAAATAACTACAATTTCTGAGCTGATTCGCGAGTTCTAAAATAATTTTTAATTCTAAAATATGGCTTTCAAATTTTCCACTTTGAGATTTTTCTTTTTCCAAGGAAATCAAGTGTTATTTTTTTAAATACAGTTTTTGATTGAATAGAAGTGTTTTCAGAGGGTTGCGTTAGCCCAGTTGGAATTTTGGTAATTTTTTTAGTTAACGTCGTACTAGAGCAACACAAAGGGCTATTGACGACGGTCCGGGATCAGTCCCTTAAGGGAAAGATTCGAGGACAACACCTCGTAATTTTGAACCACGGTCAGATGACGAAGCAACACCTGAGTTGGCACCCCACTCTCCAAACTTCCACGCCAACCCAACGTGAGGACTTTCGGCCACGACAAATTTAAGGTGCACCAGCCGCCTCTACACCATACGTTTACAAACATCCATGCCCGGACCCGGATTCGAACCAGGAATCTTCCTATCTAGAGGCTAACACCTTAACCACTATACCGGTTGGTCGGCAGCCCAGTTGGAAAAGGAACGGATTAGAAATAGGAGGGTTGCGAATTCGAAACTAGGTTCAGCCAAAAAACCGTCGTACACAATTGGATTGGTGTATGTTAAATCTGCCGTGGCTTAAAATGTCCTTGCGTTGGCGTAGTGTGGGTGTTTGTAAAGGTGGAGTTTTATCTAAGGTGTTCTCGACATCTGGCAGTGGTTCAAAATTATGAGGTGTTTCTCTTCGGGATAGATTACGGACCATCGCCAATAGTCCGTTGTGTTGCACTAGTGTGACGTTAATTAACTACCTACCTACGGTATTCAGATTTACGGTATACTTGGGACATAAAATGGGCTTAAGTGGTAAACCTTTGGTTTATTGTTTCGATGATAAAATATTTGATTGTCTGGATTCTAAAATATTCAAAATTTCCCTCGCAAAACTCGCATATTTTTCATTTTTTTTTATGAAATCAAGTATTAATTTTTTGACAAATTCTGGTTTTGATCGAATGAAAACATTGTTTTACACATTCAGGTTTACCGTATACTCGGAGCTGTGTAAATTGAGCTCAAATGGTAGGCCGAATACTTTGGTTTATTGTTTCGATAGTAAAATATTACTTTTGATTGTCTGGATTCTAAAATATTCCAAATTTCCCTCGTAAAATCCGCAAATTTTTCTTTCTTTTTATAAAATCAAGCACTTATTTTGTTGACTAATTCTAGTTTAGATCGAATAAAAGCATTGTTTTATACATTCAGGTTTACCGTATACTCGGAGCTGTGTAAAATGAACTCAAATGGTAGGCCGTATACTTTGGTTCATTGTTTCGATAGTAAAATATGACTTTTGATTGTCTAGATTCTAAAATATTCAAAATTTCCCTCGCGAAATCCGCATATATTCTTTTTATGAAATCAAGTATTCATTTTGTTAACAAATTCTGGTTTCGATCGAATAAAAACATTATTTTACACATTCAGATTTACCGTATACTCGGTTCTGTGTAAAATGAACTCAAATGGTAGGCCGTATACTTTGGTTCATTGTTTCGATAGTGAAATATTACTTTTAATTGTCTGAATTCTAAAATATTCCAAATTTCCCTCGCAAAATCCGCATATTTTTCTTTCTTTTTATAAAATCAAATACTTATTTTATTGACTAATTTTATTTTTGATCGAATAAAAGCACTGTTTTATACATTAAAGTTTACCGTATACTCGGAGCTGTGTAAAATGAAATCAAATGGTAGGCCGATTACTTTGGTTCATTGTTTTGATTCTATAACATTACTTTCGATTGTCTGTGAATTCCAAAGTATTTCTCCAAATTTTCCATTCGGAAAATAAGCAATTTTTTTGTAATCGAATCAAATATATATTTTTTTAATTCGCAATGCTGTTTTTCGTTTTAATAATATCAATGTTTTACGCATACAGATTTGTGGTATATTCCTTGCTACGTAAAATCGATTCAAATCAAATCATTGAATACTTTTGTTTATCATTTCACTTACTTAACCTATTTGTGATACATATAATTTCAATTCCTTTCCTTTTACTAGTACTTGTATTGAAAAATAATTTTAGTATGGATATGATATATTATCAAACTAAGTACTTAATATCAACTAAACGTCTTGTGCATTTCATTATTTGCGATAGTGGAGCAAATATGGCAATAGTGGTCAATAGTCAGTACCTTCAATAAATTAGAAAAGTAATGTTCTAAGTATCCAGATTTATGGTATATTCTGTGCTATGTAAAATCGATTCAAATCATGCGCAGAATACTTTCGTTTATCAATTCACTCTTACAAATATTTACTAATTTGGATCAATATAGTTTTTATTCTTTTGATATTCCTATTATATTGGAAAAAAATATTAATATGGCTATTATATTTATTGAATATCAACCAAAATTCTTGTTCATTTATTTATTTGGGATTGTAGAGGTAATATAGATGTAGTCAGTAACCATCAATAAGTTTTCATTCATGAGGTTAGCTAAAAATATGTTTTCTATATATGTTTCTTATAGTTTTCAAATAAAATGTGGTTAAATTTACTTAAAAGCAACTAGCGTGTACAGTAAAATAACCATAGTTATAATTATTATCAAAATTAGCTATTAAAATATTTATTTTTATTGGGATTTAAAAATAAAATGAATTTTACTCCATTAATGTCGCTTAGTTCGTAATATGCTGGTGTCTTACACATTAATAGCGCAATTGCTCATTTATGTTAACTATCGTTTAAATTAATTTTTTATGCACTAATGTATTATTAACAATAACTTACTCATTGAATCTATTACCTGTCAGTTCAAAAGTACTAAACACAATGAGTTTGAGTCACTTTTATGTCATACTTTTTTCCCTTTCAAGCTTTTATTCTCTCATGGCAGTGGGATGTATTGTGTTTCACGTCTTCTAAAAGGGTTCTAAGGTATCAAATATTCAAGGTATATTTAGAGTTCTGTAAGTAAATATTCCAGGAATATTTAGGTTAAGATATATACTGATATTCTATGCATATTTAGACTAAGGTATATAAGTATTCTAAGCACATATATAAACTAAGTTACATAAATACTATTTTATTTTAATTCTGATGTCAAGGAAGTGCTCTGAACGATCTGTGGGTATAGAGTCTGACCTCTGGAATTGTTGTTTGCGGTAGCCAGGTTGGCAGAGTAATGGATTAGTAATTGGAGGGTAGCGAATTGAAGTCCAACCAAAGACCGTAGTGTACAAAGGGGGTTGGTGCAGGTTAAATCTATTGTGTGTGGAAGTTTAGAGTATGGAGTGACAGCTCAGGTGTTGCCTCGTCAACTGACCGTGGTTCAAAATTACGTGGTGTCCCTTAGGGATTGATCCTGGACCGTCGCTGCCGACCAACCTGTCTGGTGGTGGATGTGTTAGCCTCTAGATCGGAAGGTTCCTGGTTCGAAACCGGGTTAGTGCATGAATGCTTGTAAGCGTACGGTGTAGAGGCGGCTGGTGCACCTTAAATGCGTCGTGGCCGAAAGTCCTCATGTGGGATTTGTGTGGAAGTTTCGACAACAAAAACTATTAAATCTGTTCCTTGGTTGAAAAGGGATTGATCCCGGACCGTCATAAATAGTCCGTTGTGTTGCTTTAGCAATTCAACCAGAACATAAATTCAATCTACCTACCTTGCTAGAGAAGGGGCAATATCCAAATTCCCGAATTGTTAGTTACGTCCACAAATCACTTCAAGGTTAAGAAGGTTGTAATTGAAGAAGTGCCAATATCCTCCTGTCGATGCCTCACGATTGCATCAAAACAATGAAAATAAATTTTTGTACTCTGTTAAAAATTAAAGAAATAAAAACTACTAAATCAGGTGTTATCAAAATTTTCATTCATATTGGTCCCCATGTCTTCAAAAGTACAGAAATTTACGCACTTTAGCATTTCGAGGGGGAAAGCGTTATTCATTAAATTATTCAAGACAGACTAAACCTTCAAGTGGTTTCGACGAGGCATCTTCAGGTTGTCGTGGTATGGAAGTTTGGAGAGTGGGGTACCAGCTCAGGTGTTGCCTCATCATCTGACCGTGGTTCAAATTAACGTGGTGTGGTCCTCGGATATTTCCCTTAGGGGATTGATCCAGGATCGTCGTCAATAGCCCGTAGTGTTGCTCCAGTACAACATTAAATAAAATACCTACATACCTACCATACTAGACATCGTATCCCTCTATCAAATTTCCGCCGACCAACCGGTATAGTGGTTAAGGCGTTAGCCTCTAGATCGGAAGGTTCCTGGTTCGAATTCGGGTCCGGGCATGGATGTTTGTAAGCGTATGGTGTAGAGGCGGCTGGTGCACCTTAAATTTGTCGTGGCCAAAAATCCTCACGTTGGGTTGGTGTGGAAGTTTGGAGAGTGAGGTGCCAACTCAGGTGTTGCTTCGTCTTCTGACCGTGGTTCAAAATTACGAGGTGTTTTCCTCGAATCTTTCCCTTAAGGGACTGATCCCGAACCGTCGTCAATAGCCAGTTGTGTTGCTCTAGTACGACGTTAACTAAAACTACCAATTACTATCAAATTTCCAATGCGTTAAGCACTACATATTTGTCAAACGAACGCAAAACCACCTATTAATTATGTATTTGTTATTTAAATGCCCATAAAGCATTATTACTTGATAAAAATTGGGCCGGGATGGACGAGGAACGGATGAACAATCGGAGAGTTGCGAGTTCGAATCCAACCAAGGACTGTTGTGTACACAGGACCGGTGCACGTTAAATCTGTCGTAACATCAAATACTCTCACGTTTGCGCCGTGTGGAAGTTTGGAGAGTGGGGTGTCAGCTCAGGTGTTGTTCTCGTCATCTGACCGTGGTTCAAAATTACTAGGTGTTGTCCTCGAATCTTTCCCTCCGGGATCGATTCCGGAACGTCGCCAATAGCCCAGTGTGTTGTTCAAGTGCGATGTTGCTTAACTACCTACCGCTCTAAATTAGGAATTTTTTAATTTGAATGGCTATGAATCGGTATTCTATTTTTAAAACTTCAAAAACACGTTAATCTAAGGAGTCGCAAAAATATATTAAGTGTTATCACTTGAGCACCACTGCTATTTATATATTTATTATTTTAATGCCTGCTAAATCTCAATCATCGATTAAATCTCCAACATTTGTTTAATATTATTTATTAATCAAATGAGTCGCATGAATATAGTAAATGCTATTACCTTTAACACACTAATATCGATTGTTAATTTTTTGTAAGCTCTAAGAAATCGTATTCCTCTACTAAATCTTCAACTATTCTTGAGTATTACGCATTAATAAAATGAGTCGCAGAAATATTGTTAATCCTATCACTCTTAACATACATTGTTTTGTTTGAATGCCTAAAACTAACATTTCTGAATGAAATTTCCTACACTTGTTGAGTGTTACATATTAATCAATCGAGTCGTAGTATATTTCTGCGACTCAATTGATTAATATGTAACACTCAACAAGTGTAGGAAATTTCATTCAGAAATGTTAGTTTTAGGCATTCTAACAAAACAATGTATGTTAAGAGCCTTACATACATTGTTTTCACTTTTAACACACCATTATCACTTTTTCTTATCTAAATCTTATCACTTTTAACACACACTTATCGATTATTAATTTTTGTTAGGATGCCTACGAAATCGTATTCCGTGAACAAAACTCCCGACGTTTGTTAAGGAGATTAACCAAACCAGCGCCGTGTGAAGTATTAGATACTAAAAAAAGAGGTATATAACTCGTCATTCGTCAATTATTAATATTTATTTTTAATGCCAACGAAGTTGCATTCATCGATACAACTCCAATGTTTTATCATTTTGTATAACGGTATCTGTTTATTTACTAAATATTTTAATACTTACGAAACGGTATTCCTTGGTCAAAACTTCAACACTTTTAAGAGAGAGCGACAAACCAGAGCAAAACAAACCAGAGCAAAACAAACCAACGCCTTGATTGAAATTAAATGATATAAATTGAGAGATGAAACAAAACGGATATACATATATATATATCGAACGATTTGTTAAGTAGAACATATTAATCAAACAAGATTCAAAAATTCATATTTTGACACCTTTCAATTAATTATTTATTATTTTAGTGCCTATAATATCAAAACTTTAATGATTTGTTCAAGAAAGTAATAAGCTTTTATGAAACGTGACGCAGAAAATTTTTTCACCATTAATCAATCAATTATTTATTTATTATTTTAATAACGATGAAATCAAAACTCGAACGATTTCAGTATCACAGGTTTATCAAAAAAATGAGAAGCAAGAAATTCTTTTACTTTAAACCATATGTCATTTATTTATTATTTGAATACTTATGAAATCAGAAATCCAACGCTTTGTTTAAATGTAACATATTAATCAAACACAAGAAGAAGAAATTTTTTTTTTAACAGAGCATAGTAGTATTTAGTTATCATTTTAATGGCTATGAAATCGAATCTCTAGAACTTTGTTTACATACTACATGTTAATCAAATCAGACACAAGAAATTTATTTTTAAAACCACCTATCAATTATTATTTTAATTATTTTAATGCCTATGAAATCTGAAATCCGACTCTTTGTTCAAGACAAAATTCCTTTTATGACACTACTCGAAAGTTATGTTTAACACTGTTGATGAACAAGACGCAAAAATTCCTTTTTTACCGCCAACTGTCACTTATTTATTTACTATTTTAAAGCCCATGCAATCAAAATTTAAACGCTTTGTTTAAAAACAACATGCCTTAGGGAATACTAGAACGCTTTGTTAAGTACATTATATGTTAGTTGAAATAGACAAAAACATTATTTTCTACCATCTGCCCCAATTACGTAGTTGTTATTTTAATGCCTACGAAACAAAATCCTGAATCTATGAATTTTTATTCAAGAAAAAAATCCCCTTCTCACTCTCTTGAAAATAATAACACTTGAAATCTTTAAGTTTTTCCATGTTAATGAAACGAGACGTAATTTTTTTTACCACTATCTGGTCAAACCTGGTCAATTTAGTTATTATTTTAATGTGCCTATGAAAACAAAATGAACTCATGTACAAGATAAATTCCCTTTTTTAACACTCAAATGCTTTGAATGAAACGAGGCGCTAAAAATGTTTTTTAACCACCGCCTGTCAATTATTTAGTTATTTTAATGCCTGTGAAATCAAAACTTGATTGCTTTATGTAGCACATGTAAATAAAACGAGAAGCAAACTATTCTTTTTAAAAACCACGCGTCATTTATTTTCTATTTTAATGCCAATGAAATCAAAGCTCCCAAATGCTTTGTTCAAGAAATAATCCCTTTTTAACCCTCGAACTCTTTGTCAACTAATGCATATTAATGAAATAAGACTCGAAAATTACTTCTTAATCACCTGTCAATTATTTAGTTATAATTTAATACCTATGAAATCAAAACTCCAACGCTTTGCTCAAGAAAAATCCCTTTTTTAACACACGCGAACACTTTTTCAAGTATTACATCTTAATGAAACGAGACCCCGAAAAAAAAATTTTATAACCACCTGTCACTTATTTAGTTATTATTTAATGCTTATGAAATCAAAGCACTAACGCTTTCTTCGAGAAAAAATTCCTTTCTTTAACACTCGAACGTTTTGTGAAGTATTAAATGTTAATGAAACAAGACGAAAGCTCTTTTTCACCCGGATTTGCCAACTATTTAATTACTAATTTTCTGCCATAAAATCGGAAATTCAACGCTTTGGTAATGAAAATATACTTTTCTTAACATTCAAATGTTTTGTTAAGAATTAAATGTTGACGAAACATCCCTTTAAGTATCCCATGTTAATCAAATTTTAGCAAAATGTTATTTTTTTTAAAAACTATCTTACAGTTATTTATTATTTTAGTGCCTAGAAAAATCGAAACTCTTTCGCTTTAACCAAGAAAAATACATTTTCAACACTCGAGTGCTTTGTTAAAGCATGTATTACATGTTAATGAAACGAGACGCAATTTTTTTTTATACCACGACCTGTCAATTTTATTTTTTAGTGCCATGAAATGCACCAACGCTTTGTTTAAGAAAAAATTTATTTTTCAACACTCGAATGTTTCTTTAGTATTGCATGTTAATGAAACGAGGCGCAGTTTTTTTTTTCGCCACAACCTCAATTATTATTTTTTTAATGCCATGAAATCGAAACGACAGCGCTTTGTTCAAGAAAAAATTCCTTTCTAAACACTGAAGAGTATTACACGTTAATGAAACCAGACGTTTTTTGCGGCCACCTGTCAATTACTTATTTGTCATTTTGATGCCTACAAAATCAGAACCCGGACGCTTTGTCAAGTATTGCACGTTAATGAAACGCAGCCCTGTAAAGGGAGCGTCCCCTGGCTGCACCGCGTCGCCACCGGCGCGAGGGAGCGAGCGAACGAGCGGCCGGCGGCAGAAACACCCCCCGACCGGCGACTGGCGTGCCTGTGAGCAATTGGGTCCTACACCATTCCTCGGTCGGCGCGCGCAGCACACGGGCCGTCGAACACAAGGCTGCGCCGGTGGAGAAAGAAGGTCCCGAGTTAAGTTCGATCTCGCCTCTCGAAACTCGGTGCATCACCCGCAGTTGCTCGGACTCCTGGCATGGCTGCAGCACCCGCGCGCTAGGCCGTCCGCTCCCAGTGCATGGAGCAGAGGAGACATAACACCAGACATGCTGCTGCTCTAGCCGCAGCAGCTGCTAGCTCCGACCCCTTCGCCCTGTCCTCGCCGTCCCCCTCGCCCACCCCTTCGCCCACTGCCCACAAGAGCCCCGCAAGCCCCATGGACTCCAAGTCGGACATGTACGAGTCGTTCCAAGCGTGGGCGCTGAAGACCTACGGCGACAGCGCCAAGACCAAGACGGTCACCCGGAGGAAGTACAATCGGATACTCAAGATCCTCAAGGGAGAGGAACAGACCAATGCAGAAAATTCCAAATTCCGGTTTTGGGTGAAGGCCAAAGGCTTCCGAGTTGGCCCACCGGATGGACACTCGTCTGGTGCCAAAACAGAGGATCAAGTCCTCTACATCCCCTGTTCCAAGATACCAGTAAGTCCTTTTCTTTTCTGATCTCACTCACCCGTTTCGTCCAAATCGGATATTCAATCCGAAAAGAACCATCAGCGCTTTTCAGTTCACGGAAAAAGTAGATTGCTGTTGGGGGAGAACCGATTCGGGATTCGTTCCAAAAGGTACGTTTGGATCCACCAAGGGAGAGAGGTTGGCCGGTGACGGATAGCCGATTCGGATTCAGTCCAAAAGGTGGCGTTTGAATCCGCCTAAGTACATTGATGATGAGAAGTATCCGGTTCGTAATTCAGTCCAGAATGTGCACTTTGAATCCATCCATGAAGTAGATTGCCATTGATGAAAACCCGATTCGGGATCCATTCCAAAAACTGCGTTTGAATCCATGGAAACAGTTATTGCTTTTGAGGAAGATACGATTCGGATTCATTCCAAAAAGTGCGTTTTGATTGCGCAAAAGTGGATTATCGCGCGTTGAGGGCTGTCACAATCACAATTCACTCTAAAATGTGCGTTTGAATCCTCAAAAACAGTTTTTGCTTTTCAGGAAGATCTGATTCGTGATTCATTCCAATGAATACTTTTCAATCCCCGAAAAGTGAGGACCGATGCCTTTGAGGAATATGCGATTCATTCTAAAAAGTGCGTCTGAATCCATCAAAAAAGTAGATTGCTACTAAAGTATATCCAATTCGTGATTCATTTTCCTAAAGGTGCGTTTAAACCCATAAAAAAAGTAGATCGCCTTTGAGAAATGTGATTGTTTCAACTTTAGCGTCACTACTATGGTTAAATTGGAGTGAAGTACCCAGCAAGTGAAATTTAGTGAATAAATTTTGCCACACCGATATAGGAGGTCGAGCGAAAGTTGGTTTTGTTTCCTGCAAGCCTCCAGCGACGAGAGTGGATAACCCAAGAAGAGCGGACGGTTTCGAAAGTTGAGCTCTCAACCGCTAATAGTCACGGCATTCAACAAGTGTTCTGCTGCTCGCCGCGTAGGAGCGATTCGGGACTTATGGATCTCGCGATGTTCTTAATTAAGTCGTGCGGAGAGCTTTCACTGGACTACTGCTCGAAGCTGATGAAACGGATGACAGGATTTTCGTTTATAGGGATTTAAACTTGCTGTCATGAGAGCTTTTTGAGAAACTCTTGCATCGAAAACAGCGTGTGTTTCTTTTGCTGGTTAGAGTTATCGGAAGCATAGGTGCTCTTGAATACCGTCGTGATTGGAGAATGTTGCAACGAAGGTTTTGCAACTTATATGCCGGCGTCTATTCAACAAATTTGTTTGTCGATTAGGAATTTTTTCATGGGATTTTCATGGGATTTTTATAAACAAATAAGTTATTTTGAAACTAAATAATGTGGTTGTTACTTAATGTATTCATGAATATTGCAACGAAGGTGGTTTTGTGTTTTGTCTATCGGGTATCATTTTTCTTGTCAAATATAAATATTTTATTGGGGTTTTTATTTAAAAAAAAATTTTGAAATGAAATAATTCGGTTGTTACTTATTTCTTTAATTTATCCACGATTGAAGATTGTCCCAACGAAAGTCTTGTTTCTTATCTATTTAACATTTTTGATTATCAAATATAAATATTTTAATGGGGGTTTAATTTAAAAAAAGTTTTTTTGAAAGTAAATAATATGGTTGTTACTTATTTATTTTCTTTAATTTATTCACGAATGAAGAATGGCCCGAAAGTTTTATGTCTTATCTATTTAATGTTTTGGCTTATCGAATATAAATATTTTAATGGGATTTTTATAAAAACATTAGTTATTTAAAAGTAAATAATGTGGTTGTTATTTATTTTCAGCTTTATTTACATTTATTGCTAGCGTTCAGTTCAAAAGTTTTATTAGTTTTCTCCATTTTATAACATAATGGATTTTACTTACTTGGATGTTTCACTTTTCGAGGTATCGTTGGTCTTGAATATATTCAATATTGAAGAATATTTCAACGAAGATTTTGTGTCTTGTCTACTAGGTGTCTATTTAACAATTTTGCTAATCGAGTATAAATACTTGTAGCGGAATTTTTTAATAAAAAATCAGTTATTTCGAAAATAAATAATACGGTTGTTATTTATTTTCAGCTGTATTTACACTTATCGCTAGTCTTCATTTCAAAAGTTTTATTTGTTTTCTCCATTTTATAACTTAACGGATTTTACTAATTTGGATGTTACACTTTTCGAGGTATTGTTGGTCTTGAATATATTCACGATTGAAGAATTTTGAAACGGTTTGTCTTTCATCTATTGGGTTATTAACGACTTTACTTATTCAGTATGAATATTTTTAATGGAATTTTTATAAAAAAATCATTAAATAAGTGGTTAATGTGGTTGTTACTTATTTTTTTCAACTTTATTTGCATTTATTCTCTTAGTTCTTTTCACAGTTTTATTCATTCTCTCCATTTAATGGAGACCCAATGGATTTTACTTATTTGGATATTGTTTACTGTTTTACTGTTCGAGGTATATCGTCGGTCTTGAATATATTCACAAGTGGAGAATGTATTGTAACGAGGTTTGGTGTGTTGGGTGTCTAACAATTTTGCTAGTCGAATTAAAAATATTTGAATGGGATTTTTTTTTAAAGTCAGCTACACTGTGGGAGTGAAAGTGAGTATAATCTGGTTCTTGTCTTTTTTATTTACATTTATTCAAGCTCAGTTTGAATTTATATTTAATTTATTTCCATTTCATTACATATTGAGATGGAATTTACTCACCTGGATACTGTTAACTGTTCAGAGGTATCAATACCCTTGAATACCATTGCGATTGGAAAATGTTTGGTTTTACCTGTTGGGGCTCTCAATTCAACATTTGGATTTGTCGAATATAAATATTTCAAATGGGTTTTAATGGCAAATAAGTTATTCTGAAAGTAAATAATGCTGTTGTTACTTATTTATTTTCAGCTTTATTTACATTCACCACTTTGATTTACATTGCTAGTTGAAAACATTTTAATCCACATTCAATCCATTTCATTGCATAATGGATTTTACTAATTCGGCTGTTCTTTACTGTTTCATTGTACGAGGTTGCTCTTGAATACCATCGTAATTAGAGAATTTTTCAACGAAAGTTTTGCCTCTTACCTGAAGGCTGTCTATTTAACAATTTGACTTATGAAAATGAGTAGTTTTAAATAGTTTGTATGAAAATCAGTTATTCTGAAAGTAAATAATGCTGTTGTTACTTATTTTCAGTTTCATTTACATTTATTTAGGTTTTTCTTTTCCTTGTTGGATATCTAGTAGTAAATAAATTTACTTATCAAATATAAATATTTTAAAGTCAGAATTTATTAAAAATTAGTTTCTTCTGAAATAAAATGGTTGTTTTTTTCCATATTATATACGTTTTCGACCAATCGAATCCACGTTTCAAGGTCAGATTTTCTCTCTATTTTATTACATATCAAGATTGATTTTACGTTGTTTACTTTTGTATGGCCAATTTTAAGTTTTTTATTATTTTCTTCAGAAACAATACATGACCATAAATAGTGAATATTTCAATTTATTTATGTACTGAATTAAAAAAGAAAATTATGAAACGAAAATAAGTGATTCTGGATTAAATCTCTTTTATTTTAATCTATAAGAATTAAAGCTCTTAAAACAGTAAACTTCCATTCAAAAAACGCAGAACAACACTAAAATATACTTAAAATACTCGAAAAAGTTTTGTGTCAAATGTGCTTATATTTACAAGATTATTAGTTTTAATAATTTATTTGGAAAAATACGGCGTTCAAAAGGCTAAAAGCGCTTCATTTAGAAAGTGTTAAACATTGTAAGACACGGTCATACATTCGTACACGTTTTGCTTTTGTTTCTCAGTTTAAATACACATTTAGGTTAGATAGATCAATTTTCTCCTTAAAGTAAAATTGAAGTTCTCTTTAAAGTAAAGTTTTCCTCTTTAAAGTAAAGTTTTCCTCTGTAAAGTAAGTTTCTTTGTGAATGATTCGAATGTATATAAATTTAAGTTATATCCAGAGTTAATGCCTTTTGCATCACATTTCAGCACATACAATTAATTTTTATATTAATCTATTCATTTTTATGTAAAATAATGATATAGTCTTACATAAATATGTATGTTTCAGAAGTATGACTAGTATAAACATATTTAATGCTTTTTCTATGACTATGTGCTCATAACTCATATACTAGTTTATATTACGCAATATTTGCGACTAATAGAATTGCTACGAATGAAAAGTATCGGCTAATTGTTAGATATTCATATATTTTTGAAAAAAGATTATTATTCACAAAAATTAGGGGAGATACAAAATAATTAAAAATTATTGTAAAAATATTTCATGGACGAAAATATTCAGGTAGCAAACAATTATTTCAGATGAGTGTTAGAATATTCTAGAAAATGTAAACCTTCTATACAAAAGATTTTTTAAAGTGTGTACTCATGAGCTTAAATTTAATAATTAATGCTATTAGACGTTCCTAAGTGTCTGAAAAATAAATAATGACTTTTATCAAAAAGGAATACACGAGAGAAAATTCACAAAAGAAATTGAAATTGTTTCAAAAACGATTCGTCACGAAACATTGAATAAAGAAAAACGAACACAAATAGCGAAAAACGATTTAGGAGCGTCGGAGGAAAGTAAATTCAACGTACAAAAGGTTTTAGAAAAGGAAAAGTTAATCAGCTTATTTCTATTTAATTCGATGTAATGTTAACAGTAAAGTTTATCTTTCAGAACTCTACTAACACACAATTTACTTCTTTATTAATTTAGATATTATGAATTTAAAAAATTGGTTTTTAAGTATCTTATTTGAATCTTAATAATTTAAAGATACTATCGTGTTTCTGTCTAACCCTGAAGAGTTCATGCGCATTTATCCGTTCGGCAACCTGCAGTCTTCCTTGCATGATTTCTAACCAGTTTTGACCGTTTTGACCAATAGAAATTTTTCTAAGATTATTGGAACTAAAATATGTGGTTATTTGGTAAATACGTGCAACCTGCAGTCCTCCCTGTATGACTTCTAGCTAATTTGACCTTCTTCACCAATAGAATATGTCTAAAAATTATCCCAACCAATTGCCGTGGTTATTTATTCCTTTCATGCAACATGCAGTCTTTCTTGCATGACTTCTAACCAGTTTTGACATTCTGAACCAATAGAATCTTTCCCATTATGATTCTTCCAACCAATAAATGTGATTATTTAGTCAGAACTTGCATAACTTCTAACCAGTTTTGACCTCCTGGACCAATATAATATACAAAATGATTCTTCTAACCAATAAATGTGATTATTTAGTTATGTGCAACCTGAAGTCTTGCATGACTTTCAATCGAATACCTTAGAATTATTTTAACTAGAAGACGTGGTTATTTACCTATTATGATTATACGTGTTGTGGAGTAAAAGCAATGCTACATAACTCGGAAATCTGGTAACCCCTAGAGGGTACTAACAGCCAATAGTTGCTGAACCCCCAAGTGGGAATAACCCTTACCATAGTTTCGGGATACGTAAAATTTTTTTTTACTGTTAGGTAGTCCTCCCCCCCCCCCCATTTTCCAATTTAAAAATATAAAACTTTCTTATCGTAATAACGGCTGTGCAATTAGTTCAAAGAGATCTATGCATGATTATAAATTTATGCAAATTAAACAACTATCTCTTGATATATATATATATATATATATATATATATATATATATATATATATTTATTTACATATACATTTATATACATATATATACATTTTATATCTATATATCATCTCAATATAGTACCGGTACCATCATCTAATTGGTACGGAGGGCAAATATAGTGACCTACTCTGATGTGCATGAACGTAAAGCCATCGAAGCATTTGAAAGCTCGCGAAACTAAAGCCCGTTTTTATTAACCTAAATTCCATATTGTTTCATTCTGCTTTTTATTGCTACAACTAATTTTCTAATATTTTGAATAGCTGTATTAAGAGCTTGATAAACATTCAGATGAGTCAAGTCTAAGGTCCTGATTAAGCCCCGTAATTTCATTACCAATTTGCACCGGCAGTACAAGGTGATTAATCTTAAAGTTGATAAAACACAAACTTGCACAGGAGTTGGAAATGATAAGAGCACATTTAAGATTTCTTTGCAATCACAATGGTAAAATTAAAAAAAAAAAAAAACGATTGTTTAATTATTAAAACAATTGGAAACTATTGGCAATTAAGAAAACGAATGCTAAAAGTAAATAAAAAGTATTTGGTTAAATGATATAAAGCAAACAGTGTGTTTTAGGTTACTACAGTTAATTTTCTAGTATTCTGAATCGCTGTATTAAGATTTTGCAAATCATTCAAACGAGTGAAACTTAAAAAACTTGATTCAGTCGTGTTACTTCAGGGTAAATTCAATCGACAATGCAGGATGGTTACTCTAATGTAGATGAAACACGAACTTTCTCAGGAGTTGGAAATTATAAGAGCACATTTAAAATTTCCACGCAATATCAACTGTGAAAAAGTAAACAAAGCGTTTGTTAAGTGGTAAAAAATAATTGACAACCTTTGGCAATCAAGAAAATGAATGATAAAAGTTTACAAAAAAAGTATTTGGTTAAAAAATAAAGTACAGTGTTTTTCGGTAGTTAAAGTTAATTTCTAGTTTTCTGAATCTGTATTTTTAGTTTGCAAATCATCCAAATCAGTCACAAATTAAAAACTTAATACTTCCCCATTACTTCTTTGCCAATTCTCATTGTAATGGTAGGTGGTTAATCTTTAAGTCACTGAAACACAAAACTTTTGCTGGAGTTGAAATTAGTAGGACGAGCCCATATAAACTTTTCAATGTTGAAAGTAAATAACAGTGTTTAACAAAATGATAAAGTAAATAATTGTACTTTTCAGTTTGCTACAACTAATTTTCTTGTTTTCTGAATCTTCGTACAGCAGTTAGCGAATCATTCAAATAGGCCAAATCTAAAGACACGATTAAGCCCCGTTACTTTCATTACCAATTCGCATTTACAACACAAGTTGATAAACTAACGTCGATGAAACACGAGCTTTCTCTCGAGTTGAAAATGACAAGAGCACATTTAAAATTTCCACGCAATGTCAACAATGGAAGTAAATAAAGCGTTTTGTTAACTGATAAAAAAATAATTGACAGCTATTGGAAATTAAGATAACGAATGCCGAAAGTAAATAAAAAAATGTTTGGTTAAATGATAAAGCAGGGATTTTTGGTTGCTGCATTTAATACTTT
Organism: Metellina segmentata; assembly: GCA_947359465.1. NCBI lineage: Eukaryota > Metazoa > Arthropoda > Arachnida > Araneae > Tetragnathidae > Metellina > Metellina segmentata. Next base: position 16,786,997 of record OX375884.1, on the reverse strand, counting down.
CTGAATCTATGTAATTCAGTTTTTGCGAATATAATTCAGATAAGTCAAATCTATAAACCTGATCAAGTCCCGTAACTTCATTACCAATTTCATCGACAATGCAAGGGGGTTAGTCTAACGTCGATGAAACGCGAACTTTCGCAGAAGTTGGAATTGATAAAAGCACTTTTAAGATTTTGAGTCTTAACTATTGACAACTTAGAAAAATGAATGCCTAATGTAAATAAAGTGTTTGTTTAAATGATAAAGTAAACGATGAAGTGTTTTTCACAGTTTGTAAGTGTGCTCAAAGCACTAACTCAACAAGTAGTAGTCCCTTTTTCAAACTTTTCCGCATGTTCAGCATTATTTAAACAAACTGCTTTCGACGATATTCATATTTAACTCGTATACAGTTGTATACATTTCTCTGTTTAAAACATACTAGTGGATTCGACGAGATATCTCGTCCATCAAGATCTGATCAATTTCGCTAATCGCGAGATACCTCGTAATCAATATATTGTTGCTTTTTTAATGATGACGAGACCAATATCTGATTAGTCTAATTTTAATGACAAGATATCTCGTCTTTCCAAATCGGGTTTGTTTTGCTAAAGATGATACTTCGTCAAAACAACCACCAGGAAGTTTAATGACAAACTTAGACGTGTTTTATTTACGATAAATAATACCGAAAAGAAAATTACTATTTTAATTCAGAAACTTCCATTTATCAAAATCTATAGATTTTATAAATTCACTTCATTATCAACATTTTTAACTTCTATTATTATTAAATATAACTATCGAAAGCTTTCATTAGCAAAAGAAGACAACTACAGCTCTTATATTTTATAATTTATGTAAGTATTAAATACATACAATGAGTCACTTTTTCTATAAAATGCATTATTCAATTATTTCTCTTTTACAAATTTCAGCGATGTCAAAAACTTATTATTTATTCTTAAAGATTATTATGATACCTCTTAAATTTCTTCTGCACATTTATTTAGTTGCCAAGATGCTATAATGACATTATAAGGAACTTTTATTGTTATTAAGGTATTAAAAATCAGTAAAAGCTTTTTCACAGTGAGGCAATTTTATCATAATGGAAACAGGAAGAGGGCTGAGCTAGTTCCTAAATTATTTCCTGAATACGTACCAAATAGATGAAAATGAGGATGCATTTGATTTCTAAACCTATAGAAAGTATCAGAGAAGGTATATTTACAATAACTACTGAGCTGAGAATGATCCCATTCTCAACAAAGAAACCGCATCAGCCATGGGCTGATTATAACATCCTTCTACAGAGACAGACAGACAGAGGGAGAGAGAGAGTGGAGCAGACAGAGAAGAGATAGAGATGGAATTGTATTCTACATTAGCGACTCATCCAAATTCTCCTCGCCATCTAGCTGTGGTTCAAAATTAAGTGGTGTTGTCCTTGAATCTTTCCCTTGGGAATTGATCCCGGACCTTTGTCAATAGCCCGTTCTGATGCTCCAGTTCAGCGTTAATTATAATACCTACCTGCCATCCAAATTCCTACAACTATGATGTGAAAAGAACCTCAAATATATTTAACTTGGAAACTAAGTTTGGCAGCAAATATTTTACTATCGTGTCCTGCATGGCAATAAGAATAAATAAACGCCTTTCAAGCAACTTAACCCTGTGAAGAGCTCTGTATTAAAGTTTCTTGTTTAAAAAAATTAATTAAAATTTTTTTTTTTTTAACTTTAACAAAAAGGTTTTTTTTAAAAAAGCTTTCTTTTAATTTATTTTTGAAAAATGAAAATAAAAACTTTGTTAAATACCTTCATCTTACAAGAACGCATTTTGCTCATGACAAAATTAATTTTTTATTTTTATTTATCAATGGTTGGGGGGACCTTTTTACATCTCGCCGCCCATCTAGAGCATTGCAACTCTTCAGAATACCGAAAGCGACAGTTTTTGCATACTTCAGCAGCCATAACACCTATATACTTAGCCTTAACCCTTTCGAGGAGATGGGACGCCAGACGTCCCATCTCCCCTGAAAGGGTTAAATAAACAAATACCCCGAGAAGATGGAGTTAAATTACGTTATGGATTTGGATGAATGTTTCAAAATCGATCTATTTCGAAAACTAATTGCTTCCATTCAATTGTCTCATGCTTCGAAGCGAACCGAAAAAAGCACTTCCCCGCTCGAAGTGCAGTTTCGAACTTGCCATTCATTCCAATAGAAAAGGACGCGCGCGAGAACCCCCATCGATTCCACTCATTAAAGTTAATGAATAGCCGGGCAGAAAAACGTCCAAAGTGCAAATTTGGGGTGCGCGCCGTTACGCGCGTTGCGAATGTCCCAACTTTTTGCGTCCTGTTGAGAGTTGGTGCGAGGCGAAGTACAGGTAGCTGTTATGGTAGGTGCGGAAACCTTGTGTGTACTGTAGCACAGGTGGATCAAAGATGGCCTCGCAATGTTCTTTAAGCTGTCGGACGCCAGTGCAGCAAGCACAACCTCCTAGTCCCACGTGTTGCAAAGGCGTGGCGCATGCGCAGTGCGGGCAATCGATGAGACTCGATCTGAGCGTCCCGTTTACGAAAAGAGACAAAAGTTATCTCTCTTCAAGGTCTCTCTCTCGCAGCAAAGTTTTCCATCGCTTCTTTATTCAGCTGGGATGCAGCACCATACACGAGGAGAGCAAATAAATTTCAGGATCCCTGCCTCCTTTTTTTGGCAGGAATGTCGGTGTTTTCCCGGGGAGTCATGTAAATAAGGAAATTGCCGCTAGTCAGGAAATAGTTTTCCGCCGATTTGCAGCGGACTGTTTTTTGATTGAAAACGCTCGTTCGGCAATGACGGGAGGACCGACTAGGAAATGGAGCAGAGTGTGCTTCACTCCCGCTTTCGTTTGTGATGCGAATCGTAGAATTTTGTCACAGAATCGGGGGATAGAACCAGCTTGCGCAATTGTGTATCCAGGATGATTATCATGATGCCATGACGCAATAATATATATTGATATGGATTGATAGGATCCAGGACTACTTTTTGATTGAAAACGCTCGTTTGACATGTACGAGAGGATAGATTAGAAGCTGAAGTAAAGTATGCTTCACTACCGCTTTCGTTTGTGATGCGAATCGTAGAATTTTGTCACAGAATCGGGGGATAGAACCAGCTTGCGCAATTGTGTATCCAGAATTATTATCATGATGCCATGACGCAATAATATATATTGATATGGATTGATAGGATCCAGGACTGCTTTTTGATTGAAAACGCTCGTTCGACATTGACGAGAGGATATATTAGGAGCTGAAGTAAAGTGTGCTTCACTCCCGCTTTCGTTTGTGCTGCGAATCATATTTTTGTCACAGAATCGGGGGATAGGACCAGCTTACGCAATTGTGTATACTGGATTATTATCATGATGCCATGACGCAATAATATATATTGATATGAATTGATGGGATCCAGAACTGCTTTTTGATTGAAAACGTTCGTTCGGAATGGACGAGAGGATAGGTTAGGAGCTGAAGTAAAGTTTCTTTACTTCCGATTTCGTTTGTGCTGCGAATGAGATTTTTGTCACAGAATCGAGGGATAGAATCAGCTTACGCAATTGTGTATACAGGATTATTATCATGATGCCATGACGCAATAATATATATTGTTATGGGTACTCCTGTTTCCTTTTTGTTTGAAACCGCTCTTTCGGAATTGACGAGAGGATAGACTAGCAGTTGGATCAAGTGTGCTTTACTCCCATTTTTGTTTGTGCTGCGAATCATAACATATCTGAAGATTTTTGAAACAGAATAGTGGTATGGAACCAGCTTACAAATTATGCATTAAAGATTGCTATCATGGTGCTGTGACACAACAATATATATTGATATAGATATTCTTGTTTCTAATCAGGATTGTTTTTTGATTGAAAGTACTCGTTCTTTATTGACGAAGGATAAACTAGAAGCTGCTCTAAAGTGAGCGTCGCACCCTTTTATACGTTTGTCGTATTAATAGAATCAGTTACGTAACTGGAAATGTTTGTAACAGAATTGAGGGATGTAACCAGTTTACATCATCATGTATTTGACATTTTTACCATGGATCATGGACCTAGTAGCTGAATGGCTAGCGTTCTGAACCTCGGTTCAATTGACTATGATTTCGAAACCCGGTCAGGTTATGGATCTTTGTAGTTGTTCGTAATTCACTGGGAATCGGTAACTCTCAGTCTAATCAACCCTGGTGTAATTGGAAAAGGATCGTAGAGTGGCAAAATAAACCAAAACAATCTTATGGTGCAATGACGCAACAGTATATGTTGATACGGATACTCCCGCTTCCTCTCGGGGGTTTTGAGAGCAAGTCGGGAAGTAATTTCTGCCAATTTACAATGAACTGATTTTTGATTGAAAAGGCTTGTTCGGCATCGCAAAGGATAGACTAGGAGATGCAATAATAAAGTGTGCTTCACTACAATTTTGTGCTTCTGTTGTGCTAGTCGAATCAACTTATCTAGACCATAGACGTGAAATGTAGGTAAAGTGAGCATTGCTATTGAGGGGAACTTGAAAAAGTGTAACCAACATGTATACTAGTAGTTACGTGAGCGCTGTTTGAAAAGTTGACTTGATTGGCTTATTCGGCATATTATCGCCTCGTTTGGCAATATAACTTTTCATGACAGGGTGAGAAAGTGCATTTATATAGAGTGGTGACAAAAAATGGTGTTGTATGTCTTGTGTCTGGCGCAGCATGACCACACACACACACACACACACACACACACACACACACACACACACACACACACACACACACACACAAATATAGCAAGAACGCAATAAAACCAAACCAAAAACGGTGAAATCGCCAAAGGCTGCTACTATGTCGCGCGGACCAATAAGATGATGAATAAATGAATGGGCGTCTTTTCCCGTCCCATTAACCAATCAGGTGATGAATATTGGGTTCTGCCTTGCTGACAAAAGTAGTCTCAGGGTCATCTTGCTATTAATACTTTTGGTCATATGATCATAGGCACACAAAAAGGCTACCCCCATTACTCACTCTATATCTCTATAATCTGGATATACACTACCCTACAATAATGGACCGGACAGCAAGATGTGATGGTATAAGGGAGAGAATACACGCTTTAATAGGGGATGGTTCCACACGTGCTGCAATTACACTAGCAACCCTTTTGGGCATCCTTTCAACAAGGTTTCGATACACAGCTATGGGTATTTGTGTCTGTTCCTCCTACAAGAATGTAGCCAGCTCAGCTGTAGATTTCGGACGTGGTTCCTTGGTCCGTAAGCGTCTCTCTAACTTGTCCCACAAATGTTCTATGGGGCTTAGGTCGGGACTCTGAGCAGGCCAGGGAAAATGTTTTACATCTATATATTGATACCACTGCTTGACAGAGGCTGCAACATGACACGGAGCGTTGTCTTCCTGGAAGTAACATTCGTCTATTCCATAAAATTGCCAGAGCGTAGGAAGAACATGACTGTCCAAAATGTTCATTTAGGCGCCGGCGTTCAATTTAGCAGAAACAACATGCAAAGGTCCCAGGCCATACCACAAAAAACACCCCAAAGCAAGTAGTCGGATTTTATGCAAATCCGCTGGCGTCCGGTCCATGATTGTAGGGTAGTGTACTTGTTAAATCAGGAGATGGGATTAGATTTACTTTCCCCATGGATTATGCTTTCGAAATTTTTGTGACAGTGGTGTGACGGCAAAATACATGCAACCGAAAGATGTTAGTGATGAGCCTTACTTACAAGTACATGATTATTTTTCCACTGTTAAAAGGATACAGGTAGCCTGGTTGGAAGAATATAACGTTTTGCAACCGGAGAGTTGTGAATTCAAAACTCAATCCAGCTAAAGACCATCGTGTACAAAGTAGGCTGGTGGAGGTTAAAAACCTGTCGTGGTCTAAAATGTACTCACTTTGGCCCTACGGGAAGGTAGGGGACACAAAATGTATGTTCACAAGATGCTAAGGATATGCTAAGATATAAAAATCAAAGATATCAAGTATGGGACCAACAATTTTTCTAGCCCTAACTTTACAGTTTGACAGTAGTTGTGCAGTTTCCTAGCAACAGTTATGCACGCCTGTCAGCGTCGACCCCGGGTTTGCACTACATGTTCAAAAATTCCCGGCCTTTCGCGGACACTTGCAACAGAACAGGACAGAAATAAGGTCATCTTCATTGTCAATTCTGGTCTCATACACGATGCCTTTTAGGTATTCCCAGAGGAAGAGATCAATACATGATAAATCGGGTGATCGTGGTGGCCAAGCAACGTGTTCACCCTGACCAATTCATTGAGTTTCAAAAGTATCATTGTGAACATATATCCCATGTGAATATAGTTCAATTTTGCATTCCAATATGTAAGTGCTCATATTCTAAAATTTTTAAGGGTTGGGGCAGTCCAGTTAGTAGATTCGCGTATAAACAACGGAATGGTTGCAAGTTCGAAACTTGATCAAACCAAAGCTTGTTGTATAGGTAGGGCTGGTGCAAGTTTGATATGTCGTGACCTCAAATGTACCCATGCTGATACGGTATAGAAATTTGGAGAGGGGAAGGGAGTGCCAGCTCAGGTATTAACCTCGTAATCTATCCGTAATTCAAAATTATAAGAGGAGTCTTACGATCTTTCCCTTCGGGATTGATCCCTTACCATCGCCAATATTTCGTTGTGCTGCTCCACACACAATGCGATGAAAATTCAAAGATATCATCTACCTCTAATATTTCTATTTCTATATATTCCCCATGAATTTAGTACCTACTTTCAAATGTAGTCTCTTTTTAAGACCATCATATAATATCATAATTTTAATTATGGCCCGAAAGTCCGAACATTTTAACATTTTATTTTATATTAAAATCAGAAAAATCTAAAGGCATAAAAACAATTCTTGTAAAAGAAATAAAACTTTTATAAACGGTTTGAAAGTCCTTGTCCTCCTGAAAATCCTATTGTAGCTTTTAGCGACTTTTTGAATACTTTAGTAATAAACTTAGAGTCTCTTAACGAACAAAATCTAATTTGAGCATAGCAATAAATTTGATTTATGATGTTGAGTCTAGAAATTCGTCTCTTCAAATAAGAAGCATAACTTCGAGCTAATTTCGTGTCTAATTGATTGGATTATATTCTATTATTATTCCTATGAGGGTGATACATAAACAAAGGAAAGCAAGTAGCTAGTTTATAACAGTATAAAATAATGAATCACGTTTTATGGCTTTAAAATGTTTCGCTTTTCAAAATGTCGACTGATATTAACTTAGCTCTCTAAATAAATTGACATAAACAAAAGAAAGCAACAGTAGTTTGTCTAACATGCATTAGGGATCATGACTCAATTTAAAGTTTCGTTTTGTTTGTGAATGCTGTTGAATGTAAATCTGGATCAATAAAAGCCTCCGGGCAATATAGTGATAAGCCACAGAATGTATTTTTTTGTAACGAAAGGAATTAAAAACAAAAAATGTCGAGGATAAATGAACCCATATCTCTAATTAAATTGACATAAACTAAAGAAAGCGATGATAGTGTGTTCAACATGCATTAAGGATCATGACTCAAGTTAAAAAGTAGTGTTTCGTTTTTGAATTCTGTCGAAAGTAATTCTGGATTAAAGCTTCCGGGCAATATATTGATAAGCCATGGAAATATTTTTGTGATGAAAGGTATTAAAAACAAAAAAATGTCGACAGTAAATGAACTGAGATATCTAGTTAAGGTATCCTAAAACGTTCGACTTAATTTTTTTTTAAATGTGGTGTAGAAACATTTTAATGATATTTTTATGTTTTGTGTTATTAAGCATCACAGCATTTAAGCTATAAATATTTAAAAAATATATTAATAACTTTTAAAAAATGATAGTTATGTATGAAATTTTATATGCTACATGAAAATCTATTCAACCAATTTGAAAAAAGATGCTACCTGAAAAACTACTTGCATTTTTCTAGGGAATGAACTAGAATCAAAAGGATATTTCAATAAACAAAAATTTTACAAGCGATCGAAAAATGAATATTAGATTTTGATAGTTTAAGAGTCCAATTTCTTAAATTAATGGCCATAATTAAAAAACTTTTCAGTTCAGCATAATTATTCTAGTTCATTCCCTAGAAAACATTATTATAACGAACAAGTTCTCCAAGTTTCTAAGAGAATCCATCAGTAACTTTTTGTTTTATAACATTTAAAGTGAGGAAATAATGCATAAATATTAATTTAGAGTAAAAAATAGTTTGAAGTGATTGTTTACTCACTCTTGCTTTTACTACTTGTGTTAACTTTTTTGTTCTTCATTTCTCCTATTTTCACATTATTTTCAAAGGAGAAACCCCCATTTAAACATTTGAAAAACTTTCTAAAATTATAAATGAAAAAAAAAGTAAATTTTAAATTTAAATTTTCACACGTTTTTGGTCTTTTAACAGCCATTTCCGGTGTTTTCCATACCTACTTCCTCCTGGTTTTCCCGCCTTTATTAAAATCGTAATATCTGCAACTAATTAACTTAGAGAAAAAATAAAATATATTTTGTAAAATCAAATAAGATCAAAAACTTTTTTTGGAATTTTTGGTCAAAAATGACATTTTTAATGTATTTTGATATCTTAAATTGATACAAACAAAAGAAAGACCCGAAAATTTGTCCAACATGCATTAGGGATCATAACAAGTTAAAACCTAGTGTTTCGTTTCTGAATTCCGTCGAAAGTAAATCTGGATCAATCATAGCTTCCGGGAAATATTGTGATAATGCACAGAATATAGTTTTTGTAATGAATGGAATTAAAAAATGTCGAGGGTAAATGAACCCAGACCTTTTATTAAATTGACATAAACTAAAAAAAGCAACGATAGTTTATCCAACATACATTAAGGATCATGACTCAAGTTAAAAACTAGGGTTTAGTTTTTGAATTCTGTCGAAAGTAATTATGGATTAAAATCTCCGGATAATATAGTGATAAGCCATGGAAATATTTTTGTGATGAAATGAACTAAAAGCAAAATATGTCGACAGTAAATGAACTGAGATATCTAATTAAACTGACAATAACAAAACTGTCTAGAAGATCAATAGGAATCCCTATTGCTTGTATGAGCGTGTATACTTGCAGATTTAATATAACAAAACCTCTTGAATAGAGGACAAACCATTGTAACTTAACATTATGCTGTCCAAGCTCTTCAATGTAACTAACTTGAAACATAAACAAAGTATCACAGTTGTGGAATCGGGACCCGCAAGTTAAAACATCGCAATTTAAGTGCTATTTTGAAATAGTTGACAGTAGATGTAATCTTAAACTTATGTAGATCCTAGATATACTGTCTATCTCATTATGTAGTTTCAATAGTTTCTAAACAAAACCTCAGTTGCTGAGTTTTTCATGTTTTGATTTAGAATGAACCTAACAATTTCTAAAAAACGCTCTGTACGTGCCGGTGGCATACCTGAAGGACATGAAAGTAATGGATTAATGGCGTATTGTCGAAAGTGTCGGATGGGAATTTAATAAACCAATTGGTTTTCGCGGATATCTGGGACAATTGGATAACTGCAGAGAACTTTCTCGGTTGTTTCTCGATCAATCTATAGAACATCTAATGACGATCATGACTTCCCTTCAGCTACTTTAAGAATATAATATCTCGAAAGTCGTAGTGTTGTTTACTTAGTTCAAAACGTGATAAGAGCCCGCATATTCGTGTATTACTTTTTAATTTTAGCTGAATTCTAAATTTCATTAATAAACTAATTGGTTTCAGCAGATATTTAGGACAATTCGATAAATATAGAGCTTCGTAGGTTATTTCTCGATCAATTCATAGAACATCTAATGACGATCATGACTTCCCTTCAGCTACTTTAAGAATATAATATCTCAAAAGTCGTAGTGTTGTTTACTTAGTCCAAAACGTGATAAGAGCCCGCATATTCGTGTATTACTTTTTAAATTTCACTGAATTCTAAATTTCATTAATAAACCAAGTGGTTTCAGCAGATATTTAGGACAATTGGATAAATGTAGAGCTTCGTAGGTTGTTTATCGATCAATCCATAGAACATCTAATGACGATCTTGACTTTTTTTCTGCTACTTTAAGTATGTAATATCTAGTAAATCGTAATGTAGATTTTTTTCACTTAGTCCAAAACACGTGATAAGAACACGCATATTAATTTATTACATTTTAATTTTCACTGAATTCTAAATTTCATTAATAAACTAATTGGTTTCAGCAGATATTTAGGACAATTGGATAAATGTAGAGCTTCGTAGGTTGTTTATCGATCAATCCATAGAACATCTAAAGACAATCTTGACTTTTATTATGTTACTTTAAGTATGTAATATCTAGTAAGTCGTAATGTAGTTTTTTTTTACTTAGTCCAAAACACATGATAAGAATACGCATATTCATTTATTACATTTTATAATTTTCACTGAATTCTAAATTTCATCAATAAACCTATTGATTTCTGTAGATATTTAGGGTAACTGGATGAAGAGATAATATGTCGTGTTGTTTCTCGATTAGTTCATTGAATATCTAAACATGATCATGAATTCCCTTCAGATATTTTAAGATTATAACAATTGATTTTTGTTATACCTTATAAACTAAGGACCCCCCCCCTCTCGGTAGACCAAATGGAAGAACAACGGATTATCAACGAAAGGAGTTCAAAACTCTATCCAGAAAGAGACCGTGGCGTACATGGGGGCTGGCACACTTTCGTGGCCTAAAATGTTTTCATGGTGTTGTGTGAAGTTTGGGGAGTGGGGTGCCAGCTCAGGTGTTTACCTCGTCATATGATCGTGGTTCAAAATTACGTAAAATATTCCTTGGATTGATCCCGAACTTCGCCAATTGCCAATTGTGTTGCTCCAAAGTGCGACGTTAATTACAATTACCATTACCGGCAAACTAAGTATTATAAATGGATAAGATAATTTTTGCGATATTCTTTGAATAAATACAAATTACTAACTTAACAATAAATTAACTGAACGAATTAACTACTACTTATTAATTACTATGTAAAAATAGGAAGATTCTGAATCTTCACTAATCTCACATATTGGCACATCCATCGTATCAACGTCTCAAAGGTAATTTAGAGGATAAATATTTGGCAAACACAAAAAATTATCTCCTCGAATCGACCGAAATGTTTCATTTCATGCTTGCAGAATTCTCACTTGAAGCCAAGTATTAGGTAAGCAGAAAACAAGATTTGAATATTTACATATTCATTGTCCTCAAACATTTAGCGAACACAAAGCTTTAAAAAATTATTTCCCTACTCGAATCGACCGAAATGTGTTTCATTCTGTACTATTGTATTCCTCACTTAAAACTAAATATAAGAATCAGAGAAAAGAAGAGATTTGAATATTTACATATTCATTTCCCCCATAAACAATTGTTGAACCTGTAAAACTGATTTCTCTACTCGAATCTACCGAAATGTCTCATTTAAAACTTTCAATATTCCTCACTTTATAAGCGAAATATAAGGTATACAGATTGCAGAAATTTTTAATAAACTATAACACGATTCAGATATAATATTAACATAAAAATTTGAATGCATAACTTAGGGCCCCGTCTGAAAATAAATCCTGTGTGCTCCCCTGAGGCGATTCAGATCGGTTGGGTTATGAAGAAACGGCTATGTATGCAAGATGGACCAAATACAATACAGACAACCTCAAGTAATGAACACGCACATACATGTAAGGTTTAAACCACACAGAAGAATTAATACTCCCAGGGTAAATTACAGCAATCGAATTTGCGCGACCTACAATGAATTGGATAAACCCAGAGAGTCATAGAGGCCCCCTTGCAATTCTTAGAAATTTCCAGTTTACTTCTTGATTATCTAACCCAAAAGAAACCGTTTTAAATAAATTGAAATTTGCCAAGGTACATCCATGTAGTTCCAATTCTTATGCGTATCAAATTGTCCGACGGTGAGATTTTCCAAATTGTAATTAAGGACTAAATCATTTCCTTGGTTTCTATCAAAGTATATTACTACAATTATTACTGTTTTCATTTTTGTTAAATTGTGATTGGTTGCTTGTGTTTTATGGAACAAGGACCGTAATTGGTCAAGAAGCGTCAAACACAAGACAGGCAACACTAAGTAATGAAGATTCGTAGGATGTCCTGCTTCGGAAACCTTCACGACTCCGCTAGTCCTTCAGTGATTTTTATCATCTCTTTCATTCAAATTTATCGCGATGAGGCTAAAAAATTTTGAAACATTTAAAGCGGTAAGACAACTCTAAGTAATGAAAATTCATGGTATGCCTTGTTTCGGAAACTTTACACGACTCCGCTAATCTTTCAAGGCATAATTCAATCATCTCTTATGTTAACATTAAGCACGATAAGGTGCAAAACCTTTTGAAACATTAAAAACGGTAAGGTAACGCCAAGTAATGAAGTTTCATGGGATGTCCTGTTCTGGAAACTTTACATGACTCCACTAATCCTCCAAGATGATTCAATCCTCTCTTCTATTCGAATTGTGCACGATGAGGCCCAAAAATGTATGAGTAATGAGAACGAGAAGACAACATCAAGCAATGTAACTTCTTAGGATGTCCTGTTTCGGAAACCTAACACGACGCTTCTAATCCTTCAAGGTGATTCAGTCCTCTCTTTCATTCAAATTGAGAGCGATGAGGCTCAAAAATTTACAAATATTAAGAACGATAAGTGCTCTTATATTGTTTTATTTTGGCGTGATTCAAATATCGTTGCCTTGGAAACTGGGAGCAGAACATGCACGGGTGGTGCACTAAAACCCAGCAGGGCTTTCCGACCGGAGTACATCATGGAGTTCTATGAGGTCACTACACTATCCGGGTTGCTATGGAAACCAAATAGAAAAAGGCTCGCCATTCTCTTTTTTAAACGGGACCTTCCGTTTCGGCAGGCACAACCTTGTTTCGGGTACAAAGAGAAATAAGAAAAATTCGCTTTCATATTTTTAAATCCATCGAAAAAAACGACTGTCTGGAATCATTCTACAATCGTACTAATGTCCAAAAGGCGACCATAAGTTTTGCGATGTCCCTATTGCTTCCCATGTTAAAACGAGTAATACTTGATGCGTGTTTTTTTAGAATAATTATCATAGTCGCTATTTCTTAACTCTTTGAGCGATTCCAACGAGATAACTCGTTCATTAAGATCTCCTAAAATTCGCTAATGACGAGGTATCACGTCATTAGCGAAATCGGCCAGATATTGCCGATTTTTTTATTTAAGATCTGCTCAGTTTTCTTCTAATGACGAGATATCTCGTCTATTATTATGTATTCAGTTTTCTAATGACGAGATACCCCGTCGAGGCAAACACCAGGATGGTTAAAAATATATTCATTGCATGGTTGTAGATATTTTAATCAGCCATTTTGTTAACCCTTTTTCTTACAGATATATTTAGAAAATGTGATATTCGTCAAATGTTGGGGAAAATATACTTTTCAACGCTTTTTTATTTTATATCCGAATTAAAATACATAAAACTGGTTATAAAGTGTCATAAAGATCTAAGATTTCTTCATATAATTCATAAAAATAGAAGTGTTTATCTTTTAAAGCTTTTTGAAAAAAGTTCATGGTGGCAAGAAGTTGAGTTGTTTGGTACTTGGTAGTTGAATTAATAACACGCGATGGATAAATACAGTGGACTATTGATCCTTTTGAGAAATCAGTCATTAAATGGCATTTGAAAGGCTTCAAAATGGGAATCCTTACATCTCCTTTGAAATATTTAAAAATATACTTTCTAAACTGTTCAAAAGGAAAGTAATGCATCTTTTCAAAGCTTGGAAACAATTTGAATAAAAATAAAAAACTTCAATAAACAGTATTTTATTAATTTACTCTCCGGTTTTCTTTAAGGATACAATGGATGCCAAAACCTTGTCTCATATTTTTGAAAATACCTTTGCAAAATTTGGTACTGTACTTGATCGTGTTAATTGAAATTCTCTAGAAAAAGTTTCACAAAATACATCAAGCAGTTTATTAGATGTGTTTATTGTGTTTACTGTCATATAATTTTAAAATAAATAAAAGGTTCTCTGGAGATTTGTAGTCAGATAGCTGTTATGTTTTCACTACAATCCACACAAAGTTGGTATTTATTCATAAAATGTCTTCAGTCAATAAAAATATAATGTTCGTAAATATCGTCAAAAGTTCATCGTTTTAGAAACATTTAAATTAGTAATTACCGTTTGTTTTTATCACATTTTTTTACCATGGGGATTGATTCCAGACCGTCGCCATTAGACCGTTGTGTCGCTCCAGTGAGACATCAATTCATTTAATTACCTACCACTCTGAAAATTTTTGACGCTGTTAAAAACTTGAATTATCTATACACCTATCCTTAATACTTGAAGGAGATCGGTGTTCAGACGTCTCACCGACTTTGAAAGTACTATGGGTCCGATTTTAATCTTCCTGGTGGTTTATCTTCACACCGAAAACTACCCTGTAGTAGCCAGACGCTGAGCGAATAATTCAGGTGATTGGGGAAAAGATGAAAGCCGGGGTTTAGAGGATGTTTGGGTTGCTTTAGCAGTTTTGTCTGTCATCTTTATTGCTTGAATATAAAATGCTTATATACCGACTAATAATCTTAACAAACAAAATAAAAAAAATTCTAGACAAAAGAATGTAGAACTTATTTCTCTAAAAAGCTGTAAAAAGGTGTTTTCCTCCATTTTCACAGTATTAAACGTCTATTGTCTCTTCTTAATGCGATGGTCAACTGCCTTCATCTGAGTTCAATTTTTAATTTTTCCCACTTGACCGAATCAATCAGCTGTCTTGTCTAATTTATACTCCAGCTGATCGTCAAAGTGAAAGATGAAAACAGACGTTTGGGGGAGATTTAGTTGCATCAGCAGTTTTGACTATCATCTTTATTGTTTGCAAATAAAATTCTAAAGTACTGACTAATCGTGAAAAAACAAAACCTCTTTTTTTTCTAGACACGAATATAGAACTTATTTCCATGAAAAGCTGGGTAATTGGTAATTTTTAATTAACTTCGTACTAGAGCAACACAATCGGCTATTGACGACGGTCCGGGATCAATCCCCTAAGGGATAGATCCGAGGACAACACCACGTATTTTTGAACCACGGTCAGATGACGAGACATAAAAAGCTAAGAAAACATTTTTTTTTCGGTATTGGAGGTTTATTGTTCATTGTTATCAGAGTGGGAAGTTCAATTTTTAATTTTTCCCCCAGTTGACCCAATTAATCAGCTGTCATGTCTAATTTATACTCTATCAAATCGTCCAGGTGATTGGGCGAAAGATGAAAACAGACGCTTGGGGGAGATTTGGTTGCAGCAGCATTTGTTTACTATCATCTTTATTGTTTGCATATAAAATGCTGAAGTACTGACTAATAATCGTGAAAAAACAAGAACTCCTTTTTTTAGACAGAAGAATATAGAGCTTATTTCCATAAAAAGTTGGGAAAAAGATTTTTTTTTGTCAATTTTCGAGGTATTGGACGTTTACTGTCCACACTTAATGCGATAGGGAAAGATGAAAATAAACGTTTTGGGGTGGTTTTGGTTGCATCAGCAGTTTTTAATATCATCTTTATTGTTTGCATATAAAATGCTAATGTACACCGACTAATAACAATAAGAAATTTTTTTCGTTAGACAGTAGAACTTCTATAAAAACTGGGAAAAGATTTTTTCATCGATTTCTGCCGGGTATTAAACGACTACAATCCTCTTAACCCTCTTGGTGGTTGTGTCGATGAGGTATCCCGTTATTAAAATCTCATTCTTGATTAGATGAGGTCAAAACTGACTAGATTTTGATGGATGAGGTACCTCGTCCTGAAAAGAAAACTGACCACATCTCGATCTCATCGTCATTATAAACAAAATCGGCAATGTCGTTGTTGTCGTGCGGGCCATATGTGGCCCAATTGGGGGTGCCATTGCCCCGGAGGGTTGGACTTCTTCATGCATGACACATCTTTTTTACAGGAAAGTCCCTTTCACACATCCATTCACTCACACATATCGTAATTTTAAGATCCCAATCAGAGGCCGATAACCCCATGATCAGGTACCCCCAGAGGTATTGATTTGGTATGAGAACATGGGGGACTTTGTGACCGCGACCTATTTAACGTGCCCCAGCCACCACTAGTGAACTCGACGGTCTTTTGCCAGGTCCAAGCGCCGATCTCGCAACCATCAGAATTGCAGGCACCGTCGAGGGCAGAACCCACAACCCTTCCGATGCGAGCTCGACGCTCTACTGACTGAGCTACCGCGGCTCTATCGGCAAGATCGTTATAACGTGATATCTTGTCATTAACAAAATTGGTCAAATCTCGGTGGAGGAGACACCTCATTGAAATGGCTTCTAGGGTTAAAATGCGATGACCGACATTCTCCATGTGATTGGGGAGGTCCAACTTTCAATTTCTTCCTCGTTTGACCGACTTCACCAGTTGTTCCATCTAATTAATACGCTAGTGGATCGCCCGGGTGATTGGGAAAGGCGAAAACAGCGTTTTGCGTAGCTTTCGCTTGCAGCAGCAAATAACGAGTCCCAGTTCTTAAAGCTCTGTTAACCTTAGCAGTGGATGAAAGTGACAACTTTCGAAACAGCCTCAGCTTTGAGTTTTTTCGAGTTTCACTTGTTTTCGGGGTGGTGAAATGTACCCAAGAGGGCCCCTTTCCGATAGCAATGAGGACTTATTACACGTGCCTCCCATATCAGAGTAGTCGTAAAACTGGCTCCAAAGCAGAATCTCAGTCAAAGAGGGAATTCTTGTTTATCCTTCGGAGAGAAAAAAACCGCGGCTTCTGTTACTTCATTAACCCTAGGACGGACTTTATGTGTCGATCTGTTGCAATCTCCGTCGCATTGGAATGAATTTGTCTTCTCTAAGCGTTATTGATATCTTACTCGACTTGCGACACGTTTCTACATACTTTTCAAGGTACCGCAATAGCTCACGGCGATCTGCTTCGTTTTTAATCAGTTAAAAATAGGAAAGTATCACCATTGAGCAACTTGATGCACATAGGGATTTGAACTACCATGGATGAGCCTCTTCATTTTTTACATCTTAAACTTTTTTTTGTAAGGCAATTTTTTTTGTTAGGATTTTCAGTTTGCTTACAATGCAAACTGAAAATCTCCAAGAGTGGTTTGCCAAGGCTCTCAGTGAGTTTATTCACTGAATTTAGTGAGTTTATTCACTGAATTAGCAACCTGCGAACTGTGGATGGCCCAGATTCGATTCCTGTAACTTACTCGGATGTATTTCTTCTGTGGCAGTGAAAACTTTTCTTGGGAGTGTATGTCCATTACTTGACGTTTCGTTTGGAGCAGCCTAACCAAATATGCCTTTGCATGATGAAACTCAACCAATCCAAGAATCTTATCAGTGGAGTAAACAAGATTTATTTCACTTGAAGATAGGGGGCGGGTAGAATGAAAAAGACATTAACCATTCCAAAGGCCATTCCTCCATTATCTACCTTTAGTTCACTGATTTAAAGCAAATAAGATTTAAATCCCTCCATTCTGAAAAGATGAACGTTGAATTAATACATGAATTCTGATAATATACATAAACTTTGGGTTAATAATAAAGTATATTTGTCGTTATTCAATTAAACCCAATGTAACAAAAGTATAACAACAAAGAATGTCTTTAGTTTGGTTCTGTGAGGTAAAACCAAAGTTAACTCCATGATATTCTCGATTTGGCCAGAAATACAACCCTAGTACCAAAATACCAAACCAACCAATAGTTTCGAAATTGATAAAGTTGACTAAGTAATTGAAGGTAAATGTATAAGCTATGAACGAGCATACAACGCTATGTAACCACAAATCTATCTACTAATGGAAGTTTATCGTAAATATGTATCCTTTCATAGTCATATATCAAAATCTCTTCTCTATCCATATGTCGATCTGTGTACCTCATCTCATAACTTAAATTAGAAGACTATATATGTCAATATTTTGGCAAAATTGTATTAGCTAAAAATCCTTTAAAATAACATCTTGTTTCAAAATTTGGTTATGTTGGAATTTACTCAAGACGTTAGATACGTGAAACAAGTGATTAAAAGCTACAGATATTCGATGCTTGATATAAAATATTTATATAGCATTTATTAGGTAATATATTTTGTAGTCTCAGAGGGATGCCTCACTATATTACTGGACGTGTTTACAGCAAACAATTTTATTAATTTAAACATAACAAACTAACTAAAACTAAAATAAAATTTCACTACGTGTAGTAATAATAATAAAAAAAATTCACAGATTAGGAGTAAAGAGGGAAAAGCAGCAAAAAAGTTATTTTTATACATTGTGCACACTTTGACTCTATTTTGAATCCGATATAATCGTAGAACTTGACATTTATTCAAAACGCAACTGGCAGCTGCTTTATTTGAATTTCGCTTGATAAAATATTTTAGTTTCAAAGTTTCATTCATTCATATTCGAAACATCACTGCTAAAAAATTTAGTTGACACGGGTATTTCGTCTTTTTCAAAATATACCTCACGTACATATTACTCGCTAAGCCTGTCTTTTAAAATGCAATTTTGTGGTAACCAATCCTCTTAGAAACTGTTTCGAAACTACGGCCGACAAATCAGACTCCTGCTGAACAGAACAGAATAGTACGAAACCACTTGGTGCCGG
Organism: Metellina segmentata; assembly: GCA_947359465.1. NCBI lineage: Eukaryota > Metazoa > Arthropoda > Arachnida > Araneae > Tetragnathidae > Metellina > Metellina segmentata. The sequence continues at coordinate 16,768,179 of OX375884.1, read as the reverse complement.
AAAACTAGTAATTAAGAGGCTCAATAAATTGTAACTTAGAATCACAGAAAACAAATGCCAAGGACAATAAGAGTAGCAACAGGAAGCAAGTCCTTTGTATACATTATACAGGCTGTGGCGTCATTTCGATTGCGACACAATAATCAGACTCATTAGTTGCAAACGACATAGAAGTATTTTATTTGATAAAATATTTCAGTTTCGAGGTTTCATTTACTCAGCAATAATCGCCCAGTTATATTCGTATTATAGAGAGAGAGAGAGAGAGAGAGACGAAAGACTAAATTAAAAGGCAGGGGTATTCAACTTGTAAATTAAAGTTAAAACTATATGAGAATTTCTTAGCGTTTTGCGACTCATGTACGTAGAAAACACCATATTGTGTTGCATGGGTTAGGCTCCTCCCTGCTGATGCCCTTGTCCACCAACACTTTCATTTTGGTTTTTTATTTTGAATTTCTTCTAGTTTTAGAAATTATATATATATATATATATATATATATACACACACACACACACCACGTACATTTTACACGCTATGCATGCTTTAGGAATGCAATTTTGGGGAAACCAATGCGCTTAACTTTCCGAAACCACGCGCGAAACTATTTCGAAAACGAATTCGTAACCACGGCCGACTAATCAGGCTCCTGCGCCGTTGCTGAACAGATCAGAAAAGTGAGAAACTTGGTACTGGGCAACTTGGTCCTCCCCTCGCAGATCAATACTCGCACCGGGCAGTTTCTAATATGAAAAATGCCCTCCCCTTCCCTGTGCGGGAGGGGACGCCGGGGGAGGACAGGCGCTACTGTTCTCTAGGTGGATGGAATGGGGGGTCCCTCTGAGATGGATCAGTGCGTTGAATGTGGGGAACAGTGGCGCACGTCCGGGGTCAGATCACCCTCCAGAAATGTTGGGTTTTGTTTTAAAAACGAGTCGTATCTGAAGCATTGCCGTATGCATGACATACTCTTGCTGCATTCGGTTTAGTTTAATAACACTAATTTACTTCATTATTAACCCTTTCGCGTTCAGGGGGTCCAAATACAGTTATCTCTGGATGTATCACCGCGATATATCACAGATCTATTTTAATATTTAAAACGTATCGTCGCATCTGCAGCATTGTGCATACATGGTATATTCTTGTTGCATTGGGTTTATTTAAATAACGATAATTTACTTTATTATCAACCCTTTCGTTCCGGAAGTCCAAATGCAGTTATCCCTGGATATATCCCCACGATATATCGCAGATCTATACATCGAGCATTTCGTTATATCACTCCTTACTTTCCCCGGTGAGTTTTTGGTTTGCGGAGAGCAGTAAAATCTCAATACGGCTCTTTACCTTCGGGATTGATCCCGGGCCGTCACCAGGACCACTGGTGTGTTGCTACAGCGCAACATTAATTCGGTTAACTATCTTGCTAATACGTTTCTTGGGAATTGGGTAGGTAAGTAGTTGAACTAGCGTCGCTCTGGAGCCACACAACGGGCTATTGATGACGGTCCGATATCAATCCCGAAGGCGTTGCCTCGTAATTTTGAACCACGGTCAGATGACTAGGTCAAGACCTGTCTCTGGAATCGGGAGCTCAAAGGTTTTGTTTCAAACAATAATTCTAAATTGATTTAGCAAGAAAGATTTGAGGTAGGTAGGTATTTAATTAACGTCACACTGGAGCAACGCAACGGGCTATTGGCGAAGGTCCTGGATCAAACCCGTAGGAAAAGATCCAAGGACAACAGCAGGTAATTTTGAACCATGGTCAGATGAAGAAGTCACACCTGATCTGGAACCCCACTCTCCAAACTTTCACACCACGCCAACGTGAGGACATTTGAGGTCACGACAGATTTAACGTGCACCAGACTCGTTTGTACAAGACGGTCTTTGGTTGGATTTGAACTTGCAATCTTCCGGTTCTTGAAAATGGATGTGGAGGAATTGGTTTTCAGAAAATATTTTTCAATATTTATTAATAAGGCTTTACCATCGTTTTTGTGTCTAAAAAGTAGTTTTACATCTTTGTAAAAAATTCTTTTATTAATTCGCAAGTATTTCTTTTCATTTCTAACAAGCAAGATTTTCTCTAGCCTTCTTCATACCACGTTTCTTTCTTGTCCCCAAGAAACGCGATATATCGTTGGGTTAGCTTTGGTTTTACCTCTTAAGACAAAACTAAGGAGGAAATTCTTTGTTGTTATACTTTTGTTGCACTGCGTTTAATTAAACAATAAAAAATCTACTTTATTATTAACCGAAAGTTGTTTATTTGCGTTATCAGAATACGTATGTTTATATGTTGATTGAACGTTCGTCTTTTTAGAATTCAGAATAGAAGGATTTAAATCTTATTTGCTTTAAATCAGTGAGATATAGGAAGGTAATGCAGGAAAGGCCTTTTTTTGAACTGGTTAATGTCGTTTCCATTGGAACCTATCCTTTATTAAATTATTAAAAATTTAGCCCTCGAAAGGTATTTAAATCTTATTCTCATCAGAAAATTTCCAAATAAGTGGCAACTCTTATATAAACTTAACCTTTAGACTACGGCCGGTACAACAGTTGTACCATGATCGCGTAAGAAATAATCAAGACAACAGCCAGTACATGAGTCGTACCTTGAAAGTTATAATCACACCAAGAAAGAATCCCGCTTGTTATATCTATAGACGTAGTCGAAAGGTTAAGCCCATTTTAAAAAGTTGTGTATTTTGTCGAATCAATATCATTTGCGATTGTGTAAGAATCATTTGAGTATAAATAATTTTACATCTTTAGTACAAGCTCCTCATGTTTCGAAAATTGATGTACTCAAACAAAATTTACTACAACTCACACTCCCTACACCAAGAAATAACATGCTTTAATAACTTCACTAAAAACTTTCCCAGAGTTCGCAATTTTTAATTTGAATTTATCGAGCATCAAAAATCTCGTTACGTAAGGAGAATTTCAGGGATTACCAGGTTTCCCTATCCTCAACAGGCAAGTTAACTATTTGAGCAATTTTTCGCGTGGAGACAAATTAATCTCCCGTATGATTCGATTCCCGAGTCTGAGTCATTAAAAAACAAAAATAAAACCGAGTTTTACTTCGATACCGGACACTTTTTCCTACTTGCGGTTTGAAAGAACATTAACAGTCACTAAGTTTCAATTAAAAACCCAAAGAAGTAACAGCGTAGTTAAGTACCGACTTGTTTTTCTTCTCTAGAGAGGTGATCTATTTGCTCTCCGATCGGCAGAAAGAAAACACTTCCGACTGCTACGGGGAGTGTAGTGAATAAACTATCTTGCCCGAAAGAAACGAAGATATAAACTCGCGTTTGATTCTCATTAGTCTTAATTTCTTGTGTCTGTTTCGGTCGGAGCATCACTTTTGAATGGGAATGTAACATTGCTCCGGGCCACCAGTTTATTTTAAGATCATTGATTTTCTCTTTCACTTCGCTTCTCAAAATATAGTAATAAGGGGAGGGGGGCGAAAAAGTTTTTCAGTCAATTGCGCTTTCGTAGGGATTCTCCAATGCGCCTGAGATTCAGAAATGACTCCATTAAAAACGGCGTCGAAGAAACAATATTTGCATTTCTTTTGTTTTTAAGATTTGATTTTTGGCTAGCTGTTTCATGGCGCAAGGGCAATATTTGGTCAAATTAGTTGGTTGTTCATTAACGTTGCACTGGAGCAACACAAAGGGATATTGATGACGGTCCGGGATCAATCCAGAAGGGAAAGATCCAAAGACAACGCCTCGTAATTTTACACCAGTCAGATGACGAGAACAACCTGAGCAGGCACCAAATTCTCCAAACTCCCACTCCACGTCAACGTGAGGACATTTGAGGTTACGATGGATTTAACGTGAACCAGCCCCCTCTACACAACAGTCTTTGACTGGAACTAGTTTTGAAGAATGAGAATTATGCAAGAATTGCACCACAGTTTGTTATATCTAGCAATATAATTATAGTTTTGAATGATCGAGAATGACAACTATGCAAGAAGTGCTCATAGTTATCAATACCAATGGAATATTTATCCATACCTAGTGCGAGAGGGTATTAAAAATGTTTTTGAAAGAGAATTACACTTTTGTTACATATTGCCAGTCACTACAAAAGTAATTTTATTAAGCGTCGGGCACTGCACTACTTAAACTGAATGGTGGTTCGTAGAATTGGGAAAATGCTGTATCACACCATTTTGAATGATCGAAAATAAGAATTATGCAAGAAGTCCACATAGTTATCAATACCTAGTAATATAGAATATCGTTTTGAACTATCCTGAATGAGAATTACTTAAGAACAGCACATAACTCTATCAATACCTAGTATTATAGTTATCATTTTGAATGATCTAGAATGGGAATTATGCAAAAAGTGCACATAGTTATCAATACCTAGAGCGAGAGGATGTTGAAATTTATTTTGTAGAAGAAAATCACTTGTATTATACACTGCCAGTCACTACAATAATTATTTTACTAAGCGTCGATCTTAAACAGATTCGCGGTTCGCAGAATCGGGAAACCCCTGTATCACAACAATTTGAATGACCGAGAATGAGAATTATGCAAGAACTCCACATAATTATTGATATATACTAATATAGTTATCATTTTGAATAATCTGGAATGTGAATTATGCAAAACGTGCGCCTAGTTATCAATACCTAGAGCGAGAAGCTGTTGAAATTTATTTTGCAGACGAAAATCGCTTTTGTTTAACACTGCGAGCCACTACAATAGTGATTTTAAGCGACGGGCACTGCACTCCTTAAACAGATTCACGGTTCGTAGAATCGGGAAGCCTCTGTATCACACCATTTTGAAAGATCGAGAAGGAGAATTATGCAAGAACTCCACGTAATTATTGATATATACTAATATAGTTATCATTTTGAATAATCTAGAATGAATTATGCAAAAAGTGCGCCTAGTTATCAATAATTAGAGCGAGAGGCTATTGAAATTTATTTTGTAGAAGAAAATCGCTTATGTTTTACACTGACAGCCATTATAATGATGATTTTAAGCTTCGGGCACCGCAGTCCTTAAACAGATTCGCGGTTCGCAGGGTCGGGAAACCGCTGTGTCACACCATTTTGAATGATCGAGAATGAGAATTATGCAAGAACTCCACATAATTATTAATATATATATACTAATATAGTTATCATTTTGAATAATCTAGAATGTGAATTATGCAAAAAGTGCGCCTAGTTATCAATAATTTGAGCGAGAGGCTATTAAAATTTATTTTGTAGAAGAAAATCGCTTTTTTTTAACACTGCCAGCCACTACAATAGTGATTTTAAGCGTCGGGTACCGCACTCCTTAAACAGATTCGCGGTTCGCAGAATCGGGAAACCGCTGTATCACACCATTTTGAATGATCGAGAATGAGAATTATTCAAGAAGTGCACATAATTATCAGGCCCCTGCACAAGAGTGCGCGGATGCGGGTGGATTGGCACGTCTCCAATGAAAATTTCATCTTGTAGTAGTTGGTGTGGGTTGAGGTTTCTTCATCTTCATCAGGCCAAGTAGCAGCAGTCTGCGGGGACTTTTATTGGACTGCGTGAGTCATGGTACCTCCCCTTCCCTGACTGATGGCGGGGAGGGAAGGTAGCCGGCCCCCCTGCTACCAGATTCAGAGAACCGCCCGAATTCCAAAGCTCCCGAGCAAATATTTCGCCTTTTACTACCTCTTTCGATGCCGCTCTGTTTGTCCATTTTGTTCAATGCAATATTTATTCAAACCGGGACGTTTTTAATATCTTGTATTGAAACGGAGACGATTCCCTTTTGAACGCCATCGGTGTTGTAAGGTTGCGAATCGGTAATTCGGGACTCCTTATGTGAGTTGTAGGAGTGGGTCTATGAGGTTCGAGCCCACATCGAAAAATTTTAACCCTCCGAGTGGTTTCGACGAGATATCTCGACCATCAATATCTGATCAATTTCGGTACTGACGAGATGCACTGTACTGACAAAAGTCACCGGACAAACGGAGTAGAAAGAAAAGAACTATTTGGGGGTCCGAATCCGAATTCAAAATTTCAAGTTCAAAGTTCACATCCACAAAGCTAACTGCTAGTGAGTAAAGACTGATATTTCAGGTAGGCATGTAGGTACAGTAGAACTCCAATTATCCGGACTCCAGTTATCCGGATCTCCAATTATCCGGAACGCTTTGAGAAGAAAAGAAATCAGCAAACTCCATATTTTCGAAGTTTCTTTTTGCTGAATAATAAATACGAAGAGGACGAAGTATCAGTTGAGGACATAAAGAAACATCATAATGAAAATTCTTGGAGGTTCCGAGTGCCGTGCAGATGACGTAGGCGAGTGGTTGGTGTGTGATTCTTTAGACCCTGGATTCCAAATTCTCAGTGTCGATGAACTCATTCAAAGTGTGAGAGAAAAATTCATTAATGATCCTGAAGATGACAACATTTTACTCAACCAGATGCGGGACCGTCAGCTAGTAAGTAGTGATGTGACATTGACAGCAAAACTTCGATGTTCAAAATTAAAACATCGATGTTGATAGTACATCGCCCCCAAACCATCGATGTTTTTAAAATTCAGTGTATTTAAACTTATTCCCCATTTCTTTAAACTGGTTTAGCAACTAGTGATACGAAATCGGCTCCAATACATCGATGTTTTTTTATAAAACATCAATGTTTTGAAAACATTGACATCGATGTCGCATCCCTACTTTTCAGACCCTTCACCCTTGGCCACTTTGGTCTAAAAGTATGTTCAATTTGCTGCTTATAAAAATTATGCTACTTGGTTATTTTTTGAATTTTTATAACGGTACTTTTTTACTTAAAAATAAAACATCGACTCCAATACATCGATGTTAAAAACATCGACATCGATGTCGCATCCCTACTAGTAAGATGTTTAAGTGCCTTGTTACAGCGCTTATTTTCAAGAAATGATACAATTTAATACAGTATGTAAGTACAAAATGCAAAAAAAAAATTATTTTCATAGTCATTAAATTACATTACATTCTAAAGCAAAATTCTTTTTTTTTTTCATTAAGAAACAACCTTTATTTTGTGAATTATTCAATCATCCGGTTATTCGATTATCAGGAAGGGGTCTGGTCCCAATTGATCCGGATACTTGGAGTTCTAATCTACTTAATTAACGTTGTACTGGAGTAGCACAAAGGGTTATTGGCGACGGTCCGGGACCAAGCCCCGAGGTGAAAGACCCGAGGACGACACCAAGTAATTTTAAACCACAATCAAGGTCACACCTTAGGTGGCACACCACTCTCCGAACTTCCACACCACTTCAACGTGACGACATTTGAGGCCACGACAGTTTTAACGTACACCAGCTCCCTTTGTACACGACGGTTTTAGGAAGAAGGTTTGCTCTGAAATTTCATGAAGGAATGCCGTATAGAAATGGGCAAATGTCTTATTACAAATTCTAAACGCTGAAGTAGCAGTCACCTTATTATCCCTAAATATCCATGTTTAAAATGTTAAATACGTACCATCATGAGCACAAGTTCTATGGGACTGAACCATTGTGATAGGTAGGTAGTTAATTAACGTCGCACTGGAGTAACACAACGTGCAACTTGAGACGGTCCGGGATCCGATCTTGAAGGTAAATCTTCGAGGAAAACGCCAAATAAATTTGAACCTCGGTCAGATGACGAGGTCAGCACCTGAGATGGTACCCCGCTCTCCAAACTTCCACATCACGCAAACGAGGGGACTTTTGAAGTCAGGACTGATTTAAAGTGCTCTAGCCCCCGTCTTTGCCTGGACCTAGTTTCGAACTCGCTTTTCCAACTGGGCTACCACGGCCTTGTAAGGCTGCGGTTTTCGATCGAGTTTAGGTGGTTTCGACGAGTTATCTCGTCCATCAATATGCGATCAATTTTGCTAATGACGACACATTTCATCCATCAAGACCTGATTAGTTTTGCCAGTGGCAAGATATCTCGTCATAGGGACATTGCCGAATTTTGATGATGACGAGATCGGGATCTTGACGCTTTTTTTTTTAATGACGAGATATCTCGTCCATAAAGATTTGGTCAGTTTTGTTAATGACTTCATACATTGTCGAGCGACCAACCACCAGGAGGATTAAGAGAACAGCAGACATTCAAAACAGACATTTCAAATCATTATTCGATTTTTATACAATTTGTACAGGCACTTTGGTTTCTACTTCACAGCCTATATACATAAAGCGTGGTCTAAAGTATTAATTTGTGTGGAGATTATATTATACGTGGTCATAAAAGGCCTCATGCGTATTAAAATTCCACGTATAGTCAATATTTTAATTCCCGTAATAGTTTTTTTTTTATATTTCCAATGGCGGGTACAAAAGACAAAACTGAAGACAAAAACCAGAACAAAAGCAATGTAAAAAAAAAGGCAACAGAAGAAAGTCTATGGACCCATTCAATTCCTCGCTTCCCAGTATCGTTCCCACAAAGTTGTAGCGGACAGCGCAGGACAATGTAGCAGGTGTGTATAGTCCATGAGTTCCTGTAGGTTGCAGAGCTTGCAACGTGGATCGTCAAGGATGCCTATGCGATGTAAATGTCCTGCAAGGCAGTCGTGGCCAGTAGCGAGGCGGAATTCTGCTACGGCTTTCATTCCAGGCCAGTCAGAAATATTTGGGATTTTTTTCCACCAGGATTTCTGGGAATTCTTTTCTGAAAGATCTTTTTCCAAGTTCTTTTTAAAAATTGATTTGATGATTGCATTTACATTTCGAAAAGGGATTTCATCATTAACAGTTTGAGTAAACGCTGCCCCTTTTTTGGCCAGCAGGTCAGCTTTTTCATTACCCTCAATGCCGCAGTGGGCTGGTATGCATAGCAATTGCATAGCTGGTATGCATAGCAATTGCATTGGGCTCAATTGCATAGCAAAATCAAATTGTACTGAAACGCCTAAAATTTTTCAAAACGGCCTAGATTAAGCAACATTCTGAAACTAATTTCAGAATTTGGTAGCAGGAATTTCTCATTTGCACTTAGATATAGAGGACAAATTTCAAGGATAATCCAAAATAAATTTCCAAGAAATCCACACTCACCTGATGTTTAAGGCAATTCTGTATCAAAAGAATGTCAAAAAATCTCAACCGGAGAAATACTCGCTTCTGTACCTGACTTACTGTTTCATGTGTTTTATGTTGCGTATGAAACTGAGTTAAAACTTAACGAGTTTACTTAAATTAAAGCGTTAAGTAAACTTAAATTAAAAAATGATTTTCGATAGAGTTTGATGATTGTGAAAGTCCATTGTCCTCTTAAAGTAAGAAAGGTAGTTAAAAATATATATACCGAAGTTAATCAGCTTATATCCTTAATAGCACGAGTAAAATATACGTAGATACGAGGTTTGGTAAAGCAAAAATACTGGACTTTATATTTTTATTGCGTTAACTAGTAACATTCCGGAGTCAAGATTGACGAATGCAACCTTGGACCTTATCACATATGTGATTTTTTCTAGATAGTGCAGTTCTTAATAGGGCTGTTTTTGACGCATGAGCTTTTCACGTGCACTCCTCAAGAAGTAGCCCCTTTGAAAAAACCTTTGATTTTTCAACTTTTCTGGTAGGTTTTTCAAGTCGAAAACTGTCCTGCATTGGCCAACCATTCGTGTAAAAACCTCTTCCAGACTGTCACCAGTTCAAGGCAAGGGTTAATGTGTTTTCCTACTTCGATCTCTATTCACCTAGGAGTAATGGACAATTTTGTCTCGTCGATATATCTGGTCCTTATCAAAGCTGACCTGATATTGGACCAAATGTCATTTGGAAGGTTAAAGTAACTCGTGAACAATTTGACTGGTAGGTAGGTAGTTAATTAATTTAGCACGGGCTCTTGGCAATGGTCCGGGTTCAAACCCGAAGGGAAGATCTCAGGACGATACGACGTAATTCTGAACCATGGTCGGATGACGAGGTCACACCTGAGCTGAACAATCTGACTGAATTTGAAGAGACCGCTTGTATTGAAGATTTATGGTAAGATAAAATAACCGCTTTTTCGAATGAATCTTTTTCCTGATGAGAAGCTGTTATAATACCGCACATATTGCTTCGACTTCTCCGTCAAAATGAGTAAACTAGTCTAGTAGTATATCTTTGCGTCGAAACTGCCTTGTATATATATATATAATGTGTGTGCGCCCATCCTCGGATACAAAATATTTTCTTATTTAAATATTCATTTCCCCGTAGAGTAAAATGGCAGTTTTGTGTCGACGATGTATCTCGTCATTAACATAACTGACCAGATCTTGACGAACGAGGTATGGTCTCGTCAAGTTTATCAATGACGAGATATCTCGTCATTGATAAACTTGATGAGATCATGATGTGCGAGGTATCTCGTCGAAACCGCTTGGAGGGTTAAAGACATATTACCTCAAAAATTATTAAAAACAGCATTCCATTCATCAAAATGACTATTGCATAGGAATTAAATAGACTGAACTTGAACTAATCTATCTTTGGGATACGTTTCGCAAAGTTGTTAGTGAAAACCGGGAAGGGCCTAAAACTAAGTAATAAGGTGAGGGCAAGTTGGATCTTTTTCTCTTGTTAGAAGGAATCATCAACGGTAGAGAAGATTAAGCGACAGTAATTCTAAAATCAATTATGCAACACAATGCGTAGAAGTGCGTTGTAAGACAAAAGTGACTTAAGGGAAGTGGTATTTTAGTATATTAATTCTATAATCTCAATAATTAATGCAATACATGGTACTAATGAGATCAAAACGGAAGTAATTGGCAGTTTAGCATTTGCCTGAGGTGTTCTTTCGGAGTCTGAGATGATACCATACTTTTGCCGTCTCCCTCGTTTCATCTGTAGAAAGGGTTGGTTCTTATCTAAATAAGCCCTCAACCAAATATTTAATCCATCGAAAACAAAGCGATGTGTACACCCTTGGGTCATTTCAGGTCTCTAGAACTAAGGGCGCATCTTTGAAAACGAATCACCTTTCTTACATCGTTCGTGCTAATCTTCGGAAAGAGTTACCTTTCTTGAAGTATGTGTTAGCTTGTATTGAATTGGAATTACATCGCAAAGACATTCGCGGGCTTGTCAGTATTTCAGTACCCTAGGTTTTACTAGCTTAACCTAAAAGCGTTTTTATTCTAACCTTTCCCAGCAATTTATTTTACCCTAATCACCTTTACGATATCATTCGAGTTAGTCCCCGGAAAGAGTTGCCTTACTAGAAGTATCTGTCAACTTAGACTAAAGTGCAATTGCATTGTATAGATTGAATTGCCATTGCATTGTATAGATTGAATTGCCATTGCATTGTATAGATTGAATTGCCGTTGTATTTTAATGACATACTCTGGGTCTGTCAGCTCTTACACTACCACGCGTTTTACTAAGTTTGACTGAAATTTTTTATTCTAATCTTTTACAGCCATTTATTCTACCCAAATCACCGGAAAGAGTTACCTCTCTTACTAGAAGTATTTGTCAACTTGAATTGAATGAGAATGACACTGTAAATGCATTCACTAGGCCTGGGCCTCTCGATTTTTACACTACCCAACGTTTTACTAGTTTAGCCTAAACATTTTTTATTCATGCCTAGATTCTAGGAGGAGTTCTTTTTTTTATGATCCTAGTAGTTCCGTCAATGTTCTCAATTACTTTTAATTCAGCTCTTGTTTTAGATTAATTCTTATCTCGTGTTCATCGTAATTTTCATCTCGTGTCACGCATAAACTCATTACGAAACTTCAGCGGCCCGCCAAAAGTATATTACACTTTGTCGATCTGACTAAAAAGGTATAATTTTGATATATTCTCAAAAAATAAAATTAAAAATAGTAACCACTTACCCATTTTGCTTCTAAGTGTTTTCAAAAAATATTTTACGTACAGTTAATTTATATTTTTAATGAAAAATAATAATCAAATTTTTATATGGGTATTAAAATTGTTGTTTACTCAAAGCTCAAAACTAAACCACTGGAAGGAAACAATCTCTGTGAAACAATTTATTCATATTTTTAATAAAAAATAATTAAATATGTATATCGATATTACTTGAAATTATTATTTACTTAATACTCAAAACACTAAACTTCATCTGACCGAGGTTCAAAAGTACGTGGAGTTGTCCTCAGATTGTGTTGCTCCAGTGTGACTTTAATTAAAAATCTCTCCCTCTCTCTATATATACCCAAACTAAACCATTGAAGGTAGATATTTAATTAACATCGCACTGGAGTAACACAACGCGGTATTGGCGACGGGCCGGGATCAAACCAGAAGGGAAATATTCGAGGACAACACCATGAATTTTGAACCACGGTCAGATGACGAGGTCACACGTGAACTGGCAATCCACTCTTCAAACTCCCACACCGCCAGCATGAACTAAACCATTGAAACGAAAGTTTATACGTTTTGTAATGAAAAATAATTATTAAATTCTTTAATGGGGGGGGGTTGATTTGGGTTTTATGGCACATGGTCCAAAGTTGGACGGGCACCGCCTCTTTAATGGGTATCACTCGAAATTGTTGTTCGTAACTTAAAGCATAAAACTAAGCCACTGAAACGAAACATTTCGACAATTCAAACCATTTTATCATCCGTAAAGCACACCTGTGCTACTCTTGCGGTTGAAAATCCCTACTCTGGACTGTATTGTGTCTCTAGTCGCAGGTGGCGAGAGTCCTCTGGCTACACGATTGCCGTTCTCGATCCAGACATTTCGCAATTTCCTTTCGCTCTCCCGCACCTAAAATACCTCCAACAAAAGCCCATGAACGCGAAATCGGGGCTCGAATTCTCTGTCGACAAGGTAAACCCCCGAAAAAGCGTCGATGAATACGGATGTCGAAACCCCGAGTGTTGTGCGAGCGTGGAAATCTTTCCGTAGCATCACGCAAGTGGTGACGTCAACTCGGGGAAATATCGCTCTAATTTTAGTTATTCTGTGTGATGGGGTTTTGTTTTTGGAAGCCCGCGTTTCCTTCCCTGCTCGAGCGAGCGCTTTTTTTCGGCTCGGGCGTCCTGCCTCGCACCGGCAGGGTTTGAGTAGGCCAGTGGGTTGCCATGGTTACCGAGGGAGGCACGTGCACAGCCAATGCCGGTAACAGGGAGGGTGGTTGAAACTTGCCACCTGTAGGGAAGGCAACGCTTCGGTCGATCGCGGAATGCACGCCACGAGTGCTCGAAAACGTCCAGCAGGATACATCCGATTTCGTCATCCCTTCCGAGGTGCATCCTTTGAGGGGTGGGACACACTTTCCCCGATCCGTGATTAGGAATTACCTGAGGAAGAAACTGGGCTGAATGGAACAGCCATTTTTATTGATAATGCAATTAGGGCCTTAACGCCGGGGCTGGGCACGCTTGGGGTTCTTGCGAGAGCATCTCGCATTCGAGCACTTGGGGTGTTAGCAAATAATCCCTTGCATTCGAGCAATCGGTGTGTTGGGAAATATGCCCTTGCTTGCAATCGCTTGTGGCCAGGAGGTATTTTGTCTCAACCCTCCAAGCGGTTTCGACGAGAAATCTTGTCCGTCAAAATCTGACTGATTTTACTAATGACGAGATATCTCATCAAGTTATTCCCAATTTTTTTTTTATTATGACGAGATCAAGATCAGGCTAGGTTTCTTCTAATGACAAGATATCTCTCCCATCAAGATCTGGTCAGTTCTGCTAATGACAAGATACCTCATCATCAAGATATCGACGTTTTATTGACGACATCAAGATCTGGTCCGCTTGCTTCTTTTAAGGTGACAACTTGATGATCGCTTTATCTCGCCCATAAAGATCGATCTGGTCAGTTTTGCTAACTACGAGGTACCTCGTTGAGACAACCACGAGGGGTTGAAGCGTCCAAGAGGAAACACCTCTACTTTTCGGAAGCTGTAATTAGAAGCACTCGAGGACGAAGCTGGACGAAACAAAACAGCCCAGTTTCATGGATGATGCAATTAGAGCCTGAACGCCATGGCGGGGCACGTCCGGGATCTTGCAAATACATCTTTCATTCCAGTAATTGCGCTGTTAGAAAATATTTTGTACTTAAAAACATCAAGAGTGGTACACCTTGTTCCATCATCTCTTCACTTTTCCGGAATGAGGAGTAAAAATTACCTTAGTAAGAAACCGGTGTGAACTGATCAGACATTTATATCGATGATGCAATTAGAAAATGAAAGTCTTGGTTCGTTTGGTATTCTTTGGAAAACATCCTGTTTTTGAAAACTTGGTTTGAAAACTTGGAGTGGAAATATTCAGTTCTAAGATAATCTCGTTTAACACCTTGTGAGATGACAGGACATCTAGCGTCCCATCTCTTTGAAATAGTTAAGACTAGGCATATGAATATTCTAAGTATATTAATGCTGCTAAGGTATATAGATACTCTTCCTTTTGATATTCTGATTTTTTAACGGGCTTATATGGCAGTGAGACATAAGGCACTACCCCTAAAACGACACCTTTTTGAAACGCGTGAGATTTCTTCATATAGTGATAAGTATGAATCATTAGCAAAACTGGCCAGATCTTAATGAATGAGATATCTAGCCATTAATAAAAACTGACCAGATTTGAATCTCGTCATCATTAAAAAATCGTCGATATCTTGGTAATAAGATATCTCGTCCTTTGCGAAATTGGTCAAATCTTGATGAACGAGGTCACGTCCAAACCCCTTGAAATGTCAATACAATAATCTACGTTTTATTGCAAACAGGAATGGGATATTGCCATACCGGTGTGATATTGTGACTTAAGAGTTTTTGTTCCTAGACATCAAGTAAGACATTGCTATACTTCCCTAGATTCATTTTTAGTTAATTTACAACTACTCCAATTTTAACATCAAAGGAACACGAGTCTTGCAATGAAGAGACAAGAGCTCTTAGATTTGTAGATAGATGACGAGTTTCTCATGAAATAAAAAAATGCGTATCCTAAGAACCCAATATTTTATCCCAGGGTATTATCCAATGTTTTTTTTCATTTTTCTGAGTTTCAAAATATCTTAACCCTCCTGGTGGTTAATTCGACAAAGTATAATGTCTCTCATCAGATAAAAAAAAATTAACTAAAAGTACATAAGTGATACATTTTCTTTTTTGATTTTTATTATTACATAGAAAGAGAGGGCAACATATGCATAAAACTAGTGGGATATTTGAGCTTGTTTTGGAGAAACTAATGCATTAATCTCTGGTTTGATGAAAGTGGATCTACAAATCTTAGTAAATTGTCAAGGTGCTCGTCAGAAAATTTTGATCTAGGACTGATCTCGCCCAAACCACTAGCTGGGTTAAATAGACGCTAAAGTAATTTTGGGTAGATTTTTCTCTGGATTGAAGTCTGTCTACAGAATATCCTCATGAAATCGACGGTCAATAAAATCAGCCATTTCACCAAATTAACAGGAACGGATCCAAATACATGTAATTTCCTTACGAAATCACCGGTTAATAAAACTAGCCGCTTAATAAAATTACCAGGAACGGATTCCAATCCATGCAATGTTCTTACCAAATCGCCAGTTAAAAAATCCAGCTACTTGATGCAATCGATTTCCCTAGAATGGATTAATTCCAATGCCAATACCTTCTGAAATTAACCGGCTAATAAATTCCTCTTAATCAAATGACCACGGAATTATTCAAAGTGGAACCGTATCCAACTTTCTGCATTAGTCCATACTACTGGTAGGGTTAAATAGCCGATATAAAATAACTTTTCGTAGGTTTTTCTCGGGACTGAAGTTTAACTGCGGAATGTCTAAATGCATCAAAAGACCAACCCTATTGATCTTTAACCAATAGCGCAACAATACTATCTTTACCGAAATAATCAAGTTCACAGAACTATTTGCTTTCCATTCAACCTTTCGCACGTAGGCCTGTAGATTCGAGGCACACGTTTCGAAACATGAGGACATTTTTACCCTCTCAACGCGTATTTAGAAATCGGTTTGTGATGTGGAGCAAGGCCTTTGCTATCTGGCGTCACTTGTGCGGGTTAGAGTTCAGTGTCCTTCCCGCATGCGGTCTGTTCCAGGTAATAGTGTTGTTCCTAGATATCAACACCTGTGTGATGTCGCGGCAGCCGTTCTGTATTTACTTAGTCTCTCTTTCTGACCTGGACACATTTCTGCATCTGCTATCCCTCAAACACTCGTTTCCCGCTATTGCACGGCTCGTTATGTTATCGTTGGAGGGCGACGGAGATTGAAACAAAGCGTCGAGTCGTTATCTGCGACGTGTTTAGTTTTTGCACTCGATATCAGCGAGGTCTCCCAATCACAGTTAAAGTGTTAATTGGGAGCTTCAGTTTGACTTTGCGTCGAATAAAACAGTGCCCGCCGCTGATAAAATCTGTCGCTTAATGTAAACTAATTCCATGGAAAAAAATTAAATCAGTGCCACTTCCTTGTGAAATCGCCTATTAATGAAATTCAGAATCAAATCCATGCAATGTCCTTATGAAATCAGCCACCTAATGAAATTACCAGAAGCGTTTCAAATTCATGCAATACCTTTATGAAATCGCCGGTAACGAAAACCAGTCGCTAAATATAATCAAAATCTCTGAATGGATTTGAATCCTTGTGAGATCGGATATTAATAAAATCAGCCGTTCTATGAAATTACCAGGAATAGATTCACATACAAGCAATGTCCTTATATTGCTGGTTAATAGTCAGCCACTTAATCAAATTACCGCGATAGGATCCAATTCCATGCAATGTCCTTATGAAATCAGCCACCTTATGAAATTACCAGAAGCGTTTCAAATTCATGCTATATCTTTATGAAATCGCCGGTAACGAAAACCAGTCGCTAAATATAATCAAAATCCCTGAATGGATTTGAATCCTTGTGAGATCGGATATTAATAAAATCAGCCGTTCTATGAAATTACCAGGAATAGATTCACATACAAGCAATGTCCTTATATTGCTGGTTAATAGTCAGCCACTTAATCAAATTACCGCGAAAGGATCCAATTCCATGCAATGTCCTTATGAAATCGACGGTTAATAAAATCAGACGCTTAGTA
The DNA here is from genome assembly GCA_947359465.1 of Metellina segmentata. Classification (NCBI taxonomy): domain Eukaryota; kingdom Metazoa; phylum Arthropoda; class Arachnida; order Araneae; family Tetragnathidae; genus Metellina; species Metellina segmentata. Next base: position 16,751,067 of record OX375884.1, on the reverse strand, counting down.
CAATCGAATTCCCCGGAATGGATTTAAATCAATACCATGTCCTTCTGATAGGAAGGTATTTTAACTAACGTCACACTGCAGCAACACAACGGGCTATTCCATGTCCTTATGAAATAGGGGCTTATAAAATCCGCAGTTTAATTAAATTACCAGGAACTGATTCAAATCCATGCAATGTCCTTATCAAATCACCGGTTAATAAAACCAGCCACTTAATGTAATGAAAATCCATGTAACTTATTCAGATCAATGCCCTACCATTACGAAATCGTGGTTATTAAAATCAACCGGCTTAAAAAAATCAGTTTTAAAGTTGACAACTCTTGTAATTAATGAGCGAAATGGATCAAAGCCAAAAGACAGTGTTCATTTCTTGATATTTTTTGTGACTTTAAGCCATGAGTAGTTCTACTTCAGGAGAGGAAGCTTAGAAATGCTTTCCACAGTTGTTCCTCATACGTCATACCTGTTCACACATAATTAAATTCATAAATTAACTTACGCTAATATTATTATCGATTTTTAAACTAAGCACCATTAATCACTCAGATCTTCCAAATCGTTAATGATCACTTTGGTTTAACTTATGGAGTCCCCTATAGATTTGATCTCAGAAATTATCTAAATTTCAAATTATCATTGCCGGTTAATAAGATTCAACCGTTAATTAATAAAATGAAAAATTTAGAGCAGAAATTACTTAGAGGCTGTCACTGTTGTGGGTACGATAGCACTGTGGTCGAGTGTTATAACGCTGTTTTAATTATTGTACCTGATGATATACGGATAACAATAGTTTAATATATTTTTCATTTTACAGGTAATTAAACGATGACAAATTAAAATATTCACACTTTTTGTCTATTGTAATTTGATAAGTATTTTAAGAGAAATTCACTTTTGGTACTATTCTTCCATTTAGTTTAGAATATCATTCGTCTCAATAATATTTGGATCCCAAATTTTGCACTTTTATTATTTTTATAATTTTGTAAAACATAACCTATCATTTTTCATAGTTCATCAAAGAAACTACTTGATAAACTTTTTATTTATTAGTTTTTGAAATATAAATTCTTAAATAAAACAAGGTATTCAAGTATTTTTGAGCCAGTTAATTATTCTAGAAACGGTCTACTATATGCACATCTATTGCTCTGCGTTGTAAATTATTTAATTAGAGTTAGCGAATGGGAAGTTTCATGCAACCATAAACCTTCACATCTAATGATGTTGCGTCTGCAACCTTCTTTAGTTAAATTTCAGTGTTGAATCATTATTTTTTTACCATAAACCCAACGTTGGGTCGGTATCCCATGATGGAGTTGAGTTGAGTTAGTTCATTATGGGAAAACTAATTATGGATTTAAGCTCTAGTTATTATATAAAACAAAATATTCATAATCTTTTCCCTATACAATATTAATTAAGGATTATTTTGTGAAGGAAAAGTGCCTTTGTCCGTATAGATTCTACACTTATATTTGAAAGAATAGATAAGTAAGTATTTTAATTAACGTCACACTAGAGCAACACAACTGGCTATTGGCGACGGTCCGGGATCAATCCCGAAGGGAAAGATCGAGGAATATACCACGGTAAGCTGACGAGGCAACTCCTCAGCTGGCACACCACTCTCCAAACTTCCACACTTCGCCAACGTGAGGACATTTGAGGCCATGGCTGATTTAAGGTGCTTTGTACACGACGGTCTTTGGTTGAATTCAAACTCGCAACCCTCCGGTTGCTAATCCGATGGTTCTTCCGATCTTCTTAATCCGATGGTACCACGCCCCTTTGAAAGAATATTAAAGGCACGTAGCTGGGTGTTTAATTAACGTCATACGGGGGCAAAACAGCGAGCCATTGGCGACAGTCAGGCATCAATCCCCAAGGAAGGATCCGAGGAGAACACCACTTAATTTTGAACCACAAACAGATAATGAGGTTGCTGGCACCCCACTCTCCAAACTTCCACACCATGTGTCAATGTGATGTCATTTGATGTCAAGACAGATTTAATGTGCGCTAACATCCGTGTACACGACCGTCTTTGGTTGGACCTAGTTTCGAAGTCTCAGCTCTCGAATACCAAAGGAAACTGCTCTAGATTCATGCAATTAAGTTCATTGCCCTTTTAAGATGATGACAAGTCAGCATGATTCACAATAGAGGCATATGTGAGGATCTCTTACGTTTCCTCGCAGTCATGAGAAAATTTCCTGATAACTTGTTATGAAAGTACAGAATTTTTGGCATATAGTACTTATAGTTTTCTCATGAGTCTCAGCAACAACTAAGTATGAACTAATATCTCTTCAAAACCAATCTGTGGTGACATGTATTTAAATAATGACGGTTGGTTGGTGATTAGGGTTTTATGTCGAGAGATTATAAAGGGATAGAAAGAGGTAAAGATGTGTATACTTGGAGTTTTCTACTGTCACCAAGAGTGTCTATATATTAAAATAGAATGTGAAAGTGATGATTTTCAAAAGGCATCGACGCCTCTAGCCCACTATGCGTTGCTTAAGTACGACGTTAATTCAACTATCCAACTAGCCCAAAAGGCAACAGGACAAAATTTTGAAACCTGAACTATAATTGTGTAGCTATGATTAAAAGAGAATATTCGGAATAAGAGTGTCTATACATTAAAATAGAATTTGAAAGTGACGTTTTTCAAAAGGCATCGTCGCCTATAGCCCATTATACGCTGCTTAAGTACGACGTTAATTCAACTATCCAACTAGCCCAAAAGGCATCAGGTCAAAATTTTGAAACCTGACTACAATAGTGTAGCTATTATTAAAAGAGAATATTCGGAACAAGAGTGTGTATACATTAAATAGAATTTGAAAGTGATGGTTTTCAAAAGGCATCGTCGCCTACAGCCTATTATGCGTTGCTTAAATACGACGTTAATTCAACTATCCAACTAGCCCAAAAGGCAACAGGACAAAATTTTGAAACATGAACTATAATAGTGTAGCTATATAAAAGAGAATATTCAGAATTAGAGGCTAACTTTTGAGGCATGGTCTACGTGCTTAAGAAAGTCTCGTATAAGACTGAGCAAAAGGGGGTGTTTATGTAGTATACAGTATAGAAAAAAAGTTTTTATCTTATCATTAAGAGTCTATCATGTCTTATTCTCTATACTCTTGGCGATTTCTCTTATAATTAAGAGTTTTTATCATGTGTTTTATTCTCTTTACAACTAATGCTTTCTCTTATCCTCAAGAGTTTGTTTTGTCTTGAGCTAGTATGGGAAGATGCTGGTTTCCAAAAGGCATCAGGTCAAAACTTCAAAAAAGTGAACAGCAATAGTGTAGCCATGATTCGAAGAATATTTGGAGTCAGAGGCTAACTTTTGAGGCTTGGGCCGCATGTTTAAAAGAGGCCCGTCTAAGACTGAGCGAAAGAGGGCGTTTAGCCAAAATGCGATCGATTGCAAGTCATTGTGGAGCAGCGTCCCCTCTCTGCCTCAAATCAAGCAGGGCAGACCCCCCACACATCAAAGGCAGATAGACCCCGTAATGCCATCGATTTAGAAGAGCATACCTCTCTTTGCGATAGTCCTCCCATCCTGTTGGAAACTAATGGCGAACAAAGAACTTTCTCCACTACTGACCCCTTTCTTCACTTGCTTATTTTCAAAGCACTTGCCAGTCTTTCCCGTTGGAAAAAAAGGGTATCGCCCCACGATTCGCTCTCGGGTTTTATTTCCAGCCGCTGTATTATACATAAAAAAGGGAATCCGAAATGGGATTCTTTTTCTAGACAATCCCGAGCAGAAGTTGGAGTGAAAATCAGCAAACTTTTCTTAAGAGCCTGGCGCGTATAAGAAGTTCGGAAAATACTTTTAAAGAGTGGGATTTGAAATGAGAAAAGAGAAGTCTTCTTTGGATTCTGTTTTTGAAAAGTTATTCATAAGGTTTCGAGATGGATCTGGTGCTCGATTCGGGACTTGAAATTTGATCGTTGGCTTTGACCTATGCAGTTCGAGAGAAAGAGAATCATTTCTGAAAAAGATCTATCGACTATTTAATCCTTCAAGTGGTTGCGACCAGATATCAAGATCTGTCCATCAAGATGCAACTAGTTTGCTAACGAGGAGATATCGTTTCACCAATGTATTGCTGATTTTTTATGATGGCAAGACCAAGATCTGATCAGTTTTCTTTTAATGAGGGGGATATCTCGTCCAGCAAGATCTAGTCAGTTTTGCTTGTGACGGGATACCTTGACAGGACAACCACAAAAAGGATATTTGGCTCTCAGAAATTATTAAAAAAATATTTTTAAATTTAAATTAAAAGTATTATTTCTTAAAATAGGTACTTCACCCATTTATAGACATTACCGCTATGAGTCAAAACATTTGGATGTAACTAGGGACAGAGGAAATAATGAATATCGTCATGCTAATTAGCAAATCTCGTAACTATTATACGTTAACAGTGGAGTTATGAGTTTTGCTAATTAGCATGACGATATATTATAATGCTTTACGTGTGTAAAAACAGTTATTAAAATGTATCCAAATGTAAATGTAAATAGTATTCTTGGAATGAAAAGGATGCAGATCACAAATGTGGTATCCGAATTTCCCCGATCCGATCAGAAAAGGGCAAAAATATAATACAATAAAGGTTTTGAGCAAAGCATAGATAAATTTTGTTAAAAAGTACTTCCCCAGTCTCGTTTAAGGAGGAAAGTTGGTTCATTGAAGAGGCTAAATTATAGTGCATTCTTTGTGGAAGATGGAGTTTTCCAGACTTTGTGAAAGTAGATCGATTTTTTTATGGAGGAACTGAGTTTTGATGTAGGTCTCCATTTTCTGGAAGTTCGTATTGATGGTAGGATAATTTTTCGTCAGCATGCATTCGAGGCAGTCATGTTAAAGCTGATGGATTTTTGGAACTTTGTAATTTTTCAAAGCAGCCATACAAGAAACACTCAACTTTACAACACATGCGCATTGTGAAAAGTTAAGTTGCTAAAATTAAGGATATACTTCGTGAAAAATGAAGCGCTTTCTGACTTTTTAAAAGTGTTTCGATTCCTTCTTTGGTGGAACTGCGTCTTGATGTAGTAGACATGTTTGGTGTATACTAATATCGGATACTTTTACACAGTTTACACCCGAGGTAATATTGCGCACTCTACGTTAAATATGAGGTTTGTGTGCCTTTAAAGCTTGAATATTTTACAATCGCTATAAAAATTTATTCTTCGTGAAAAGCAGATCCATTCCAAAAATTTTGAAACATCGTTTGCTTTTTTAGTGAATGTCCGTCTTTATGCAGGAGGTGTAAGGTGAATGTTCGTATTGATGTTGGATAATTTTAGGCACACTGTACACACTAGGTAATATACAACATTTACGTTCAAGATTATGAGTTTCATAGGTTTTCAAAGAGAGATATAATCTTTCAAAACAGTCATAATAAGAACGCTTAACACTAAAGCTTATGTGCATCATAATTCGAGGGATTAAAGTTAAGTGTATTATTTGTGGAAAACAGCGAATCCAGACTTTGTAAGAGGCCACTGTAGTCCGGTTGGACAAGTAACTATTTACCAACCGGAGGGCTGCTAGCTTGTGTCCAATCAAAGATCGTTGTGGTTGCTGGTGCATGTTAAATTTGTCATGGCCTTAAATGTTCTCATGCTGGCGTGGTGTGGAAGTTAGGAGAGTGGGGTGCCACCTCCGGGGGTTATATCTACCAGACTTTATGAAAAGAGATCGATAGATAGGTATTTTAATTAACGTTTCACAGGAGCAACACTACGGGTTATTGACGAAGGTCCGGGACCAAACCCGAAAGGTAAGATACGAGAACGAGACCATGTAATTTTGATCCATGATCAGATGATGAAGCACGTCTGTGCTGGCACCCCACTTTCCAAACTTCCACAACATGCTAACGTGAGGACATTTGATCCACGACAGATTTAACGTGCATCATAGCCCGTTGTATACGACGGTCTTTTGTTGCATTCGAACTCGAAACCCTCCGGTTGATAATCCGTTACTCTTTCAACTGGTCTTCCGCGGACCCAAAAGGAGACCAATATATTTTTTTGTTGGAATTGCAATTTGATCGGGTGGAATAACCTGTTGTGTTGCTACAGTGTGACGTTAGTTTTAAAAAATACCTTAATCGGGTGGGTGTTCGTATTTATCTATATAAATAAGAATGGAGTGTTTGTTTGTAGTACATCGAATATTTTCGACCCATTTCAAGTTTTCTATTAGTTTTGGAACCTTTATGCCAAATCCGCCTCTTGCACATTTGGTGTCTGTCTGTCCATTTGTTTGTCTGTATAGAGTGTGCCTTATTCACGTCCGCAAGTTTTAATATATTTTCATGAAACTCTCTCTCTCTCTCTCTTTGCATACTGTGAGTACTTATCTTCATTTAGTGACTGAACTTGGTTGCGTAAGTCTGTCTGTCCGTCTTTTTGTTCTATGTTAGATTTTGTGTTTGTATGTTTGTACACTCATCACATGAATTTTATTCCATATATTTGATTGCAATGTAGTTTAGCTTATACATTTTATATTAGCTTAGTGAAAGTAATATAAAGTATTTCTTTATTTTTATATTTAGATAAGTTTCATGCTAAAAAGCCTGAGTAAGTAAAAACTTAAATTAACCATAAATGGTAGTTTTGGAAAAACTGGAATGTAAATTGAGTACTACGATTGCTTGGATTGCTTTACCAGTACTGCTGAAAAAGCAATTATTTTTCCAAAAAATATTTTTATGAAATCTTGGCTCTGATATTTCATTTATTTCAAGTCTTATTTTTGTTCTTGCGCAATGTAAACGATTTCCGAATATTTGGGAAAGACGATATTTTTCAACCAACGAGAATTATACGGAAACTCGTGTTGGTTGATAACGTGCAGTGATATTTTCTCTTTCTTTCGCTCTGAATTAATTTCGCATTTCTAAATTTTGTGCACTTTTTAGTTGTAAGTTGTGACAACAATGTGAGGTCAAGAGATAAAAAGGAATCACAAATTGATATCTTCAGAACAACCTTTTCCCGACATCTTTTATCTTGTTTTATTTCGCTGTTTTCTGTTTTAAATATTTATTATTTTAATAAATGTATTTCCTTGTAATCACAGGCAACACCAACACAAAGTATTTCGATTAAAAGTGGCAGGTAAGTCAGAATAAAGCAAATTTAAGTGTAATGCCATTATTGAAATAATAATGCCAGTATTGAAAGAATAATAATCGAAATTCGAAAATGTCGCATGTATGATGCAAGAGTGCCACAAGTAAAAAAATATTGTTTTGTTGACTATGAGTGCGACAGCACTCGCCGTAAATTTGTCACAACTTTCGTCATTTTGTAGCTTTGTCACACAGCTAGGGTGCGATGTACGTGAATTGTAGTACATGAATGGATATGCATGTGTAGTATTTGTGTCCTAAGTAAGTTGTAGAAATTATAAAGATGACGAAAGGTGTTCAAATATTATTTTATTCCACGAGAGACATGTGTTTATATGTTTTTATCATCTCTTCAATCTAGAGTTTACCAATTCAAACCAAGTAAGGTCGAGTATCTTGCTAGTGTAGAATATATCCGACAGTGTTCATACGAAGTAATATTGAGCACTCAAGTTAAATTTTAAAGTATTTCAAATAGTGTTCTGTTTCAAAACTGCCACTAACAAAGAATTATCAACTCTAGAAGACACAGTCATTATGATAATTGAAAATGACTAAAATTAAGTACATAATAAGTATAATTAATTCTTTGTCGAAAACGAAGCGCTTTCAAACTTTCCGAAAGGAGATTTGTTTCTTTTTTTGTGGATATCCTTCTTAGTATGGGACGCATTTGGTGAAAGTTAGTATTTATAGTATAATTTTGGACAATGTATACACACACGACAGTAGTGAACACTCATGTTAAATATAATGAATTTCATGGGATTCCAAAGTTTCTAATATTTTAAAACAGCCATTACAAGAACACTCTACTCGACATCGCATGCGCATTATAGAAATTGAAATGACTCAAATTAAGTGCATTCTTTGTGGAAAACGGAGCGCTTCCAGACTTTGAAAGTTGATGTATTCCTTTTTTGGTAGACCTGCGTCTTGATGTAGGATCTGTTTACTGGAAGTTCATACAATTTTGACATTGTATTCGAGGCACTCAAGTTAAAGATGATGCGTTCCCCAAAGTTTCCAAGCTTTTAAAACAGCCGCTAACGTAGGACGCTCTTCTCTACATTACATGGCCATTATAATAATTGTAGTGACTCAATTTAAGTGTGTTGGAAAATGTGTGAAAAAAAACCCCAGAGAACTTCTATATCTAGTGAAAGAAGATAGATTCTCTTTTGGAGGCTCTGGGGCGTCTTGATGTAGGACTTGTTTACTGAAATTTCCTATAGAATAATTTTGACACCGCATTCGATACACTGAAGTTAAAGATAATGCGTTTTAAAAACTTTCCAACATTTAAAGCAGTCGCTATTAGCGAACGCTCTACTCTACATCACATGCGCATTATAATAATTAAAATGACTCAATTTAATTGTGATGGTAGGTTTGCGAAAAATGGAGCACTTCCAGACTTTGTAAAAGTAAATAGGTTATTTTTATTTGTGGAGCTACTTCTTGATGTAGAACTTGTTTACCCTAAGCTCGGATAGGATAAAATTTCGACCGTGTGCATTCGAGGTAATATCGAGTACTCTAGTTAGAGCCTGTACGTTTTCCAAAGTTTCCAACCTCTTAAAGCATCCGCTAATATAGGACGCTCTACTCTACCACACATGAGTATTGTAATAATTGAAGTGACTCAAATTAAGTGTGAAAGTAAGTGTGGTGTCAAGTTTGGGAAAAACGGAGCGCTTCCAGACTTTGCGAAAGTAAATATATTATTTTTATTTTGTGGATCTGGGTCTTGATGCAGGATTGTTTACTAGAAGTTCATATAGGACAGTTATTTACACTGTATTTAAGGCAACCAAGTTAAAGATTATGAGTTTTCCAAAGTTTCCAACCGTTCAAAGCATCCGCTAATTTGGGACGCTCTACTCTACAGCACATGCGTATTACAATAATTGAAGTGACTCAAATTAAGCGTGGAAGTAAGTGTGGTGGCAAGTTTGGGAAAAACGGAGCGCTTCCAGACTTTGCGAAAGTAAATATATTCTTTTTATTTTGTGGATCTGGGTCTTGATGCAGGATTGTTTACTAGAAGTTCATATAGGACAGTTATTTACACTGCATTTAAGGCAATCAAGTTAAAGATTATGAGTTTTCCAAAGTTTCCAACCGTTCAAAGCATCCGCTAATTTGGGACGCTCTACTCTACAGCACATGCGTATTACAATAATTGAAGTGACTCAAATTAAGCGTGGAAGTAAGTGTGGTGGCAAGTTTGGGAAAAACGGAGCGCTTCCAGACTTTGCGAAAGTAAATATATTCTTTTTATTTTGTGGATCTGGGTCTTGATGCAGGATTGTTTACTAGAAGTTCATATAGGACAGTTATTTACACTGCATTTAAGGCAATCAAGTTAAAGATTATGAGTTTTCCAAAGTTTCCAACCGTTCAAAGCATCCGCTAATTTGGGACGCTCTACTCTACAGCACATGCGTATTACAATAATTGAAGTGACTCAAATTAAGCGTGGAAGTAAGTGTGGTGGCAAGTTTGGGAAAAACGGAGCGCTTCCAGACTTTGCGAAAGTAAATATATTCTTTTTATTTTGTGGATCTGGGTCTTGATGCAGGATTGTTTACTAGAAGTTCATATAGGACAGTTATTTACACTGCATTTAAGGCAATCAAGTTAAAGATTATGAGTTTTCCAAAGTTTCCAACCGTTCAAAGCATCCGCTAATTTGGGACGCTCTACTCTACAGCACATGCGTATTGCAATAATTGAAGTGACTCAAATTAAGCGTGGAAGTAAGTGTGGTGGCAAGTTTGGGGAAAATGGAGCACTTCCAAACTTTTCGAAAGTAAATATGATCTTTTTATTTTGGGTATCCGCTTCTTGATGCAGGACTTATTTACTAGAAGTTCATACAGGACAGTTTTGACACTGCCTTCGAGGGCCTCAAGTTAAAGATTATGAGTTTTGCAAAGTTTCCAACCTTTTAAAACAGCCGCTAACATAGGACGCTCTACTCTACAACACACGCGCATTGCAATAATTGGAGTGACTCAAATTAAGTGCATTCTTTGTGGAAAACGGAGCGCTTCCAGACTTTGTGAAAAGAGATCGATTCCTTTTTTGGTGGATGTCCGCGTAGGGTATTTTTTGGTGGAGTGCTCCGGAGCGAGGCGAAGCCATGGGTCTGCCTCCACAAAGGGCCCTCATAGTGAGGACGACGTGGAACGCAAACAAAGAATCGATCGAACGTGGGGGATCCACCCTGCCCTGGAAGCTCACGTTTCGGCTCTTTTTATTTGGTATTTTTTTAATCTTTCGCGTCCCGACGAAGCCGCCCTTTGGACTCGTCTTCTTGCTCCAAGCGACCGACTGATGCGTTTTTGAGTAGGATGATTTCCATTTAAAAATTTTAAATTAGCAGAAGATTAGCTTTCTCCTGTTTTGTTCTCGAATGCATTCCATCCATTCGATTTGCTCGAAGAACCTCTTCCGGGGAGAAGGGGGTAGATTCCTTTTGTTTCAGCCGAGCGTAAGATATCTTATTTATGCCAGTTCGCAATATCGTGCCGTGTCGGGTTTCTGGCCCGGATTGGGTATTTTTAAAGCATTGTGGTTCTGGTGGTTGGTATTTACTTCGAAATTAAAGGCGTTTCTGGTAGCACCGATATCATTTCTGAAATGGCTCTCGTATGGGATTGCAATCGTATTTTCCGTCTGAAAGCTCGTTCTTTATTTGGGTGTGCAGCTTTCATATATGCAAGGGAAGAACAATCTGAAGTTGTATGCTTATTGTATTATCGTGCATAAAAATAGCAGAACAGTCTCTTTCCAATGATAGTTTGTTTGCCGTTCGACTATCAATTCATGCAAAGGATGGCCATATGGAGAGGGACATTCAGCGTAGCTTCATTATTCTTGGAATACCTGTTTGGGTACATTATAATAATAGCCTTTTTATCTTCACATAGTTTAAGTTATAACTTAATCCTTTTGTCACTTTTTGTGCTTACAAACATCCTTTTCCTAAACCTCTTCATCGCTGGCTTATAATTTACCCATTTGAGTAAATAATAACTTTACCTACTTAACTTAAAAGTATATTCATTAATTCTTACCGGACAATCAGCTCTATCGCAATGCTTTTGCCCATGTGGGAAAAATTCTCAAATGAGTGCATTACCCTTATGGGGACCCATTAAAAATAATGCATGTTTTATCGTTTCATAGTATCGAAGTACCTTAAATAGCTCAACACATAAATTTTGAGAAAAGGGTTTTACTTGAAAAAGATTTGATTCTTCAGATACCAATAGAAATTACGGGTGTTTTTAAACGAAGTACCTAGCTATCACTGTGTTTTAATTTAAAATTTATAGTGCTTATTTTGAAAACTTGTGTTAGTTTCTTTTATATATCAATGGCATAACCTCTTTACTCTTGTAGTACCTGTTTGGGTATACTAAAATAATATCATTTTTACCTTCTCAACGTTTGAGTACATTCATTAATTCTTGCTGGCCTCATTCAGATCTATCCTTACGTTCTGATCCATAGGGACTCCATTTTTTAAATACGATGTATTTGTCATCATTTCCTAGTCTCAAAATACCTTAAATAGATGACAAATAATTTTTAAAGAGGGTTTCTAATGAAGCTGTTTGCTCAAAAATCAATAGATCCATAGTATTATTGAACAAAATACTCAACATACCATATCAATGCGTTTTCATGTGCTGTTTTCATTGATTCGGTAAAGTATATTCGTTAATTCTTGTTGTCCCCATTCAGCTCTCTGCTAATATTCTGACTCATGGGGTAATATCCTAAAATTAATACTTTCCCCCATTTGAATCAGTTTTTTTTAGAATAATATAATGCATTTTTATCATTTCTGAGTTCAAGAGTGTCGTAAATAACTGAAAAACAACTTTTGAGGAAAGGAGTTTTCCTTTAGACTGAGTTGATTCCTCATAAACCAATAAAACGTTCGAGTCTTGTTAAACGAAATATTTAGTTATCAATGCGTTTTCATTTAAAACGAATATAGTGCTAATTTTGAAAATTGGGTTAGTTTCTTTAAAATATAAATCTTTTAACAAAAAAAAATAGTTTTTTTTTTTTTAATATAAAAATAAGGGATAAAATGGAAAAAATGTAAGAAACAACTTATTTCACCGTAATCTCACGAAAAACGTTCACATGACTTGAAAATGAGAAGTAACTGCAAAAACATGAATAATGAACATAATGAAACATAATTTGTAATTTTACAACAGTGTAATAAACCGACTGATATGACTTACATAAAAAAGCCACTAATTACATACGTGATAGTGTATGATAATAAGAATTATTCATGTTTTAAGATGTGTTGCCTCCGTACAAAAAATTCACAAAATATCCATAGTATTGCATACTATTTTGTATAATTTCTCAGTGCCGCTTTACTATTTTATTTAAATTTATACTGAAGATTATACACTGAATAATTTTTCTGAAATCAAAGTACAATCTCTTAAGAAATAAATGTAAAATAAAATGTTTGTGTAAGGTCTATTAAGAGACACTAATATTTTATGATTAAGTTTAAATAACATTAATTTGAAGCTGATGAAGATGCAATAAATTAGTAAAATAAAAAAGAACTCATTTATTTCAAAGACGAATAATAAGCTTTTTAATTTTCGTAATATAATACGAATATAATTATTATATTACGAAACTGTTAGTTATTGAATGATTAGATACAATTATCAAAGTCAATAGTTACGGTAACTCTGATTTTAAGCGAATTCGAAGAATCATACTTGGAACAGTAATTAATTTTAACTATAAAGTATGTTACGAAATTTAGTAAAATTTAATAACGAAAATATTTATCGAAAAGTGACGAAATCTGAAAGAATTATGTCTATTGCATATTGTAATAAAATAATTCAAATTGTCAGTGATTTGAAATTGCCATAGTATTTTATCTATTTCTAAAGAATATAAAGGTTGTTTATGCTTTGTGTATAGTTCGCTGGAACATTTTCTTAGTGTATGTTTGAGTTTCATAACATGCCTGAAGATATAAAGAAAAATTCCTTTTCCTTTAAATCCTATAAATTAAAATCATTCCCATTATCTATAATTAGAGATTATTTTATTATTTAATCAAAATCAAGATAGTACAAATGTTATTTGTTCTGTTAGTATTCGCTCGAATAATTTTCTTGGTTTATTTTGAATTTCATGTCTAAAGATATTGGAAAAAATTGGGGCATAACTTATTTCATCAAAGTGCATTTGATCAAAGTTGACAAAATATAGGACTTATGGGGGCTTTTAGTAAACTGAAACCATTTTCTTGATTTATTTTGAATTTTATGACCTGTCTGAAGGCATTGGAAAAACTAGGGCTTATTTTGAAGTTTTCTCGGCAATAAAGAGATATTAGTTGGGAAAACAACCACCAGAGAAATAGCGTGCGGGGAAAATTGCAACAGCATTACCAAAGAAGCTATGGCGCCACTTAATATTTCAATAAAAACATTTTGGATTAATCCAATAGTTAAAATCATTAATTTACCCTTATTTCATAGTTTTCGAGGCAATAAGATTACGGCAGTTGGGAAAACAACCAGAGAATTTGAGTAAGGGGGTAGTTGCAAAAATGCAGCCTAAGGAACACGCTGTTTCGTTAAAAAAAAAAAAGAAGCTATTGGGCACATGGTTATTTCGATAAAAAAAAGAGCTACGAGCTCATGTTCTTTACATCAAAACAGTTCGGATTAGTGAAATTGTTAAATATGACTTATTTCATCGATTTTTACGGCATTAAGAGGATAGTAGCAGGGAAAACAATCGCCAGACAATAAGCATGCGGGAAACTGCAATAGTACAACCAAAGAAACTATGGACAACGTATTATTTCTGTCGAAACATTTGAAGTTAATGCAATAGTTAAAATCTTTAGCGGATGTTGACATCGCTTTTATCTTAAGGAACCAAGTAAATAAATCATGTAAGTATTAGAGTTACGTGCACTTTTATAACGCATGTAAAGAAATTCTAGAATCTAGTTTCCGCATCTTATATAGCTCTTGAGATATTAAAGAGATCACTTAGGAAATAAATAGTATTTTATCGGTTATAAAAACAACGAGAGATTGGGTCGTGCCATGTAAGAAACATCACCATATTCTTTCAGAGAAAAAGCATCTGTTAGCTACTCCGTAAAGAGTTTACTGCCTAAAATATTAAGTATTCTTAATTTTCTTTAATACGAGTTATTGAGTTAATGTTTTTCGAGGTTTCTAATTACATTTTTACAAATTTTCTCACTCTCCCAATAACGTTTTAAAAAGTTTCTTTATTTTTCTACGTGCTGAAACACGAAATTCAAAGCGATATTGTACATGGCATTTATATTACTTTTAATTACTTTTAGGAATTTGTTCTAACATACCTGACATCTAAAAGTGCTTCTCAGGAGTAGATAATAAAAATTGGTTTGTAAGATCCGTTTCTGAGCTTACACTAAAAGTTTCGCCTTCCAATTTTTCTTTGGTTTTCCAGCCTCTTAAAGAAAAAATTTCCTCTTAAAGATAATTTTTCATTTTGTACTTTGATTTTGCATTGAATTGCACGGTGATTTAATTCGAAATCAAAATTCTATGTAGGATTTGTATCATTTTTGATTGAGCACTAAATCGAAACCGTCTGAAGTGACACTAAAACTTGCTTCAAACTTTTACTTCCTAATGTGTCATAATTATGATAAAAACTGAACGAGTTTAATTATTTGGTTCCTTTTCACCACTTAAAAGTTAAAACTATTTGCTATTCATATCATATTTGAGCACTTTTCCCAAGCATGTTCCAACATGTCTGAGACAAAAGAACGCTTCTCACAATTCGGTAATAAAACTTTGGTTAATCCAATCCATTTGAAATGACACCCCGAAATATTTCTTCAATTTTCCTTGTCTCACAATCATTAAAAACCTGAACAAGTTTAACTATTTTGTTCATTTTTTACTAATTTAGCTTAAAGGCATTTTGATATTCATATCGTTTTTCAGTACTTGTCGAAACTTGCTCCAACATGTCTGAGACAAAACAGAGCTTCCATCAAGTATCAGTAATAAAACAATCATTAATCTGATCTGTCTGAAATGACGCTAAAAATTTTGCCTCGAAATTTCCCCCCAATTTTCTCCGTGGCTTATGATGAAAAGAAACAAGAGATATTTAAATCATTTTGATATTCATGTTGTTTTTTATAAGTCAAAATCTGTTCGAACATACCTGGGACAAAAAAAAAGATCGCTTCTTACGATTCGATAATAAAGTATTGGTTAACCCGATCCTTTCGAAATGACTCCTCGAAATATTCCTTTAATTTTCCCAATGCTTTTATTATGAGAAAACTGAACGAGTTTAAATTAGTTGGTTCCTTTTCTACCACTGAATCTTTGAGGCATTTTGCTATGGATATTGTTTTTGGCTACTTGTCTAAAACTGTTCCAACATGTCTGATACAAAAGAGCGCTTCTCACGATTCGGTAATAAAGCATTGGTTAATCCTATTCTTTTATAAAATGACGCCTCGAAATATTCCTTCAATTATTCCAATGTTTTTATTATGAGAAAACTGAACGAGTTTAAATTTGGTTTCTTTTTTACCACTGAATCTTCGAGGCATTTTGCTATGGATATTGTTTTTGGCTACTTGTCTAAAACTGTTCCAACATGTCTGATACAAAAGAGCGCTTCTCACGATTCGGTAATAAAGCATTGGTTAATCCTATTCTTTTATAAAATGACGCCTCGAAATATTCCTTCAATTATTCCAATGTTTTTATTATGAGAAAACTGAACGAGTTTAAATTTGGTTTCTTTTTTACCACTGAATCTTCGAGGCATTTTGCTATGGATATTGTTTTTGGCTACTTGTCTAAAACTGTTCCAACATGTCTGATACAAAAGAGCGCTTCTCACGATTCGGTAATAAAGCATTGGTTAATCCTATTCTTTTATAAAATGACGCCTCGAAATATTCCTTCAATTATCCCAATGTTTCAATTATGAGTAAACAACGAATTTAAATTTGGTTGCTTTTTTATCACTTAATCTTTGAGGCATTTTGATATTGATATAGTTTATGACTACTTGTCTAAACATGTTCCAACATGTCTGAGTCAAGAGCACTTCTCACGATTCGGTAATAAAGCATTGGTTAATCCGATCCGTCTGAAATGACGCTTAAACTTTTGCCTCCAATTTTTTCTCTAATTTTCTCTCAAAAGTTTCCCCCAAAATTTTTTCCCGAAATTTTCCCCAAAAATTTTTTCCGGAAATTTTCCCCTTGTATCTAAATGGTAAAGAGACTGAACGAGTTTAAAATTCGGGGGTTCGTTTTTTACCTCTTAAATAAGAAAGCCTTTGTGACATGAGGTAACATGATCTGAAGATCGATATTTTACTCGGGAAGAGTTCTGGTCGGACTCAGTCACGTGGTTCGAGCGTGCGCCAGGTGATCTGGCTCCACTTGGCACCCGGCCAGGAGAGCTATCCCCGTAGTTTAGTTGTCCCACGGAGAAATAAAATTCTTTTATTTCCAAACAGAAAAATGAGCATCATTGCGAAACTTTCTACTGTCCCTCGTGACAGCTGCATCGAAAGCCATATCGGGTCATGGAACGCACGGTTGCCGAATCTACCTTTTCAATTACGTGTGGAGTTCCCGAAAAAGAATCGGATATCGCGCGCCGGTTTGTCTTTGGCCAGACCGTTAGTCGGCTGTTTCGAGTTCAAAGTTAGTCGAGTTGGGTTAGGCTTGACTTTCAAACGGAAACTTCAGTTTCGTAATTGCAGCGGCGTCCGGCTGTTAGACACCTGAAACTAAGATGAGATGGAGGCATCAAACACTGATTGCGTTCACAGTGTCTCATGTGTTTATCTTCTTTAATTGTCAAGAATCAAAAGCATTTATCTTCTGCATCCGTTTCGTGTAATCAAATGTACAAATAATTTGTGTGTGGATGGATTTTTGTTTTTAATTTTTAATAAAGTAATGAAGTTGGTTGAATGTAACCTTTTCAGTTCAGGCAGCTCCTTCCAAAATTTATTTTATTGTATATTTTAATATAACCTTGTCGAGTTAGGTTAGGCTTGACTTTCAAACGGAATCTTCAGTTTCGAAATTGTAGCGGCGTTTGACTATTAGACACCTGTAACTAAGATGAGGTTGATGCATCAAAACACTGATTCGTTCACGGTGCTTCGTGTGTTTATCTTCTTCCAGTGTCAAGAATCAAAAGCAATTATCTTCTGTATGTGTTTCGAGTAATCAAATATCTAAATAATTTGGATGGATTTTTAATTTTAATACTATAATGAAGTTGCTCTTAAGCCTTTTCAGTTCAGATACCCTTAAAAATTATTTTATCAACAATTTTAAAGTTGATTTGGGTTAGTCTTGACTTTCAAACGGAAACTTCAGTTTCGAAATTATAGCGGCGTTTGGCTGTTAGACACCTGAAACTGAGATGAGGTGGAGGCATCCAAACACCAATGTCTCGTGTGTTTATCTTCTTCAATTGCCAAGAATCGAAAGCATTTATCTACTGTATCCGTTTCGTGTAATTAAGTATGCAAATAATGTGGATGGATTTTTGTTTTTAATAAAGTAATGAAGTTGCTCTTTACCCTTTTCGTACAGAGAACCTTCTCAAAATTTATTTAATTATCTATTTTAACATAACCTAGTCGAGTTGAGTTAGGCTTGACTTCAAACGGAAACCTCAGTTTCGTAATTTCAGCGGCGTTCGGCTGTTAGACACCTGAAACCAAGATGAAGTGGAGGCATACAAACACTAATTGCATTCATGATGTCTAGTGTGTTCAATAGTATCTTTTTCAAGAATCAAAACGAATTATCCCCAGAATTGTTTCGTGTTTTTGAAATTCATGAAATCTTATATAGAGTTTGAATGGATTTTTGTTTTGAATAAAATAAGGAAATGTGCTACTTTAACTTGTTCAGTCCAGAGGAAAACCTTCTCAAAAATTGTTTTATCGTTTATTTCAATGTAGCCAACGGGAACCCCAGGAATGAAGAGTTCTTCAATTGTATTTTCTCCAGCTATCATCGATAAAGTTTCAGTTATATTCTGTATTTCGTGGTTTGGACGTTGGTGGAATCGGATATAACGGCGTGTTTGGATGGATTTTAGTTTCGTATAAAGTGATAAAATAACTTTAACCTTTTCAGTCTCTAACAAATTCATCTTAAGAAGTTATTTTATCGGCAATGTAAGGTACTTCCAAGACTCAGAAATTATACTCAGTACTCTCTAACCCCAAGAGCACATTACCATTACCTGATGATGCAGAACATAAGAATGTAGCTGAATTAGAACAGCAGGAATTAATGAATGTTCGGATCAGAATATTCGGATGTAGCTGAATGAGGATAACAGAAATTAATAAATGTACTTTAACCCTCTAAGTGGTGTCGATAAGGTACCTCGTTCATCAAGATCTGACCAATTTTGCCAATGGTGACAATATATCTCGTCATCAAGATCTGACCAATTTTGCTAATGATGACAATATATATCGTCATCAAGATCTGACCAATTTTGCTAATTGTGACAATATATCTCGTCATCATGATCTGACCAATTTTGCTAATGGTGAAAATATATCTCGTAATCAAGATTTTGCTAAATTGTTTATGATGTCGAGATCAAGATCCGTCCAGATTTATTTTAATAACGAGATATATCGTCCATCAAGATTTTGTCAGTTTTGCTTTAGATGAGATACCTTATTGAGAGAACCACCTAGAAAGTTAACGTTTAAAGTTAAAACGACTATTGTTTTGATATACTGAAATGGATAGTTCAGAAATTTAGAGGTTATGATGTGATTGGGGTATCACTGGTCACATTCTTGTACCTTATAAATAGTTCATTATCTTCCGTAGGTTTTCATGTATCTTTTGTAAGTCGGTGTAGTAAAATATAACTACGAGTTTAGATGGAGTTTAATTCAGTCAATGTATAAATAAATTTGCAATTCGGGCCTTTGTTATAAATATCGTATGTTGAACTATGACTGAAGTAACATCTAAGTAGCTTTAAGTTGACAGAAACCACATAAACGGAGTTAAGCAAGGGTGTAATACGTGAATTTATTTCTGATTTAAAATGATACCCTTGAGTATTGAGAGTTGTTTCTTATTCATGCAAAGTTGGGTGAGCAATATTCATAAAATTGAAAACGATGTGAAAGAAACAAATGCAATGCTGATAAGAGAATGGAGTAAAAAGTTATTAAAAAGAAATATAAATAAAAAAATAATTTATATAGATCCGATAGAAAAAATTAGATTGCGTAGAATCCGAGAGTCCTATGTAGAAATATAACTGAAATAACACTTAAGTGTTGGTTATTCGTCTAGGTTAGGTTGAAGGTTAAACACAAAAACAGTGTAGATCCAAGATTAAATTCGAGAATTCATATATGTGATTTAAAATGATACTTTACGGTGCTGAGAGTTTCTTATTCATGCAAAGCTGTGAGCGATATTCACAGAATGCTAAGACGATGTAAAAAGAAAAAAACATGCCGGAGTGACGTTAAAAGTTATTAAAAAGAGAAATAGGAGATAAAGAAAGATACAAGAGAAAAAATTAAATCACTAAGAATTTATATCCTATGTAGAACTATAGCGGAAGAAACATTTAAGGTGCCTTAGTTTGAAGGAAATCACAATTACAGAGTAAAGCAAATATGTAATATAAGTACTTCTATGTATGAAAATAATATCCTTATGTATTAAAATTGGTTTCTTATTCATATAAAGTTAACAGGCGATATGCACACATAGTTAAAACGATGAAAGACAAAACAAACAAGGCTGATAGGAGAATAACATAACAATTTATTAAAAAAAGAAAAATATGTTAAAAAAGAAAACTTTAAAAGATCCAAGAAAAAAGGGTTGGATTAAAAAAATTCTAAATCCCATGTAGAACTAATTATTTTGGTGTTATTTCAGTGATAGTTATATATAGGATTTAAATGTTCTGCACAACGAATTTTTTTCTCTTTTGCTTTAAAATGATATCCTTAGACATTAAGATTTGTTACTTATTCATATAAAGCTCTGAGCGATATTCACATAAAGTTAAAACGTTGTAGGAGAAAAAACAAGCCCGATAAGAGAATGACGTAGAAAGTTTATAGAAAGAGAAGTAAGAAAAGGAAGTAGAGAATGTAAAAAAAAATCAAGAGAAAATTGGATTACGAAAATTTTAAATAATGGATTCGATAAGCCTGAAAAAATGAGAGATAACGAAAGTATTATATTGAGAAGAGGAGATAGATTTACATGAGATAAAAAGTGATTAGTGAAAGAAAAAAATGGAGGGGGCATATAAAAGATGAATAAGCAATAATGTTACGAAAAATTAAAGTTTAACTTTAAAACTTTTATAAAATGTAACTTTTCGTTAATTATATTTCATTGTTTAATTTATCCAACGTTAAAAGCATGTTATTACTAAATACAAAGTAGAACAAATATATGTTCATTATTCTACTCATTTAACTTATGATGGATGTATCACAAATATAATTGTCCTTTTACTTATCTCATTTACAAGGCATGTTATTACTAATTATAAAATAACTTACGAAGCATGTTATTACTAAATACAAAAGTAGAGCATATAGTATAATATTCATTGCTCTTATTATTTAATTTACGATGCGTGTATCACAAATATAAGTGTCATTTTACTTATCTCATTTATAAGACACGATATTACTAATTTAAAATAATGTACAAAGCATGTTATTACTAAATATAAAGTATAACATACATAATTTGCATTGTTCTACACATGTCTTGCATACAATGCATGAATCACAAATATATTATTCATTATTCTACAATCTAACTTACAATGCATGTATCACATTACAATCGTCCCTCTTTTACTTATCTCCATTTACACGTTATTACAAATTTACAATAGCTTGAAAGGCATGTTATTGTTAAATAAACAGTTTCACAAATATAATATTCATTATTTTACTATATCTCTGATATATTGCATGTTGTTATTATAAAGTAAACTATCAAAAGTATAATATTCATTATTTTACTTATTTAACTTATATAAAATATATTATAGCTAAATACGAAGTATCACAATAATAATCTTGCAACAAAAAATACATGATAGGATTATGCTATACATTTTGAGTTAGATTATAGGTTTCCGAGCTGTGTTATTCGTTATTTAGACATCAGTGCTTTGCTACAATTAAAACTGAGAAGATTGATGATAAAATAATTTTAAAAATCAACAGGACTGGATAGGTTTTGTATTACACAGCAGAAAGGGAACCATTATTCAGTAATAAATTGATAAATTGCGATGTAAAGATTATTCTTATACGAAAAGCTTGTATTGTATTGCATCGAATAGAATTGGACGCTGTAGGCGGACATTATTTCCCCGGTACTGCTTTCGGGTATATAGTCCTGCTTACGGAGGTAATGTAATGGTAATTTTTGGTAATTTTTAGTTAACGTCGTACTAGAGCAACACAACGGGCTATTGACGACGGTCCGGGATCAGTCCCTTAAGGGAAAGATCCGAGGACAACACTTCGTAATTTTGAACCACGGTCAGATGACGAAGCAACACCTGAGCTGGCACCCCACTCTCCAAACTTCCCCACGCCAACCCAACGTGAGGACTTTCGGCCACGATAGATTTAAGGTGCACCAGCCGCCTCTACACCATACGTTTACAAACATCCATGCCCGAACCCGGATTCGAACCAGGAACCTTCCGATCTAGAGGCTAACACCTTAACCACTATACCGGTTGGTCGGCTCCTGCTTACGGAGGAGTTTCAGGGATTTGGAAAAGCCGAGCAATCCATTATACACATAAAATATTTAAGATAATACATACAATACAAGAGATAAATGAAGGGCAAAAGATACAAGCTCAAAAATAAACTATGACTTAAGAAAAGGATTAGATAGGTAGGTATTTAACTAAAGTTGAACTGAAGCACACACAACACATAGAGCTATAAGAATTGGATTACAAAATGTGTTAAATTAACAGTGAACAAAATGAGATAATATAAACTATACAATTAACTGGAACAATACGCAATGAACAAGGATACATATTCAAAAACAATTTATCAGCAAAACGTCTTAACTGTCTAATATAAAATATCGATGCATTAATTTATTTTCCTACGCAAAGCTAAGTCAGTTCGATCGCTTTGAATTCTCAACACTCACAGATATTATCAATGTTGAAGTCGAGAAATTCCATCACTTAAATGACCTTTTGGTGGCAATGTCAATTCTTGGCAGAACTTTGACACCAGTAAGAGTATTTTTGTACAGATGGATCGCCAAATGCAATGGACTTGTGAGATCTCAGTCAAAAAGATAGTATCCATTTCATTGAGAGCTTTTCGGTAGTTCTATTTTCCTGTTTTATTCAAGCTTAGCATTATTTCATATTTGAAACCCAAAACTGCCAATCACCGATGTTGAGAGAAAAAAAATTGTTTTTACATTTACCTTGAAAGAAATCAGTGGTGTTGCCAGAGGGGACTGAAGACGCAACATCCCCTTAAGTGATGGTTTATTTTTCTTTTCTCCTTATAAATTAAATATCGATCCACCGTAAGTTTTTGAAGAGTACCATTTTGCGATTTTCTTTAAATAAAATAAGTTATTATATCAACACAAAACGTAATACTTTGCAACGAAATATGAAAACAATTATTTACTTTACTCAGCAGACATATCACTTGAGGTAAACAGGTTATAAGTGCAACGGATTAGCAACCGGAGGGTTTCGAGTTCGAAGCTAGGTCCAGCCAAAGACCGTCGTGTACATAGGGTCCGGTGCACGTTAAATCTGTCGGGACCTCAAAGGCCCTTACGTTGGCACGATGTGGAATCTTGAAGAGCGGGATACCAGCTCAGGTGTTCATATCGTCATCTGACCGTAATTCAAAATTACGAGGTGTTGTCCTCGGATGTTTTCCTCGGGGTTTCATCCCGGACCGTCGCCAATAGCCCGTTGTGTTGCTCCAGTGCGACGTCAATTAAAATAACTTACCTACCTCCAGCTAGGCTACCACGGCCCTAAAAATGTAATAAAACGTATCAGAAGTTTTTTAAAGACGAATATCAAGATAGATAAAAATGTGAAAATGTAAAAATTAAACTTCATTAACATACAATTGATTCAAATGAAAATTTTAAAAACAAACGAGCCAAGGAGATTGACGCGGTTGTGAAGTCCGATTCCGGGACTGATCATAATTAGTTATTGGTAATTGGTAATTTTTAATTAACATCGTACTGGAGCAACACAACGGGCTATCTGATCAGAATTTAATTAATGATTCTTTAACTAGAACTTTAGATAGGTCGGTATGTATTTCATTGACATCTCTCCATGGACCGACACAACCAGTTATTGCTGACGGTCCGGGATGCATATTAACAACCTTTACCTGGAATAAAAGACATGGGGAAATTTTAAGCCCGCTGATTCGTTGGTTTCAAACTGTCGACTATGGCGTCATTACGTGACATCATCATTAATGGCGATGCTTCACGTAGACTCTGTCATTAATCATTACTCGGTAGTTTCTATTTGAACTGAAAGCCAGTGGCAAAACCTCCGCAACATAAATAACGAATCTGTACAACAGATCTCCAGTAATAACGAAAATCTCCTCTGTTTCCGCCTTCTATTCTGTTCAAAGTCCCAAGTGCCCTTTAAAGTTCAAAAATGGATTATTTTTTTAATCATGCGTGTAGAATCTATACTGGAATAAAACTAAACACAAAATATTTGCGATCAAATTGCGAGTACATGGCACAAGCCGTTAAACTGTAGCTTGGTAATCCTCTAAAATCTATCGCTTTCTTTTTTTATTAGTATTCTATTTCTCGGTCGAAGCAGTTGCAACTTTTTTGTTCGCAAACATTGCAAGTAAATAGTGATACTTTTCACACATGCGGAGTGCGCACTATGGGTGAGTGACGTCATAGATCTCGGAGAGAGATAGCAACGAATCAGTGGGCTTAAAATTTCCCCATGTCTTCTATCCCAGGTAAAGGTTGGCAATATGCGTCCGGGATAAACCCGAAGTGAAATATAAGAGGACAACATAACGCAAGTTTAAACCACGGTCGGATGACGTGGTCACACCTGAGCTGGCACCCCACTCTCCAAACTTACACGCCAACAGAAGCATAACAGACGCCTAGCTAAAGTGAAACGTAGACCAAAAAGTTTGTAAAAAGCTCTGCCCAAAATCTTTTCTGTCACCCGAGAGTTTTCGGGGCATTGGACGCTTCTTGCGTGACATGGGATCCTGACCTCATTAAGTCAATTGAGCGTTTCTTCAATAAGTAGTATTAGAAATCGATTCCACTCAGATCTACTCATTGAATCCAAAAGACAAGTAAATTCAATCAGAAAATAGTGGTAAATTGATGCTATTTACACGCACTTCATGCTTCTGTATAACTGAATTGACCTGGTTAAGTCTCTCTTGACCTCTCTAATGACTATATCGTTGAAGAGGGTTACATTTCTATTCAAGTCAAGAGCTATCTGAACTCTGTAGAAGAAACAAGTTTGTCTCAAAAATAGCAACAAAGAGTTTCCGCGCATGTACTGCATTTTCATGCATATGGTTTAGTTTTAGAATTTGGTTTGGTTGGAGCTCATTGAAATGGCTCTGTAATGGCTATACCTATATTTCTACTCGACTCAAAATCTATCAGATTGATTTGGGGGTTTTATGACGCAATGTACAGAGGTCGCTGGTGCACATTAAATCTGTCGTGGCCTCAAATGTCCTCACGTTGGTGTGGTGTGGAAGTTTGGAGAGAGGAGTGCCAGCTCAGATGTTGCCTCGTCATCTGACCGTGGATCAAAATTACGAGGTGTTGTCCTCGGATATTACCCTTAGAAGATTGATCCCGGACCGTCGTCAATAGCTCGATGCGTATGACGTTAATTACTCTCCAGTAAGACGTTAATTAATTCGACGTCAGCTCTGGTGTTGTCTTCGTCATCTAACCGTGATTAAAAACTACGAGGTGTTGTCCTCGAATATGTCCCATCCTTTATCGTCGCTAATAGCCCGTTGTGTTGCTCCCTTGTGACGTTAATTAAAATACCTACCTACATAGCGCGTGTATTGAGAATAGTTTCATACTGATCTTTGACGCGCGTATATAACTCCGGTTTCACACACACTGAATGGTGTACAGTTTTAGAATTTGGTTTGGTTAGATCTCACTGAAATGGTCTGTAATGGCCATGTCTATATTTCTACCCAAGCAAACTTTCAGGTGGTTGGTTTTAGGATTATATGACGCAAAGGCTAAGTACGCCAAACACCGTCAAATAAATGGACATACATCTACAAGGGGAGGATTACTGACATAGAAGGGAGAAATACACCCATGACGGAATTGAGACTGAACAAAAACTATCCGAACGCTGAACAAAAAGCAGAATTTTGTCTGAAAAGTAACAAAAAAGTACAAGTACCTGTTAGTGGAACGATGTGTCCTATACCATACACGCACACTTTTGAGTTTGTGATGGTTATCTGTTCTCAATTCTTAAATTAATGTGAACACTGTTCGTGATTCAGGACAACCATATATCGGAAGTGGATATTTGTAGTGGGTAGGATCAAGTACTTCACCTAATAACCGAGTGAAGTCACAGTGGATTCGGACATGTGGACTTTTCCCAATTGACTTTCTGTATCTATGTGGCTCAATGTTTTCACCAAACCGAATCAAATGACCACACAAGACGTTTGTTATTAAGTTTTATGAAATCTAAACGGGTGAGATATGCCGTATACCAGCGTCTATTGCAATCTTAGGCTTAAAAGGTTAAAACTGCTTTCAGGTATGGAACAATACCGAGAATCATTGGCATGTAAAGATTTGCTAATCGAAATTAAGTAAATTGTTGTTAAATCTCGCATGGAGCTCTTCACAGTTTCAAGAAAATCCCTTTCCACAAAATAAATTTAGTCGACAATGTAAGATACTTTGAGGCAACGCGTTCCCTCCATGCTGGTTAAATTAGCTATTATTTTTCGTAACTGTTAATATTTAATTCGTGTAGGATTAGGTAGTTGAATTAACCTCGCACTGGTGCAACACAACGGGCCATTGAGAACAATTCCGAAGGAAGGTATCCAATGACAACGCCTCGTAATTTTTATCTATGTCAGTGACGATAACACAATCTGCACTGGCATCCCACTCTCCAAACATCCACACCACGCCAACGTGAGGACACGTGAGGACATTCAATCCCAAAAGGAAAGATCCGAGTACAACACCACGTAATTTTGAACCACTGTCAGATGACGAGGCAACACCTGAGCTAGCACCCCAGTCTCCAAAAGGTGTTGTCCTTGGGTCTTTCTCTTCGATATTGATCCCGGGACCGTCGCCAATAGCCCGTTGTGTTTTTTTAGTGCGACTTTAATTAAAATACCTACCAGATTTGGTTATGAAACTTTGAATCTGTTCAAAATTTTCAATGTCGGCATATACTCGTCGTAACGGAATAAAGTAACGTAAAAGGAATAGTCTCGTCGTAACGGACTAACGTAACGTAAAGGAATAGTCTCGTCGTAGCGGAATAACGTAACGTAAAGGAATAGTCTCGTCGTAACGGAATAACGTAACGTAAAGGAATAGTCTCGTCGTAACGGAATAACGTAACGTAAAGGAATAGTCTCGTCTAGAACTCGTCGTACATAGAAAGTTGACTTTGGGAAAGAAACTTGGTCAACTTTCGATAATCACTGAACTGACTGCTCGAATTGGTCTCTTTCATTTACTACCCTCAAATAAGTACTATGCGGTAATGAGACGTATTCACGTAAAACCACACTACTCTTTGACACAGCTTACCCGATTCTTTTTATCAAACTTCTTTTATACGAAGCCTTTATATCAAGATTTCTTTTTTTATCAAGCTAAATACAGAGATAAATTTTGGAAAGCAAATTATACTCCTCTTCTGTCTGTTTACTCTTTCAAGGTACTCTCAAATCTTTTATACGTATTCAATTATGAACAAGCACTTGGGTTTTACAGAGTAAGGACCGTATTTAGCCAAGATCTGCCAAACACGAGACAAAGATCAAGTAATGGACATACATCCACAAGTTTTACTGTCACATGCGAAAGAAATACACCTTGGGTTAGTTACAGAAATTGAGCTTACATGTTGCTAGAATGTAGGGTTGGTTACAGAAATTGAACATGCATGTTGCTAGAACGTGGGGTTAGTTACCGAAATTGAACCTGCATGTTGCTAGAACGTAGGGTTAGTTACCGAAATTGAACCTATATGTTGCTAGAACGTGGGGTTAGTTACCGAAATTGAACATGCATGTTGCTAGAACATGGGGTTAGTTACAGAAATTAAACCTGCATGTTGCTAGAACGTGGAGCTAGTTACAGAAATTGAACCTGCAAGTTGCTAGAACGTAGGGTTATTTACAGAAATTGATCTTGTATGTTGCTAGAACGTGGAGCTAGTTACAGAAATTGAACCTGCAAGTTGCTAGAACGTATGGTTAGTTACAGAAATTGAACATGCATGTTACTAGAACGTAGACAGAAACTAAACCTGCATGTTGCTAGAACGTAGGGTTAGTTTCAGAACTTGCATGTTGTATAGAACGTGATAGTAGGTATGTAGGTATGGTAAGTACTTTTAATTACCATCACAATGGACCAACACAGTGGGCTATTGGCGACGGTCTAGGTTCAAACCCGAAGGGAAAGAGAAGACACCACGTAATTTTGAACCACGGTAAGATGACGATGTCACACCCGAACTGACAACTCACTCACCAAACTTCCACGCCCTCGAGAGGACATTTGATACCACGACAGATTTAACGTGCATGAGCCCCCTTTCTATACGACGGTCTTTGGTTGGATTCGAACTCGCACCCCTGAGGTTGCTAGTCCAACCGGGCAACCGCGGCCCGAAATAGATTTGGATTTCCTTTGTTCGTGAAATGGGAAAATTCATTGATGGTCAAATTAAAACGACCAACGTATCCGAAAGCGATATATCAATACATATATCATAACACGAGATAAGATATATACCGCGATATATCGGTACATGATATATCATACTGTGATACGTGACACGAGGGGTTTCTCATTTAGTGTACTCTAAAGCGAAAAGGGGCCTCAATAGCCCGGGTGGAAGATTCACGGATTATTAACCGGGGGTAAGACATATACCGCGATATATCGTTACAATCTTTCATACTGTGATACGTGATACGAGGGGTTTCTCATTTAATGTACTCTAAAGCGAAAAGGGGCCTCAATAGCCCGGGTGGAAGATTCACGGATTATTAACCGGGGGTAAGACATATACCGCGATATATCGTTACAATCTTTCATACTGTGATACGTGATACGAGGGGTTTCTCATTTAGTGTACTCTAAAGCGAAAAGGGGCCTCAGTAGCCCGGGTGGAAGATTCACGGATTATTAACCGGGGGTAAGACATATACCGCGATATATCGTTACAATCTTTCATACTGTGATACGTGATACGAGGGGTTTCTCATTTAGTGTACTCTAAAGCGAAAAGGGGCCTCAGTAGCCCGGGTGGAAGATTCACGGATTATTAACCAGGGGGTTTCGTGTTCGAATCCAGCCAAAGACCGTAATGTCCAAATAGGTAATGGTAATTTTTGTTAACGTACTTACTAGAGCAACACAACGGCTATGTACAAAGTGTCCTCGTTAAATCCGTCATGGCCTTGGATGTCCTCACGTTGGTGTGGTGTGGAAATTTGGAGAGGTGCGTTGCTAGCTCAGGTCTTGACTCGTCATCTGACCGTGATTCAAAAATTACGCGATGATCTTCTCGGGTCTTTCCCTTTGGGATTGATCCCTGACCGTCACCAATAGCTCTATGTGTTTCTGCAGTGTGATGTTAATTAAAATAAATACATACCTTTAAACACATGGTAATGGTAATTTTTAGTTAACGTCGTACTAGAGCAACACAACGGGCTATTGACGACGGTCCGGGATCAGTCCCTTTTAAACACATGGAAATTCATTGATTATTAAATAAAATCGAGCAATGCATCCTGTAAGTAGCTATTTTAACTAACGTAGTACTGGAGCAACACAACAAGCTATGACGACAGTCTGGGATCCACCCTCCAAGGACAACACCACGTAATTTCGAACCACGGTCAGATGACGAGCAATGCCTAGCTGGCACCTCGCTCTCCAAACACCAATGGCCAACGTGATTATCATGACACGAGATATAATACATCATAGCACGATACGTGACATAACAAGGGATTTCTGCGTTTAGTGAACTCTACAGCGAGAAAACTCCCTTGAAAGGTCCAACAAATTCAATTCTTTGAGGTAGATAGTCAGGTATTTTAATTACGTCGTACTGGAGCGGCACAGCGGGCAATTGACGACGGTTCGGGATCAATCCCAAAGAGAAAGATCCGCTTAATTATTTGAGGAAATATTAAAATTCCGGGGCCCGTTTTCGCATTGAAGAAGCGCAAGCAGCAGCACAAAAGCACCGAGCATAATCGAGCGTTCGTACAAAACGACTGGCTAAGAGACGCACTAATGAATAGTGAAGTTCGAGTGAATTCCGACCGGCAAGTGATACCTCTCCAAACTTTCCCAGAAGTCGCGTAAGCGCTGTTTCTGCGGAACGGAAATTTCCGCCGAACTGTTGGATCGATTCTGAAGAGATGCTAATAATAACGTCTCCGCTCAATTTTAAATCCTCCGGATCTCATTTGTTCGAAATTTCTCAAATATTACTCCTTTGCAGTATTTTCTTTACAAGGAATTGCCCTCATTTTCGCGAAGGGTCAGGGGTATAAGGGTATTCTTTTCGCTTCCTGGGAGAGTAACGGTAAGTGGATAGTTAATTACCTCCGCATTGGAGCAACACATCGGGATATTGGTGACGGGATCATTCCCCCAAGGGGAGATCCGAGGAAAGCACTTCGTAAAAGTCTAGGAAGCCCAGTTTGGAAAGGCGACGGATTGAGCAAATATTTAACCCCCTTGTTTCTGGTAGGTATTTTAATGTCGCACTGGAGCCACACAACAGGTTATGGACGAAGGTCCGAGATCAATCACAAAGAAATATTCGAGGACTACACGTAATTTTTACCCGCAAAAGGCAACACCTGAGCTCGTCACCACACTCTCCAAACTTGTTCCTGGTAGTGGTAACTATTTAACATCACACTGGAGAGATAAAAGGGGCTACTGTTGATGTCCGGGTCAATCCCAAAGAGAAATATTTGAGGACAACATCACGTAATTTTAAACCCCGGTCAGATGACAAGGCAAGACCACAGCTGGCACCTCACTCTCCAATCTTGTTTCTGGTAATGGTAACTAATTAACATCACACTGGAGAACTAAAAGGGGCTAGTGGTGATGTCCGGGTTCAATCCTAAAGATAAATATTCGAGGACAACATCACGTAATTTTAAACCCCGGTCAGATGACAAGGCAACACCTCAGCTGGCACCTCACTCTCCAATCTTGTTTCTGGCAATGGTAATTAATTAACATCACACTGGAGAGCTAAAAGAGACAACTGGTGACTACCGGGATCAATCCTAAAGAGAAATATTCGAGGACAACATCACGTAATTTTAAACCCCGGTCAGATGACAAGGCAACACCTCAGCTGGCACCTCACTCTCCAATCTTGTGTCTGGTAATAGTAATTAATTAACATAACACTGGAGAGCTGAAAGAGGCAACTGGTGACTACCGGGATCAATCCTAAAGAGAAATATTCGAGGGCAACATCATGTAATTTTAAACCCCGTAAAATTACGAGGCAACACCTGAGCTGGCACCCCACTCTCCAACCTTGAATCTGGTAATTTTAACTAATTAACGTCACACTGTAGAACCACAACTGGTGTCGGTCCGTGATCAGTCCCCAAGGGAAAGATTTGAGGACGAAGCCACGTGATTTGTCTCCTCGATCGGAAGACCAGTCAAAGTCTGTCGCGTATACGGGGGCTGATGCACATTCAAACTGTCGTGATATCAAATGTTTGGTAGTTTCGAGAGTGGTTCGCCAGCTCGGGATTAGTTCTCGTCGTCGGACCATGGTTCGAAATTACGAGGCTTTGCTCTTGGATCTTTCCTTTCGAGATCGACCCCGAACCGTCGCTAATAGCCCCTTGTGTTGTTCCAGTGTGACGTAAATTAACTACCCGACCCTACCCCCTCTCGCATTCCATATTAGTTTAGGTTTGGCTGGTTCGGCTTTTTATTTTCCAAGGACCATATTTGGTCAAATTGCACCAAACACAAGAGAACATCAGGGAGAAAATGTAATGTAAGGAGAAAAAAGAGGACGATGATCAAAGGGATGCAAGCAGGAAAAGACAGCTTTGGTTTCAAGGGAGCACAATCCCCGTGTTTACTAAAGACAGTAAGCATTATGTGCAAACAAAAGATCACTAAAGTAGCTCGGGTTCTTGTCCGTACACACATAGAGGACATGTGTCTCCGAGGACATAAATTTGGGATCGCCATCTCCATGCCTATACCCATAGGGTGGTAGTTGGTATAAAGACCCACTGGAGCAACACAAAGGACTATTGGCGTCCATCCGGGATCAATTCCTAAAGGAAACACTGTGGTAGCCACCTTCGAGTTGTAGGCGGTGATGGTTGGGATCCTCCATGGTTGTATTTCTGTATTCTGTGTCAGTAATTTGGTAATTTTTTTATTAACGGCGTACTCGAGTAATACAACGGGCTATTGACCTATTTTGTGTCAGTAAAACTTTTATTGTGTGTGTCTATTAATTGATATTGAAAGTCTTGTGTCTGGTGCTGCAAGGTCAAATATGGCCCTTGCGTCATAAAACCCCAAAACCAACTAACCCGAATGTAATTTGGTAATTTTTTAATTAACGTCGTCTTAGAGAAACCCAACGGGCATTGACGAGGATCCGGGATGCATATAACCTACCTTTACTCGAGTAGAAACCTTGGGAAAATTTAAAGCCCGTTGATTCGTTGTTTCTCACCCCGTGATCTATGCCGTCACTCACTCATAGTCGCATGCATGGGAAATATCAATAGTTACTTGTAATTGCGAATCTCGTGCTCAGTTCGTCCCATCATGATTGATTAGTGGAGATTTTGTTAATGATTCTCAATAAACTGTTCTGAACACCTTATACAATAAACAATGCACATTTTCAAAGATAAGATTGAACATTCTCTTAATTTGAAGACATCGGTATATATTTACAATTCTGTACCTCAGAGTAGAAGTATCGTATATGCAAATTTTTCGATTGTAGGGTTTTCTTCGTAAGTGTCATTTAAACTATTATGTGAGCAACC
The DNA here is from genome assembly GCA_947359465.1 of Metellina segmentata. Taxonomy (NCBI): domain Eukaryota; kingdom Metazoa; phylum Arthropoda; class Arachnida; order Araneae; family Tetragnathidae; genus Metellina; species Metellina segmentata. The sequence goes on along the minus strand of OX375884.1, from coordinate 16,718,371 downwards.
ATTTATTTGTCTTTAAAGCATCTTACTTATGTGTAAAGAAAACGCCCTTTAAAAATTTTTTTAATCTGTACTGTAAATTTTTCCAAATGACAGTTACGATAGTTACTGTTATTTGGATACAGACTGTCAGGTACAGAATAATAATTACATTTCTCAGTTCATAGTCGTTTAAATATTTTGGTTTACGACCAATGTATACATTTCTAGTGACAGTTACTTTAGAATTAGAATTATAGACATTGTTTTGTTTTAGGCGTATCATCAATGTTTGAAATCACTTAAATCACTGTATTCAATAAAATTTCCAAGATTTTCTAATGGAATTTCTCTTTCTTTTGAATATTTTTCCATGTTGATTTTTAACTATGTATGAGTGAGTTTCAATTTTGTGATTATTTGGGCAAGTTCCCAAGTTTTGTATTTGCGCTGAATCACATGGGCTCAATTTACTCAGAGATTTAGAAACGAAAGCCTTCTCGTTGATTGTCAGAAACTGATAGCGAATAATATAGTTTTTTTAGAGAATTCTTAGCAAACAACTGAAAAGAATTGGACAAGTTCTCATATCTTAGTTCTCATGTTATATATTTGTACTGAATCACTTAGGCTCAGTACGGAGAAAAACTGGAAGAAAGGTGTTTTACTGAGAGTTGTAAGCACAACGAGACTCAACATTGCACGTAAATATTAATACTACTTCTAATGCGCATTAGAATGACGTAATAAATGACAGTGAGAAACCAACGAATCAGCGGGCTTAAAAATTTCCCATAGCTTCTACTCGAGTAAAGGTAGGTTATATGTGACCGGGATCAATCCCCTAAGGAAATGATCATAGGACGACACCACCTAATTTTGAACCACGGTCAGATGACGAGGCAACACCTGAGAAGGCACCCCACTCTACACATTTCTACACCAACCCAATGTGATGACTTCGGCCACCTCTACACCATACGCTTACAAACATCCATGCACTGACCCGTATTCAAACCAGGAACATTCCTATCAAGTGGCCAGCACCTTAATCACCAGACCGGTTGGGTCAACCAACCCAAAAGGAAACATCCAAGGACAACGCCTCGTAATTTTGAACCTCGAGAACAACATCTGAGCTGGCACCCCACTCTCCAAACTTCCACACCAAATTAATGCGGTCTCCGAGAACCCTAAAAAATTTATGCCGGACCGTCGTCAATAGAATGTTGTGTCGCTCCATTGCTGCGTTAATTAAAATACTTACCTACGAACTGAGAATCGTAAATATAGAAAATAAATTTTACAAGAATACAAATAATATGAGAAGTAGGTTAACTTGATCTGAAGATTGCTTGACTATTTTAACCACGCCTACCTATTTTTCACAGGTTGTTGTTGTTGTTTCTAATGCCTACACTAGCAGACCAGAGGAGTGCCAGGCCCGTAGAAGACGGCAAGAGGCGAGGGGGGTGCGCCTTCCATGTTATTGAGCCCCATTGGGAGGAAGTCCGACTTTGCTCGACATACATGACACATCCGTTTTACAGGAAGGTCCCTTTCATACATCCATTCACTCACACATATCGTAATTTAGATACCAATCAGAGGCCGATAACCCTCTGATCAGATACCCCCAGAGGTATTGATTTGGTATGGGAACATGGGGGACTTTGTGACCACGACCTATTTAACGTGCCCCAGTCACCATTAGTGAACACGACGGTCTTTAGCCAGGTCGAAGCGCCGATCTCACAATCATCAGAATTGCAGGCTCCGCCGAGGACAGAACCCACAACCCTTCTGATGCGAGCCCGACGCTCTACTGACTGAGCTACCGCGGCTCATTTTTCACAGGTGATCGGCTGTAAGTCTCTTTATTCTATCCGCGGAGTTAGACGAAGTCCTACATTAGAAAGGGGAGGGAATACGGTTACTAAGCCCTCCTTTAAGCTCTTCTCTCAACAGGTAATAAACGATCAACCAGCCCAAGATAAAAGCATCGCGAAAATAGTCCAATAACTAGATCACGACTTTCGATTAGTTTAATGCGTCATATTATTACGCCTTGTCCTAGGAACCCGATTCCATTGGAGCTGCCTAGTACTTTTATGGTTGCTTCCTGAGAGCCTAAATCAAGAAAAATAAATATTACAAGTGTACTGATTATATAAGACTCACTCATAAGATTGCTTGACTGTTTTATTAGAAGCGCATGACTCAGGGGTCGGTTCCCTAGGAACTCGAATACTTTTCTAGTTGTGTCCCGGGACCCCAACATCTAAAATAAATATTGCAAGTATACAGATAACATAAGTAGGATGATTAGACCTCACCCATGAGATTGCTGGACTGTTTTATTAGAAGCGCACCAAGTCCAAGGCGCCCGATCCCAAGGAATTCTAATATTTTTTTTTGGCTGTGTCCTGGGACCCCCAAACGTAAAAAAAAATATTACAAGTTTACAGATAATATAAGTAGGGTGACTCGGTTTCACTCCTAAGATTGCTTAGATGTTTTATCAGAAGGGGCAACAAGTCCTAGGAGCACGATACCCTTGAATCTCTAACATTTTTGCGGTTGGGTCCCGAGACCCGAGACAAGAAAAATAAGTATTACAAGTATACATATAATGTTTGAGTAGGGTGACTCGATCTCATTTGTAAGATTGCGTGACTGTTTTCGTAGAGGCGCACCAAGTCTTAGGGGCTCGATCCCAAAGATCTCTCGAATATTTTTTTGGTTATGTTCCGGAATTCCAAAATATATCGTGAAATATATATACTATAAGCTTACAGATAATATAAGTAGAGTGACTCGATCTCACTCATAAGATTGCTTGACTGTTTTATAAGCCTACCATGTCCTAGGGACCCGATACCCTTGCAACTGCCTGATACTTTTATGGTTGGGTCCCGGGACCCCAAACATGATATATAAATGTTTTACAGATAATGTTTGAGTTTGAATGAGATTCATTCGATCATACGATTGCAAGACTTTCATCAGAACTACCCCCAAGTCTTATGTGCATGATCCCAAAGAGCTCTCTAATATTTTTTTGGTTGTGTTCCGGGACCCCAAACGTGAAAAATAAGTATTACAAGTATGCAGATGATATAAAATATAGAAACTCAATCTCACTCATAAGATTGCTTCAATGTTTTATCAGAAGCGCACTAAGTCCTGGATGATGTATCGCATTTAAGCTGCTTAATATTTTTATGGTTGGGTCCCGGGACCCCAAACAAGAAAAGAAAAATGGATATTACAAGTATGTAGGTAATGTTTGAATAAGGGTATTCAATCTCCCTCAAGAGATTGCTTGACTGTTTTTATCAGAAGCGCACAAAATCGAAGGGTCTCGATCTCAAGGAGCTCTCATAAATTTTTGCAGTTTTGTCCTAGGACCCCCAAACATGAAAAATAAGTATTACAAGTATCAGATAAGGATAAATGACTATCTCACTTATAAGACTGATTGGCTGTTTTATCAGAAGGGAAACCCAAGTCCAAAGAAGTTGGAACACCCAGTGGAGACTACGTGAAGACGGTTTAACTTTGTGTTCCCTATATCCCCTTAAAAAGTTTACAGGAAGTTTTGAAGCACTTTGAACACAGAAAATGACTGAAAAGACTATGTGTGATATAAATGTAAACTGAAGACGGTTCAATATTGCTTTTCCTGTCTTCCCTTAAAGTTTGCACAGGAAATGTTGAAACACGCTTTGTCGATAGAAAATGCTTGTACTTAATACTGTACTGTAATATTCTCACTTTATTATCCAGGATTTATTTTATTAACCAGCCTATCCTGGATTATCAAGGAAAAATCACATCGATCCACTCGTTTTCAACATCAGCGAAGCATTTGCGAAAAGTTGATCGTAATCAAGGAGGAAATAATTGTACACTTAGGGTGAAATAATTTCACTTTACTATCAAGAATTCACTCCAATAATCAGCGAATCTTGGATTATCAAGGAACAATGACACCGATCCACTCTTGTTTTCGACATTAGCGAAGCATTTGTGAAAAGTAAGGCATAATCAGGGAGGAAATAATTTTACTCTTAGGTGAAATATGTATAATTAGGCGGAATATACACTTATGTGAAAGAATTGTACCCTTAGGTGAAATGTTTTCGCTTTACTATCCAGAAATTACTTCATTAATCAGCCAATCCTGGATTATCAAGGAACAATCACAGCATCGATTCACTCATGTTTTCTACATCAGAGAAGATTTTGCAAAAAGTAAGGCATAATCAGGGAGTAAATAATTGTACACAATCGTGAAATACATTCGCTTTACTATCCAGAATTTACTCTATTAATTAGCCAATCCTGCATTATCAAGGAACAATCACACCGATCCACTCCTTTTCAACATCAGCGAAGCAGTTGTGAAAAGTAAGGTATAATCAGGGAGGAAATAATTGTACAGTTAGGTGAAATATGATTGTACATGGGTGAAATATTTTCCCGCTATAGATGCTATGTGTATAAAAAAGTAAATTCTGTCACTCGATTAAGATAATTATACTGAAACATCGTTCGCAGCCAGCTAGTGAAAAACGACGAAACGTTGTAATTTGGACTAAGTGCATTTTATTACAGACGGCCATTCCTGTCTTCACTTATCATATTTGCATGGCAGCTTTGATGCATTAAACTACTCGAAAGTCGTGATCTAGTTATCGGACTATTTTCGCGATGCTTTTATCTTGGGCTGGTTGATCGTTTATTACCTGTTGAGAGAAGAGCTTAAAGGAGGGCTTAGTAACCGTATTCCCTCCCCTTTCTAACGTAAGACTTCGTCTAACTCCGCGGATAAAATAAAGAGTACAGCCGATCACCTGTGAAAAATAGGTAGGCATAGATAGGTAGTAAAAATGGATAGGTTAATTAAGTACAGTAAAACTCCAATTATCCTAACTCCAGCTATCCGGATCGCTTTGAGAAAAACAGTATCGGCACAATCCGCATTTTAAAAGTTTCTTATCGGTGAATGATAAAAACGAAGGACGAGGTATCAGTTGAGGACATATAAAACAGTGAAATTTCCTGGATGTGCAGAGTGCAGTGCAGAAGACGTAGGCTGGTGTGTGATTCTTCGGACCCTGGATTCCAAATTCTTAGTGACAGTGAACTTATTCAAAGTGTGAGAGAATAACTCATTGTTGACCGGGAAGAGGACGACGACATTGCTACTCAATCAGACGCTGTACCGTCAGCTAGAAAGGCGTTTGAATACCTTGACACAGTGTTGAAGTGGTTGAAGCGGCAGCACGAGTGGTACTATCTACAGCTATTCACAGTCAAGCGCATACGGGACTTGGATGCATGGAAACGAGTGAAGACAGCGAAACAAATGACTTTGACCTATATGTTCAAGAAATGATACATTTTAATACGGTATCTAAGTACAAAATGTAAACAAAATTGTTTTCAGTCTTTAAATTACCCTACATACAAAAGCAAAGTGTTTATTTAAGGTATCTGCATACGTTGAAAAAGCCAATTTTGACGAAAATGTGCAATTTTTTTTATTCTACTAACAAATTCCCTGTACTTTGGTGCTTCTAAAACAGTTTAAACTTTCAATATGCGACTAATAGAAACAAAGTTAGGTGAATTTAAAATTTGAACGAAATCGTTAATTGTACCGGAAGTAGCATAACGAAACCGGAACTAATAATAAGAATATTTTATTTTTACCTTAATTTTTACCTTTTATCTGTTATAGTTAGTTAAAACATATAATAATTATGTTTCTTTAAATTGGCGACTACAATTTTTTAATAAAATTCACTTATTTGTTAAAAGAATTTCGCATTATCTTTACTCTCTTGGATTTTGTTTGCAAGCATTTTTCTCAGAATTACATTTTAGGGATAAACATTGAATTCCAGAAACGATAGCTAAAAAAGTTATTGATGTATATTTATAAAATTTTTTATGCACATTCGAAATAGTGTTTGCTAGTGCATGCACTAGAATCAAATTGATATCTTTATTTTTCTCATATTTATGAGCTTGCATTTGAATATCGATGTTGCAAAATGGTAAAAAATTCTTTAACAATTTTTCAATGAGTCATAAAACTTTTATTTTTTTAAATATATTTCTACTTCTAGTGGAAGCACTAGATAACATCATGAAATTTACTCTGATCATGTTATTTTGCTGCTAATTTAAATTGTATGCCCTGTATCATTTTTCAAAATTTCGAAAAAAAGCTTCACATTTACACACAAAATTTCACTTTTTGTTAAACATATATTTTTAATTTTAATTTTTGATAGAGCAAAATTAATTTTGAACACAAATAATTATATAAATAATATTAAATTGCTTCTGCATGGTATTTTAAAAAAAAGTGCTCCGAACGTATACAGATACCTTAATAAGAAATAACCTTTTTTTCGTGAATTATCCGGATATTTGTTTATCCAGATGGGTTCTGGTCCCAATTGAGCCGGATAATTGGAGTTCTGTTGCAGTTAATCAACGTCGCACTGGAGTAACGCAGCGGGCTATTGGGACGGTCCGGGATTAAACCCAAAGAGCAATATACAAGGACTTCGTAATTTTGATCTACGGTCAGATTACGAGGTCGATACCTGAGCTGGCATCCCACTCTCTAAGCTTCCCCACCACACCTCCGTGAGGACATTTGAGGCCATGGCAGATTTAACGCTCACCAGCCCACGCGTACGCGTGTGGTAGGTAGGTAGATATTTTAATTGATGTCGTACTGTAGCAACACAACGGGCCACCGACAACGCGTACGCTTATGGAAAAGAGTGAAGAAAGAATATATGAAGATTCCGAAGACCAAGGAATAAGCGGACCTTCTTCAAAAGAATTTTGTGTGGCAGTGAAAATTCCTCTGCTCAATTAAATAGCGATGACTGCATCAAAGATTTTCTTAAAGAATGTCCCGAAAAATACCAAACACAAAAATCTACATCAGAACAATTTCAAGACAAAACTTGAGTCTTAATTGAATAACCGATTGAGTTTTAGGAAATTGAGTAATTAGGAAATATCTGTGCATCAAGAATTATCTGTATAATCAAGAATCGTCTATATATTCAAGAATCATCTGCATAATCTTTGTGATGATAATACCATTTATCTGTGAACCAAGAATTGTACAGTAATGTAAATGCGTTTGTATTTTATTTTATTGCTGATATAATTCTTTTTCTAAATTCGGATAACACGAACTACAGATAATACGAATTTTTTACGGTCACGTGAAATTCGTCTTTTTTTAAAAAGCTTGATTCTTTAAAAACCCACAAGATAAATCTGCTAATCATTGTTAAGGTTTTGATTTTTTTTAAATGCACTTTATCAGTCTCGTTTAAAAAAAAGTGGGATAGTTGAAAACGCCAAATAATAGGGCAATCGTCATTTGATTATAATACATATATTTTGATTAAAAAAGTATGTTTTATCTGTCTCTTAAAAACATTTTACTTATTAAAAACCACCAAGATGAATCAGTCGATCATTTATAAGATTTCGGGGGAAAAGTGCTTTATCCGTCTCGTTTTAAAAAAGTGGGATCATTAAAAAACGCCCAAATAGCTGAAAATCGTTATTAAACTATTATACGTAAATTTTGATTAAAAAAATTACTCTATCTGCCTCTTAAAAACATTTGATTCATTAAAAATCACCAAGATCAATCTGTCAATCAGTTTTAAGATTTCCAAAAAAAAAGTGCTTTATCATTCTCGTTTAAAAAAAAGTGGGAACATTGAAAAACGCCAAAAAATATGATGATAATTATTTAATTATTGTACATAAATTATTATTTAAAATAGTGCTTTACCTGTCTCTTAAAAAAGTTGATTCATTAAATTTGCCAGCATGGAATCGAACTGAAGAATGAAAATGAAGAAAGAGTCAGATATATTGTATTTCACCTCGTTACTCTCCAACATGCTATTTCTTAGTACGGTTCACCAGTCATGTTAGTCTGCAATCATGAGATCCTTTTCATCGAATCAACTTCCAGACTCTTTCCAACAAACCATGTGGTTTCAAATAGAGAATATCTCATGGTGATTGGATGAACTTACGGCTTACTTCCATTTCAAAATCTTCCTTCTTAATTAGTTTTTAGAGTCGTATGCCAGATCAGGTGATTGGAATTCAAAATTACGAAGCGTTTTCCTTGGATCTTTCGAGTTTGATCGCCGACCGTCGACAATAGCACGTAGTGTTGCTCCAGTACAACGTTAATTAACTACCTATCATCTCTAATATTACAAAAAGAAGTTTATGTCTGTTTGTTTGTTTCCTGCACGCAAAGCCCTGACGAATCTATGGCCATTACAGTAATAGGATTTGGCACACTGGTAGTCTGAATATTTTGCAATTTTAGGGTCGCGGCGATTCAATCTAAAACACTTTTAAATGAATTTAATGAAATTTAATTATTATTGTTTTCTTTGAAATGGCAGCAGCATAAAAGATCATATTCTAAATTTATTTTTTTCGTTTTCATTTTGCGCGGAGGTATGATTTTCCAGCAGCCGATAAAAAACAAAATTTTAAATTTAAATCAAACATGGTCTCATTTCCTCCCACCAGGATTTGTAATCTGCTAAAAAAGGAAAACAAATCTGTACTCTATATCTAGTTTATTGATACTAGACCAAAACATGTCTTATAAGAATATATAAAAATCTGCTTAGCTAAATTTCAAAGTTGTTATTCGCGAAGAAACGCTTCTCTTTGCTTTGCTACTTCAACGGGCCGGGAAAGCCTGCTTGGAGAGCCTATCTGATAAACTTATTTGGAGGACTGTATTTGGTTTCCGGGCTAGATAAGCCTATTTGGAGGGTCGTATTTGGTGTGCGTGACTGGCAAACCTATTCAAAGGGCCGTATTTGGTTTGTGGGTCTAAAAACCCACTCGGTAGGTTGTATCTCGTCTTCGGGCTAGATAAACCTATATGGAGAGTCATATTTGGTCTTCAGGCCTGGTAAATCTATGCAGAGTGCCACATCAGATATGCGGGCCGTATAAAACTTTTTTGAGGGCTGTATCTGGTTTGTGGGTCTTATAAACCTATTCGGAGCGTTGTATCTGGTTTTCAGGTCAGAGAAATCTATTTGCTACCTTACCCCAACCAGGACTATTTTCACAAAAAGATAACAATTTAACCGATAGCCATGTGTCAGGTGTCCTGACAAGGACTTTGACTCCTAGAGACCCATTTCTTTTAAAAAAATTATTTTATTTTATCATTTTTTACCTAAGTTAAAGAGAACCTTATTGCTAAGGAGGTCAGGGAACCTGTACCAACAGAGTGAGGGAGCATTATTATTCAGGAGGGGAAGATATCTTAAACCAAGGGAGTAAGGGAACTTAAAACAAGGGAGTAATTGAACACAAGCCGATATAGTAAGGGAACCTTTTTACTTCGGAGAGAAAGGGAACTTAAGTCAAAAGTTTTACACGAGCACCTAGGGAGTAGGAAACCTTGTAATTAAGGAGGGGGCTTAAATCTAGAGACTAAGGGAATCTTTTTACTAAGTAGGGGAAGGAAGCCTAAACCAAGGGAGTAAAAGAACATTATTACTAAGGAGAGGAAGGGAACCTAAACCAAGGGAGTAAAAGAACATTATTACTAAGGAGAGGAAGGGAACCTAAACCAAGGGAGTAAAAGAACATTATTATTAAGGAGAGGAAGGGAACCTAAACCAAGGGAGTTAGGAACTCTTGTTATTAAGGAATTAAAGGAAACCTTTACCAAGGGAGTAAAGGAACCTTATTTCTAAGGACGGGAAGATAACTTAAACAAAGGGAGTTAAGAGATCCTTATAACTAAGGACGGAAAGATAACTTAAACCAGGGGGGATATAAGGGAACCTAAACCAGTGTAGTATGGGAACAGTTTTACTACGGAGGGGAAGGGAATACTTATTAAAAAAATGAAGATAACTGCAACCAAGGGAGTAAAGGAACCTTTTTACAAAGGAGGGGTGGGAACTTAAACCAAGGGAGTTAAGGAGCCTTATATATATATATATATATATATATATATATATATATATATTACTAAGGAAAGGGACATTATTACTAAGGATGTGAAGGGGACTTAGACCAACGGAGTCGGGGAACCTTAATACTAAGGAGAGGAGAGATCTGAAACCAAGATTAGGTATGTAAATAGTTGAATTTATTTCGAACTGGAGCAACACAACGGGCTATTCTTAAACCCAGGAAGTTATGGAACCTTATTATTACGGAGAGGAAGGGCTTGGTAGTACTCTAAGGAGTTACTACCAAGAAATTGTTGTTTTATGGTTTAAGTACAGTTTAAGATATTTCCGTTATTACCCTAAGTCCAATAGAAAACTAAAAATAAACATTTGTCATCGGTATCACCAAGGTATCTGTATTTTAATAAAAAGATGACCCTCATCAATCCCTCAAATCCTTTATGCAGCGGTTACCTGCCAAATTAGCGGTTGGTTTGGAAAGCGGTCCAGAAATATTCACCCACCGAAGAAGGGTGCGCGCCCCGCGCTTCCTTAAGACTGCTTTAACTACCCTCATAGAAATTCTTGGAGACTAAAAATAACTCCGCTGCTAATGATCACAGCAAACATTCCAAAATTTTCCAAAAAGTTTGGCTCTCGGGCGCAGCTTTTCTAGCCGGGGTTCAGGAGGCTTTGATTCCCTTCCACGGGAGGTAGGCAGCCCCTCCTCTCCCGTTTCTACGGTAACGGGATGCGATGGGGAGGGAGGGAAAAAAAGAGGAAAATCAGGATTAACAACATGGCCCGAGTTCCACAACATGGCCTTCGGGTCTGAGCCCCACCGTTCCTATGGAAACGCCACAAGATAACTTTTTTCTTTCATTATTTTTGGGACGTCGGACGTAGCACTTAGGCCGTACTCTAGGGCTGGGACTCATTATTATCGGATGGAAGGAATAGGGGCCTGTTCCCTGATAAGGGGAGGGTGTCCGGCGCAGTTGGGGTCCGGTTCCCCCGCGTCCTACTCCAAACAGAGGCTCTCCGGATTTGAACAGCGTCACGGCGTATTGCATTCCACTGCTTTGCATTTCAAAGAGCAGGAGGATTGGGGCGATGGCCGATTTCGGTGGTCAGTCACCGCTATACAGCTGTCTTGTCAAAGAAATAATAGTGCCATTCAATTAACCCTCCTGGTGGTTGTCTCATCTTTATCAAATCTGACCAGACCTTGATGGACGAGATATCTCGTCATTAGAAAACCAACCAGATTTTGACGGACGACATACCTCGCCCTTAGAAAAAAATTACAAGATCTTGATAGATGAGAAATCTCGTCATTAGAAAAAACTGGACAGATCTTGATGGACGAGATATCTTGATGGAAGAGATATATCGTCATTAGAAAACCCATCAGATCTTGACGAGCGAGATACCTCGTCATTAGAAAAAATCGACCAGATCTTGATGGACGGGAAATATCGTCATCAGAAAAAACTGGCCATATCTTGATGGACGAGATATCTTGTTGGACGAGATATCTCGTCATTAGAAAACCCATCAGATCTTGACGCGAGATACCACGTCATTAGAAAAAAAACGACCAGATTTTGATGGACGAGAAATATCGTCATTAGAAAAAAACTGACCAGATCTTGATGGATGAGATATCTCGCCAATAGAAAAAACTGTCCTGATCTTGTTTTCGTCGTCATGACAAAAATCGGCAATACCATGAGAATGAGATATCTCGTCATTAGCAAACTCGGTCGGATCTTGAAGGACGAGATATCTCGTCGAAACCACTTGGAGGGTTAAACAAAGACTAATGGCATTTGGAGAACGTGGCATGAATAATCCATACCATGTCAAACTATCGAATGTGTAAAACGCTTTTTGGTTATTTGCTACCTAACTGTTGCATTAGACAAGATACGGGGATATTGCATTCCACTGCTTTGCATATTGGAAGCATGGGAGAAGTGGGGCAATGGCCAATTTCGGTGTTTAGTCACTGCTGTACAGCTGTCTTATCTAAGTAATATTAGTGCAATTCAATTAACCCTCCCGATGGTAATTTCGATGAAGAATCTCGTCATTAGCAAACTCGGTCGGATATTGATGGACGAGATATCTCGTCATTAGAAAACCCATCAGACTTTGACGGGCGAGATACCTCGTCATTAGAAAAAACCGACCAGGTCTTGATGGACGCAAAATATCGTCATTAGGAAAAACCTGGCCAGATCTTGATTTCATCATCATGAAAAAAAGCGGCAATACCGTGAGGATGAGATATCTCGCCATTAGCTTTAGTCTTGATGGACGAGATATCTCGTCGAAATCACTTGGAGGGTTAAACAATGACTAATCGCATTTGGAGAGCATTCCATGAATAATCCATACCATGCTAAGCTATCGAATGTTAAAAAAAGACTTTTTGCTTATTTGCTACCTGACAGTTGCATTGAACAATATACGGGTTTAGTGCATTCCACTGCTTCTCATTTGGAAGTATGGGAGAACTGGGTCGATGGATGATTTCGGTGGTCAGTTGCCCTTATATATAGTCCGTGTAGCTATCTACAGGAAAACTTCGTTAATTAGTCATCTGGGTAACCCGTCACAGATAAGTCGTCAATTCTCTTCAGACCCGTCTAAGGTCTAGACGCAATGTTATTAAAACCTCGTTTACTTTTCGTGAATTCCAATGTAACCTAGGATAACTTGTCATGTATGATCATGCAGGGTTTGTGTCTGATGGCAGAGAGAATGAAGTCAAGTATGTGTACTGATCTTGGTTAGTTATTGTATTTATTTGAAACCGTCAATGGCAGTGGATGTAGTATTCCCGACATAAATGACTACCTATATATCGATAGAACGTTGCAGTATGTTCTCAAGCGATCATAAAAGAGTTTTAGATTGAAAAGGCGTGAAAGTGGCTAGCGATGTGAGTGAAAATGAGGAAATAAAATGCTTCACCACCGAAAAAACTCAAGTCTTTGAAGCTTTAGAAACATTTTGACATTACCTTGCGTCTGTTTAAGATACGACGTATTTATAGAATTGGATGTTTTATAGACAAGAGTTAATTGTACTGACAGTTGATCGTTTCATAGTTAAACAAGTAGTTGGCAGTATAAGCGTATGCAAAGTAGAATTAAAGATTAACGAATGCTCAAATAAATCTCAAAATATGTAAAGTTAACTTTTTTTTTTATCATTTTTGTAATATTTCGTTCTTGCATTAATCTATATTATGGTTACGAATATGGAGAGGAATTTAATATTTACATAAGCGCTACAGTTATGCATACTGAGTAAAATTTGTGTTCACTCGTCTTAACCCTCTTAGTTGTCTCGACGAGGTATCTCGTCGTTAGCAAAATTGACCAGATCCTAATTAACGAAATATCTCGTCATCATGAAGAATCCAACCAAATCTTGATCTCGTCATCAAAAAATTTCTGCAATATCTTGATAACGAGCTATCTTGTCATTTGCAAAATTGGTCACATCTTGATGGACGAGATATCTCGTCGAAACTACTTGAAGGGTTGTCATTAAAATGTCTTGGACCTTTGAGATATCGAGATTTTATTGTAATTATAGAAATAATAATGTATCGAATAAAATAGACTAAAAGCTTTTAAAAAGTATGGTATGAATAATTCATACCATGTTGAACTAATCTAATGTGAAAAATACTTTTTTCATATTCGCTACCTTACCGTCTTTGGACAAGATACGTCCGGTGATAAATCATTGATTTTGTAACCGACTTAGAAGTCCGGAAGTAGTATGGCAAAGTTTTGAACATGCACATTTATTTACAGGTATTTATGTTGAAGTATTGAATACATTTTCACTTACTGCCAACGATTTTATAAAATCTTTCAAACATTTTAAAATCTTCTTCTATTCGTCATAATAAAAACGTATGATGCTAGTTAAACGTCGGTGCTTGAAATAAGCATTTTTAATTTAATGAGGTATTCATCATTTAACCTGGTACAGAGGCTCTTCATCTAATCTGCTTCTGAGGCTCATTATCTTACTTGGTACTGGGGCCTGTTACCTAACTTGGTAATAAGACATCATCATACTTGGTTTTATCATCTAACTAGGTACTTGGTACTGGGGCCCTTCACCTAACTGGGGACTAGGGATGCGAAATCGATGTTTTATAAAAAAAAACATCGATGTATTTACCATCGATGTTTTGGAGCCGATATTTTTTTTAACATAAATGTTTTACTTGTCGTTGTTTTATATTTTTAAATGAAAAAAGTACCATTACAAAAATTAAAAAATAACCAAGTAGCATCTTTTTCATAATCAGTAAACTCAATATACTTTTAGACCAAAGTGGCTAAGGGTGAAGGGTCTGAAAAGTAGGGATGCGACATCGATATTTTATAAAACATTGATGTTTTAATATCGTCATGTCATTTAATATCATTGATGGCGATGTTTTCAAAACATCGATGTTTTATAAAAACATTGATGTATTTACAATCGATTTTCTGGAGTCGATGTTTGTTTAACATCAATTTTTCAACATTATCGATGTTTTTACGTTGTCAATGTTTTATTTTTGAATGAAAAAAGCTCCATAGTAAAATTAGAAATATAACCGTGCAACTTAGTATTTGTCAGTGATGGCGGCATCTATCCCATCAGAAAGAGTTTTTTTCCTAACAGGTGGCATAGTTAGTGAAAAAAGAATTCGGCTAAAGGTGGAGAAAGTTAACAAACTTCTTTTTTTACAAAGCGTAAATAACAAATATTGGGGCATATAATAATTACAGGCCCCAGAGTTTTTTTTCCCTAACTGATGGGATAGTTAGTGAAAAAGAAGTTGGCTTAAGGTGGAGAAAATTAACAAATTTATTTTTTTACAAACTGTAAATAACAAATATTGGGGCGTATAATAATTATAGGCCCCAATCTTTTTTATTTACAGTAAATAAAAATTAAGTTTGTGTGTCCCCCCCCCCATAAGTTGATAAATAATTAATAATTACGAACAATATTTATTGTTATGCACCTACATAATAATACTTATAGTTATACGTTAGTAGCACCTATGTCAAATTGTTTTAAATATTATTTTCTTTTATGTTATTCAATTTGAAAATAAAAGATTTGTTAATTGTTCTTTTTATTTTGTTGACTTAATTTAGATAGTTAAAAAAGTCTTAGTTATAAATTAATAAACACGGAAAATGACAAATTAAATCCCCCACGGCGAACATTAATGTTTGAGGTTGCTAATCCATTTTTAAGAAATGGGGGGGGGATTTTAAATACACTGATTTTTTTTAAACATCAATGTTTAAAAACATCGATATTTTTTTTAAACATCGATGCTTAAAAACATCGATATTTTTTTCAACATTGATGTTTAAAAACATCGATGGTTTTAGGGTGATGTATTATCAACATCGATGTATTAATTTTGAACATCGAACATTTTGCTGTCGATGTCGCATCCCTACCGGGGACCCCCATCAAGCTTGGTACTGAGACTCACCAGCCCATCATATAACTTATTACTGGGGTCCGTTATATAACTTGGTACTGTGACAAGTCACCTAACTTGGTACTGGAGTCCATCATCTTTCTTGGTATTAGGGCCCGTCATCTACCCTGTCAAAACCAAATTACCAAATTGGAGGACACGTCTTCTAATTTGGTACTGAGAGACACATCATTTAACTTGATGCTAGGATCTATAATCTAATCTAATTTTGGGGCCCATCATCTGATCTAGTTCTGGGGCCCTGACTTGCAGATGGAGTAATGAGTCATAAAATAGTGATTTCAATAGTTTCCATTGATAACAAAATATCGTTTAATCGTTAGAACCGATGTGGATAAGCAATGCTGAAGCTGTACCGTCAAGGAAAAGCTATAATAATCGATACAATTGCATAAACTATCAAAAGCTTTGGAGGATGATAATTACTGGTGGAGATTATTTCGCTTTGTTCAAGATGGGTCTTTGTTCAAGACGGTCTGGGTTGCTATCTCCTTTGATAGCCCTTTGTTAGTCGCTTCTGGCACACTTATAGCACAGCGGTACGTAGATGACATTTTACGACCGTTTGTGTTACCGTTCCTTTTGCGACATCCCGGACTTACTTTTCAACAAGATAATGCCCGACCGCACACGGCACGTGTTACTATGAATTGTCTTCAAGCTTTCCCAACACTTCCTTGGGCAGCTAGGTCTCCTGATCTCTCTCCCATACAGCAAATTTGATACTTTATGGGAAGGCGATTGCAACCATCCCTGAATGTTAACCATTTAGCCCGACAGTTGGACACAATTTAGCAAGAAATTCCGTAGGACACCCTCCTGGAACTTTCTCTGTCTATGCCATGCCGGTTAACAGCTTGCATCCAGGCCAGAGGTGGACCAACGCTTTGAGGACTTCCTCCCTTTGTACCGGTCAAACTCTGAAATGAATCATTCAATTGTTCTGAAATTTAAATCGTTTGTTTTTGTATGTATGTTCTTCCCATCCACCCATTTTTATCACAATCGGACATCTCCTTCTGGTGCGTCGATATTTTTGAAATAGAGTGTATTAATTTCTTCTATTTTTGAGAAGTTTTTGCAGTCAAGCAAAATGTAGGTTGCGGTAGTGTTTCTGTGATGGAACGTCTTTCTTGCAGGCATTCCGAGTGTGATGTCACTTGGATTGTTTTCCGAACAAGATTTTAGCAGGTCACCAGTAAAAATTTCAAAGAATTCCAAATCGATATATGATACTTGACTGGTCAAAGCCAATTACATTAAACGCCGAAAGGTGGTAAACTACACTTTTAGGTAAAAAGAAGTTAAGTCTCCATTTTTCGGCTGGTTTTTTTTTTACACTGAAAGTCCCCCCTCATAATGACATGCCCGAAAATGGTCTCCAACATTTATCTGACGCAAGAGCAATTTAAAGGTTATCTTAATTTCAATTTCTTGTTTTATTAATAAACTTTAGGAGTAGTAAATCTTGATGAGAAAATAATTTAGACTGTTGGTTCGATATACATTTCTGTTACAATTATTTGATGGGTCTCTTTTGAGGAATTTATTTTATTTTGCTTTTTATCCTTTCAGCCATTTATCTTTGATACCAATTGTTTGAAAATACTATTCAATCACATTTAAAATTCAGGTCAAGTTAATGACGAACTAATTTCTATAATCTGCATAACATAATGAAACTGTTTTAAAGTTTTAATTCTTTAAGGTTTCAGAGGCAGAGTATTATTATTTATTCAGAATACATCGTTATTTTCTGGGATAATGTAATGACTGTAAATTTATTGTGTGATAAGACATAGACTGTGTGTGGTGATACCGTATATGTATAGTAAATTAGAAAATCTATAAAACTCGTGAATAGCATGTTCATTTTTAGTGATTCATACTGATTATTGTAGCATAGTAATAAATATGAACGCCGTTAAAAATCCAAATTGTTAGATCAGAAATGATAAAACTAAGTTGATAAAGAGCAGAGGAAAATAAAAAACATTAAATTTATATTATCGGTTCTGTGATTCTGTATCCTTGACAAGTGTTACTTTTTTTCCTTATTTATTTATAAACAGCTCTTGGGGAAAAGACAAAGAACGGCCGAAAATATAGCTTGTTTCATCTGTTGTCCGTTCCGGTAGCGTGTTTTTACTTAACATTTCACGAGTGCAGTTGTACTGCCATCTATCGGGAGGCAGAGTAACAAATCCTTACAGTTTCGAAAATATTACTTCGAGATATTCCTACCTTGACTTTCGCAAATGTTTGCCAAAGTATATTGGTTCGACTCAAAAAAGTGACAAACGTGCCGTAAAAAATATTAACATATTTTTGATTGTATTGGATTAAAATTTGACTAAATAGATAGGACTAGAGAAAATAAGTAAGGCTCAATACCATAAATCATATTTCCTCTTAGTACTCGTTAGTGTTTCTTATTTACGTTTCCTTGTGAAAATTTAAATGAAATTGCATTCTTAAAATGAAGAATAATATGAAATGTTAAGCGTACATGAAATTTTAGTTCGGAAATATTTGTAAGGAAAGCCCTGTGGATTAATAAGATTTATGATATTAAAATCTTCATTAATTCAGTGCTTACTTTGTGCTTCTTAGTCATGCTTCCGCGTAAGTATTGTATTCAAATGAAGAATAATATACAATGATAATCAAATAAGAAATTTTTATAAATTTACGTGAGTAAGGTATGTTAATAAGGACGAAAGAAAAGTGAGATTAGTGAATTCTTTTTCATCCCCAGTTCAAATTGTTTGGTCAAATTTTTATTTCGATTCAATCAAAACTAAGTCATTCCACATTTCCTACGAATTTCTAGACAGCTTTCACATTGTATTAAGGCATTTTAGACTCGACATATTTTAGTATAGATGCAAAACAAATGTTATACCACATTATTGCTTTCTCTACGCAGCTTTATAACCCAGCATCTAGAACTAAAAACATAATTGCAATAAAACAAGCATTTTTTACTTCGTTGTAGCAAACCACGACTTTAAAAATCGATATGTTTTAATTAAGGAATTGGCATTTTTATATGGCAAACTAATAGTAACTCAATCATAAAAATAGGTCCACACATATTTGACCTAACTTACTGATTTACACCTACTGTATGAAGGGAACATAATCTAAATTGTGTTGACACATCGAATTGATGATAAAGTTATCTTTTGTGCTTGGCTATAATTTATTTTTACTATATACAACAGTGTTTTCAAATATTTTTTATACGTAAATCTCATCTACTCCTTCACTTTCAAAAGTTGCATTTGTGGATAAATTGCCATGTTAAGTAAATTTTGCGTTTGTATTGAAAGTAAAATGTATTACATTAATTTAAATCATAATTGAATTTTCTCCTGACTCGTTTTAATTTTTTAATTGAATTTTAAACGTAAATCTCATCAATTTCTTTATTTAAAAAAATTGTAACTGTGTGTGTGAATAAATTGTCTGTTAAGTAACTTAAATATTAAAATCATTTTAGTTTTTATTAAAAGTAAAGTTGGTATTACACCAAAATTTATATCAAAATTTTATTTTCCCGAAACATGAGTTATAATTTTTTTAATTTGTGCATTGTAATGATAAATTGAAAGACATTTTGAATGTCACTGGGAAGAATGGGCTTGTTTCATTAGGGAATTCTCTTCACACCGCTACAGAATCCCGGTGCATCCTGATAAATCTGAATCCAGTAGAAACTGACAAACGAAGGTTAGAGTGCATAGAAGAGGAACACTCTGGATTCAGTAAGTAAGATATTTTGACGAACAAGCTATTTCTTGTGGAAGCGACTTTCCCGAATTTTTAGTAGTCAATCTCTACTGGATTCAGATAGATTCGAATTGCCCTGGCTTCTGTTGGTGTGAAGAATCCCTTATTAGTTCTTCAAATAATTTTACAGCGTTATGAACTTACATAAGTACCAAAACGGCAGTTAAGTAAATTCCCCTTTTTTTGCTGGAATAATAATAATTATATTTTATATGTCTACTAAAATGGACATGTATCATCTCACTATCTTCACCTTTACTAAACTGGAATCTCAGTTGTCATAAGCCTCGCCTTTTTCTTACAGTGATAGAAACCAACGACACTAGTTTTGTTTCAAAATGCAGTTTCTTTTATTCTTTCTTTTCTTCTTTTTACAAAATATTTTCATGCATCAAGGGACTTTATGTTTCTTCTTGATTTTGTATCACAAAACCCACAGTTTATCAGAGCTCGGTGAAAAATTCATGGCTTTCTTGGGTGCCATGACGCTTTGAATGAAAACCTTTGGTACTGGTCTAAATAAAGGGACTGGTCGAAATAACAACTTGTCAGATATGCGAATTGTCTTTATCATCTGGAATAATAATTATTATATTTTTTGTAATGTCCACCAAAATTTAAATGAATAACCTCGGAATCAATCCACGCCATCTTCAGCTCTTCAAAGCTGGAATTTGTTATTGCAGCTGTTATACATTTATGCCAGTGATACAATTATACCAGCGATTTCACCCAACGATATTAGTTTCATTTCGAAATACCCGTTTATTTCTTCTTTCTTTTTTTGCAAAATATTTTCATCGATGGACTTCATTTTCTTTTTAATTTTATATCACGCAGCACATAGGTTATCAGAGCTAGGTGAAACTTTCACGACTGCCTTGGATGCCATGACTCTCAGAATCAGATTGAAAATATCTGGTATACAGTGATGCTACATCTGCAATAAAGGAAAACTGGTCTACCAACTTATAGCACCTGCACTGATGGTCTATTGTTTGTATCCAAGATCTTGCTGGTTTCTGCTTGTATCCAAGATCTTGTTTGTATCTGCTTGTATCAGGTTCACCAGGATGACCAATTTTGCTAATGAAGAGACATCTCGTCATCATGATATTACCAATGTTTTGATGAAGACGAGGTCAAGATATGGTTAGTTTTTTCTAATGACAAAATATCTCGTCCATCAGGTTGTGGTCAATTTTGCTAGTGGCGAGACCTTGTCAAGACAACCACTTGGAGTGTTAAGCGCATTTCATTTCTCTTATATATGTACGTTAGTTCTGTATGTGGATAAAAGTACATTGGAAATCAATCACTTCTGACTGCATTGTTGTCGTTTTTATTTTAGGTTTTCTCGTAAAACTGTTAAAATGCTAACTATTAATTACTGTTCAAATTACGATTGTATGCTGACACGATAATAACTAAATGTAATTGGATTCACAGTTGTAAATCTTAAGAGAAAATAAGTAAAATTTAGTTTTTTTTTTAATTTACGTCGCACTAGATGAACTCAATTGGCTATTGGGGAGGATCCAGGATCAATCCCGAAGGGAAAGATACGAAACTCTCAATTTTGAGCCACGGTCAGATAATGAAGTCATCACTTGAGCTGGCACCCCTCTCCGAACTTAGACTCCGGACCATAGTGGGAAGAATTTAAATAATACAGACAGTAAATTGTAACCCATACTCTAATCTCTTAACCATTTATAATGGACAAGTATGTTTTAAATAAAATAAGCAAGAGTCATAAATTAGTAAATAATAACTAAGCAATTTATTTAAATTAATTTATAATCTAATATCAGAAATATAAGACTGGATCCCAAAGTCCTTTTGCGCGTGGCTCTAAGAAGTTAGAAAATTAATTTAACGAACATTCAGAGGAGTGGTAAGTAGGTATTTTATTAACGTCGCACTGGAGCAAAACAACGGGCTATTGGCAAGGGTCCAAGATCCACCCTCTAAGGGAATGATCCTAGGACAACACCACGTAAATTTGAACCCCGGTCAGATGACGAGTCAAACCTGAGCTGGCACCCCTGTCTCCAAAGTTCCACACCACGGACCAACGGACATTTAATGCCACGGCAGATTTAATGTGCTTCATCCCCCTTTGTACACGACGGTCTTTGGTTGGATTCGAACTCGCAACCCTCCAGTTGCAAGTCCGATACTCTTCCAACTGGGCTACCGAGGCCCTCAGAGGAGTGAGAAAGCAATTAGCAACAGGAGGGTTGTGAATTCGAAACTAGTTCCAGTCAAAGACCTTCGTGTACACGGGGGCTGGTGCACGTTAAATAGCACGTCGTATTGCTCCAGTGGACGTAAATTAACTATGTACCTACCTACTTTCAAAAGCTTAGTCACGATAAAAATAACAAAAGTGCATAAAAGTACGTTTTGAATTCGTAGGCATGTAATTAAAATAACGATAGCTGGAATTTTACTAAATGTTTCCTTTACGCTAAATTTACCGAACTCTCTCTCTTTTGTGAATCCCTATTTTTTACTGAAATGGATTAAATGATCCATTTTCCATTCGGATGCAGGTACAGTGGAATTAGTACTTTTAGTAAACAAAATTATCTTTAAGTTATAATTATAAATAAAATAACTAAAATTCAGTAATCATAAGAAAGATATTTTGACTTTTTATCCGCAGTTGCACCTTTTTGAGTATTTGATAATCAAATTTCTCGATTAATTTACCGTAATTTTAGTGATGTAAGGTTTCTCTGCAAAGCACGTTCTGTTAGCACATGCACAGAGCTTTTAGTGCCTTGTTATTTCATGGCCAATATCTTATTTGGTACTGCTTACACACTTAGTAAATTTGCTTCAGCATGCCGATATCACTGTTCTTTAGTTCCTCTTTCCTCAAAGTGGTGTCGTCATCTGACCGTGGTTCAAAATTACGAGGTGTTGTCCTCGGATATTTCCCTTAAGTGATTGATCCCGGAGAGTCATCAATAGCCCGTTGTGTTGCTCTAGTACGACGTTAATTAAGAATTACCAATTACCTTAAAATGGTGTATGTATTTTTACAGCAGTGTATCTCTTTCATATGTTCAGATTTGATGATGTTGTAGATTTGTTTTAGTTGATAATGTTCTACAAACGCTTAAAATATTAAATCGGTCGACTGACTAGTTATGGTAAGAATAGGTGTACTTTATATGTATTTTGGATGAAGGGAGAGGCGAAGAGGATTATATACTACTAAATTCGTTTTAAAGGCGTTTCAGGAATACTCGCAAAGTTATTTGAGGAAATGCGATAAAACTTTAAAAGCAATTTTAAGTGAAAATTAAAAAATGTAAATAAAAAATTTGGACCGCCTTCAAATGGTCTTACTTCCACGAAAAAAGGTGTTTTGAAAAACACGAATGTGACATAGTTCAACATACGTCATTGGCTATCATATACTGAAATTTTAAATAAATCTAAGATGGTGAATCAAACATTTTTTGCTTTTTATTGCCGGAATTGGAATGGGATTAACCAGTACGTATTTCATTGTAACTTTAGTGCTTGCTTCAAATACTGTAAGGTGAAACGAATATTGTAAATATTTTAAAGTACATTATGTTGTATAAAAAAGTAAAAAGTTAAACGAAGACCCTTCAGTCTGAGAAAAACCCTCGTCTCTCAAAAAAATTGTGTGATCGTTACGACGTTGTCTTGTGTTTGGGCCATCTTATGCCAAATATGGCCCTTGACTCATAGAAACCCAGGCTGTTTAAGACTCAGATATGATGAAAAATATTTGGGGCTTTTTGAAAAAAATTAGTCCCTTGGAGAAAACGTCCCAAAATTGATTTTTTAATCAGTGACTTATTTGGAATTTTTTGAATGAAGACAGCAAGAACTGTTAAATCTGTTCCTTGGTTGAAAAGGGAGTGATCCCGGACCGTTGGAAATAGTCCGTTGTGTTGCTATAGCAATTGAACCAGAAAATAAATTGAATCTACCTACCTTGGTAGAGAAAGGGACAATATCCAAATCCCCGAATTGTGAGTTATGTCCACAAATCACTTATAGATAAAAAACATTATAATTGAAAAAGTGCCAAAAATGTTCATAGATATTGGTGCCCATGTCTTCAAAAGTACAGAAATATACGTACTTTAGCATTTCGAGGGGGGAAAGCGTTATTTGTTAAATGAACGCAAACAGATTATTCAAGACAGACTAAACCTTCAAGTGGTTTCTACGAGGTATCTTCACGTTGCCGTGGTATGGAAGTTTAGATAGTGGGGTACCAGCTCAGGTGTTGCCTCGTTATCGGCCCGTGAATCAAAATTACGTGGTGCTGTCCTCCAATCTTTCCCTTCGGGGGTTGATCTCGGCCCGTCACCAATAGCCCGCTGTGTTACTCCAGTGCTACGTTAATTAAATACTCAGCTACCTCGACGTGGTATCTCGTTCATCAAGACATTGTCGATTTTGTGTGTGTGTGTTGACGACATCAAATTCTGGTCAGTTTCTTTCTAATAACAAGGTATCTCGTCCATCAAAATCTAGTCAGTTTCTTCTAATGACAAGATATTAGTTCATCAAGATTTGATCAATTTTTCTAATGACGAGTTATCTCGTCATCATGACATCGCCGATTTTTTTGTGATGACGCGATCAGGTTCTGGTCAGTTTCCTTCTAATAACAAGGTATCTCGTCCATCAAAATCTAGTCAGTTTTTTCTTATGTCAAGATATCTAGTCCATCAAGATCTGGTCAGTTTTCTTCTAATGACAAGACGCCTCGTCCATCAAGATCTGATGAGTTCTGCTAACCTACAAAGAGATTCCTCGTAGAGACAACCACCAGGACGATTATGTGGACATTTTCAGGGCGTCATTGGAATGATGGCATCAGTGTCTGAGATTTGAGGTCCGGTGAAATATGAAAATGTGTACTACAATGTGCAGTGTGTTTTTATAATTTACAAAGTTAACTATTCCCTAGCATGCGTAACATTAAAATTGCATTAAATATGGTATGAATGAGACAATCTCGAAGTGGTTTCGACGCGATGTCTCGTCCGTCAAAATCTGACCAATTTTGCTACTGAGAAGAAATATCGTTAAGATATTACCGTTTTTTTGGTGACGATATCAAGATCTTGTCAGTTTTCTTGTACTGACGAGATATATCGTCCATCAAGATCTGATTGATCACTTCTGCTAGTGACGAGATACTTGGTCGAGACAACCACCAGGAGGGTTAACTGATTTTCTTATGTAGTTACAAAGATTTGAAATTCCACTGTTATTAAACAGTCTTTATTTTCTTACAGAGTACCGGAGGAGACCTTAGTGAAAGCATGGTCTACAAAAAAGTAGCCGTAGTAGAAAATTTCTATGACATTATCTATGGAGTCCATGTTGAAATGGATGGCCGTGGAGGAAAGCACGCTGGACAGAAGAGAACATACAAAGCGGTAAGTCATAGTGACTATGCAAAATATTTTTTATTCAGTAACGCACTATTCTTTATATTCTGTTTATTTAAATTTAAAATAATGATAAAGTTGTAGTATCCGAGGCATTTTAGTCGCCAAGAAATTTTTCTTGCCAAATGAAGATGGCGGTCATCTTGGCGACTCGATTTGTTATACAGGGTGTTAGCAAACTGTTTAGAAAAAACTGAAGGGGTGATAGTATCCATCAAGACGACCAATATTAACAATGGAACTTACGGTCGCAATCCACTCAGAGTATCAGAAAAGCGTGTAAAGTAAATTATCCACGCTGAAGTTTCAACAGTGATAAAGATACATAAATAAATCATAAGTTGCATAATCTCGTGTAGATCAGCGAAATACTCAAATGAGATGCTCAAAATGACGTCCAAGGGTTTCGTTGCCCACTTCATACTGGCGAATGAAAGATTGGCGCACCTTCTCGCAGATTCATGGTGTCGCAACAAGGATTCTTGCGACGAGATCTTCCTCAGAGTATTCATGAGTCTCAAACATAAATGATTACACGTTGGCCCCACTAAAAGAAGTCCAGAGGATTTAGGTCCTGTGAGCATGGCAGCCACGCCACAGATCCACCGTCATCACGTTGATATTCTGAAGAAGTGCTGCTTCTCTGGCAGAGCAGAACTGACGTCAGAGGTGAGGACATGTGATTGTTGGACGTGTTTCTAAGTTTCACTGTTCTCACACTCTGAGTGGATTGCGACTGTAGGTTCCATTGTAAATATTGGTCGTCTTAATGGATATTACCAGCCCTTCAATTTTTTCTTAACAATTTTTTGAACACCCTGTATATGGAATTGAAAATGAAAAATGCACGAATAAATCCAACGAACGGGATAACTAATTAATTGATTTTGTAATTCAATAAAAAACTAATTATTCCGTTCATCCTCGTATTTTAACCAATCTTAGAACGAAATTTCAATGCCATGGTTTGAATCTAAACGAACTTTCCCGGCATAGGGTTAGTTATGGTGGTATCTATCCCATCAGAAAGAGTTTTTTCCTAACAGGTGGGATAGTTAGTGAAAAAAGAATTCGGCTTAAGGTGGAGAAAGTTAACAAACTTCTTTTATTACAAAGTTTGTTGTGTTTTCCCCCATAAGTTGATAAATAATTAATAATAACTAACAATAATTATAGTTATGTACCTACCTAATTATACATATACTTAGTACCTATGTCAAATTGTCGTAAATATTATTTTCTTTTATCTTATTCAATTTAAAAATAAAATATTTGTTAATTGTTCTTTTTAATTTTTTTGCTTTATTTTATCAGTTAAAAAAAGTTTTACTTATAAATTAATAATCACGGCAAATGGAAAGTTAAATCTCCCCCCACCCCGCCTCCCCGCCCCCCGCGAAAATTAACATTCTTGTTTGCGGTTGCTAAATCAGTTTTAAGAAATGGGAGAAAAAAAAAGTTTGGATATACACTGATGCTTAAAAACATCGATGTTTTTTGGGCGATGTATTATCAACATCGATATTTTAATTTGGAACGATGTTTTGCTGTCGATGTCGCATCCCTATGTAGAACATGTTTTTGTTTGGATTCAATGAGTGATGTCATTTTATTATATTTTAAGACAATGTCTGTCTCCCACAAGAACTGCTCCAAGAAGAAAGTATACATAAAGTTGAACATATCCATGCTTATATGCATTTCAACACAGTACAAAACCTATCTACGAATTGATTACATTGATCTACACTTTCAACATGTGAGAAAACGTGTCCACAAATTGACAACATTCGTCAACAGTTTCAACACGGCAGGAAAATGTTGACTTGGTATAATAACGATAATTAGGATTGAATTTAATTTATCACGTTGATACCTATCTGTTGAGTATTTTCCTCCTACGAGATGGCGCGCAGCTGCTTTCCTGCAACCCAACTGCTCGGGGTGTCAACGGGCCTGCATGTTTATGTTCAAATTGACTGCTAAGCCCCCTCTCTGTTTTGTTATCTCTTATTTGCGAGACGACTGCTTACCGGGCACCAATCTCGCAACTTTGTTCTTTGTCAATATTTGTTTATTATGAACCTGTCTGTGAATCCTAAGTTCTATTTGTCACCTCATCAAGCACAGAACGGTTTCGATTGACATGTCTAAACATTCTCGTGCCTACATTGCTTAATACTTTCAAAACGGGAGAAAACGTATCAACAAGTTGTCTACATTGATCAACAATATTTTAACTCAAGAGAAAACTTATCTACAAATTGCCTACATTGATCAGCACTCAACATGGAAGAAAATCTCTCCACAAATTGCTTGCTTTCATAAACAATTTCAACACGGTAGGAAAATGTTGAATCAATGTAATTACGATAATCATGGTAAAATTTAATTTATTACGTTACTTACCCTTTTAACGTTCTCATGCCTACATAACTCAACAATTTCAACACGGAAGAAAACTTATCTACATATTGTCAATAATGATTAGCACTTTAAACATGGAAGAAAACGTATCGAAAAATTGCCTATATGCATTAAAAATTTCAACACGGAAGGAAAATGTTGAATTAATGTAATTACGATAATCATGGTAAAATTTAATTTATTACGTTACCTACTCTTTTAACGTTCTCATGCCTACATAGCTCAACAATTTCAACACGGAAGAAAACTTATCAACATATTGTCAATAATGATTAGCACTTTCAACACGGAAGAAAACTTATCTACATATTGTCAACAATGATTAGCACTTTCAACATGGGAGAAAACGTATCGAAAAATTGCCTACATGCATTACAAATTTCAACCCGGTAGGAAAATGTTGACTCAATGACATAATGAGCATTAATGACATTAGGATTGGATTCATTTTATTACATTGATACCTACCCTTTCAACGTTCCCATGCCGACATTACTTTCAACACGGGATGAAAGGTTACAGTAAATTGTCTACATTGGGCATCAATTTTACACGGGAAAGGAATTTTGAATTAATATAATGACTAATATTATAATTAAAATGAAGGCCCTGGCATAATAGTGATAAGTCCCAGAAATATATCTTCAGTAATGAAAAAACATTTTAATATCTTAGACGAACAGAATAATTTCGAATTATTTGAATGAGCGTTTAATACTTGAAAGTATAAGGTAATATATATGACGACTTAAAAAGTCGATAAACCATCATACGTTCTTATTTAACTTTGAAATTGCTCTCCTGAAAAATTTTATGTCTGTCTCTCTCTCTCTTCTCTCTTTCTCACTCTCTCACTCTTCTCTCTTTCTCACTCTCTCCCTCTTCTCTCTTTCTCTCTCTCTCTCTCTCTCTTACACGCTCTCTCCTTCTCTTAATTCAATTTATTCCGTTGATACCTACATTTTCAACATAATCATGTTTACATTGATCAACATAAAAGAAAAACGATTATGGATTCATACTTCTTATCTTAGTGTCTACGGAATCTAGATTAACCCTCATGTAGTAAAAAGAGACAGCAGACTTACAGACTGCTCCAAGTAAACCAAATACTGAGTAAAAATTTCTTTTTTCACTACATTTCAATTTGTTACATATGTATTCTCATCTGTGTCATATTTATTATATCTATTTTTTTCAATTTATGTACCAGACACATATTTTTATCCGGATGTTTCACTAAGAAAGCATTCTATAAATGCAATCCAAGCAGAATTTTATCTAAACTTCTGTCAATAGCTCGTGAGCCATTCACACTTGATATCTTAATGTCTACGGAATCTAGACTAGCCCTCATGTTGTAAAAAGTAACCGTAGAGTAACAAATTGCACACCAAGCAAATAAAATTGAGTGGATATTCTTCAAAACATTTCAAATGAACGACTCACACTGCGATTATGGAAATGAGCTTTAGGGAAACTAGTCTTACCGAATCTTTCCAGTATCAAGAATTTACGAAACCTTTCTAGTAAATCATTTCAAAACATCGTAATACTTTCTACATAATTTCCCTCACCACGTATAAAATTTAATTCTATAAAGAAGTCCTTGTGGCATCTCGAGTATAGTACTAAGATGAGTATTGGTTTGGCCTCTAGGGAGTGACAAAGCAACATGGTTTAGAGAGCCAGCGTTTTAAATCAGTTCCACACTCTAACAGCTCTCATCCTTAAATGTTGGATGTCTTTTTCACTGTCTACTTCATGGTTCTTGGTCGTAATTTGCACAGTTTTCGATTGAAGAGAGGGTCACAGGATCCGTTTACCCCACGAGGAATGAAATCCTATCCCTGTTCACCGACTAACCGGTCTGGTAAATGAGGTGTTAGCCTCTAGATCGGATGGTCCCTTGTTCGAATCCAGGTCAGTGCATGGATGTTTGTAAGCGTACGGTGTAGAGTCGACTGGTGCATCTTAAATATGTCGGGGCTGAAAGTCGTCACGTTGGGTTGGTGTGGAAGTTTGGAGAGTGGGGTTCCATCTCAGGTGTTGCCTCGTCATCTGACCGTGGATCAAAATTAAGTGGTCTTGTCCTCGTACCTTGCCCAACGGGTTTGGTCCCGGACCGTCGCCAATAACCCACTATGTTGCTTTAGTACGACATTAATGTATCCTATGCAAAATATTCATAAAATTATAAAATGGATTAAAATTTTATTGTTTTTATAACATGGCTAAAATTATATGGTGTGGAAAACCTCAGTGGAGGATTAAAATGTTCGTTCGTCGACAACTCGTCCATCAAAACTTGACCAATTTTGCTCGTGACGAGAAATCTCATCGTCACGATTTTGACAATTTTTTTATGAGATCAAGATCTGGTCAGTTTTTCTAATGACAGGATATCCCGTCCATCAATATCTGGTCAGTTTTACTAATGACGTGATACCTCATCAAGACAACCAACATGAGAATTAATTGAAATGTGTTTCATAAAAACAATGAGTTGATTTAAGTACTTTTGTTTGGGCATTTCCATGCATTTCATAAGTTTTCTTCAAATATCAATTGTTAAATCATATGAAACATTTGAGGAAATTTTGCACCCAATTTATATTGAGACTAAATATATCAAGTCTACAGGAGAAAAATATTTATTCAATGTGTGAAAATTAAATATGTTTAAACTCACTTTATTCCAGCATACAAGTTATTATTACCGTAATTGTGAGTTCTTGATCAAATATAATTTACATTATTGTAATAAATTTTCAATAAGTAAAATATTTTTTTCCATGTGTTGAAATGAATGATCTGTTTTGTCCTTCGCATCCATTAGTGCACTATAGCCAAGTATTAGTAGTTACTTAACATCGATTAATTATAGCGAGTCTTTGATGAAGGTGACTAACAAAACTACATTTTCTCATTTATTTTTAAAAAGTGGTAAATATCAAGAAATATGATTTTATATCCTTTGTTACTTCCCTGTAACAAAAGCTTTGAAAAAAAAGTTTGTTAGTAAATGAGGTAAAAATTTTGAAACATATTTGCTGTGCATAAAATGCTGAAATAAATAGAAGTCATGCAAAATAGCAATGATTTAAATACAGATACTAATCAAAAAACAGACATGAAAAACATATAAACAAAACAAATATAAGTAAAATTATATTGGCATGAAAAGTTATACGAAAATATGTGTTTTGATTACACATTATATTTGAACATATCGTGGTTTGAAAGTAAATAAAAGTAAAGGAAAGAGAAAATGTCTAAGACTATTTCAAAAGCAAAATTTAAACATCTAAAACGAAATGAAACAGCCGAGTACACTTCGCGAGTTTTCAGAAACTTTTAATTGCAAAATGTAAGCAAAATAGTGGAATATTCTCGACAAAAATAAAGCTCAACATTTAAGTAACGACAAACTTACATTAACAACGTTTAACATTAAATTAAAGTGATAGGAGTACTTAGTCTCAAATCTTTCTCTCACATTCTTAATACATTAAATGAAGAGAAAAGGAATTAATAAAAATATTCTAAGTAAATTCGCACACACACATTCACAAATGAGCAGAGTTTCAGAAAATTTTAAATCAACTTTACACAAGGTAATGTTTAATAGAGAAAGCGGCTGAAAATATTCCAATTACACTCAATTTAAAGTCTAGGAAAATGTTCTGAATTAATTTATCGTACCAAGCCAAGTGCTCCATGCCATAAGTATCGTCTTTATTGCGTTTAATCGTTCGAATATAATTCTAAGCCACAGTGATGAGTCGTTACAAAATGAGGTAAGTCAACGTTTGAGTCTCCACTATTTGCCTAATCAAGTGTTAATTTTAAACGGGAATTGGAAAAAACGTTTAAGATAATTTTAAATGATTCTTCTCAAGAGCGATATTCTGACACTCGTAATAGGAGTTACATTAGAAGATTAGCTGTGGTTTTCATTGCCATGGGAAATTTTCTTATTCAATATTTATGCATCAGTACCTTTCATTTTCTTCTTTTTAATGATTAATTCGTGAAAGGAAAGGAATGATATTTTGATTAATACTGAAGTTTTCTTTTCTATTTTATCAACATGAGAGGCTTTTTCTGTTAGTTAAGATAAATGTAAGTGGCGGTATGTGCTTCCTATACGTAATTCCGGACGTAATATTATGTGACTTGTATTTTCGATTGCGATTCCAGCAAGTCGCCAATAGATTTACCATCCCAATCTTTAATTGCTGATGTATGTTTCGAAAATATCTGACTACATTGTATAGGATGATATAGGTAGTGAATTAACGCCGTGTTAACCCTCTGTGTTGCTCCAGTGGGTTTTCAATTGATTGCCGACCTTCCTACCTTCGTAAATCGAAATTTCGTTCATCACATAGGTAAAGAGCCGTGATAACTCAGTTGCTGAGGTCACGGATCATCAACCAGAGGGTTGAAAGTTCGAAACTCAATCCAACCAAAGACAGTCGGGGCTGGTGCAAATTCAATCGGTCGTGGCTTCAAATGTCCTCAGGATGGTGTGGTTATTCCTTTTGGATATCCGATATTTCCTTTTGGGAATGATCGTCGCCAGTAGCCCACTGTGTTTCTCCAATGCGATCCAATTCTCCAATGCGATCCAACCTACCTACCATCTATGTGCTAGTTACGTTGGTAGATCACGTCGTTAGTAATTAACATCGCACTAGAGGTACCATAGACGTGAAATGTAAGTAGACTGAGCATTGCTATTGATAAGAGCTTCTAAACGTGCGACCAACATGTCGCCTAGTAGTCACGTGACTGCTGTGTGAGAAATTGACTCGGTTGGACAATTTGGCGTCTTATCGCCTCGTTTAGCGGTACAACATCTTATGACAGATTAGTAAATAAATGCACATTTCTATAGAGTGGAGACAGAAATGGTGAAATCTCCAAACTCACACGGACCAATCAGATATTAAATAAATGGATGGGCGTCTTCTCACGTCCCGAGAACCAATCAGTTGATGAAAATTGGTTTGCACCCTACAGATGAAAGTAGAGTCATGTTACTACGAGATTTATGTTCCATTGCTCCCTCTAACGTTATATTTCCTCTATGGGAGCAATACAACGGTTTAAGCGACGGTCTGGAAGCAATCCGGAAATGAAAGATCTGTTCTTTGTGTTAAGTTATGATCTAAATTGGAAGTAATTGAACTAGATGGGAAAATCTTTTATCTACGTATTAACCAAGAACAACCAAATAGCCCCTCCTTTCCCCCCAGTCTAACACTTAAAGAGATTCACTATCAACCACATTCTTCAAGTATGGCACGTAGAATGGAACATAGGGATACACAGGCCGCTGAACTTACCATCTCCGTCGTGTTGTACGGGAAAAAGTATAGTAAGAATGGTGCGAAGACTGGAGTGAGCAATGCAACTGTTTAACATTTAACATATGTTTAACATGGTTAACTGTTTAACATATGCTAGATTTTATCGCTCCAACACTCACTTTCATCTCGACGGTAACGTATTCAAACTCATCTTCGCATCGGCCATTCTGGAGTCACGAATAGATTTTTATTGGTCTGCAAAATTGCAACATTGTACCATCATTGCCAACAACCTCTTTCCATTTGCCACGTTTCAACTTACCCTAGTCTTAGACGATTTTACCAACTTTTTTAACACATCACCTGCTGTATCTGATTTGTTGCATCACCCACCCCATTCATCACTTTTTACCCTCCTACATCACTGGATTTTTACCGCATATATAAATGTATCATATTTAATTGCGTTTCATAAATAAACACTTTAATCTTTAGCTTTGAGGAATTTGTTTCTATGGTCGGATCTTGTATTTGCATATTTTTAGACCCCTTTTTACTGTTGCTTTGGTTGCTACTGAATATTATTTAATCTTGCACTTGGCGCAGCTTTTCCGCTATCGGGCCTTGCGCCATGAATCCACGACCAACCAAGCAACCGCTCAGCATACGATCCCTTCCTAAACGTTAGTATGGGAAGATAGACGTGTATTGCTGTATGCAACGTGCCATGGCCCATTCCTCAGCTATCTCCACAGATTCGGATTATCTCTGACCTACCAATGCTCCTGTGGGGTGTAGGGAATACCAATGCACTATGCCCGAAGATAGACGTGTATTGCAGTATGCAACGTGCTATGGCTCATTCTCCAGATATCTCCACAAATTCAGGTTATCTCAGACCTACCAATGTTCCTGTGGTGTGTAGGGAATACCAATTCACTATGCCCAAACATAGACGTGTATTACAGTATGCAACGTGCCATGATCGATTCCTCAGCTATATCCACAGATTCGTATTATCTTTGACCTATCAATGTCTGAGACGTATAGGGAACACCAATGCGCTATTCCTTAGAGTGCAATCTCAAATTTTCGATCAACCTACGCTGTTTACAATCAAGACCCCCTCCCCCCAGGATGGCTGAATCCAGCACTAAAACACATTTTCATTCATTCTCTCTGTGAGCTGTGTCAGCCCAGTTGGAAGAGTGACGGATTAGCAACCGGAGGTTTGCGAGTTCGAATCCAACCAAAGACCACCGGTAACAAAGGGTGCTGATGCACGTTAAAAATGTCGTGACCTAAAATGTCCTCACGTTGGCGTGGTTCAAAATTACGTGGCGTCCTCGAATCTTTCACTACGGGTTGAATCCCGGACCCGGACTTATACTCTGCGCTACAGCTTGGTTGGTTGGTTGGTTGGTTGGTTGGTTGGTTGGTTGGTTGGTTGGTTGGTTGGTTGGTTGGTTGGTTGGTTGGTTGGTTGGTTGGTTGGTTGGTTGGTTGGTTGGTTGGTTGGTTGGTTGGTTGGTTGGTTGAGAGTTATATGGCGCAAGGGCAATACTTGGCCATTCTGCGCCAGACACAAGACATACAATATCAAGTAATAGACAGACACACGCACAATAAAAATTTTACTGACACACTAAACCCATGCACTACGGAAAGTCCAAAGAGAATAAATGGAAAATTATCGATATCCTGATCGCCACGGGCAGTACTTTGTAGCAACAACATCGACACAGTTCCAATATAACCATCCTATGAACAACAAGAAAACCCAGTAGTGATACTTTGTCAATAAGAAACGGATCAACTCCTAAGGGAGATCGCTAAACCGGTAAATCCTCACAAGGATAAGAACGCTGTCTCCCCTGGTCTAATGTCTATTAGCCTGGACTTAACTGACTAAGCACATGTCCTGAGGAAGGGCCCGCGTGAAGCCTTCCCCGCAGTATTGTAACTGTTACAAACCCACCGAAGCTAATTGAATCAGCGTAAATCGAAGGCTTATCACACATGCGATAAAATGCACATAGGTACATCTGAAAGAATCGGAGAATCATTCAACATAATGTTCATTTATCACGGCTTTGCACTGGGAATAGCGGTAGGCAGTTAAATTAAAGTCGCACTGTAGCTACGTAATGGGGTATTGGTGAATGTCCGGGTTCAATCCTAGAGGAAAGATCCGATCGTACACGTGAAATATAAGTAGAGTGGAGCATTGATATTGAGAGGAGCTTCAAAATGTGGGACCCGCAAGTCATCTAGTAGTCACGTGACTGCTCTGTCGCCAATGGACGTGGAGGGCCGACGTGATTTCTTATCACCTCCTTTGGCGATATAAAATCTTGTGACAGGGTAGGCGTGCGAACGCATATCTCTGTAGTTGGTTGTTTTGGAGTTTTACAGCGCAGCGTCCATTATTGGCCAAGCTGCGCCAACCACAAGACAATGCCAAGCATTCGTGAAAAGAAAGGATGGAGAAGAGGAAGTATGGAAAAGATTACTTTGGCCTCTTGTGGTCGCGGCCTCCCTGTTTAAAATGGCGACTAAAGTGGTGATATCATCGGTTCTACTATCAGACCAATCAGATGATGAATCAATGTATGCGGTCTTCTCCCATTCCATGGAGTTGGGTTGGCGTGGAAGTTTGGAGAGTGGGGCGCCAGCTCAGGTGTTGCTTCGTCATCTGACCGTGGTTCAAAATTACGAGGTGTTGTCCTCGGATCTTTCCCTTAAAGCAGTGGTCCCCAACCTCCGGTCCACGGACCGGTACCGGTCCGTGGATCAAATGGCACCGGGCCGCCCAAGGAACATTAAGTTATTTCCATTTTATTTACTGTGGTGTATTTCTCTCGGGTTTGTGCGGTTCTTATCTATGAAATGTCCACTGAAATTAGGAGGAGGTAAATCAGAACTTGAAATTTATTCTGTTACTAGAGCTTCAATTATTATTTCTGAATTCTGTATGTCTCTATTTTCTAATTTTGACAAATGTGACAACTGTTTTCAAGTTGACAGACAAAGTAGCTGCATTTAAAGCCAAACTGAAGTTGTGTGGACGGCGCGTGAACAGAGGCATTTTGTACACGTTGCAGACATTAGCAGGGATTTTAGGCGAGACTGAGTCTAAACATTCATTCTCCCACTTGGTGTACGATCACCTGTCTTTGCTTTTAAAAGAGTTTAAGCGCTACTTCCCAGCCACAAAAGACCCACGAAGTGGTAAGGAATGGATCCGCTTCCCATTTGTGAACAAATCATGCGAATCTAGCATGTCTGTGCAAGAAGAAGATCAACAGTTGGAAATTGCAAATGAAGGCGGCCTTAAAACTACATTCGAGACAACAACTCTGACGGTGTTCTGGATAAAAGTTGTGGCAGAATACCCTGAGATTGCCACCACAGATCTTAAATCCCTATTGCCATTTCCGACAACCTATCTGTGTGAAGTGGGGTTTTCTGCAGTGACAGCAACCAAAACAAAACAGCGGAATAAACTGGACATAAACAACACACTTCGGGTGTCATTGTCTCCTATTATCCCCAGATAAAACCGTCTCGTTGCAAAGAAACAAGCTCAGGGTTCTCATTGATTTAGCGTTCTAGTGAGTTAAAATGTTAAATCACTTTATATTCATATTTTGGTGTAACTGTATTTTATTTTGAAGGTATGTTTAAAAAAATACAATTAAATTAAAATTATTCAATCAAAACAATCTAAAATATAAACAATCAACGCCCCCCCCCCTCACCGGGCCGTGTTAAAATTATCAAACGTTGATCCAGTCCGCAGCGATAAAAAGGTTGGGGAGCACTGCCTTAATGGACTGATCCCGGACCGTCGTCAATAGCCCGTTGTGTTGCTCTAGTACGACGTTAACTAAAATTACCTTACCTTACCCATTCCATGGAAGAATTCTATGATGAATGTTAGGTTCCACCCAGAAGACGAGAGTAGTCTGAGGGTCAAGTTACCACTAGTTTTCGTCCCATGATACTGGGCACATAAGATGGCTGCTATTGCTCACACTAGTTTTAAATTTTTTCGATCGGTCCGAGGACATCTGTATCACGGTCGGTTTGCGAGGTCACACCTGAGAATGCCCCCATCCCCAATTTCCACGCCAACATGAAGACATCTGAGGCCACGACGCATTGGACGTGCACCAGTCCCTTGTACTCGAAGGTGTCTGTCTGGACCTCGTTTTGTACTCGCAATCCTCAGGTTGTTGAACTGTTGCTCTTCCAAATGGGCTACCACGGTCATTCTGAATTTATTTTCTGAATACGTGCCTGGACAAAGCAATCAAACTTCTGCGGCTCCCGTGAGATAATTCATTGCGCTTCTATAGATGAATGGATAGGTTGCGTGTTTGGCTTGGATTGCAAGACTAAAGTTTTAGACGAGGAAACGCTTTGTAATTTAATTTGCAAAATTACAGTGCCCTAATTATATATCTGCATGCAGCGCCTCTAAGAGCTTCGCAAACATACAGCAGAGAAAATAAATCCGCTTAAAATTAATGTAGCATGGATAAATACACATTAGAGTAATGTGCAATTTAGTTTTAAAGGAACTCGTTGAATGAACTTGGTAAAATTTTACCCAAATAAGTTTTGCTACTAATTTCGAGAACAAACATTTTGTCATCGAAAAGCACGATTTTAAACAAAAATACCCAATTAGATATTTATGCTATTGTTCACAGTGGATCGATTTGAAGAATTATGGATTAGCAATCGGGAAGATTGCGAGTTCATATTCAGAAAAATATACCGAATGACCGCGGCAGCCCAGTTGGTAGAGCAACGAATCAGCAAACTGATGGCTACGAGTACGAAGTAGGAAACGTGTTCCAGACAGACACCGTCGTGTACAAGAGGCTGGTGCACGTTCAATGTGTCATGGCCTCAAATGTTTTCAAGTTGGTGTGGTGTGAAATTTGTCATCTGACCGTGGTTCCAAATTACGAGTTGTCCTCAGGTTTTTCCCATTGGAGGATGGGTCCCTCAATAGCTCGTTGTGTTGCCACCGTTGCGACGTTAATAATTACCATTACCTGTGAATCGGCATTTGAGTAGTCACGTAGTTTTGAACGAGTCTATCTTTAAATTAAGGGGCGAGTTAAATATGCGTTTCAATTATGTGTTTCAAGGATGCAATGTTAAATATGTGTGTTCAACGTCAATGATGCGGTTCAACGATTGATGTCTGTAGTGAGGATTCGGACTCGATGTTTACTATTCAGTGTTGGACACTATAGTGATTACGAGTTGGCGATATAAATAATGGCCTATGAGTTCGCCATGCATGATTTTACGTGTGGCATCCCTTTTCCCATATGAACCTTACCAACATAGTGGATAGGTAGGTAAGTATTTTAATTAACGTCGTACTGTAGCAAAACACTGGACTATTGACGACGATACGGGATCGTTCCAGTGGGAAAGATCCGAGGACAACGCCACATAGTTTTGAACCATGGTCACATGACGAGGCAACACCTGAACTGGCATCACTCTCTCCAAACTTCCACACCACGCCAACGTGAGGACATTTGAGGCCACGACGGATTTAACCTGCCACCTTAGTGGAAATGAACTTCCAAAGTCATCTCACTGGAGCAGAGCTATAGACGTCGGTGCGCTAAAGTAATGAGTCCTCAGTCAATAGACGAAATAAAAATTGAAATAATTAGTAAGCAAACAACATTTTTACAAATATAAACAAAAAAAATTTTTTTTTTGCAATTTAATAATTTAATTAATATCGTATTTGTCTTGCCAGCCATTTAGAGCATTACTGTGCAACGGATAACGCTGTCGTGGTGTGGAAGTTTGGAATGTGGGGTGCCAGCTCAGGTCTTGACCTCGTCATCTAATTGTGATTCAAAATTGCGAGGTGTTGTTCTCTGATTTTTCCCTTCGGGACTGATCCCGAACCGTCTCTAATAGCCCGTTGTGTTGATCCAGTGCGACGTTTATTAACTACAGACCAGCCTAAACATGTGAATATAAAATATATGTGCATACCTTTTACAGCCCTTTGAGGAAGGTAGATTGTTTTTTAATGTTTTCAACACACTAGGCACACTTCAGCAACACACTAGGCTATTGGTGACGGTCCTTGTTCAATCCCTGAGGGAAAAATACTAGAATAACGCCTCGTTATTTTGAACCCTTGTGTCAGATTATGACAACAACACCTGAGCTAGCACCCCATTCTCCAAACGTCCATACCACGCCAACGTGAGGACATTTGAGGCCACAACAGATTTAATGTGCAGCAGCCTCTGCTTAGATGACGGTCTTCGTTGTAACCCGAGTTTCGAATTTGCAACCCTTCCGTTGCTAATCCGTTACTCTACCAACTGGGCTACCGCGGCTCCAATACTTCTTCATAGAGGCATATTCAAGATATATTATAATGGTATACCTCCATCATATGTTCAAGGTATATCTTTACAGTCTGATGTAGAAGTCGTATGAGGAAGTATACCTTGTGGAACATACCTGTGTAAAAGTGTAACGTGAATATACCTCTTCATAAAGGTCTTCTGCGCGGAGGTATATTTGAGGTTTACATTAACGGATACATGTCTTCAAGTATATTTCTACATAGAGGTGTATTAAATGTATACCTCCGCAGAGAGGTAAATTAAAGGAATACTATTTTGAGGTATCTTCAAGGTATACCTCACATAGAGATAAATTCAAGGAATACTACAGAGGAAAATACAATTTATACTTCTATATAGAGGTATATTCAAGGTATACCTTTATATACTGATGTAAAAATATACATTGTAGAACATACCTATGTAGAAGTGTAACTTGAATATACCTCTTCATAAAGGTTTTCTGCGCGGAGGTATATTCGAGGTTTAGTTCTGCAATCTATTGGAGGGGTATACTTTAACAAAGACGCGTAATTAAGAAAACTTCTACACAGAGGTATCTTCAAGGTATACCTTACATAGAGCTAAATTCATGGAATAGTATAGCGGAAAATTCAATTTATATTTCTATATAGAGGTATTTTCAAGGTGCATTTCTATATAGAGGTATGTTTGAGGTGCATTTCTGTATAGAGGTATTTTCAAAGTGTATTTCTATATAGAGGTATTTGGAGGTGTATTTCTATATAGAGGTACTTTTGAGGTGTATTTCTATATAGAGGTATTTTTGAGGTGTATTTCTATATAGAGGTATTTTTAAGGAATACTATTTCGAGAATATTAGAGTATTCTATATAGAGGTGTATTTCTATATAGAGGTATTTTTAAGGAATACTATTTCGAGAATATTAGAGTATTCTAGAGTATTAAAATACTATTTAGAATTTTATTTGTGTATTTCTATATAGAGGTATTTTCAATGTGTATTTCTATATAGAGGTATTTTCGAGGTGTATTTCTATATAGAGGTATTTTCAAGGTGTATTTCTATATTGGAAAATTCCACATAGAGGTATTTTCAAGATGTATTTCTATATAGAGGTATTTTCAAGGTGTATTTCTATATTGGAAAATTCCACATAGAGGTATTTTCAAGATGTATTTCTATATAGAGGTATTTTCAAGGTGTATTTCTATGTAGAGGTATTTTCAAGGTGTATTTCTATATAGAGGTATTTTCAAGGTGTATTTCTATATAGAGGTATTTTCAAGATGTATTTCTATATAGAGGTATTTTCAAGGTGTATTTCTATATTGGAAAATTCCACATAGAGGTATATTTCTATATTTGTTGGTTTTCCTCCACATAGAGGTATATTTCTACAGTGGTATACCTCCACAGAGAGGTATATTTCTACATTAGTATATCTCCACAAAGAGGTATATTTCTACATTAGTATATCTCCACAAAGAGGTATATTTAAGGTATACCTCCACACAGATGGTATACCTTCACATACTCCATCTTTTTCTCAAAGTATACCTTTCAAGATATACTTCTACACAGAGGTATGTTGAGGGTATACTGCTCTATATGGATGTATACCTATAATATAGTATATCCAATGGATGTAGATGGTGATAGATCGACTCTTGTTATCTAATTGTTTTCATTTTCACGAACTTCAGTGTGACTCTCTCCTCCCACAGATAGCCGAGATGTACTCCTTCCTGCCGCGCGAAGCAGTGACCCACTTCTTGATGTCGTGCACGGACTGCCAGAAGCGGATGCATCTCGGGGCGGAGAAGACAGCGACGGGTAACCATGACAACGGCCAGCAGCTCGACGAGAGCATCAGCTCACTCGATACGGCGGCCGGGGACGACGCGGACTCGCTGCACATCGACTACAGCCTCCCGATCACCACCACCTACCTCAAACACATGCGGAGCCTGGGCTACTCCGAGGAAGATGCCCTCAACCCCGACAGAGAGGTGAGTCCTCTTCGAGACCTCTTCCAGGGGCGCACCTGGCCCCACGCTGCGGGTGTTGCTCGCGCCTCTTCTCTCGCTACCTGGGACAACTCACCGGAGCTATCCCAAACCCAGCACCATTCGCTTCGGTGGGGAGATGAATCTTTCCAAAAATTGTGTGTTGATGTTACGGTTCATGACATTAATAATACAGCTCATAATATTAAGAATACGGTTCATAATATTAATAATACGGTTCATAATTTTTTTATACGGTTCATGATATTAATAAAACGGTTCATGATATTAATTAAATGAACCGTGTTAAGAATTATCGGTTATTGTTGATATAAAAGGAGCGGGTTAACATGAATCGTAATATTGACAGGCTGACATATTCTGATATAGTTGTATCTAAAAAAGGCCTTTGACTCGGTTTTAAGTTAATTCTTCAAAAATTGTTACATGTTATATAAGCGTGTTAAAATTTATGAAATCAGCGATGCGTTGGAGAATGCGATAATATTTTTTTTTATTTTAACACGCTAATTGGTTCTGATACAGTTGTGTAGAGAGAGGCGTGAGACAATATAAATAAAATCCTCAAAATGTTTTTTTAAAAAAAATTTAATTAAAAAAACAATCGCCTATGTGTTCGATAGAGTGATAATGTTTTTATACTGACACGCTGAGGTTGATTCTTATTATATCGAGCGAGGTGTAAGTCGGTTGAAAATTTATTCTTCAAAAGCTTGTGCTTATACTTTCTTTTAAACTCTTAAAAAATAATCAACGACGTGTTCGAGAGAATAATTTTTTGTATTGAAAAGTTGATAGATTCTTATACAATAATTGTATTTAGCAAGATCTAAGTTGGTTGAAAATTTAGTTTTTCGAAATTTTTTATATATTTTTAGAGAATTTAAAAACAATCATCCATGTATTCGATAAAGTGATAATTGTTTTCTGTTGATTACAGATCGTTTATTATACCATTGTATCGAGAAAGATTAGAGCGAGTTAGAAAAAATTGTATTTTTCTCTTAAATTCTTTAAGAAACAATCAGCGATGTGTTCGAGAATGTGATAACTATTTGTGTTGACCACATTGACCTATTAAAATACAGTTGTATTAAGCGAAGTCTTCGGTTGTAAATTGATAGATATATTTTATTTAAAATTCTTTTAACCTTTCTTTTTGCATAATGGTGGAAATTTCCATCATAACATTGAATGCCCAAAAATTATATAAAAGAACAAGTTCACTTTAAGTTGATCGTGTCTGGATACCTTTTTAATGTCCATTGCATAAAAAAAAACATAGCTGTCAAAAATAAGCAAGTGTCACTATCAGTAAAACGAGCTTGAAGTTGTCATTCCGCTGTTTGTTGTAGTTGCAATAAACGTATGATTTCGTTTTTAATTTTGTTTTATTATATTTGAGTTTCTATTGCTAAAAAAGTGAAAATGAGTGGAAGAAAGGTTTGTTACATGTGTTTCTGTTATTTTTAGAGCAATTTCTGAAAAAGTTTGCGTTTAATTTAAAAAATACCACATGATACCATCATATTGTTTTTTGCTAAATTTATACTATAAATATATACTAAGATTTTTTTTAACCATTTTTTCTTTAATTTTGAACATGAACTATATCACCTTGATTTATTTCACCAATAAAGAAAAAATCATGCAAAGAAGGGTTAAAACAATCATCAATGTGTTCGAGCATGTGATAATTGTTTTGTGTTGATACACTAATCGATTCTTATACAGTTGAAACAAGAGAGGTCTGAGTAGGTTATAAAATAATTATTCAAGATTATTTTATATATATTTTTAATTCTTTAAAAAAAAACAATCATCGATGTGTTTGTGAGTGTATAATTTTTTGTGTTGACACATCGACCGATTCTTATATAATTCTAATGAGCGACATCTGATTCGGTTATAAAATATACTCTATGACTAAAAAATCGACGCACCAAAGAGTTGTCCAGGAGTTGTGCTGTGCTCGATCCACTTGGAACGGCGCTGACTATAAATGTATAGTCTTTAGTGATGAGTCCCGTTTCCAACTGTGTCCTGACGACAACCGCAGACGTGTCTGGAGACGTCCAGGGTAGCGTGGGGATCCTGCCCTTACTATCACACGCCACACATTCCCACAACAAGGCGTTATGGTCTGGGTGCCTTCTCCTTTGATAGCCGGACGTGTCTGGAGACGTCCAGGGTAGCGTGGGGATCCTGCCCTTACTATCGCACGCCACACATTCCCACAACAAGGCGTTATGGTCTGGGTGCCTTCTCCTTTGATAGCCGGACGTGTCTGGAGACGTCCAGGGTAGCGTGGGGATCCTGCCCTTACTATCGCACGCCACACATTCCCACAACAAGGCGTTATGGTCTGGGTGCCTTCTCCTTTGATAGCCGGACGTGTCTGGAGACGTCCAGGGTAGCGTGGGGATCCTGCCCTTACTATCGCACGCCACACATTCCCACAACAAGGCGTTATGGTCTGGGTGCCTTCTCCTTTGATAGCCGGACCCCTTTGGTAGTCATTTCTGGCACACTTACAGCACAGAGGTACGTTGACGATATTCTACGACCGGCTGTGCTACTGTTCCTTTCGCGACATCCCGGACTATTCAACAAGATAAATACCTGGCCGCACACGGCACGTGGTGCTATGAATTGTCTTCAAGCTTTCTCGACCCTTACTTGGCCATCTAGGTCTCATGATCAATCTCCTTTTGAGCAAATTTGGGACGTA
Source organism: Metellina segmentata (assembly GCA_947359465.1). Taxonomy (NCBI): domain Eukaryota; kingdom Metazoa; phylum Arthropoda; class Arachnida; order Araneae; family Tetragnathidae; genus Metellina; species Metellina segmentata. Next base: position 16,674,690 of record OX375884.1, on the reverse strand, counting down.
ATGAGAAGACGCTGCAACCGTCCCGGAATGTTGACCATTTCCGACAGTTGGATACAATTTGGCAAGAAATTACGCAGGACACCATCAGGGAACTTTTTCAGTCTGTGTCACGCCGGGTGACAGCTTTCATCAAGGCCAGAGATGGACCAACTCCTTACTGACTTCCTCCCTTTGTAACGGTCAAACTCTGAAATAAATTATTCAATTGTTGGTAAAATTTTAATTGTTGGATTTTCTGTGTATAATCTTCACATCCACTAATTTTTATCGCCATCGGACAACTCCATCTTGGTTCGTCGATTATTTTTGTTATAGTGCGTAATTCGTTAAAAAATCTATATATATAATTCTCTTACGTGGCACGCAAAAAAGACGTTATTTGTAATCACGTTTTGGCAATATTGTACGATTGTTGTTTACCACAAAGCCTCGCGCCTCGATTGAATTTATAGCGTTATCGGATGAAATTTTATTGAAAAAAAAATGAATTTTAGTCGAGCTGTTGCAGTTTATAATTAGAAATCAAAGAAAGCAGAGGATCTTTTCAGGGCCATTTAAAAAACGGACCTTTTCAGGGCCAACAATTATACTTCAACAAGACGCTTTTGACTACAACTTTTGACAACAAAATTAAAAAGTGTGAGTGCCTCGAGTGCTGGGTAAATGTACACACAAACAACATGCTGGGTATTCAATTTCCAAATCAGTGCTCACATTTCGAGTCAAAATTTGCTCAAAGTTTCCATTTGAATTCTGATTCCAGAGGTACTGTAAATATCTTTTCTGAAAAACAGCATAAAATTTAGATTTGAAAAATATTTTTTTGGAATATCATATTTTGTAAACAATTCCTTCTGCTAGGACACATGTCTTCATTGATGCGAGCGAAGCGAGCATAGGTTCGCGCAGCGAACCAATGAGGATTGCGAAGCAATCCTCTGGGGGTTGGCGAGCGTTAGCGAGCAGGGGGCGGGCCCCCTAGTATTATATATTTGCCCCCCCCCCTTATAATTCTTTAAAAAAATTATCGATGTGTTCGAAAATAGGGTAAAATTGACAGTATTGATACACTGATTGATTCTTATGCAGTTGTAGGGAACGAGGTCTTCGGTTGTAAATTAATCCTTCAAAAATATCTATACATTTGCTTTTAAAATTCATTAAAAAACTATCATTAATGTGTTCAAGCATGTAATAATTGTTTTGTGTTGACATGCTGATCGATTCTTATGCAGTTGAATCAAACGAGGTTTAGGTCGGTTATAAAATAATTTTTCAGTACATTTTATTTATTTTCTTTTAAATTCTTTATCAGCGATTCAATCAGCGATGTGTTTGATAATGTGATAATTTTTCTTGTGTTGACACGTTCATTGATTCGTGTACAATTGTACCTAGTGAAGTCTGAGCCTGTTGTAAATTAATTCTTCAAAAATGTTATGTATTTTCTTTCAAATTCTTTAAGAAACAATCAATGATGTGTTCAAGCATGGGATGAATTTTTGTGTTGGCATGCTGATCGATTCTTATACAATTGTATCTCGATGGTTGCAATTGTATACATTTTCATAGATCCCCCTAGTTTGACTGTAAAAAAAATTATTTTTTAAGAAATCAGTAGTCAATGTGTGATGTTTATGTGAATACACTGACCAATTCTAATACAATTGGTATTCAAATTCATGGATCTGATTGTTAAAAAACGGGAGTGCTAAATTCAATTCGGAAATAATTATTTTAAGTAACTCGATAATATCTATATATAATTATCTAACGTGGCACACAAAAAAGACGTTATTTGTTATTGCATTTTGGCAACACTGTACGATTGTTTGTTTACCACGAAGCCTCGCGCCTCCAATTGAATTTATAACGTTATCGGCTCGAGTGCTGGGGAAATGTACACTCAAACTACATACTGTGTTTTCAAATTTCCGACCAACGCTCACATTTCGAGTCAGAATTTGGTCAAAGTTTTCATTTGAATTCCAAATTGTTCGAGTTCTGATCCCAGACGTACTGTATAACTTTTGTGTAATACAACAAATTTATGATCGAAAATATCTTTTTGGAATATCATATTTTGTAAACAATCCCTTCTACTAGGACACATGTCTTCATTGATGCGAGCAGGGGCGGGCTTCTTAGTTAAGTTTTAATATACTGACCTATTCTCATAGAATTGTATTAAATTTCGGGGGTCCAAGTTGGTGACAAATTAGTTTTTTAAAAACAGACTTGAAAGTGTCCGATAGTGCAGTAGTATTTTTCAAAAAAAATTGTGATCGAGTTCATGGGTCCGAGTTGTTGTATGACCGGGAATTCATACTGATGGAAAATAATTTAGTCTATTAAAACCAGTCATGAATATGTTCGTTGATGTGGCAGTGTTTTGTGTTGACAAACGCATTCCAATAAAATTGTATTTAATTTCACAGATCCGATGTCGATAATTCAAAGCGATTTTTTCTGTTGGTAAATAATTTAGTCCATAAACCAGTCATGAATATGTTCGTTGATGTGATAATGTCTTTGTGTTGGCACACCGACTGATTCTAATACAATTGTATTTAATTTCACGGGTCTGTGTTATACTATCATCGGGAATTCCCTCACTGAAAATAGTTCTTTTAAAACCGCATGGTGTATGTTTTAGATAATGTGGTAATTTTCAGTGGTTTGTTATTTTTTCCTGATTTAAAAATCAAATGTTGAAACTGGATAACAAGAAGGAATTTTTCAGAACTCGTATTTTTATTTTGTATTAAGCAGATAAAGATTAAAAATGTATCGTGAAAAATTAACGGATCAAGATTTCTTTATTTTATTAAAGTGAAAATTTCACATTCTTTTTCTTTCAAAATAAAATCAGTAAACTCAATTGAAATGTTTGTATTAGTGAATGCAAATATTTGACTGCATTTATAATCTTATTTAAGTCTCAAAAGTTTTTATAGAAATTCAGCTGTTTTTATGGTAAATTTTAGTTTTTGATAAGCCTAAACTGATGATAATAAAGACTAGTTATGACAAAGTATACGTTTTTTGTGTTAGGCCACCATTTCAAATGAATTAATACCTCATAACTAATTTGTTTAAGTTTAAATTTAGACTAAGATACTATATAATAGAATATCAACTAGTTATGCTTTCGTTTGCAAATGAATATGAATTCGAAGCTCATTACATCAACATTGTACTGCGTATTTTCTTTACTCATGATTTTTTTAAGTTTTAAATATTTATCCAAACAATATGTTTTAATATTTACTTAAAATAATATAAAATGTATTCAGTAAATACCTCTCAAATCTATCATTCATTCATAAAATGTTAACTGCATATGAAACTCAACAGCTGTAGATTTGAAAGGTTTTTCGCGTATGTAGAGTTGTGTTCAAAATTTCACGTTCAAAAAGCTCTTTTGAACCGCTTCAAATGAAACAAATAACTCAGATTTGAAAGTTTTAAAGTGTAGTTGGGATATGCAATGATGTGTACGGTGCTAATTTACCTAATTTCTAAGTACCCTTTCCCAGAATATGCTGGAAATAACAGTCTGAAATAACAGTTTTTGTATACTCAATAGAATTATACTTATATAGTGAAGTAAATATAATACTGCAAAACGTTTTTTAAAATACACTTATATACTGAATTAACTAGATCATTTAGTGTTTCTGATTTTGTTAATAAAATTTTTTCAATTACAGTCAAACCTCGGTAAGACAAATTTTACGGCAACGTTAGAAAAATTTGTATTAACCGTAGTTCGTGTTATCCGAATTCAGAAAAAAGCATTATTTTAACAATAAAATAATATATCAATGTATTTACATTACTTACTGTACAATTCTTAGTTACAGATAGATGATATTCTTCATCAAAAAGATTATACAGACGATTCGTGATTCCGCATATAATTACTCTTGCTTACACAGATAATTCTTGATTACACATATAATTTTTGATTACACATATAATTTTTGATTACACAGATAATTCTTGATTAAACAGATAATTCTTGATTACACGGAAATTTCCTGATTGCACACAATTTGTGTCTTGAAATAGTTCTGTTATCGTTTTGGGGTTTTGATTTTTTCGCAACATTTTTTGAAGTGTGTCAACGCTTATTTAATTGAACATATGTATTTTGTCTAACCAAAAGTGGTGAACAATTTCGAATCCAGCAGCAGTTTCTTTTAAAGAAGGCACACTTTTCCTTCGTCTTCTTTGGAATCTTCATTTATTCTTTCTTCTTCATTCTCTTCCACACATACACAAAAAAAAATAGAATTTTAAACTCACTTAATGTTTTGGATAATACGATCAAAAGAATCCGTTTGCACTTAATTTCCAAAAATGTGTTCATCTTAACGGGCAACTTGAATTCTTCTTAGGTGAATAAGTCAACTGTACTTGAATATGCATTTTGATGGGGATTGAAATTTAGTTCAGTTCATGGTATCAGTAATTCGTATCAAGCGAGTTCGTCATAGTGAGGTTTGTCTGTATTACACACCATTCTGTGGGGTGAGGCAAATGCGTTCACTAAATAAGTGCGTTTCCAGTGATTATAAAACGTGTGTATGATTAAAGTAAGGGCTTGACTGCAAGTACCTTAAAGGAGTCCTATAGATTAGTTTCACCACTATAGCACTTTGAATTTCGGCAGGGAAGTAGCTCATGCCGAAGAAGGAAAGGAACCAAATAATATGCTCTAGCCCCACTTATAATACGGTCATAAATAATAATGTAAGTAATTTAACAATCTTCCATGGTATATACCTCATCATGTAGGGCAAGTGCGATCCCATCAAATTTATATATATATATATATATATATATATATATATATATATATATATATATATATATATATATATATATATATATATATATTGGGAGAAACAATTCCTGTTCTTTTTATCTTTTTATGTATAAAAAGAGGAAAATCGGCAACTGGTGTCAGCCTTTATTGAATCGACAAATTTGAATCACTTCTTAACAAACTTCAAAACCCCAATACTAAAAAGTAATAACTTTTCACGTTTTATCGAAGAAAGTTATGAAAAAGTGAGTCGCGATATTTATTTGAAGAAATTAGTTTTTCGAGTGTGTTTGAATCAAATTAAAAAACTTCATTTTTAATACAATTACCAAACAAAATTTCTCCATTATAAATGGAAAAAACGCGAGATCACCGCTCTCTCTAGATGAAATTAATAAATTACAGGCATATTAATGTGCATGGAGCAATCAACAGGTAACCTAAATTTTCAGCCCGGTTGCCATGACAACGAATGCAGCAGAATTCTTCCAAGTGTATAAGATACCTAATCAGTTTTAATGAGATTTCCCTATTTTCAATCTTATTCTTTGTTACTTTTTTTATCCTAAGATTCAATTATAATTAATATTTCATAAATATATCAGGATTTATTTTTTATATCAACAGTTCTGCATTATAGCTAGTACCTTTTCTTTTTTACAGACAGTAATGATTGTTTTAAATTATGTAATTTTCTCCGATTCTACATAAATTGAGGCATTTTACATGAGGTTTTCCTGTTGTTTTTATACAGCCAATTACATCCTCCACTCTATGCTAAAGACTAAGGTTAAGATTCTCTATGTATGAAATGGTGTACTCCAAAAGTTCTTAAAGAAAATAATTTGTAAACTTGCAAAATTTATTTTATGAATTTGCTTCACAAAATTTTCAGGTCGTTGAATTTTTAATTAATTTCTAGTGGGATTAAAATGCACCGTTATTACTGTGCTTCAAAGGATTTGCATCCCAGTTTCCATTATATGTTTTTACACAAATTTTCTCTGCGTTCTTGAATTCTGTTTCATTTTGTAGCTATTGTTTCGTTAAACACTTACCGAAATACTAATTATGGTATCTTCAAATGGCATTTAATTATGTCTAAAGTTTTACTCTCATTTATAAATTAAAACTAAACTGTATACATATATTATTAAGGTGATAAAATTTCATATAGATTATTGTATTCGTATATGCTGTCCCTGCATCAATTATAATAACTACATAAATAAATATATAAGTCTGAGAATCTCTTATAGAATCTTCCTGAAAAATGTTCAATGCTTAATTTTGGTTTATATAGAAATTCCTATCAACCAATCGGTAAACTTTTTAATTATACATATAATTAAAAAGTTTACCGATTTGGTTGATAGGAATTTTCATATATATATTTCTACTGTATCACAACATCATTTTATTTGATTGAATTTTTGTTGATTTTCAGTATATTTTTTAAAATACATTCTTTCTATTTTGGTAAAAACCATAATCAATACAACTAACTACTAACTGATTAAAAATATCCTCCATATGTAGATAGTATTTTCTTTTTATCTTAAAAGAAGCCTTTAACTTAATGATAGTTTGATTTTGTCGAAATATTATTTGAAAAAGGAGCTAAACATATTACAAAATAAATCTTTAGATTAATTCCTGCTCCATAGAAAAACATGCATTTTCCGATTCAAGATCTTGAATGACTTTTGGTATAGTAATATTCATCTTATAACATCAGTATAAACCACATAAGTTAATTTAGTTTAGTAAACTAAGAATACTGAAGGTAAGGATATTTTAAGATATTTTCCAAATTGAGAGATGTACTGCAAAGGATAGATTAGGTATGTATATGATAGTAATATGTAATATTGAGGTAGTGTGTCTTGAATAGTTCTATTTAAAGGGCAGTACATATTCAACTCTAAATTTTTAATGAAAACAATATTTAAGTTTTGCAAACCCGTGTATTCAGCTCCTAATAGTCAAAATCGTTTTATTTTGTTGCATTAGAAGCTTTGCAAAGCAATATGGAATTCAAATCAATATTTCATAGTTTGATGTTTTTCAAAAAAAAACTGTAATCCTCAAGACGAATTGGTAAATGTTGAAACGTAAAACGCTGCATTGAATTTAACAAAAGTTTCAATTATAAAAGTCGCTCCGATATTTCAAAAGTTTTTCAGTATTAGTAGACCAAATATCAATAACAATAAATAGTTCAATTCTCTAACTTGTTAGTCTGACATCCAAATAGACAACCCATACTGACAGTGAGTAATTTGTTGAGTTAATTAACATTAAGCTTGATAATTTGTTTCACACCAAATCAGTCTCGCTTACTCTAAGTAGAACTTAAAATAAGACACACTGCGTCTTGGGAACATCCAAACAGCGGGAATGGCAAAATAAAGGTTTGTTAGTATATAATTAATATTACTACACACAGCTTAATGTTAATTTTATAAAATTATGAATTGCCTGAAAACTCAAGCATCCACTAAAAATTGCTTAATCATCCAAGTGGTTTTGACGAGATATTACCTTATCCATCACGATCCGGACAGTTTTGCTAATAATGAGATATATCGTCGTCAAGATATTACCGATTACTTTATGATGACGAGATCATGGTCGGGTTAGGTTTACTAATGACGAGATATCTCGTCCATAAAATATCTGACCGATTTGTTAATGACGAGATACCTTGTCCACCAAGATCTGGCTAGTTTTGTTAATGATGAGATTTCTCGTCATCAAAATATTGAAGACTTTTTATGAAGACGAAATCAAAGTCTTCCGTTATTTTCTAATGACGAGTGTCCTCGTCGAGACGACCACTTGGAGTATTAAATAGCGGGTAAAGTAAATTTTGATCTTAGTTGAGACTGAAGATATTAAATTGTTTTAAACTATTGACGACGGTCCGGGATCAATCCCTACAAAAAATTAAGGAAAACAAGTTATCTTTTCCACTAAAAATAGCAGACTGTAGGTATTCACAGTCAAGACTGTTGCACTCTAAGACAAAAAAAAGAGTTGCACCTAGAAGGAATTGTCAGAATGCAATGAAATTTTTACAAGGTTTGTTAAGTGCTTATGAATGAGTAATTGATTAAAATTTGAGACTAAAAATGCAAACTTTATTGAGAAAAATTCAAAAAAGTGGTATCATTCAGTATCGCGTCTGACCGCCATTATTCCTAATGCAGCATGACGAATACCAAAGGTGATTTGGCATCATATGCAATTGCACCCCACACTATGACACCAGGCCTTCGGGACGTGTGACGCTGCACAACAAACCGTGAATCTTGGCGATGACCACGTTGTCTCCACACACGGATTCCATTGTCGTCTCCACACAGACAGAAGCTAGGTTCGTCAGTGAGTAACACTCGATGCAATTCGACGCCCCATGTACGTCTGTCTCGACGCCATTCCAGTCTTTGACGGCGATGCAATGCTGTTAACGGCAGTCATCGTAACGGTCTACGTGAGTTTAGTTTCACGTCGTAAATCCATCGACAAATGGTGCGATCACTTATTGGATAACGGAGAGAGGTTCCCACTGTCCGTTGGATGTCTGCAACAGTGGCTGTTGGATCAGTACGTGCATATCTTACAACATGTCGATCTTCTCTTGGTCCGGTTTTTTTAGGCCTTTATCAGCTGACGCTGGCATGTGCCTTGGCGGCCAACAACGTGTAGTAACATCTCTACAACCAATATGTTGCGCAATCCGTCGATTCGCATCTACCTTCTCGGAGGTCAATTACCCGGCCTGTGTCAAACTCTCCCAGTTGCTTAAATTGCTTGCGAACTTTGTTCCGAGGGATAATTCAATGAGAAACAATGTAACCAAAGCAACTGCATGAGTCGAAATAAATTTGCTGCGCTACTGGATGTCCTTTTATGACGTGGTATGCAGCGTGTTTGAGAGCTGCCCTGCTCGTTGCCCATGCACAAATGATTCTGAAAATTTGATAATTTGCATCTTCAACGCAAATATACCACTCCTCCAAATTTTATTTATACCGGTCTACTCCTTCCAGGTGCAACTTTTTTTGTCTTAGAGTGAATTAATTTAAATATTTCACTCATACTAAATAGTTTCAAACACGAGGAAGTTCCAAAGGCAACAAAGGAAATATAGACTTTTTCGTAATGAGTTCCTTTAATTCAATAATATTCACTTACCCTCCAAGTGGTTTCGACGAGATATCTCCTCCATCAAGATCTGACAATTTTACTAAATACGAGATATATAGTCATCAAGATATTGCTGATTTGTTTTGTGATGAGAAGATCAAGATCTTGCCAGCTTTCTTCGAAAGACGAGATATGTCGTCCATCAAGCTTTGCTAACGGTTTTGCTAATGACGAGATACCTCGTCAAGATAACCACCAGAGGGTTTATACTCTGCTGATGGCTTACCTTCGCGTCGAAAACTGTCCTGTAGTGTCCAGCCTCTGTTACAAACTGTCACCGGTTCTTGAGAAGCGACGACGTTTTTTCCCTACTTGTATTTTCATTCCTCCAAGTAGTAACAAGGCAGTTTTATCTCGAGCAGGTATCTTGTCATTAGCAAAACTGACCAGATCTAGATGGACGAGATATCTCGTCGAAACATTTGGAGGTTTGAAACAAAATTCAAAATACATTTTAAAGCAAGATAATTTGGTAATGTCAATAGCATGCAGTAGTGATTTTAACTGTATTCTCAACGTTGAAAAGTACTCTCGGAATTTGAATGCCTTGCGTTATCTCTGCTTAGGACTCGGAGGACGTGGAAAGCGAGGTCAGTGAGGACCCCAATACTCCTCTAAACCCTGCAGCTACTGGACAGATGTTTGATGGCTCTGTGAAAGATGGTAAGTGTCTTAAATTTGACCAACTAACTTATAAGGCCTGTGCATTGCATTTCTATCCATGGGGCTTAGGTTATATTTCACTTTCTTTCACTGCTCTAGCTAGTCAAAATGGCTGTCTCCAAGGTTGGTCCTTACGAGATGACGGTGACTGTATGCAGCGTATATAAGCATCAAACACCTAACACTATAAAACAGTATGATTTCTAAAAAAACTATTGATTTAATGTTTTCTTACTGCTGTCAGTTACTGCTAGCACTATGATTCATCGGTTACATATATACGCAGCATTTTAACAACTGATTTGAACGCCCAAGTGCAAAATTCTTTGACCACCCCCCCTTCTACCCAAAATCGTGGCATTTTTCAAACGTTTGGTCCTTGAAAGTTGCTGGCGGTTATGTAGTAGTACCAGACACCTTAGCACTGGCTGATGTCTAGTGTTGTTAAGTATCAGATACTAGATACTAAGCATCACTAGATTACAGCTAACATCATATAAACTACGTAACAGAATACGATCACTAAACCAACAGTCGATCGTGCGTGTTCTATTTTCAAGCCTGCTGTGAGGTATCGGATATTTTCATAAGCCGCATTATAACAACAATTAATCCAAAATTTAGAGTTACTGCCTTATTGGGACTAGTATAGCCAGTAATCTCTACTAATTTTCTCACGATTGAATAAGTGAAAATTCGGTTAACCGAAGAGAGAATCAATGCACAGAGAGACAATCAGTGAAACCTGGTCTGCGGTTCACATTGATGAGTCTTTTCGGATTGCTGTTGCGAGATCATTTGTTGCGAGGTATTGACTGTCGGAACTCACACAAAATGCAAATTCTAGTGAACTGTAATCAAGTTTTTCACATTGATTACTGTTCTATCCTGAGTACAAAGAAATAGTTGTACTACCCTAAGTACACAAAGAATGGTTCCTGGTACGGAACGCTGGCGATATCACCTTATCGCGTCAAGAGATCAAGCACAAACTGAGAAATTGGCAATGTTCTTGGCGCTCGCCAAGTACATGAAAATTTACGCCAATTAAGGAGTATCACTAACAAGTCTCACATAGATGCGCATGGTGCGAACAGACTCTTCATAGTTGATTGACTCCATGTGATACACTTTTTCTCCAGACTATTGGGTAAAGGCTGTTTTACACTTGTACGTCAATCCTAATCCATTTTTCATATCTGGATCGGTCGAACCTGTAGAAGACGAGGACAAGAATAATTGAATCAGTCAATCATTTTCATCCTTGTTGCTCATTGGTATGACAGTTCTGGATACCGATAGCGAATACGGATTGATGACTAATTTTTTCTCGGAACTACAGTTTTCATAGTTGATTGACCTTAGTATATACAAGTTTTCTCCAGTGGCTAAAGGCTTCTTTGCACTTGGACGTCAATCTGAGTCTGCTCTCCATATCTGTATCAGTCAAACCAATGTGCGACGAGAACAGAAATAATTCACTATGTCAATTAATCTCGTTCTCCTTGCTCATTAGCACGACGTGTCTGCATACGAATAGAAGATTCAGATTTATGTACGTGTGTATAATTTATATGTATTCAGGCTTTCAGATCAACTGGACCTAGATCGGCTTCGGTGAGATGACTGGATTTTTGGATTTCTAGAAAAGCATTAAACTCGCCAGCATAAAGAGCTTTTATGGTTAATAAAGCTACGTACATGATAATCGCCATAGGTGATTGCATTTTTCGCCTACTCGTAATCACTGCCATCACTTGCTGCACCGAGCAATAAACTCAGAGCCACAATCTTCGCAATAAACTTCAATTGTTGCAGTGCATTGTTTGCGGTTAGTTACCATTGGTAGCCCATACGTTAGGTGTATGTCAGCCATCTCGGAATTCATGGAATGGTCAATTCCGTGAGAAGTCCATAGAGTAAATATAAGAGTGAGCAATGGTAACCTTTCTATTTGCCCAGGATCCTGTAACCTAAAATTAGTAGTAACGTGACCCTTACACTACTTTCGTCTTCTAAGTTGATCATAATATTCATCTTATGATTGGTCCACTGAACGGGGAAGACCTCCATATATTGATTGACATCTGATTGGTTCATTGATTGGTCATCTGATAGTAGGACTTTGGTGATTTCACCACATTTCTCGCCACTCTACAGACACGCGAGTCTGGTAAACATAGAGGTTGCGACTCCAGAATGTCCAAGCGATCTTTCCCTACTTTCTCCCCTTCATCCTCTCTTTTCACATATACTTGACATTGTCTGCCTTGTGTTGGCGCAATTGGGCCAAATATAGCCATTGCGCCATAAACCAAAACCAACCAACTAGAGAAACTAAATCACACATCTGCCCTGTTATAAGACGTTATATCGCTAAACGAGGTGATAAAATGCCAAATTGGCAACCAAGACAATTTTTAACAGAGCAGTCAACCATGTGACTACTAGTTGGCATGTTGGTCAGACATTTTGAAGCTGCAAATAGAAATGCTCAGTCTACTCACTATTTCACGTCTATGGCGAAATCCGCATTGTGAATGACGAAATTTTAAAAAAGAAAATACTGATTTGCAAACTCGCCTAACTTCATCCTCTTGCACCCACGTGCGCAACACTTGCTGATACACAATCTTTAACACACAATTTGGATTTTAATGCATCTAACTACTTTTTTAAAGTCTAGATAAGAAATTTTGAGCTATCCTGTATAAAGATGCATCATTAAAAAAAAAATTATAAAAATCTTTATATTGTTTCTAAGTGCGTGTGTGTATAAAAAGTATGTTCTATGGTTTGTTTTGTCGCTCTACGCTAATTTTTTAGCGGTCAAATTAGATCATATATTGAATGAAAAGATATTTCATTGGAAATGAATTCAGTGCGGATGTATTATTACCGATGATAGCACAACGTGTATCCGATTTTTGAAGGAAGTACCTTTTATTGCAGAAACAGGGATTGAAAGTCCGGTGAATCAGACTTCAGCCGGACCATCGAGAAGACGGGCAGTTGCAAGACACAGGAAACATGAAAGCCCAATGCAATGGTCAAGTGAATCCATACATGACGAACCCATCAACATGATCAAAGGAGATTATTCAAATAACAACCACGATCATTCGTATGAAAGGACAGCTGTAAGTACTGTTCCTTATGATCCATAGATAAAAGTATATCGTTAACTGAAGCTGTTATACTGAAAGGAAATTCTAAGTTTCTAATTTATTTAAGGAAATCGGTGCAGTCCTATCTCCGTAATGTTAAAATGGTCAAATTTTAAGGAATCTTTTATGTGTATTGATTTGAAGGTTTTGTAAACAGGTTATGAAAACACTTTTAAACACTTAAACACAAAGATTTTAAAAAACTAAAATTTGAAATTTTGATTTTTTATCCTTTCCCCCCCCCCACTACTATTTTTTTAATGACCAATTTTCATCATTTTTAACAATCCAAATTAATTTTTCTGAGCGGATAGAAAAAAAAGGCTTGTGTTAAAATATGTTATAGGGTATGTTACACTTGTAAACCATATTTTGTGTTTGCATGAATAGACTTTGAAAAAATTTTCATTTTTGGAAAAAATATACTGGTGTGTGAGCATATCTGCACTAGAATTAACAGCATATATGTGATAAGGATTTTATAAAGAAAGAAAATTCTATTGTTGGGTTGAAAGTATTTAAATGTTCTGGTGCTTAGGTGCGATATAATTCTCTACTGAATGAATTCGTGAATTGAAAGTAGATAAGTTTTCTTACAGCGTATTTTATGACATAATTTTAAATTGAAAGCATATAAGTGTTCCTAGAAGTATGTGCGAAATAATTTTGAAATTCTTCCGTTCCAGAGTCCGTGTAACGGATGCGTTAAAAGGGAAGCTTCCAGTACACCGGATAACCTTTCCGCGAGTACAAAAGACGAAGATGATGAAGACGACGATGACGATTCAGATAAAATCGATATCAATAAATATGATCCTGAAAGATTGAAAGCTTTCAACGTAAGTTTTGTTTTCAATTCTCATACTCGGCGGATCATTCACAATGTTTCAAAAATTCAGTTAAATACAAAGTAAAGGTATGTAGGTAGTTAATTAACGTCGCAGTGGAGTAACACATAGTCTAAAAGCTTAAAACTCACTTCAAAGTACGTTTCGTCAAAACACGAAAAATATGAAAATGTATGATCCCTCAAAAAAGATTATAAGCTTGAGACAGGTACGTGGTAAATTAATGTCGCCTTGGAGCGTCACAACGGGCTATTGGCGCCGGTCCAAGATCAGTTCACAAGGGAAAAATCCAAGAACAACACCTCGTAATTTTGAGGGCTGCTAAAAGTTGGGAAGAGGAACGGCTTAACAACCGGAGGGCTACGAGTTCGAAAATCGGTTCAGCCAAAGAAGGTCATTTACAAGAGAGCTGGTGCACCTTAAATCTGTCGTGGCTTCAAATGTCCTCAAGTTGGCAAGGTGTAGAAGTTTGGAGAGTGGGGTGCCAGTTCACATAGTTGGTCGTTATCTAACCGGGTCAAAATTACTTGGTGCTGTCCTCAAATCAGTTGGTTCCCCTTAGGGATTGATCCCGTCCGTCACCAATAGCCCGTTCTATTGTTCGAGTGAGACGTTAATTATCTACTTACCTATTACCTTAAGTTTTTGACATATTTGATTGTAATAATTTAGTGATAGAAATAACTGTAAATTAATTATACTTATTACTTTAAAAATTAATTTCAACATTCAATACTCTGTCCTCACTTTTTACTCCTTACAAAGTCTTTTAAAGGTAGGTAGGTAGGAATTAACGTCTCACTGAAGCAACACAAAGGGCTAATGACGACGGTCCGCTGTCAATCTAAGTACAAAACCTCGTAGTTTTGAACCACGGTCAGATGACGAGAACAACACCTGGTCAGACAACCCATTCTCCAAATTTCCTCAGCACACCAACGTGAGGACATTTGAGGGCACGACAGATTTAATGTGCACCCCCCCCCCACGCACACGACGGTTCTTGGTTGTTTCACCGTCCTGGTGGTTGTCTCGACGAGGTACCTCGTCTTTGGGGGAAAAAATGAATGGATTTTGATGGGCGATATATCTAGTAATCCAAAGAAAACTGACCAGATCTTGATCTCGTCATCATAAAAAATATTGGCAATATCTTGATAACGAAATATCTCGTCGTTAGCACAATTGACCAGATCTTGAAGGACTAAATTTCTTGTCGAAACACCTTGGAGGGTTAAGAGCTAGTTATTGTACGTCTGTAATACTTGAATATACGGCTATACTTCTTGTTATGCTGAACACACAGCTTCTATGTTACATATTTGAAATCATTTATTGTGGAGTTCGGCATCTTTAATATATTTCTAACGCTCCAAAAGTTGCACCAAAATTTCAGTTAAATCATACGAAACGAAATATTTCGTGGCCGTTGAAAATTTGGTAAAAACAGTATAAATACGAGGTCTGGTCAAAATGTACCGTCTGTTGTTTCTTATCTCCCATGGTTTAGACAAGCTAGACCTTGTCCATGAGTTCAAGCACTTCAAAAAGTCCGAGACCATCATAGGATTAAAATATAAATCCTCTCTGAATAGCCCCATATTCAAGCAAGGAGGTCACCAAATTAGGCTTACTCCATATTTCATTTCTTATGGGTTGTGTAGGAACATAGTCGAATTTACGTCACATTGGAGCAACACAAAGGGCTCTTTTCTAAGGTCCGTGATCAATCCAGAAGGTAAAGATCCGAGAACAACACCTCGTTATTTTGAACCACTGTCAGATGACAACCGATAGAGGGGGGGGGTATAAGAAAACTTACCAGGTCTTGGTAACATGGCAATATCTTGTTGATGAGACATCTTGCCATTAGTAAAATTCGTTAGATATCAATGGACGAGATATTTCGTTGAAACTCTTGTATTAAAATAAAGCTATGACAACAGAAATATTTCGTTTCTAAGGAATCCTGTGATGATGTTTCTGTGACGGTATACTCACAAATCTGAACCGGTAACTCATTACCATTTTCTAAACCCTACTCATAAATCACTTTAATAATTATCAAATCAAACTAAACTGGTTAAAAACATTTTGTATTCTCAATTTTTTAAATAGACTTGTGACACTTTGTTCACGATTTTTGTTTCAGATGTTTGTTCGATTGTTCGTGGATGAAAATTTGGATCGGATGGTTCCCATCTCTCGACAACCGAAAGATAAGATACAGGCCATCATCGATTCCTGCACAAGACAGTTCCCTGAATTCGGAGAACGAGCTAGGAAAAGGATTAGAACGTATCTCAAGTCGTGTAGGAGGAACAAGAGAACAAGAGAAAGCACTAATTGGGAACTGGTAAGAGCTTTGCAACCTCCGCATGAAGCTTTAATCCAGATCCCACACTGACCATCGGCTGGACATATCTACAAATTCTAAGTGACGGCTCCATATACTAAGTTGAGATGAAGAGTCCCAAAAGAAATACTAAAATGTATCCCAAGTACTCATTGCTTAACTCTTTCAAGGGCGGTGGGACGTTTAGAGTGCTAGGTTAGTCACTACTAGGTTAAATGACAGTCCCTGGCATTAGGTTAGATGACAGTCCATGGTACTAGGTTGAGATGTTATGTCCTCATGAAATTTTAATATACATCCTACGTACTCGTCGTTTAACCCTTTCGTGGGCAGTGGGTGTCTTACATACAAAGTTAGAGAGTACTAGGTTGAGTGACGCTCCCTTGTTCAAGGTAGAGATCACATGCCCCTAAAGAAATATTAATATGCATCCCAAGTACTCATTGTCAACCCTTTCAAGATTGGTGGGATGTTTGGCGTATAAGATTAGCCTGTACCTGGACAAAGTTGGGATAAGTGCCTCTAAAGAATTATTAATACGTATCCCAAGTAGTACTCATTGCTTAACCCTTTCAAGTGTGGTGGGATGTTTAGTACATAAGGTTAGCGAGTACTTGTTTAGATGATGATTCTCCTAAAGAATTGTTAATATGCATCCCAAGTACTTATTGTTTAACCCTTTTAATGACGATGGGACGTTAACGTGCATGATTATCAGTACTAGGTTAGATGACAGTCCCTGTACCAGATCAAAAAGACGTTCCCACATGCTGTACTCAGTGTTTAATCTTTCCGTTCGTGGGCGATTGACGTTTGGCGAGAAAGGTTAACTAGTACTAGGTTAAATGATGATTTCCTGGATAAGGTTGAGATAAAGTGCCCTTAAAGAAATAATATGTATCCCAACCCTTTCAACGGTGGTAGACTGCTTGGCGTACAAAGTTAGTCAATACTAGGTTAGATGACGTGCCCTTCAAGAAATTCTGATAGTATTCCAAGTATATATCATAATCATTCTGTAACTCGTTATTTTCAATCTTCGCAAAATTAATATAACATAATAAGAATGCAAATAAGAGTTCCATAAAGTTTTAATATCTAAAACAGCTAAACGCGTGTTTTATGATTTTTGAAAGAAAATTGGGACCGGAAATTTATGTGTTCAGTTAATATGATAATTATTAATTAACTGAACGGGAGACTTGGAAATTCAGTATTCGTTCTTATGACTCTGATATACAAAGGCCTTATGATGAACATTATAGGCCCTAGACCCTTACAATTACCTCTCTTTAAAAATTAAATATAATAATTCAGGATATTCTTGTATTATTCTTTTTTTAAAAATAAGTTTTGACTCTCCAAGTGGTTTCGACGAGATATCTCGTCAATCAAGATCTGCCCAATTTTGCAAATGACGAGATATCTCGTCATCAAGATATTGCCGTTTCTTTATGATGACGAAATCAAGGTCTGTTCAGTTTTCTTCTTATGACGAGATATCTCGTCCATCAAGATCGAAACGAAATACTGTTCTACTGAATATACCCGTGAGAGTCTTGACGGCACTGTCTAGACGTGTGTGTGTGTGTGCGTGAAAGTTTTCTATCATATTGTTGATATTTATTATTGATATTATTTATATTTCGTATTGTTACAAAAAATAAAGAAAAAATGTAAATAAAGAATTAAATTTTATGCGTGATATTTGGCTTGCTTTAGGTTGTAGCCAAGCGCTAATTAATTCTAATTTTCCAATAATCAAGCGGTTCCTGTTTCTCACTTTGTTAATATTCACAACTAAAAATGTTTGTTCACACAGATATATGTTGGTCTAAAGAGGCTTGCATAACCTAATTCTTTATCTAGCAGAGAAGTGTTTACCTAAATTACCTGTCCTGTGACTTGTTAAAGTTAAAATAACATATGGAGAGGCGGGCCGCCAGCAAATAAATGGAGGGGCATGAACTGTGTGTGCATCCCTAGTTTAGAGGCAAACAGTGTATTCGACTGTCGTATACAAAGCATGTTTACTCGGTTTCTTACAGAAAGCACGGCGGTACGTATGCTCGTGTAAGTTTGTCGTAAGGTTTGTATTAGGTAATTTAATTAACTGAATGTGTGTGTGTGTGTGTGTGTATATATATATATATATTAATTGTAGGGGAGACCGGGGCTAGTTGGCATACTTTATGGTTTTTGATTTTTTTTTTTAAGTAATACTTTTAGCTAATATATAACCAATGCTTCTGATTGTGGAACTCCCTGGCTACAAATTAATGAAGAAAACTTCACTAAAAATAGCATAGTTTACTCGTTAAATAACGTTTACGAAAGTGTTCAAACTATGCAAACTTTTTCCTCATGTAGGGTAGGTTTAATAACGCTTGGGGTAAGTTGGCGTATAATACCATTGTATTAAGATCTAAGCAATAGCGCGAGTTAGTCACTTTAAAACTTATTTTTTTTAAAACAAAATAAGGAAAAACTAAGAAAACAAAACAAAAAGAACAAGGAAATCTTTAACGTTTCATGTCCACCAAAAATCACGCTTCATGTCCACTTTAACTTTCGTATATTTTTGTTGCGGTTGTACCAGATTGTGTCCGTGACTAATGGCCATCTCTAAAGTATGTGAGCTTTCCACGCTGTGGAAATATAAAATTCATCGGCGCCGATGTCCACTATCTTTCCTATGACAACATGCCCCACGACTTAAATGCCAACTTGTCCCACCAGGACTTTTGAAACAAAATGACTACCTCACTTTTCCACATGCGTTTTACAAGAAATTCCAGTACATGAATACAATCTCGTTATTGTTATATATACTACCCTCCTACAAACAATGGACCAGTCGGCAAGATATGATGGTATAAGGGAAATAATACATGCTTTAATAGGGGGATGGTTCCCCACGTGCTGCAATTACACTAGCAACTCTTTTGGGCATACTTTCAACAAGGTTTTGATACACAGCTATGGGTATTTCTGTCTGTTCCTCCTACAAGAATTTCGCCAGCACAGCTGTAGATTTTGGAACTTAGTTCCCTGGTCTGTAAGCGTCGCTCTAACTCGTCCCACAAATGTTCTATACGGTTTAGGTCGGGACTCTGAGCAGGCCAGGGAAGACGTTTTACATCCATATATTGATACCACTGTTTGACAGAGGATGCAACATGAAACGGAGCGTTGTCGTCCTGGAAGTAACATTCGTCTATTCCCGGGGTGGCCAACCTGTGGCGCATTGGAGGATTAAAGTGGCGCTTTGCATCCTTGCGCCTACTTATTCTTTTGAACAAGGTGCCATAACTTAACCCATCTCCATATTTTCAACACCAGAATGCTCTTTGTTTAATTCATACAGCTTTCACCAAACGATACTCTCCGGCAGCTGTAGCACCATCAGTGGGGTCCACGACAACGATCGCCCTCACGTTCAAGCGATCATCTCTCACTATTGTAGATTAGCGTTCCAATAAATGTGCATCTTTTGAAGTGTCGTACATTAATTAATTTAGTTGGCGTAACTGAGTAATTCCTCTTCCTCCCCTAAGCGAAGTAGATCCTACCCCTATCCATATTTTCCAACCCTACCCATGAACTTAAGAAGGTAGAGAAGGTATTTGTATTGTACGGCGCATCTGAACTCGTATGTGAAAAAAATTGACGCATGGTATGTTAAAGGTTGACTGGTATATTCCATAAAATTGCCAGAACGTAGGAAGAACCTGATTGTCCAAAATGTTCATATAGGCGTCGGCGTTCAATTTAGCAGGAACAACATGCAAAGGTCCCAGGTCATACCACGAAAAACAGCCCCAAACAAGCAGTCGGATTTTATGCAAATCCGCTGGCGTCCGGTCCGTTATTGTAGGGTAGTGTGTGTGTGTATATATAGGGTTTCATAAACACCAAAACCTTCAACTATAAAAAAAATTTACTTAGCAAAAAAATAATTTTTTTCTCTCTGTGGAAGCTTTTATTACACTGAAACTAGAGTGGATGATGCAACATACAAATGTCGTTAAACAGTGTCGATATCACACCACTCTGAAGTTATTGTGGTAAAAAATACAAGGTGAATGCCAACGTAGTGATCTTATCAACAGTGATCAACTTATTGACAGCAAAACATCGATGTTTTGGAACATCGATGTTGATAATACATCGCCCTGAAAACATCGATGTTTTTAAAATTCAGTGTATTTAAACTCCCCCCCCCCCATTTCTTAAAACTGGTTAAGCAATTATTGATGCGACATCGACAGCAAAACATCGATGTTGATAATACATCGCACCAAAACCATGGGTGTTTTTAAAATTCGGTGTATTTAAACTTTTTTCCACATTTCTTAAAGCTTGTTTAGCAATTATTGATGCGACATCGACAGCAAAAATCGATGTTTCAAAATTAAAACATCGATGTTGATAATACATCGCCCTCAAACCATCGATGTTTTTAAAATTCAGTGAATAATTAGTTAAAATAAACTTTTCCCCCCATTTCTTAAAACTGGTTTAGCAACTTGTGATGCGACATCGGCTCCAGTACATCGATGTTTTTTATAAAACATCAATGTTTTGAAAACATTGACATCGATGTCGCATCCCTACTTTTCAGACCCATCACCCTTAGCCACTTTGGTCTAAAAGTATGTTCAATTTGCTGATTATGAAAATTAAGCTACTTGGTTATTTTTTAAATTTTTATCACGGTACTTTTTTCATTTAAAAATAAAACATCGACAACGTAAAAACATCGATGTCGCATCCCTAATGCCAACAAGCCCCGGTCTCCCCCTATTAATTGTAGGTATTTTAATTAACGTCGCACTGGATCAACACACGGGCTATTGTCAGCCGTACTTAATCCATCAGGTATAATTTTCTTTTCCATTTTAGGGAAGGAACACGCAGCCCCATTTGACTTCAGCACTAGCGGAACAGATTTTAGCCAATGCTTGTGAAAATGAGAGTCAAAACGCGAAGCGAATGCGCTTGGGTCTGAAGCCTATAGCGGTAAGTACTAAACTCAAAAAATATTTTAATTCGACCTTGTCATTACTTTAGCTTGTTCAAGATTCAAATCAATATTTTGGTTGATGTTGAAGTGTCTAGTTTCAAGTTATTTATCAGCTAATAGTATTTGGCAGTAACTGTTATTATAAACTGCTACCAGTGATCTATATATATAATTCTCTTACGTGGCACGCAAAAAAGACGTTATTTGTTTTCGCGTTTTGGCAACATTGTACGATTCTTTGTTTATCCCAAAGCCTCGCGCTTCAATTGAATTTATAGCGTTATCGGATGAAATTTTATTGAAAAAAAAATGAATTTTAGTTGAGCTGTTGCAGTAAATAATAGAAATCAAAGAAAACGGAGGATCTTTTCATAGTCATTTTTAAAAAAAAGGTCCGTTTCGGGGCAAACTATTATAGTTCAACAAGACGCTTGCATTACAACTTTCGACAACAAACTCAATGAAAAAGCGTGGGTGGCTCGAGTACTGGGTAAATGTACACACAACCAACATGCTGGGTTTTCAATTTCCAAATCAACGCTCACATTTCGAGTCAAAATTTGCTCAAAGTTTCCATTTGAATTCTGATTCCAGAGGTACTGTAAATATATTTTCTGAAAAACAGCATAAAATTTAGGTTTGAAAAATATTTTTTTGGAATATCATATTTTGTAAACAATTTCTTCTGCTAGGACACATGTCTTCATTGATGCGAGCGAAGCGAGCATAGGTTCGCGCAGCGAACCAATGAGGACTGCGAAGCAAGGGGCGAGCGTGACTGGGGGACTGGGGGTTGGCGAGCGTTAGCGAGCAGGGGGCGGGCCCCCTAGTAGTAACTATTACTACTATGAACTGCTACCAGTGATAGTACTTGTTGTCATTTACTGCCGCGATAAAGAGTCTGTTATTCTTAACTGCTATTAGTAACTTTAACTGTGAACTGCTACTGGTGAGAATATCTGCCATTGTTACCTAATGTAACTGTTACTATTAACTGCTACTAGTGAGATTGTAACTGCTACTACCTACTGCTTACTTATATTAACTGCTACTACCAACTTATATTAACTGCTATCACCAACTGCTTACTTATGTTGTTGTTGTTGACGTGTGTCTCCTGAACTTTGTGAAACACGAGATCATGCCCAGTGATCTGAAGTAGGACAGACACAAAAGAAGAATACAGGTTTTATTTTACAAACACACAAATTGATCACTGGTAAAGACATAGGTGTGCAGCTATCCACTTTTTGGTGAGGAACCACTTGGGCGGGAGTCTGACTTCTTCCTCGGACATCACATACAACCAGCCCTAGTCGGGAATCGAACCACGAACCCAAAGCGTGGGAGCATAGTGCTTTATCCACTATACCGCTTGGGCGGCAACTGCAACTGCTTACTTATAAAAACTGCTACTACCAACTGCTTACTGATATTAACTGCTACTACCAACTGCTTACTTATATTAACTGTTATTCCTAATTGGTGTTAGCGATAGTAACTGCTATTAACTGTTAGTAGTGATAGTAACTGTTTGTAAAAGCTGCTAATAGTGTTTTTGTTATAAAGTGATTCTTTTTAATGAGTATAAACAGTTAAAGTTCTGGCAAATTATATTTAATGTTTTCTCACTATTATAAATGCCTCACATTCATTTTAATGTTACTTGCGGCTCTAAGCGCTGTTTAGTAAGTGGTTAGCTACTTTCGTTTTGTAATTTTGCTTTGTTCTTTTCTTCGTATGCATGTTTACATTTGTTTGCATAAATGAAAGTTCCTCGTTTGTATTTGGTTCTTTTGAAACCATTGATCAAGCATTACAAGCTCGCCCAAACCAAATCTGCCGACTCGAAATATATTTCTAAAAACGATTTAAGCTCAAATAAAAATGCACCGAGTGGTTTCAAATTCGTATTTTAAAAATGAGTTTGTGTTGTATTAAGTAAAATATTTATAACAAATAAAGGCATAATCAATTAGCATAGGGATTCTTAGAGAAAAGATAGGAAAGTTGATAAGAAAATAAACATGAAAGTTATTTTAAAAGTCAAAACATGCATCCATCCAGCGTAATAAAAATGTCAATATCCAAACATGAATTTGTGTGAACTTAACAAAGTTGCTGCCGATTTATAACAAAGTTTATGAAACCACACGAAATTCTGCCTTGATAGGAAAGTATTCCGAAATGCTATTTACTCTTGATGATTTAACACTAAATTTGCAGGCATTTGTAAATACCTATTTTTACCGAAACGGATTAAGTAACCATTTGGAGGTAACTGTGAAATTAGTGCTGAAAATAATAAGCAAAATTATCTTTAAATAATAATTTAATAACTATTAACTAAGTAACGAGAGAGAATTCAATAATCGTAAGTAAAATATTCTTTATTAAGTAACATATTCTTTATTAAGTAACATATTCTTGTTGAGTAATATTTTAAAAATTATTAAAATAATATTTTGAAATTTTTTAAAATATTATTATAATAATTTTTAAATTCAATTATAAGTCTGTTGAAAAATTGCAAAGTTATTTAACTTTATCAACAACATGTTAAAAAGAATAGAATGTTGCTAAGGTTTTTAACTCTAAACATCCTTTTCCTCCTTGAAACTGGTCATACAGTTTCTGTTTATATGGTTGGATCATCCATCTCCCAAAATTCTTCAAGTGTATCTTGAAGTCCTAAATATGTAATTGATGAGTTTCTTTCTAGACTTACAAAGATTATATTCGTTGAATATTTTTTCTCTTGATTTATTTTATTTATAAGCAAAGAGTTGTTTGGATGGCAGGGAGTAATGAAGATTTCTTAGCCATCGTCGAGGTTGTCGAGTATAAACAATATCCCATAGTCTAAATATGTAGGTAGGTAGATAATTAACGTCGCACTGGAGCAACAGAACGAGCTATTGGCTACGGTCCGGGATTAATCCCTAAGGGATAATCCCGGATTTTAAATATCCAACGACAACGCCTGGTATTTTTGAACCTCGGACAGATGACGAGGTCAACACATGAGTCGGCACCCCTCTCTCCAAACTTCAACACCAGGCCAATGCGAGGACACGACAGATTTAACGTGCGCCAGCCCTCATGTTTTCTACGGTCTTTAGTATGATACATATCGTGATTACCTTAAAATGTAGCTTATCGTCGTTCTGGAGACGTTTGGAATTTAATCTAACTGGTGTTGACTAATGTGCTATTATATACACTACCCTACAATAATGGAACGGACAGCAAGATGTGATGGTATAAAGGAAATAACACATGTTTTAATAAGAGGTTGGTTCCCCATGTGCTGGAATTACACTAGCAACCGTTCTGGGCATGCTTTCAACAAGGTTTTGATACACAGCTATGGGAATTTGTGTCCATTCCTGCTGCAAGAATGGCGCCAGCTCAGCTGTAGATTTCGGACGTGGTTCCCTGGGCTGTAAGCGTCGCTCCTACTCGTCCCACAAATGTTCTATGGGGTTTTGGTCGGTAATCTGAGCAGACCAGGGAAGACGTTTTACATCCATATCTTGATATCACTGCTTGACAGAGGCTGCAGCATGACATGGAGCGTTGTCCTGGAAGTAACATTCGTCCATTCCATAAAATTGCCAGAGCTTTGGAAGAACCTGATTGTTCAAAAGGTTCACGTAGGCGTCGGCGTTCAATTGACCAGGAACTAGGGATGCGACATCGATAGCAAAACATCGATGTTCAAAATAAAAACATCGATGTTGATAATACATCGACCCAAAAACATCGATGTTTTTAAAATGCAGTGTATTTAAACTTTTTTCACCATCTTTTAAAACTGGTTTAGCAACTAGTGATGCGACAGCGACTCCAATACATCGATGTTTTTTTCTAAAAGATCAATGTTTAGAAAACATTGACATCGATGTCGCATCTCTACTTTCAGA
The DNA here is from genome assembly GCA_947359465.1 of Metellina segmentata. NCBI lineage: Eukaryota > Metazoa > Arthropoda > Arachnida > Araneae > Tetragnathidae > Metellina > Metellina segmentata. Next base: position 16,649,658 of record OX375884.1, on the reverse strand, counting down.
CCCTTCATTCTTGGTCACTTTGGTCTAAAAGTATGTTCAATTTGCTGATTATGAAAATTATGCTACTTGGTTATTTTTTAAATTTTTATAACGGTACTTTTTCATTTAAAAATAAAACATCGACAACGTAAAAACATCGACAAGTATAAACATCAATGTTACAAAAACATCGACCCCAATACATCGATGTTAAATATATACAAATACAAATAGAAATATTGACGACCAGCTACAGGCTCAAGCCCAACAAGGCTGGTCCATTGTTTATGAATTCTCCAATTCCCACTGACTATCCAATTGTGTCTTAAATTCGTACACTCCCTTTGAATTAACTATATTTTCTGGCAACGCGTTCCAACTGTCTATTACCCTATTAAAGTAGTAGTTTTTCCTTAAATCCCGATTAAAATGTGTCTTATTCAATTTATACCCATGGCCCCTTGTTCTGTTATCCCTATTGAAATTTAAGCCCTCTGTGTCCCCTTGTTTTACAAACTTGAAAAGCTGAATCAAATCCCCCCTCCTTCTTCTTCTTTCCAGTGTATACATGTTTAGCTTACTTAAACGTTCATTATAGTCGAAATTTGCTAGCCCCTTTATTATTTTTGTAGCTCTGTGCTGAACCCTTTCAATTGATTCTATGTCCTTTCTCATATATGGAGCCCAGAATTGTACAGCATATTCTAGATGTGGTCTTACTAAACCCTTATATAATGGCAAGATTATATTCTTATCCCTTGAAGTATAAGTTGAAGTGAAGTTTTTAAAAAACATCGATGTTTTGAAAACATCGACATCGATGTCGCATCCCTACCAGGAACAACATGCAAAGATCCCAGGCCATACCACAAAAAACACACCGAAACAAGTAGGATTTTATGCAAATCCGCTGGCGTCCGGTCCATTATTGTAGGGTAATGTATATCCACGAAAACTTTCGAGGACGAAAAGGAGAAGATGGCAGTTGGAAACTGAGAGGTTATATAGGACTCATTCCCGTACTGACGTAGGAAGAAATTTACCATGAGGTTTTCTTCTTGAAAGTACACTTGAATCATACCGGGCGGCACAGAAGGCCACAGATCAATAAAATAATCAATCAAATAAACGTTAGTTTCAAACTTTATACTTGATTTTTTTTTTCAAAATGAGTATTTCCTCTTTTTGAGGTACCATTTCTTTCATATTTCTCACCTGAACCTGGTAAGTAAAACTATTCTAACATGATCTACAAAATGCATCATAGATTAAGCCGATACTGAAGTGACCATATGTTGCATGAAGAGTGGTTCAGTATCTGTTTGTAGTAATATTGCATACGTTGTGTTGACAGGCCGAAGTGGAGCGTGCTCGGTCCGAAACGCCTCGCAGTCCAACCCACGAGAACATTCTCCAGACGACACTGCGCCATGGCAAGTCCCAAGTCTCCAACATCCTCAACGGGACGCAGAGTTCGCCATCTTATACTTCAGCTTACCGTTTAGTGCCAAATGCTACCACAAATGGCCACACGAGTTCCATAACAAATGCCAGCAATGGTAAGTAGATGAGAAAATTGCCCATTTTTCCATCCTCCAACAGTGGTATGCAAAGAATTAGTTGGGGAGGAGTAGATCAGATGACTGACTATTTTCCCATCCCCCAACAGTGGTATGCATAGAATTAGTTGGTGAGGAGTAGATCAGATGACTATTTTCCCATCATCCAACAACGGTATGCAAAGAATTATTTGAGGAGGAGTAGATCAGATGACTGATTATATTTCCATCCTCCAATAGCACTATGCAAAGAATTAGTTGGGAAGGAGTAGATCAGATGACCGACTATTTTCCCATCATCCAACAACGGTATGCAAAGAATTATTTGGGATGGAATAGATCAGATGACTGACTATTTTTCCATCCTCCAATAGTACTATGCAAAGAATTAGTTGGGAAGGAGTAAATCAGATGACTGACTATTTTCCCATCATCCAACAACGGTATGCAAAGAATTATTTGAGGAGGAGTTGATCAGATGACTGATTATTTTTCCATCCTCCAATAGTACTATGCAAAGAATTAGTTGGGAAGGAGTAGATCAGATGACTGACTATTTTCCCATCACCCAACAACGGTATGCAAAGAATTATTTTTTTTGGGGGGGGGGGAATAGATCAGATGACTGACTATTTTTCCATCCTCCGACAGTGGTATGTAAAGAAATAGTTGGGGAGGAGTAGAACAGATGACTGACTATTTTCCCATCACCCAACAACGGTATGCAAAGAATTATTTGGGGGGGGGAGAGTAGATCAGATGACTGACTATTTTTCCATCCTCCAACAGTGGTATGTAAAGAATTAGTTGGGGAGGAGTAAATCAGATGACTAACTACTTTCCCATCACCCAACAACGGTATTCAACGAATTAGATGGGGAGGAGTAGATCAGATGACTATTTTTCCATCACCCAACAGTGGTATGCAAAGAGCACCAACAGTTCAGTGCAGAGAGCTGTTTATGGACAGTGAATCAGATGATTTAGTGGTTTTCCATATCTTTTCCCATTCTTCCTTATCTAGTGATTGTCTCGACGAGGTATCTCGTTATTAGCAAAGCTGATGAGATGTTGATGGACATCTCGTTATTAGAAAAAAAATGGACCAGATCTTGATCTCGTCATAAAAATATCCGCTATATCTGAACGAGGTATCTCGTCGTTAGCAAAATTGATCGGATCTTGACGGACGATATATCTCGTCGAAATCACTTGGAGGGTTAAAAGTGCCGTGCAGAGAGCTGGTTAGAGACAGTCGATCAGACGTTGAATATTTTTCCATCGTCCATTAATGCGGTGCAGGGGAAAGGGCAAGAACTGTAATGAAAAAATTGTACCGAGTTTTGCTTTTTGAGTCGTTAAAAATTTCTTGAAATATTTTGTGTGCACAATGTGCTTTAAAAAGTAGAATGTGAATTTTTAAATTATTTTTCACCTAAACATTAGCCATGTTAAGAAGAAAAATAGTTACTGGAGCATACATAAAGCTAAGTGCATTAAGACATTATGAAGGGACTGGGTTTAATGTGAAATATTCTAGTTTTAACTTTAAGAACCTGCTCTCTTTTGAAACAAAGGCCAAAATAACACATTTAAATCACATACAATTTCAGCACGCATGTATTTATTGAAATTGAAATTCGTCAAAACGGCAATAATCAAACTAGTTTCTAGTTATGCTATTATTTATCAAGGACAAACCAACTTATTTAATTCCTTTTACCTGGTGTGGATACTTTCAGTAGCCTACGATTTTGCTTATGATTTTTTCATAATATAAATCCCATACGCTTCTGAAAAGCAAACTTTTTCCACGGTCTCAGAAAGACCGAATTTCAAATTTTCTATAAAAAATGTGAACCAAATTATTTAGTTATAGTTCATCTTTCCCATAATAAAATTTTCAATGTGAATCACTTGAAACTTTAAAAAAAAGCCCAAATCAGCATACTGACAATCTTTGAATTTTTTTCAATTTTTGGAATAAAATATTAATTTTTTGTGCAGCTGTGAAAAAATAGCCTTCAATAATAGACTAAGAATTCGAAACACCATATGTAGAATTTATCCTTGTTTGTGCTGCCATCTAGTATCAAATTTTGAAAGCAAATCTTATTTTAGTATTTTTCAGAATATGAACAAATATTTTTTTAAGCCCATCCAGAGAAAATAAAATATAAAAATATTATTGGTGGAGAAGATAATTTTTAAAAATTTCTATATTTTATTTTTATACCTTTTTGTTGAATTTTTACAAAAAATTGATTCGAGTTCTATGTTTTTAGAGGTATTTATCAAGTATGTAATTATTTCCCAGAATTTATTTGCATATACAGAAAAGTAAAATATGTATTCTACTGTTTTCTGGATATAAGTAAAAAAATTATGGTTGGAAATTTTTTTACAATTTAAAATGAAAAGCTCATTGAAGTTAAAATGCCATTGGGAGCCAGTTTTTTAGTTTATAGAAGAAAATTTTTAGATTTTTATCTTATTCTGATTCAATAGGAAATATTAAATTGGAAACCGACTGACAGAATTTTGGTCCTTCGTTTCTCGCAAATGATTTATTCAATACAGGAAATATATCGGGTGAGTTCGTGTGCTTACGTTGAGAGAGAAAGAAAGGGGAAGAAGAAAGAGACAGTGTTTTAGAGACTAAAACTTACAAGTACTTTCCTCGAGTAAAAAGGTATTTCGAGAAGGCTATAACGCAACTGTACAAAATTAAATGTCTATGCATGTTAAGTACCAGCATATTGTTAACTTCTTACTTGACCAATTCGGCGAAAGATTTAATCAATTGAGAAGCCTGGAACAGACAATTAAAATAATTAAGTATCCGGATGCAATAATCAACAGCACCTTGGAATTAAAGGGTTTCCAATGGATGCAACTTGCGAATTTCAAGACAGCATCGGATCTCAAGTGTTTATCGACTTCAGGTCCAAACTTGAGAACCTTGAAATCGTTTAGAGAATGAAGAAGCTTGCCACTACGACCAGGAAATGTAAATTGCTTGGATCCGATTACCGGCCACTTTTAGCACCCTGAAAAATCTGGCGATGGCTTTACTCACAATTTCTCCCTCTAAGTACTTCGTTGAGACCTTATTCTCGGCGTTAAATAATATTAAAACCAACAAGATAAACGACTGACAAATGAAGTTAGTACTTGCTTGGGCTTGAAGTGCACGAAATACAAACCTTCAATTGAAGATTTAGCCAATGCAGTTCAACAACAAAACAGTCACTGCTGAAAAGAATGATTTTTTTTTCTTTTTTAATGAAAAGAATATTAAAATATGACTCTTTTTTACTACGGCTGCAAATATCACAAAATTATGGATATTTCTAGATGTGACGCGGGGCACCCGAGTTAAGCTAGGTTTTTCCGGTTTTTGACACTCCGAGCTCATAAAGTTCGCCATCACTGATCTAATCTGACGGGCTAGTGTCTTTAAAGCTTCCTGTTTGTAATACACTGTGTCCTAATTACGTGGACGATTCTATTTAGGACCGTGGGGAGGACAGGCGCCTCAATCCCATGATAGTACTTTACCCAAGTCCAACTTGATCGGCTAATCGGATCACATGACCTAGATACGTATGTCATCAAGGTTTCTAGTTGTTGGCGATTTATCTCTTCCTTTCTGCTTTCTTCTTTTCTTTTCAGATCCATGGCTATGGGTGGGTAGAGGTGGGAGCCGAAAATTGTATCCTTTTATTATATAAGTTAATAATTATATAAGTTAGTGTTTTATGTATGCTTTTTGTTACATCAGAATGGTCCTAAGCCAGCGGTGGATACGACACCATCATCCTAAAGCAAAGGGGACGGCAGAGGGGCGGAAAAATATCAGCTGGTAGTGAGTTCAGGAGTGGTTCTTAGATTATTTATGTAAAATCAACGGAAGCTTGGAAAAATATGAAAATTGTATTAAAAATTAGGAAAAGTAAATTTGAATGAAAAGGAATTAAATTGGAATTTTTTTTAAATAATTTGGAGGATCAAAAAAATTTTCCGCCAGCTGGGTTCGAACTCAGGAAGTCATCCTCCGCTGCCGACGCTAATCTGAAGGTGGGTGACTTTAGCCATTAGGCGATCGTTGCTTCACGAAAAGAAGCTCTTTAAAGTATAAGAGTACCCTTCCATCAATCATACATTCCATCAATCTGCTTCAAAAAATCATAGAAGACACACAAAAAAAGACTACCAGACAAGTAAATAATCATAGCTCACTGTAGATCAAATGATCAAAACAAGTTTCGAAAGAATCAAACTGAAGAATCGATTCACTTATCACGAGTTTAATATCTACCGACCTCCCTACGGTCCTAAATAGAATCGTCCACGTAACGAAGAGCCATTACTAAAAAGACGCGCTAGTTCCTGTTTGTAATACACTGTGTCCTAATTAAGGATGCGACATCGACAGCAAAACATCGATGTTTAGAAATATCGATGTTCAAAATAAAAATATCGATGTTAATAATACATCACCCAAAAACCATCAATATATGTTTTTAAACATTGTTTCTTTTAAAACATTAGCGTATTTAAATTTTTTCCCCCATTTCTTAAAACTGGTTTAGCAACCTCAAACATCAATGTTTCCTGGCTTTTTTCATTCAAAAATAATACATCGACAATGTTAAAACATCGATGTTAAACAAACATCGGCTCCAATAAATCTATGGTCAATACATCAATGTTTTTTTATAAAACATCGACATCGATGTCGCATCTCTACTTTTCAGACCCTTCTCTATTGGCCACTTTGTTCTAAAAGTATGTTCAGTTTACTAATTATGAAAATAATGCTATTTTTTTTAAATTTTATGTTACTTTTTCATTTAAAAATAAAACATCAATAATATAAAAAACATCGACAGGTGTAAACATCGATGTTAAAAAAACATCATCTCCAATACATCTATGTTTTTTTATAAAACATGGATGTTTTGAAAACATCAACATCATGTCGCATCCCTAGACCTGATGCGTGTGCATGCTTGTCGCCGACCTTCGGAGCATGTGGACAGCGTCACTTACAAATCGACTAAGCCAATTGGTTATCGAAGCGCAGAATGGTGCTTTTTTTTTATCACGGTGTGATAATCACTTTAACCAATCAATAATTTAGGATTCATAATTTTCCCCACTACCACATAACAGATCTTCAAACCAAGCGACCGGAAGAAATAACAGAAAGCTGCGAGCACATGCTCAAATCTATTTCATTAGAAGATCTGTCTGGTGATGTCATCGGCTCGATTACAAGGAAATAATTGAACATGAGTTAGCTTTCGGACTCCATCTGGTTGGGTCACGTTGGTGTGGTGTGGAAGTTTGGAGAGAGATGTGACATCTGAGGTGTGGCCTCGTCATCTGACCGTGGTTCGAAATTTCGTGGCGTTGTCCTCGAATCTTTTCCTTAGGGAGTTGATCCCGGACCATCACCAATACCCCTTTGGGTTGTTTCAGTGTGACGTTAACTAAGAATACCAAAAAAATACCGTCTGGCTGAGACGCCTCCGTGGAAATTTGAAGATTTTTAGGAAATTTGTTTTGCTCTGCGCGCTTCCAATATTAAACCCACTATCTACCAATAAGTATTTGGACACCTGTGATAGAAAAGAAAAACAAAATTTATTCATATTCAATAGTTGGTAGAGCCTCCACGACAGGCAATTACAGCCTCAACCTTCCGGGGCATGCTTTCCACAAGTCCTTGTATAACGGCTAGTGGTATTTTATTCCACTCGCCTTGGAGAAAACACGTAAGTTCCTTCGCCGATTTTTGGACGGTTGTTGCACCACTTAATTCGGCGATCCAACGCGTCTCAGAGATTCTCGATAGGGTTTAGGTCTGAGCTCTGGAGATGCCAGTCCTTTCGGTTAACCCCATTGTCACCATACCAATCCATGGTGGACTTCGCAACATGACAGCTGGCGTTGTCGTCCTGGAAGTAACATGGGTCCAGCCCGTAAAACTGCCACAGCGTAAGAAGCACATTATCATCCAAAATAGTGCAGTAGACCTCGGCGTTGAGCTTACCATGAATTTGGACCAAGGGTCAAAGTCCATACCAGGAGTAACACCCCCAGATCATAATTCCACCTCCACTGAACTTTGCTGTGGGCACAATGCATTTTGGCAGGAAGCGTTCTCCAGGCAGACTCCAGACTCAGACCCTGCAATCTAAACGGTAGAGGGGGAACTTTGATTCGTCGCTCCAGAGAACCCGTTTCCACTGATCTACGGTCCACTTTCGATGTGCTTTGCACCACATTAACCGAGCAGCGCGGTTTGACTTTGTGATCAAAGGCTGATGGGCGGCAGCACGACCATGAAAACCAAGCAGATGTGCTTCCTTACTGATGGTATTAATTGAAACAACACTCCCGGATTCATGTTGAAACCCCTGGAGTATGTGGGCCATCGGTTGGGTGCGGTTCTTCCGAATTGCTCTGGACAGCACCCGTCGGTCTCTATCTCCCAGTTCCATGGGTCTGCCGACTCGGGGCACATTCCAACAATCACCACTCAACTTCCACTTTTGACTCACATAGACCACTGTCGATTTTGGGTAATTCAGCTCGCTAGATATGTCCCTTAAGGATCGGCCATTTCTGTGATACACGACGATTACACCTTTCTCGAAATCAGATAACTGTACATCGTGGCATCTTGCATGCGACTAATGCCAATGTTGTTTCCTACACGATATTTAACAGCGGAGGGGGTGACGTATATCAGAACAACATATAACGTCATTTGCATGGGTGTCCAAATATTTATTGGTAGATAGTGTCTATAGTCAGTGCAAAAATAAATGTTAGTTTAATTTCCAGTTTGGATTAATCCATCAGTGTTGTAAGTTAACCGTATTGAATTCAATTGCAGGACCGACAGACCTCAGCATGAAGAAGAATGCGAGCGGACAAAGCAACAGCCCGGTGAAGCACTCCTTGAATCCAAACGAAGTGATTGCCGTTAAACAGTTGATTGCTGGTTACCGGGAATCCGCTGCTTTCCTCTTACGATCCGCCGATGAATTGGAGCAACTCCTGTTGCAACAGAACTGAAACTTTGCAACCAACACTTCGCTTAACAAGGCATTGGTGGCCTTCCAGCACTGACCGTGCTAACGGTAGACAAGCTGTCTCATCTTCTAAGTGAAACTCAGTGGTCGGATATCAGATTTTATGCCTAAAAAAAGATTTTATACAGCACTGATACTTTTATAGCAGGACAAACAATGGTATTTTTTAAATCCACGTATTCCATAACATTGCTTTTCTGATGAAAACGTATTCGGCTGGACCGAAAATTTTGTTTCAGATTCCATGAACTAAGTCAGGGTTTTTCATTTTTTAAATGCCATTCACTGCTTTAAAAGGGACGATTTTAAAGTGTTTATTTCAACCGCAGTTTGAACTTTCAGAAGAATTTCGGACTCTTGATTTCCAGTGAACTTAATTTTTCCTGTGAAAAAAGAACGCGGAGTTTTTGAAAACTGAACATCGCAGCTTTTTAGTGGATGCCGTATATATTTGAATGAACCATATCATTTCTTTGTCAAATCTACTTCAATAGTCTTATAAGAGCCAGTAGGACGGGGGTTTTTATTCTTCAATAGACATTTAAAATATTTTCTTTGGATAACAACGACTCTGAACGAATTGAATATACTCGACTTCGTTGAACCACAAATACTGGGAAATATTGTGTCCATAGTTATTCGCACTATAAGGTGATTATAGGATTGCGTTTATTAATATATTCAAAGAAGGCATGACATCGTATAATGTTTACAGAAGGGTTCCACCAAAGTTCATTTTCGATATAAAACTTCTGCTTTTGAAAACAATTTTTTTAAATAAATTTGTAAGAAATCAAGATCTGTACACTGATGTCTTACTACTGCGCTAACTGTCAAGCTTATTGAAGTGGATTCCTATATGTATATTGTATAATTGGATGATGGTCTTGAAAATTGTGTAATGCGCGATTTTAAAATATTGCTGTGCACTACGAAATAGTTTGGGTTTTTCAGTGTTTTTTACCTGTTGTATTTTTCTAAAATATCAAGTCTGTCCTTTTATTTATTGTATATCTGAGTTCTCTACACCATTTGCACTCCACAAAACTCTTGCAAATGGACCAGACAGATTTATTTTACGAATGTATACAGCTCTGTTCCAAGGCGTATGTTTATTACGTGTATAAGAATGAATTCTTGACTCTGAAATCCGCCACTGAGAGTAAAACGTAATTCACTGAGGAACATGTTAAGGATTAAGTAAAATGGAGGTATTGGATTAATCTCCTACTATTTTTGACCATTCATTTTTCGGCCAGTGTTTTTGTAACTAATTATTGGTGTCCAGTGATTTAACCAAGTATTACTTTTCTATGCCTTTATCGAGACTCTATTTTAATAAGGGGTTCGTAAATGAAGGTACCACAGCCAAACATTGTCGGCAAGATATCCTTCTTTATAGACGTGTTTGTAGTACTTAGCGCATCATCGTCACTACCATCCTGCACCACAAATCACATCCTTCATACTCCCATCATCTTCTCTCCCATCAACACCTTTGAAATTCGGCACCAATATTCACGATTTTATACATATTTTGCTATAGGGTTGGGACGAAAATTGAATTAGGACACACAGAACAAACTTTTTTAAACGTGAGTCAATAGTGTTCCTGAAATCTAGTCACTTGCTTTTATTCGAACTAGAAATACAGTTGGTTCCAGAGGCGAAGATAGGTAGTTGGATTGATGTCGCGGAAGAGCAAAACGACGGGGTTATTGGCGGCGATCCCGGATTAATCCCGAAGGGAAGTATTCGAGGACTACACCTCGCCGTTTTGAACGATCAGACGGCGAGGTCCAACACCTGAGATGGCAACGCAATTCTTCAAACTTCCACACCACGCCAAAGTGAGGACATTTGATGCCACGATAAATTTGACATGAAATATAGCCCCCTCTCCATGCATGACGGTCTTTGGATGGCGATTCGAACTCGAAACCCTCTAGATGCTAATCCGGGACTCTACAAACTGGTCTTCATTGATATATTTTTAAACTGTGTATGATTTTGAGCGTAATTACGCCTTTTTCACAGTATTTATTGCCCTCGGAGTTGTTTATCTGTGCATTGTAGCATTATATATATAACATAACATTTAAAGGTCAATCATTACCATTCAGGACAGACTTCTCACAAATGTCTGGAGACTAAGGGTGAGACATAACAATACAGGAGCGTATATTCTTATTTCCATCTTTAAGACCTGTCAACGCAGTTCGTTATTTTACTAGTTTTTACGCAGGTCAATAGAAAATTACAATAAAAAACAGTAATTTATTAACTAATTAATATTGTACTAATCAGTATATTTTAATCTAATCACATTTAAAGTATAATATACTAATCGTTAAAGGGCGGCATTAACCTCACTTGCCCCAAATCCTAAAAATATCTTCGCCTCTGGTTGGTTCAATTAGGAAACGGTAAGGTTAGGAAAATTCACAGTGTGGGTAGATTCTTTTGATACACTTTTAAAGATACAGTAATTTTAACGCATAACAAAAATTACATTAACGCTGCTCGTTTAGTTTGAATTGTAAATACGTCTTATTCTCTTACTATCTTAAAGCTCTATCAATGCTTTAAAAAAATTAAGTATCGAACTAATAAATTTTAAGAGAATCATTTAATACTCTACTTATATAATAATGACATTTACCATTTCTAAATTTAATTACGCTTTTTATCTTTTCGGATAACGTGCATTTTGTTTTTGCTATAATTCGTATTTTAATGTGCTGAAAGAACACTTGCTAATCGCTTCTCTGCAGGGTTTGAAACTAGCTGACGCAAGTCGTATCGTGCACCTATAAATTTAGTCTTGACAATCACGTCTTTTGACCCAGACGTCATACTTTAGTAAATTCACTACCGAACCTAAAGAAACGAAATTCTCTCTAAAATCACTTCCATGCGTGTGGAATGCAAATTCTGTCCCCAAATTGATGGTGGTATCAGTACAGTTTCCAGAAAATATAGTACCCAGAGAAAACTACATTGAATATTTTTACTTTGTTTACCTGTAGATCCTGGTTCTGAGTGTTATACTGTTGGAAAGCTTAATCGAAAGAAAGTTTTACTGTTTAAAAAATGGCAGAAAGCCCAAACGGATCAAAACAACAAAATACCCCTTAGAGTAAAATTCCCCATCCCAATTCAAATGCCAATACGTATTTAGTTTTTACATAGAAAAATAAATTCGAAACTGCACTCAGTTTAGTACGACCTTGGGTCCATCGATTTTGGAAAAGGTGTGTAACTCGTTAAGAAAAGGATGCCATACGCAAATGCTTGAATGGCTCTTTAGCGGATGGTTTATCCCGCTAACTCGGTTTCACTGCTGTCGCTTTCGGCACCGAAGAATAAAAGAAAGTTCGCCAACGTAGAGTCAGAATCCGCGGTAAAGTGCCAGTTATGAAAGCCCTTTGATTACTTTCCAACCTATTGACTAACTTAAAAGAATAGACTCATTAGAAACAACGTGACTCAGATGCCAAATCGCAGAAGACGGAATTCCAAAAAATGAATTCTGAATTGATATATGATACTTGATTGATCAATGCCTATTAGTTTAGTAGCGAAAACGACAGTAAGCTACCATTTAAAGGACCATATCGCATATCTGTATCATGTCAGAGAATTTGGGTAACGGAAGAATAACCATCTGTTTTTGTTTGATTTATTCAATCACTGAAAATCCCTCTCTGGCAACTGAAGAAAAATGTTAGATGTCAAAGACGCCGACTTTCTGCACCTAATTTCTAACCCTGCTTACCCGCGGTTTAACATAACTTCAGACCTAGGAAATTGGCCTGTAATCGTAGGTCTATTTGCAAAAATCCTCATTTACGCGAAATTGTTGAGTAAACTATCGAGCATACTTTTGTTTGGGAAAATTGAAAATATACTCCTTGTAGGTCTGAAATTCCATCCTCCTTCTTTCGCCGTTGAGTAATTTTATGTCATTCTGGAGTCGTGCCGTTGGAAGAATTTCTCGCCAAATATGCAGGGCTTCGAATACGTGTTCTGTACTCTGTTTCTGTTCTTTAAATGTCACTAACAATATTCTATATAAAGCCAAATTCAATGTACACATTTAGGTATCGTGCTTGGACATTCGCACTTTTTTAAGATATTGCTCGCGAGTCGTTTTAAACTTTTGACACATTTTATTGCGTATTGAAGTGGAGTTTTTCTGTGACTTGGGTATATCTACACATTTTTGCTCTAGTCTTCACTCTAATCTGTGAAATGCACCTTTATCATCGCTTAACCGTACAGAAATAGTGTCGTTGTAATTGGATCTGTGCAATTTGTATCTTTAGGTTCTGGCGGACAGTCTGCTCCAATTCAAGAAACGAGATTAAATTGATTTCAAGTCGAGCTTGTATTTTATATAAAAGTGGAGTTGAACTTATAAATAAGAATCGTCTTAGTTGGAGATCCTTAAATATTTAGCTGGACTTTCCTGAGCTTCGCAATCTAGCTCTGATGAAAAAGCTACTCTATTTTTATTCTTAGATAAGCTCAACGAGCAAGCATGTGGTAAATCTTCGATATCACTATTCCTATGTTCACCACGAAGTTTCGACAAGATTCGTTGGATGAAGTATGTAACATTCTTCACCGATAATCCAGCAGCAAATGATTAGGATTGTACAAATTCCGCAAATGCAGAACCACACGATACTGCATCCATTAGAAATGAACACCACTTTATTCTGAAGGAAATTGAATTAGAAAAGCTATTTTCTTCACTGAACTAACGGTTGCAATTTTTTACAGTATCCTCCTGAATTCCTTAGGAAGTATTGGATAGATTGATTGGTTTAGATTTTGTAACTATTTACAAATCAAATCGTTTCTATACTTCTTGATGGATGGGTTCTTCATTATTCATTCGTTTAAGATTGCCTGGTTCAGTTACATTGCATTGAATATGCATTATGTTAATACAAATTCAAAAGGTAATGGAATGTAAATTAAAATTTTCGTATGCTGATCGTTGATTTATTCTATTGCGCACGTATTGTCATAGCACGATCATTTTAGCTGCTTTCATACAATTCCGAAATTATATTTAATCAGAAACATAATGCATACAGCTAAGATTCAGTGTTGAAAGAAAGTGACTTTCATTATATTGTCCAATTCTTTAAGCACGGATTTGTTTGTGATTTGTAATACCATCTGTGGAAAAAGATTTCCTTTACAATTTGTTGTGTGTATGTGTTACCATCTCAAGTTATAGCAGTGGACCATTTAAACTTCTAATTGCCATCACATTTTAAGAAATTTTAAATTATACTAATATAGACTTATTCAAAAAGTATAGACACTGAATAACCACATGTTAATACTTTCAACATCATTGTCTACTGTCATTTTCTAAGCAATGTTTAATTTGCTCGTTCCTTAAATATTTGGCTAAATTTTTTGTGCTTTCCTTGATATTTATCGTTGCTAAAGTAGTTAAACTGATTGAAAATGTAGCATATAGCATTCCGTTGCAAAAGTGCCTCAATTCAAAAAGTCGTTATTTCAGAAGCATCTGAAAAGTTTTGAAGTCATAGAAAAACACTGAGTGCTTGACCATTGTTCAAGATTTGAGTTGAAAAAATCTCAGAGAAGACGGGCATACTAATGGAGCATTTAAAACCATTCAAAAACGTAAAATCGACTTTCATTTTAGCTGTGGCACTTTCTTAAAACTAAAAGCCGAAATTCAGATTTATTGCTGCTCTTGCTATAAATTATTATAAAAAAACTCCAACCACTCCTCTCAATATTAACATATTAAATGACTTTTAGTAGCCTTCACTATATGAATTCGAATATTTTATTTGTTTTCTAGAAGAGATTCAACAATTAACTTTTCTGTATCTCAGATCAGCAGGTTTTAAGCAATTTTAAAACAGTAACAGTTGAATCATTTTCTTATTAAACTTTGAAGAACGCGACTGTAAGACTTTTGATTAAGATTTTTTCTTTTGACTTTACATTGAATAACCTCTTTAATGCCTCGAAAAACTATCTCCTCAAAAAAAAAACTATTCTATCCGCTATTTAAAGTATTTTGATGCTCAAAACAATGAGTTTTAAAAAGTATTTTATCGGCTATTTAAGGTATTTTGAGACGAAAACAAAAACTTTTGTCAAGTCCCCAATTGGCTACATTACCCAATGGGTCAGAGTATTAGGATATAAATTATTTTATCAGTTATTTAAAGTACTTTGAGACTCATAATTGAGTTTTTTAAAGTATTTATCAGCTATTTAAGGTACTTTGAGATGAAAACATAAACTTTTGTTGTCCTGAAACGGCTATATTGCCCCTATGAGTCAGATTATTAGGATATATTCGTACGGGGATAAGAGCATTCAATTAATATACTTTATATGCTTTTTCAATTTAAAAGCAATTACTATAAGGTACCCAAACAGGCACTCCAGGAATGAAGAGGTTAAAAATGTTTTACGTGTGTTTAAATGGTAATACCACAACTTCATCATTTCTTTAAATTGATTTAATGTGACTATTAATACAACGAAGAAACCAAATATGTTCTCCCACAGTTAACATAAAATGTAGTCGTACCATACTCTTTGCAACGAAAGGAAAAGCAATCACTTTATGTGATGTCATGTAAAATATAGATCTTCCATTCTTCTAAAGTTCAAGGATGTTTCTCACCATTTTTTTTTGTAATTTTCTATGGGACCATAGCTTCTCTTCTGATTCGCTGCACAATTCACATCCAGATGGTAACATATCCACAAAATATGTGCAACAGTTATTCCTCAAATGTTGTAAAATATATATATACAATACATTCTACTATTTTGTTGAACGATATATTATTCTGAAGTTTTTACTGTATTTATGAATTGTTTTTAAATTTTACATCCTGTGGTTTTGAATTTGTTCGATTATTCACTTTATCTTCAGATGCTTTAAGTTCTTAAATAGGCGGATGGACTTTCAAATGAAGCTTACCGCCGATTTCTTTTCGATGGCTTAATAAACCAGAACCTTTCCATTCTTGTTTTATGCTTTGAGTGAAGCTTAATTTTCATCTGTTTGATAAAATATCATCTCTATAATTTTTCATCTCAGTTTTATTTCCGTGATGTTTCTGATTACAATTCCACTCTGCACGAGGCAGTACTACTCAAATCAAAGTTACATAAATTTATTGTTTTACAGTGATTGTGGATTTTGGTATAGTGTTAACACAATAAGTTAAGTAATTTTTTATTACACATCCTTTTACCGAAATGAGCTTTACAAAGGGTAATGAGTTTATTCACCCTAAAAACCCTGGTATAAAATAATCTTTATATTTATAAGTCATCTACCTATGTGTTAATGATAAAATAACCTGTTAATAAAACTCGATTTGTGTGTCACTGCCTCTCCAGTACGATTCTTTCATTCCATTAATTTTAAATAGTAATGATTCTTTGGTATTTTCTTTGCTTAATAAAGGTAATGAATGTTGGTATTGTTTGTTTTTACACTACTCTGAAACAGGAATGGGAATTATATTTCATTAGTTAACGATTATTCATATTCTTCATTCCAAGCTAGCCAAGTTAATATTTGAACCAGTTGGTTCCAGAGCTCTAAAAGATGAATCTTTTAATTGTTTTCAAGGCTCAAAAATGTTAATATTTGAATTACAGGGCTCATAAAGTTTAACATTTGAAGCATTTAGTTCTAGGCCTGGGAGCAGAAAGTGCTTAAAACAGAACAAAGTCTTTGCAGAAAATTTTTTCCTTAATTTTATCAAAATTTTGGCCAATTTTTTTCAATCCGAAGTTACGATGTTCTGCAGTGCAAAACGCCCTCCTTGCAACACCATTCTTCTTTTCTAGCTACGGAACAACCTCCCCACACCACCCAAATTACTACAATTTATAAATAACACATATTCTATGTTAATGACAAAATATTTAGCTTCAAAAGAATTGCAAATTCCGAAAGTATGCCTTGGTTTTAAGTAATGAAGGTTAATTAATTTTGATGTTTTGTTATAAATATGTAATATTATACATATTTAGCCGATAATTGTGTTTAACGTCTGTTTTTTATTTTACTGCCGTTTTCATAATTCGGACAAAATGCGTGCAGAACAATTGCAATTGCTTAGAGTTGTGTTGCAGAACGCTGAATGTAATTCTGCACCTGCGATTATAGGACTCAAAACGTTCAGCAAATAGAGTAGTTGGTTCCAGGGCTCAAAAATTTAATCCTTAAAGACGTTGGTTTCAGGGCTCAAAAAGTTCAATATCTAATGCAGTTAGTTCAGGGCTGAAAATGTTTAAACTTTGAATCCTAAGGCTCAAAAAGTTTAATCTTCGAAATACAGGGTTCAAGACATTTAATATTTCAAGCAGTTGGTTCCAGGGCTCAAAAAGGTTAATATTTGATGCAATTGGTTCCAGAGCTCAAAAAGATTAATCTTTGAATTACTTGTTTTCAGGGCTCATAAAGGTTAATCTTTGAAGTATATGGTTCCAGGACTCAAAAGTTTTTTCATTGAAGCCATTGGTTTCAGGGCTCAAAAAGTTCAGTACATGAAGCAGTTAGTTTAGGGCTGAAAATATTTAATTTTTGAATCCCAGGGCTCATAAAGTTTGATCTTTTGAATTTCAGGGTCAAAACATTTAATATTTATAGCAGTTGATTCCAGGGCTCAAAAAGGCTATTATTTGACGCAGTTGTTCCAGTGCTCAAGAGGTAAAACTTTGAAGCAATTTGTACCAGAGAGCTCATAAAAGTTAAGTATCAAAAAATAAAAATACCTTTCAATAAAACTTTCATCGATTTGGTGATTTATTTACATGCAAGCATACAAAGTATATATTATATTAGACTCCTTTAGACTTTAAAAGACCGTTTAGAGTTGAAACATAATTCCTCGATCAAATAAAAATTATGTATCTCACCAACATGACGGATAACAAATAGCCACCAAACGTATATCCATTCTCGGAGCAGAAGTGAAATTCAGAAAACACACATTATAAGTTGTTTCGACGCCCATAATTTCCTTAATTATGTATTTCCATAATTGACACATTTTATGTCCAGTCAAGGGTTCTAATTTTGTACTCCTCAGTTTCATCTTAAATGTGATACTTTCATATACTCTGGATGAACACTGACAGAACAATGACTAATATCATTTGGTATCATGAAACGATTTTTCTTTGAAAGGGCAAATTCCAATTATTCAGGGAAAACGTAGAAGTAAAATAAACTACATTTTTGCCTTCTAATTTCTATGAATTACTACTGTGTAATTGCTATAGATCTTTAAATTCGTATACAAATCCTGAGATCAATCCCGAAGGGAAAGATCTAAAAACGACGCCTCGTAATATTGAATCAAGGTCAGAACACGTTAAAATTAAGGTAGGTTAGTTGGTATTTTAATTAAAGTCGCACTGGAGCAACACGACGGGCTATTGTCGACGGTCCGGGATTGAACTCAAAGTGACACATCTGAGGACAACTACGTAATTTTGAACCACGGTCTGATGACGTGGCAACACCTGCCCACTCTCCAAACTTCCACATCACGCCAACGTGAGGACATTTGAGGCCACGACGGAGTTAACGTGCACCAGCTCCCAATGGACACGACGGACTTTGGTTGGATTCGAACTCACAACCCTCCTGTCACTAATCCGTTACTCTTCCAACCAGGCTACCGTGACCCTTCACATTATAGAATGAAGGTATGGTAATTTTAATTAACGTCGTACTAGATTAACACGACTATCCGGGATCAATCCCTCAAGAGAAATATCCGAAGACAACACCACGTCCATTCCAACCCAACGTGGGGACTCTCAACCACGATATATTTAAGATGCACCAGCCACCTCTCTCCATACGCTCACAAACATCCATGCACTAACCTGGATTCGAACCAGAAACCTTCCTATCTAGAGGCTAAGACCTTAACCACCTGACCGGTTGGTCGGCTATAGAAAGCAGGTAATTGGTAATTATTAGTTAAGGTCGTACTAGAGCAACACAACGGGCTATTGACGACGGTACGGGATCATTCCCTTAAGGGAAAGATCCGAGGACAACACCTCGTAATTTTAAACCACGTTCAGATGACGAGGCAACACCTGAGCTGGCAACCCACTCTCCAAACGTCCATCCAAACCAACGTGGGGACTCTCGACAACGAAAGATTTAAAATGCACCAGCCGTCTCTACTCCATACGCTTACAAACATCCATGCACTGACCTGGATTCGAACCAGAAACCTTCCTATCAAGAGGCTAACACCTTAACCACCTGACCGGTTGGTCGGCTATAGAAAGCACGATATCCCTTAAATATTTTTTCCAATTCATAAATGTCTGCATGGAGTGGCTGGCTATGGAATAGGATAGTACCATGACCAACAATCTCGCGTACTGCTTTATCTGGTTATTAATGCCACATTAATCAGGGTAATGGTAATGGTAATTTTAGTTAACGTCGTACTAGAGCAACACAACGGGCTATTGACGACGATCCGGAATCAGTCCCTTAAGGGAAAGATCCGAGGACAACACCTCGTAATTTTGAACCACGGTGAGATGACGAAGTAACACCTGAGCTGGCACCCCACTCTCCAAACCATTAATCAGGGATATGATGGAGAACATTTCTGTTACTTTCAAGCTTTGTTTCCAAGATAAAGATGGAATTAGCATGATTAATAGTGCATACTTTCCAAGTGCGTCTCGTTTACCTCTCTATTTTTTAATTAGAGTCCCTTTTTTATTCGTCTGAAACGGGATACTCTTTATTGAGCAGCGAAAGAATGTTCCCAGTTATTTATTTTCTTCGCAGACAGTGTCTATCTTCCCCCGATCTCAGCAGGTTAGTATTGCGCTCACATCACAGTTGGAAGTGATGAGGTGTTCCCAAGGAGTCAGTACCTGTGGTGATTTCGATGCTCGAAAGAGTGTGACTTATTAGGTATTCAGTCAACGGGCTGTGCACCTTTTAAATGTATGCTGACATCCAGGAATGACACTGCGAGACCTGTCTCCATATTTAACCAGGCAAACATAATTCTTCAGCCCTGAAAAGTTTTTTGGGTATTTGACCTTTTGAAGGGCATTATACTGAAAAGGGTTTTTAACTTCTTCAGATTTTCTCGAAAAGAAAATTTCAAAACTCAAAAAGTTAATTTTTTTATACAAAAATCATTAAAGCTTCTTCGAAAGAAAACTTTGCCGGTGAAGATTATATATTTTGCACTTAACATCTGCACTATGTCCCGCGGTATCCCAGTTGGTGAGTCGCTGATTAACAACCGGAGGGTTGCGAGTTCGAGACTCGATCCAACCAAAGACCGTTGTGTTCGGGGGCCAGCGCACTTTAAATCTGTCATATTCTCAACGTGGCAGGGGTGCGGAAGTTTGGCGAGTGAAGTGCCAGCTCAGATGTTGACCTGGTCATTTGACCGTGGCTCAAAATTACGAGATGTTGTCCTTGGATTTTTCCGTTCGGGATTCATCCCGGACCGTTACCAATAGCCCGTTGTGTAAAACAGTGCTAAGTAAATTCAACTACAACATAACAAATATATATTTATCTTTAAAGTGATACTCCACCAAGTGTTGTATTTAGTTTCAGAAAGTATAGAAGCCACTTCGGATTTGTAGACTTTAATGTGTTATGCGCAGGGCTGTAGTGGAGGGTATACGCGCCGTATACTCTTTGGTTTTTCCAGCAAATTCCGTTTACCCTCTACTTTTTCTTAAAAACAACGGACACCGCTTTGCTTTTCTTAGAAAACATCGCGCGAAACATCACGTGAAACGCAGATAGCTGAAGAAGTAAAATAAAAGTTTCCATTTCAAGATATCACCTTGGTACATAATTCCAAAACCGTACCTATTAATAAAAAGCAATTAATTCAAAATTCTGTCAATAGAATGAAATCCAGGCTTTGTTCTGATGTTAATGAAGAAAATTGTCAACTTTTGATGGATATTTCCATGCTTGATCCAGAAAATTTTAATACTGGTGATATTCGCCATGGAGAAAAGAAGTTAAAAAGGATCTGTCGTTTTGGTATGGATGAAATGTGCACTATTCAGGGTTTAAGGAACCAATGAAAACGCCCAAGTTGTTCCAGAAAAATTAAAACTTCTTTTAAGAACAATTAAAATATTACCATGTATGTTCGACGGCCGAGTGCGAGCGCGGGTTTAGTTTAATGAATAACATAGTGTAACAGATTTTAAAACATCTTTATTGATTTCAAACGTCTCCAATCTAATGTTTATTAATGTACATGAACAACCTTTAAAATACTTTCAACCGGAAAACATTTGTAAATTCTTGGTTGGCCAACCATCGCTCTTCAGTAGACAATAGATCAAGAGTATGCGCTTGAAAAAGACAGAGACGGATTTCTCTCGTCAAGCAGTTTGGAAAATATTTCAATGAAAATAATTGAGGTAGGCCTTAAAATTTGTTTTTAAAAAATTACATCCTGCTTTATATGCGTCCAAATATTTTTCTCTTAACATTTCCTGTAATTATTCTATATCATAGTTAAATATTAATATAGTGATATTTTCAAATTTGAATATCACTCGATGCTAGTCTGCATATTTTGCTTTGCATGAATACAGTGAACTCCCAATAACTCGAAACTTGCGAACACGAATTTCTGCTTAAGTCGAAGTTTTTTCAAAGTACCACAGTTCCTTTTTTGTAACATTAAATTAATAAAGGTTTTTTTTTTCCTCACGATAATTTGAACTTCGATTAATTCGAACATATTCCCCGCCCTTTGAGAATACCCCATGGGCGCCCGGAGGAGGGGACGGTCAACCCCCTGGCTTATGGATTTCCTATATTTATACATGTACGTGTGGGTAGATGTTTTTTATCCCCGTGGAAAATGTAAGTAGTAAGTACATGGAAAAAATTTTACTTATGGAAAAAAGTTTTACTCATGGAAAAAACTTTGCGGGCGCCCATGGTATACCCTCTGTTTTTTACGACTACAGAACTGGTTATACGTACATAAAATTAAAACATATTCGCAAAGGAATGTATTTCCGTATGTACTAGAGATAGTCAATCAACCAAACTCTAGTGCATCAGGGTACAACCTCCCGGTTGGGTTAGAGGTTGGTGGATTGATTGGTCTTTTGTATGTCCCTAGTCCCATATCTGGTCAAGCTGCACCAAACAATAGTTTTTCATCAAGTAAAATGGAAAATACGTCTCGTTGACAAACAACACCGTTTAGCAACTGCAGGTGGTCTTATGGGAATATGGTTTAATTTCGTGTTACCTACCTCCTCTTAACCCCCCTGGTGGTCGCGATATCTCCCGATATCTTTTTGACATTGTGATCATTTCTATATCTCCTCATGTACAGCACGCATGCTAAATTTCATTAAAAACCAAACACTGTTTCGGGCTTGCCACAATGTGTCTAGGTGATTGAAATAAACTGCTTCAGACTCTTGTTTCTTTGCTTTCGAAATAATTTGGGTGATAGGATGAATTTCTGGAAATTAAGCAAGGATTAACCCTCTTGATGTTTACCTTCACGTTGAATCCCATTTGTAGAAACCAGCCTCTGATGCAAAAACCTGTTCCAAATTGTCACCAGTTCTAGACAAGGGACAATGATTTTCCTTATTGAATCTTCATTCCCCCGCCCCCCCCCCCCCATAGGGCAGTTTTTGTTTCGACGAGGTATCTTGTCATTAGCAATACTGACTAGATCTTGATGGACTATATGTCTCGTCGATAGCAAAATTGACCAGATCGTTAACTAGATATCTCGTTGAAACCACTTAAATGGTTAAGGGGACAATTTTCCTTAAAATAATTTGTTCTTTTGTATCGATTCTGTGTAACGAATAAAATTATATCACATATACAATATGAATTCGAATTAAAACTCAATAGGCATGAATAAAATTATGTGAAAAAAATCACACAACACACAGGACATTACATTAATAAAATTTTATTTATTTTTATTCACAAAACCTGTTTAATTGCATTAGGTTGAATGAAGCTTATCCTTACCTTACAATAAAAAACAATGTAATTAATAAGAAAGTGTTAATTAAGTTAAACATGTAAATGTTAAACTTGTAACTTCCAAGTTTTGTAAAATTATTCCAATAGCTATTTATCACATTTATGAAACTTTCACCATTTAATTTTTCCTGCGACGTGTAGTAGAAAATAGATATCGAAATAGAAATTTTTCTTATAAAAAATCTATTCAGGATCTATGAAACACAATAATTTAAAATATAAAAAAAGAAACTTTCATTTTGGTATACACAAAATTATTGTCATCAAAGGTATAGAGTACCAATGCGCTTGTTATGGTGTCCATTTAAAAGTTTTCCATTCACAGATTCGTGTGAAAAAATAAGTTTCCTATTTTCTATACCATTTGTTACAGAATTTAGGTACCTAGGCTGGCACATACTTTCAATTTGATTGACTTCTCCAAAGATATCAATCAATGATTTTGGTCTCTGCAACCTATTCTTTCGTTCATACTTTTGATCTTTGGATCCACCTGAACCAAAAGAAGTCTTATCTCCGGAATTACTAGAATCCAGAGTGTCAAAGTCAATGGCTAAATTGATTAGTGACTTGTAACGTATATTAAACAGGGGAGACGTTGTAAGAGATTTACTTCTGCTGTTTTTAGCACGCTGGTTAGACTTTTGAGCTGCAGCTTCTTTCAAAGCAGGAGAGCTCTTCGAGTGCTTGAACTTAGATTTATGCTGAATTCTATTTTGCGCTGGACCTTTCAGAAGAAGCTTTTTGACACCGTGGTTTATGTGATGTGGAATGAAGAGTTTTTCTCCAGTGTAGTTAGCTTTCATTGGCGTTTCAGAAACGATCTTTGAAGCATCTTTTTTACCATCTACCATTTCATATATATGTCCTTCCACCAGATCGGCATCTTTGGAGGAGGATTCCTGGGGCTTGTTGGGAGCTTTATTGTTCACTTCAAAAGCTGGAACGTCATCCTTGGACATCCTACGAACTGGAATTGTTTCTACAGGTGGTGGTACTGGACGGTCATCTGGAGTATCACTGGTATTTGCTGAGTCTGAAGTCGTAGGGGTACTGGCAGGTGATGCACTGTTATTAGGTGAATGATGGCCATTGCAATTTGTATCAACTTGGGTTGTTTTAGGTGGAAGAGGTGCGAAACCTCTCACGTAATCGTAAATCTGATCTATTTCGTCGTAGTTATCCGTGGCACTCTGTTTATTTTTTTCCGGTGGATAATCAATGGGAGACGGTTCTAGCTTTGGATTATCCTTATATTTCGAATTAGGGTCCGAAGCACTGCGTTGGATACGGTGGATCGGAGATAGATTTTTTAAACGTTGTTTGGGTTGGAATTTTTCTGCTCGGAGCTCTTTAGACAACGAAATATCAAATACCTGTATTTTATCTGAGACATCCTGCACCATGCTCTTGCACTTCTCAACCAGAGAATCATACATCTTCAACTTTATCAAGCTTTCGGAATTTCTGGGAGCTTGGACCTTCATCGGGGCTGAAGGTGGCAGAGCAATAACATGGGAATCCTTAAGTAGGGGAAGCGCTATTATACTTTCTTCTTCGAAAAGAGAGTACAACCGCATTTCAGTCACAAAATGAGAATTATTTTTAATGCCAGTCGGAGGCTTTCCATGAACTAACCGCACCATTAAAGGGAAACGCTTAGTCAGTAAATTTTTTATTGTATGGACTCCAGAGATGTTTTCTTCCCCTGCAATAGGACTGAATTTCCCCTTCTGTTCGATGTTTAGAAAGATGGTTTCTCCTTTGGTTGTAAAACAGCGTAAATATCGCCCATATGATTTTGACTTGGCCAAATTTACGTGAACTTCACTAAGAAGAATTAAAGTCTCTCCCGAATTGACTGTTCTTGTCTTATCGGATATAACCTCGGCATCGTCTGTTTTGGCCAAATGGGCTTTGATGTTTTCACGCACCAGACACGTTTCTGGAAACTTCTTCATCAGTTCTGCCACACTCTCGATGCAGCGCACTGCTCTTCCATCTTCGGATAAGATCTCAAACCACCCATCGTAGTTGTCAGGAATAGATAATTTCGTTCCAACTGGAACGACTCGACTGCTATCTTTAAATTTTACACATTGTGCAGCAACTTTTATCCGTTTTCCAGATTGCGTAAGTAGCACTGTTTGGTTTAAAGACGGATTGGACAAACTGGGGACACCTAGGTTCAAATATTGGCCTTTGGTTATTTTTGCTACTTGAGGAAGGGCGAACTTCTGAGCAAAGTCTTGAATGTACAAGTCCTCATCGTCCCATTTGACTGCTGCTAGGTATGAACTAACGGCAGTTCCAGTCATAATTAAGCTTTGGAGAGTGATTTATTCTAATCTGGAGCTATGTACTAGTTGCATGAGCCAGTCCAACTTCAGTTTGTCTATCCATCTATCAGCAAGTGGCTAGTACTTGCTACATTTTGCATGTCAAGACAAAACAGCTTTGTAGTAAGGTTTTAACTTGGACCTGGGGAAGAAAAATTAAAATTAGCAATTGTAATACATTTATTATTTATATACGCACAAATCATAGGTAGAAAAATTCTTATTGACAACATTTTGATATGAAGGCTTCCACGTAAACAACAATATAAACTTTCAAAAGACGACCTAAAAAGATAATTAAACCAAATTTTTGGTCATTATAGTATACCGAATTAAATGTAATTTACTGAGCTTAGTTTAAAAAAGTTAAATATGACAACAGAGAGAGCACTATACTAGGATATAACATGTTTAAATTTCCGTTTTCCTCTCGTTTATTTCTGTCCTGTGATGGGCATTTTGATCCTCGAAACAGCTATTGACCATTTTATTCATGTTTTGATTTTTGTTAGTGATTATTCTGAAATTTTAAATATTACTAACACACATTCATTTTGAGAAAATCCACTTTAAAGCTCAGATTTTTAGTTTCAAATGAGTTTATTATTATTATTTTTTAATTATTTATGCACAATTAACTAGAACATTACAAAATTTTCTATTTTCCTGCTCTTTAAAATTTGTAAAATAACTACTCGAGCTACAACAATACCGTCAATTTCAGAGCAATTTATTGTGCTGATGGAATATTTTAGGTGAGTTTTCTTGTCATGTTATGTAGTTTCTTAGAATAGGTAAATCTAAGAAAATTCTTTAAAAATTCAATTTTAAAGTTCAAAATTTCGGCTTAATTGAGTGAGTATTGCTTATATTTTGAAAATTTCTAACAGAAGTTGAAATAAACAATGAAGTATACTATATATTTTTTAATGCCCAAACACTGAGCTTTTCGGCCATAGGCTCTTAAAGCAATGAAATATTGTTTGTGTAAGAGTACCCATTGGGTAATCCGCAATTACTCCAACAAGAGAATCAACAACATCATGGGCTTTTACAAACCAAGATCTACTAGAATATAGACAACGAAGTAACATTTCTGTACCCTTGGTAGAAAAGGGGCCGATGCCCAAATTCTGATTTGAGTTTTGTCGACAAATTAATTCAAGGTAAAAATGTTATAATAATAGAAGTACCAATTGTCCTCCTTTTACTACATCATGAAACCATCAAAACATTACATTCGCCAACACCCATACCCTTTCAAACCAGGGTGGAAGACAATGAAGTATATTATATTTTTATACCCTTGATTGAAAAGGGGCCGATGTCCAAATTTTCTGTTTTGAGTTATGTCCAAAGTTCACTTGCTGTCGTGTCCTTTGAATCTTTAGTAAACAATTGGGTACAGTTTCCACGTTAGTCTCATGGAAATCAGACCTAAAGTTTGGTCAAATTCTTCAAGAGTCAAGGGGAGAACGTGAAGAGGAACGTATTTGTACGCTGTATTAAAATTTAAAAAAATAATAATTACTCAATCAGGTGTTATATCGGAAATTGACAAAATGGACATTGGACATTTTTCGGGACAAGTAGATTTAAAAGAGGACTATCCAAATCTCGAAATCCGATGTTTTTAAAAAGTCCCCAAATGGTGGTTCCTTTTACAAGGTCTGTCCCAAAAGTAATGATAAAAAATTTACATAAAAAAAATCATTCTTAGAAAAAAAACATTTAATAATCTTCGAAGTATGCGCCTTGGACAACAATACAACGAGTCAAGCGTTGCTGCCAGTGGTTGTAGCAGTGTTTGTGCTCATTTTGTGAGATGTCGCGAAACCTTGTGGTTACGGCTCTAGACATCTTGGAGCATGTCAAAATGGCGTCCTTTCTTGTCCATCTTAAGCAGTGAAAACAAACAAAAAAGTCACAGGGGGCCAGGTTGGAACTGTATGGTGAATGGGGACGCGCAGGGATGTGTTCTTGGGTTAGATATTCAGTCACAACCAACTCCGTGTGGGGCCGAGCGTTATCATGGTGAACGATCCAGCTGCCAGCAATCTCTGGGCGGACGCGGTTTACCCTTTTCTTCAAGCGTTGAGCACTTCTAAGTAATAGTGCGAATTCACTGTCTACCCAGGTGGTACGAATTCTCTATAGACCACTCCTTTAGAGTCGAAGAACACGATCCGTAGTGTTTTGACACGTGATTTGCACATCCGAGCCTTCTTTGGTCGTGGTGAGTTTGGAGTGTGCCAATTCAAGCTTTGCCGCTTGCAGACTTGCGATTGTGACAAAACTTCATCTTTTAAGCCTCCTTTAACATTTGCAAGGTTTCATTACCACTTTTACCAAGTAAAACGCAAAACCTTATTGCACAGCGTTGTTCAATAGATCGCTGCATCTTTAGCGTAACGAGCCACGCTCACTACGTATATCAACTAGGATGCGTAAATTTTTTTTTGCTCACGTATTCCACTACTTTAACGGCTGTGGTAGTCGGTTCGAAAAGTAGCGGATTATGAATCGGAGGGCTGCGAGTTCGAATCCAATCAAAGACCGTCGCGTTCAAAGGGAGCTGGTGCACTTTATATAAATCAACTTAAAGGACACTATAAAACTTATTGAATAGTATAAGCTTCTGTCTTGTAAAATTTAGGTAAGTATTTATGGTGTTAACTTCTATTGTATTCTATAGAATAGTAATATAACACGCTGGGGCACCTCATACAAATTTGTCAATGACATAACATCAAAATTTTTATTTGTGTCACTTTTCTTGCCAGGTTGCGATGTATTTTATCCAACGCCTTGTACTGATCATTCGTAAACCACTATATTATCACGTCTCAATCTTTTATAAACGCTACAGGTACATACCCATCTCACAGACCCTCGTGTACAAAGGGGTCTTGTTCCGATGCAAATAGCCCGACGCAAATAGCCCGTTGTGTTGCTCCAATGCGACGTTATTTAAATACCTACATCCACTACTTTAAAGTAAAAATTTTTATAACACGATTTCGAACAGCTGTTTCGCACTGGTAATTGGTAATTTTAGTTAACGTCGTACTAGAGCAACACAACGGGCTATTGACGACGGTCCGTGATCAGTCCCTTAAGGGAAAGATCAGAGGACGACACCTCGTAATTTTGAACCACGGTCAGATGACGAAGCAACACCTGAGCTGGCACCCCACTCTCCAAACTTCCACGCCAACCCAACGTGAGGACTTTCGGCCACGACAGATTTAAGGTGCACCAGCCACCTCTACACCATACGTTTACAAACATCCATGCCCGGACCCGGATTCGAACCAGGAACCTTCCGATCTAGAGGCTAACACCTTAACCACTATACCGGTTGGTCGCTGTTTCGCACAGGAAAGCATTAAGGATGATGAAATGGCTTACATTGTATGAGATTTTCTTCGTCTCAACGGTTTAGTTTTTTAACTTTTGACAACTGCGTTCAGAAATAATTTCAAGGTAATGTAATAAACATTTTTAGTTAACGTCGTACTAGATCAACTCAACGGGCTGTTGACGACGGTCCGGGATCAATCCCTCAAGGATCCCATGACCGTGGTTCAAAATTACGTGGTGTTATCCTCGGATCTTTCTCTTAGGGGATTGATCCCGGACCGTCGTCAATAGCCCGTTGTGTTACTCTAGTACGACGTTCATTACAAATTACCGAGGACAACACCGCGTAATTTTGAACCACGGTCAGATTACGAGGCAACACCTGAGCTGGCACCCCACTCTCCATCAACCCAACGTGAGGACTTTCGGATTCGACAGATTTAAGATGCACCAGCCGCCTCTACACCATACGCTTACAAATATCCATGCACTGACCCGGATTCGAAACAGGAACCTTCCTATCTAGAAGCTAACACTTTAACCTCCATACCGGTTGGTCGGCATAATTTCAAGTAGTACCGTATAAAAAATGTTCTGAGTTATCTTTTTATTACTCGGTATCCTATATTGTTTAAATTGATTCTTTTTAAAGTCACATCGGAGCAACAAAAAAGAGGGCTAGAAAATTGGGAGTTTTTAATCGATCAAAATTAAACCAATTGTTTTGTCAGATCTATACCTAATAGGCCTGATACTATTCCGAAGTCCACGTGATATACACCTCTGACATTTTACAACAATGACCCCACCCACCTGCTCCGTCTATTTCATTAGAAGGTCGATGGTTGGTAGGTATTTTAATTACCGTCTTACTGGAGCAATACACCAGGTTATTGGCGAAGTTTTCCGGAATCAATCCCAACAGAAAAGATCCTAATACAACACCACGTAATTTTTAACCACGGTGCATCTGACAAAGCAACACCTGAGCTGGCACCCCACTTTCCAAACTTCCACAATACGCCAAAGTGAGGACATTTGAGGCCACGATATATTTAACGTGCACCAGCCCCCTTTGTACACGACGGTCTTTGGTTGGATTCGAACTTGAAACCCTCCGGTTGTTAATGCATAACTCTTCCAACCGGGCAGTCACGGCCCCTAGAAGGTCAATGGAAAAAATACACACAATGTGTCATCCTGGCATTTTATTGATAATCATTAAAACTGGACTGAGAGTTAGTAAAGTACAAAGAGCTTTCGATGAATCAAAATATTCACAAATAATCCGTAATTTAACAATATTTCGCTTGAATCTGAATGGGGCCGAGAGTATCTAAGTTGGAAGAGTAACGGATTAACAACGTTGATATTTCAAATCAAACCCAAGATCATGTGGTGAAGCTACCCTCATCACATGTCCATTATCCTAAATATACCACATTGATGCAAGCTCCGCACTAGTTTAGGTTTTGAGATGACCCACTTCCCATTTGAAGCCGGTGGATGACATCCAGTTACTCTTTCCTCGAATGATGGTTCCCCTTTCTTACCGCGAAACTTCGGACCCAGAGGAGTGCGGAGGTTGTATGCACGGGGTTCACTTGCGAACGAGATTTTTCTCTAGAAATGGTGTGACTTTTTTTTTGACGGTGCACACAATTTCACGCGAGTCTTTTAATACAAACCTTACTTTACTCATAATATGTAATTATTTTGTATAAAAATAGGAATCCCTATTAAACCTCCTTAAGATTTTGAACTAAAGTACGAATGAATTTGTTTTGTATTATTAAATATATTAGGCGTCTCCGCCATCTGCTCGCTAACGCACGCCAAACCCCGGTGATTGCTACGCAATTCCATTTGGTTTGCTTCGAAAACCAACACTTCTGTCGCAACTGATTTCGCCTTTTTTTTTACTTTAACTCTTAATGCACACTAAACTAATAGCCGTATCAGTAAAAAAACCATCTCCATCTTGTTCCTTGTACAGTTTTGAATATACCATGTTAATCTCGTAGTATTCTGATCTGTGCTTGATCGGCAAACCGTGTGAGAATCGAGCGAAAAAACAAGCATGACGTCACAGCGAGTTTCAAGGGCATCTGGCAAACCCGTTGGTCAGAAAATGTAACCTTAATTTCCGTGGAGAAAATGAACGCTATCGTTCCGCGATCTAAAAAGTTCGAAATTTGTATTGTCAACTTTTGATCGCATCGAATTTATTTATTTATAGATATTAACCAATTTCAAAACTAATTGTACCATAAGAAAGAGTACATTCTAAGGTATACTGTGATGTTTTCAAATTTAAAAACTACTAGTAATAAGATGTAGATATGAGTTTTAACAAAAGAGTAATGAAAATGTCCCGATTATTCCCGAATTTAAAAAAAAAATACTATCAAGAACCAAATTGAAATTTCTAAAAAAACTCGACGAGCCGTAAAAATTCACGTTTAGAGGTACTCTAAAAAAATCACGACTGATGACTGAAAATTTCTACGTCTTTTACTCACTCGCGTTAGAAATTTCGCTTTTTCAATTTTGACATTTAATAAACTCTAAACTAACAGCTGTATCGGTCTCAATCTTCTATAGTCACTACAGTAGATTTCCATCTCACATACCCTCGGGTACAAAGGGGTCTTGTGCACGTTAAATCTTTTTTGGCCTCAGATGTCTTCACATTGACGTGGTGTGGAAGTTTACAGAATGTTGTGCCAGCTCAAGTGTGATCTCGTCATCTGACCGTGGTTCAAAATTTCGAGGTGTTGTCCTCAGATCCTTCCCTTCGGGTTTGATCCCAGACCTCGCCAATAGCCCGTTGTGTCGCTCCAATAGAGCTTTAATTGAATACCTTCCTACCTTGCCCCTGGATGAAATAACTTTCATGCGTATTTTTTTCTCTTTCCAAACAAGGGACTGTTCCCGGACCGTCGTCAATAGCCCGTTGTGTTGCTCCTGTTACGACGTTAATTAAAATTACCAATCACCTCTTTCCAAACAACCTAGAAAAAAAAGGTTATCGTTTAACGATTCAAACGATTGCTCGTCTACTGATGTAGAAATATTAACAGGACCTCGAACTGTATTTGAGAGAGAATCTTGTCTTTTCATTAAGTCTTAAAAACGTAAGCTTATTACTTAAATGCCATGCAATGAACTAAGTCTTATATCGGATTAATTTATTTAAGTATTAATTCACGATTTCATATTAATTTTACTTTATGCTGGTAATTTAGAAAACTAATAGCAAATGAGCGTTCATTATTTGATGAGCGTCAAGCAATAGCTAATTATATTATGTTATAAAAAAGGCTTTAGCGGGCAATTCAGCATCAGTTCTTGAAACACTTCTCGCTGGTAATTTGGTAATTGGTAATTTTAGTTAACGTCGTACTAGGGCAACACAACGGGCTATTGACGACGGTCCGGGATCAGTCCCTCAAGGGAAAGATCCGAGGACAACACTTCGTAATTTTGAAGAAACACTTCTCGCATAATCAAGTTTATAAGAACTTTTGTAAGTGGATTTATACGACGTAAAGTCGTGGGAAAAAACGAACCACCACTCTTCATTTGAGCAATTTTAAGTGTAGAGAAAATTCAAAGATGGTGCATGACAGGAACCCTAACGTCTTCTATAAATTCAAATGCTTAAGATTTGCATAAGGGACCGTCTTCTTATTAAATTGAGCACCAACTTCATAATTTTCAATGGGAACCCCTTATTTCGACACACAATTTCGAATCTAGTCGTATCAAACTTTAACTTCATATACCAAATTTCATGTCATTAGGATTTAGGGTTTATTAGTTATGAGTACAAAAAGATTGGAGCTTCTAATGTATCTTCCTAATTAATACTTCTATAGCACTTATATCTTTTGCTATGTTAGTGTTAAACAACACAAACAAAATCAAAATAATATTTTATTTTGAAAATAGTTTTAGTATGGAATAATAATTATTAAATTAATGTTTGTAAAAGTATGTACTGAAATCTCATTATATTTTGATGAGATGCAATAATAGTTATTAAATTAATGTTTAAAAAATAATGAACTGGAACCTTATAATATTTTGATAGGATTCGATTTAGAAGGACTTTTAGTATGGCCATGCATAATTTCAGCTCATTCCGATAGTTAGTTTTTATGCTACATAAAATATTTCTTATTATTGCGAATTTAGGGGGGCAACCAAAGGTTTCAAAACGTCTGACAATCCTCGGAGAGTAATTCTCGGATCGTTTGCACTTGCATAGTGAATATAATAATATAATTTTCAAATATTTTGCACTTGCATAGTGAATGTAATAATATAATTTTCAAATATTTTGCACTTGCATAATAAATATAAAAACTCTCGGATCGCTGAAAAATACGTTAAAATAGTGTTAAAATTTGAAATTCGGGTAGCTATAACTACAATTACTCTCGATCTACAAATAGCGACTTTCTATGTCGAGATGATCCCTGAAATTAACACCAACTTTAGGATTGAATATCTCAGGATATAAAGTTAGTAAAGTCATGAAATTTCATATTTAGACTAATTTAACGATGTAAAATCTGATTATAGCATCAAAACATGGTATTACCTTTAAAAAATTTTTGTTTGTGTAAAATTTGATATGAAGACGTCTCATTATGCAATTTTTTGGATTCGAATTTGTAGATAACGTTATTCTCCTGAATACCTTTGAATTTGCTCTAGTATGAATAGTGCTCCAGATGAAGTAAGTTTTTTCGTTTTTTTCCCGCGACTGTGTGTGTGTGTGTGTGTGTACATTTAAAACACAGAATTTTAAAATGTAATTCGTACAAACAATAATGTTACAAATATTTACCAGAAGTTAAATGATTTAAACATACCGATGATAAAAACATTTTCGCTCGAAACCGTAATGTTACAAATACTTTTCTAGAAGCTTTATGATTTAAACATAACGAAGATTAAAAAAATTTCATACAGTACTATAATGTTTACAAATGCTTTACCAGAAGCTATATCGTTCAAACATGCCGAAGTCAAAAAACTTTTCGTACAAAAATAAAATTTTACAAATAGTTTACCAAAAGCTTAATGATTTAAACATACCGTAGATAAAAATTTTTTTCGCACAAACCAATAATGTTACAGATACTTTCCCAGAAGCTTAAATCATTTTTATTGCCATGCGTTTGTGGAAAGGATCGAGTTTCAAGAACCAAAAATATTTTGACATAATCTACAAAATGTTCCATTCCATAGGTTTAAAGTAACAATAATGGAAAATATAAAACGACAGATATAATAATCATATTCAGACATTCGTTTCCCATCATATATTTCCTTCCTCTGATATTGTTTGTTGTTTCTCATCCCACTGGCTCCAAGTGGTTTCGACGAGATATCTCGTCCATCAGGATCTGACCAATTTCACTAATGACAAAATATATCGTCAAGATATGATGACGAGATCACGATCTGGTCAGTTTTGCTATTGATGACAGACCATCGCTGACGGCGAACCGAGAGGTCTGCTGTGAGCAGAGGAAAAAGCTTATCAAACAGGTAAGGGGTGACATCACATAGATGGATACATAACTGCCCCTGCCCAACTATTTGCTTTCTTTTCCTTCCTCTTTGATTTTTTTGGCGTTGTTTGTGTCGTATTTTGGACCTGCACCATAAAACGCAATCGAACCTACCAATGAGCAGGAGTACCTAAAAACAATAGCTTTTGCACCCTCAAAATTTAAAAGGGGTATGTCAGCAGGATTAATAAATGTCAACATGATTACTTCTTGTTCTCCCCACTCAACTGTATCCTAGTGTTCTGTCCCATGGGGGAACCCATTTGTATAACTCTCTAACCCCCATAAAATCCAATTTTTTTTTAGTATTTAAGTCTCCAAGTACCCTAAATAGAAGGTAAAATTATTTTTTGCGAAGGTTTTTTTCGGGACTGTTGGGATCAAAGTTCATAATCTAACAATTAAAAAAATATATATATATTTTTTTAAGTGCATAAAACTGAAGCAACTATCTCAAATACCCACACTCACATCTCTGTATAGTATCTCAATAGTTTAAGCGTAAAAGTGATGCAAAAGTAAAATGTGGATTTCCGGAAACAAGGTTTGAATGCTTGCTTGACGTTTTTCGTTTTGCAATAAAATAACTTAGCAATCATTGTATTGTTATTCAGGTATTTGGATCAATCCAAATATGTCACTTTACTCGCCTACATTAATTCTTTTAAATTCTAATGAAACCAAGCAACATAAAAAAACTTAGAATGTGACAAGGCATTTGTATTGAAAACATTCCATTTCTTACTTTCGGACCCCTTTGGGCCGAAATAAAATCCTGACTCCTCCACGCAACCAACAGAACTTCCAGGTAGTTACTCAACGCGGACTCAAATCAGCGGTGTTACCAAGTAACAAAAAATATCTTTTTAAAAAGTGGTAAGATCTCATATTTGCGTTTAAAAAATTTAATCTATGAGGCCCCCTCCAAAGCTAAATACTTCTCCACACTACTAACGAAACTTCTTGATGTTTTTTCAATGCGAACTCAATGTCATCAGTACCGATTCGCGAACGTTTTGTCATACAAATCTATACACGATTAAACTTGGTATTTTTTTTTAAATACCCACTCAAATCGGCGGTGTTACCAAGTAACACAAAGAGACCATTTTAAAAAGAGATCTTAACTTTGCATTTAAAAAATTAATTTCGACTTTAGATCCTTCCGAAATTAAATCCTTCCCCACTTCTCCGTCACCAAACGAAACCTCCTGGAATACGAATATTCAACGCACACTCAAATCGGCAATGGAACCAAGTAACATAAAAACACCTTACCAAAAAAATGATAAGATCTCAACTTTTTATATTAAAAAAAAATCCATTTTTGACTTTAGGTCCCCTCCAAAATGAAATCCCTGCCCCCGCTGCATCACGAATTAAAACCTCAAAGTATCACTCAACGCGCACTCAAATCGGTTATACTACCAAGTGACATGAAGAGATCTTTTTGAAAAGCAAATCTCAACGCGCACTCAAATCAGCGGTGTTACCAAGTAACATAAAAAGACCTTTTTAAAAAATGATACGATCTCAACTTTGCGCTGAAAAAAATCCATCTATGGGCTCCCTCCAAAATGAAATCCTTTTCCACACCACCAACGAAACTTCCTGGTGTTCTTTCAATGCAAACTCGATAGCATCAGTACCGATTAGTACCCTTTCCGTTTTGTCATACAATCTATACACTACTCCGCGAACCTGTTTCCCCCCACGAGTGCAAGATATCCAGCCAGTTGCTCATGGAGACTCCCTCCGTGCTTATGGCTTTCTTGAAAAGTTCATTATAAGGTCTCAAACGATGGACTTTCTTAGCCAAGGAATCATTTTCCTGGTAGAACTCGCCGTGTAGCTACTGTGACCTTGATTCTACCCTCCGCAGGAAGGGAGGTAGACTTATCAGAGGCCTTGTGTGTGTGGGTAGTATCATCCGCACAGCAAATGTGTGTGTGAATACGAAATCACTTTCTTTTATCCGTAGGTGAAAATACTTTCTTTGCGAATGTCGAGAGGAATGGATGAATGCGATAAAGGATCGCGGATAGGTCAAACCAGGGGTTGCGTTTAGTACACCGAAGATGGGACTAAGAATGAAAGCAATAAATTGCCTGGATTCGTTGGATTTTGATTTATATGCTGCAGATATAGATAAAGGCATGCATGTTAATATGAATGTGGGTTCAGTTTGGTTTTCCCACTCTATGATGATCTGCACGAGAAATGAAATGTTGAAAATGTTGGAAAGGATGAATACTGGTAAAGATCGTGGACAGGTCAATCCAGGAGTCGCGTTTGGTGCATCGAAGATTGGACGAAGAATAAAAGTAAAACATTGCCTGGATTCGTTGGATTCTGATTTATATGTTGCAAATACATATAAAGGTATCCAGTTCAAAGGAGTGGAGTTTCGTTTGGTTTTGCCACTTGACGATGATCTACACTAGAAATGAAATTTAGAAAATGTTGGATAGGGTGAATGTTGGTAAAGATCGTGGACAGGTCAATCCAGGGGTCGCGTTTGGTGCATCGAAGATAGGACAAAGAATGAAAGTAATAAATTGCCTGGATTCGATGGAATTTTATTTATATGTTGCAGATATAAAGGCATGCAGTTAAAATGAGAGTGTGGGTTCAAAATTGGTTTTGTCACTCGACGATGATCTACACTAGAAATGAAATAAATGTTGAAAATGTTGGAAAAGAGGAATAGCTGATAAAGATCGCGGACAGGTCAATCCAGGAGTCGCGTTTGGTGCATCGAAGATGGGTCAGAAAATAAAAGTAATAAATTGCTTGGATTCGTTGAATTTTGATTTAAATGCTTCAGAAGTAGATAAAGGCATGCATGCTAAAATGAATGTAGGAAAGTAGGAATACATTAACCCTAATAGAGGATTGGCTGACAAATTAATTCGTGGGTTTCGTTTGGTACACTATAGATGGAATACAGAATAAAAACTAATGTTTGTCTAGATCGGTTAAATTTCATTAATATGCTGCAGAAAGAGGTAATAGCTGCATGCTAAAACGAATGTGGGTTTAGTTTGGTTTTTTCGCTCAATGGTCATCTACACTGGGAATGAAATGTGAGAAAAGTAGAATAAAATGAATCCTGATAAGGGATATTGAGCAGATCAAAACCTGGGTTGCGTTTAGTAGACCAAAGATGGAATACGAAATAAAAACAATAAATTGTCTAGATCTGTTATATTTTGGTAAATATGATGCAGTAGGCAGATAGAAGGCATTCGTGCTAAAATAAATGTGGGAAAAGTAATATTTTGATAGTGTGGAGACACAAGTTTTTTTTCTAAAGGTCATGAGCTTTGAGAAGCTTATATTATTTTTTGAGTTACTTTTATGTTAGATCTTACAAAAAGCAGATTTTCTCTAATTTTGTAGACGGGTCAAATCAAAATAAATATCAATTTGCTTATTTCATAATTATGAACAACGTCAATTTTGTTAAAGTTTATAATTTGCAATTAAATATTAATTTTTAAGCTAATTAGTTGTTATATATTCATATATCGTTTGATTTTTAGACAATTAAAAATAATCCGGAAATATTTTTGATAAATGTGATTATATTTGAGCAATGATTTCATTTGTTCTTTTGTTCATATATCTCTATGTAGCTATCTATCTCTATAAGTAATGGTTTGCAGTTTTTGTTTCCCAAATAATTCCTAATTACTGCTGTTGCATTTAAACGTAAGCAAATGTAAAGCTATTGAAATAAACTGAATTTGTATTATAACTTTAACAGTTTGAAAGGGCAATCAAATCTAGAAATAGTGAGTCGGACCAAATTATATAGCTGCATGCATCTCAAAATAGCATTCCGCCAATTTCAAAGCTCTATAATTACCTATAATGACAAGCAAAATTGTGTAGACTTAATTCTTTTCAATATGGTGTAAAATTTTTATCACGAAAAAATCCAACACTTTTGATAACGTCAAATACTTGAGGAGTGAAGGTTCGATTCCTCCCTTGTTATAAGTCTCTATCCAGTGGCAGTAAAGCTCTTCTTGTGTGTATATCCGTTTACTTGACGTTGTGTGGGGCAATTTGGTCAAATATGGCCCATAAAGCCAACCAACCCTTCAGTGAAATATTCTTTATTGACAATCTGACTCACAAAATATATATTTGAAATCCTTGACTTCATTTCAAAGTTTAAATAAATCAATGGTCTTCGATACTTCACGCCTTAAATGTATTTTGTTAATTTTCCGCTTCGACTGCTTGGTGTTGAAACAGAGTCGATGTGAACGGTCGTTTCTCTTCTCAAAATATATAGAAGCGCTTATCTAAACAGAATATTATCTCGGTCACCCACGTCTTGAAGACAATAAAAACATTTACTTTTATGCTCATAGAAACCTTTTTCGACACATTGACATACATCTGACATGAACCGTTCAGAATTGTGATAGTAAAAGGGCGTTTCCCGGCTTTGCCTTTTACTGACTACCGCTCTTTCCCATTAAATCCACTGAAGAGACAACACCTTTAATAGTTCTAGATTACTGGTTTGTTACAAGAGGATGTGCTTATTTCAAAGGCCTCTGTTGAAAGTGGTAGTTCACAAATTTGAAACATGATCCTGTAGTCACGGTATTTCGGAAAACAAGTCTTTAATTTATTTTCCATACAAATGATTAATAATTTAGATTAAGGGTTTTCAACTTTTCAGTATAGAAGGCCACATAAATAAAATCGAAAGCTTCCGTGGGCGGAATTTATACAGACACTGATAGTGGGATTTTAATTAAATATTTTCTATATCTATACTATATCCCAGCCAAATGCACAACAGGGTGTGCTTATTTGAAAAACCACTCTGGAAAGTGGCAATTTAACGCAAATTTAAAACCTGATCCTGTGGTTACGGAATTTCGGAAAACAGCGTCAAAGAAGTTTTACTTTGTTTGTCATATAAATGATTAATAATTTAGATTATGTGTGTTCAACCTTTCAGTATTAAAAGCCACAATAATAAAATTGAAAGAGTCCGTGGGCGGAATTTGTGTATAAACTGATAGTGCCACTCTCTAATTAAACATATATGCACAATGCATTAGAAAAATCATGTAGAAAATGGCAGTTCATCAATTAGAAATCTGATCATGTAGTCACGGAATTTTGGAAAACATCGTCAAAGAAGTATTTAGATTTATTTTTCTTGCACATTACTAATAATTAAGATTTACAGTGTCTCTTTGTCTCCCTCAATCTCTCTCTCTCTCTCTCTCTCTCTCTCTCTCTCTGTCTCTCTCAATTTTTTAATAAAATCGTAAGCTTCCGTGGCGAACTTATGCATACACTAATATAGCGCCATCATATATAAACTAAACCTTTCTTTTACTATTATTGTCAAAAGTGCTTTTAATAGCAACAGCGTTTGTACTCTGTGTCTTTTTAAACCCTCCTGGTGGTTTATCTTCGTCTCAAAAACTACCTCGCATTGGCCAACCACTGATACAAAAATATTTCCTACTTAGATCATCATTCCCTTCCCTTTGAAGAGTATCTGGAAGTATCTGAAGAGTATCTTTGAAGAGTAAGAGTATCACCTCCTGGTAGTTTATCTTCGTCTCAAAAACTACCTCGCATTGGCCAACCACTGATACAAAAATATTTCCTACTTAGATCATCATTCCCTTCCCTTTGAAGAGTATCTGGAAGTATCTGAAGAGTATCTTTGAAGAGTAAGAGTATCACCTCCTGGTAGTTTATCTTCGTCTCAAAAACTACCTCGCATTGGCCAACCACTGATACAAAAATATTTCCTACTTAGATCATCATTCCCTTCCCTTTGAAGAGTA
This sequence comes from Metellina segmentata, assembly GCA_947359465.1. NCBI lineage: Eukaryota > Metazoa > Arthropoda > Arachnida > Araneae > Tetragnathidae > Metellina > Metellina segmentata. The sequence goes on along the minus strand of OX375884.1, from coordinate 16,609,786 downwards.
TCTGGAAGTATCTGAAGAGTATCTTTGAAGAGTAAGAGTATCACCTCCTGGTAGTTTATCTTCGTCTCAAAAACTACCTCGCATCGGCCAACCACTGATAGAAAAATATTTCCTATTTAGAACATCATTCCCTTCCCTTTGAAGAGTACTAGAGCAGTTTTATCTCGACTATATATCTTGTTGAGTAAACTGACCAATCTTGATGGACGAGACATCTCGTCATTGACAAACTTCACGGGCGAAACTTCTCGTCATCGACAAACATAACCAGATCTTGATGGACGAGACATCTCGTCAGTGACAAACTTGACCAGATCTTAATGAACGAGGAATCTTGTCGAAGCCACATGGAGGGCAAAGTCTCATATTTCGAGTGCATTTCCCATAACCAAGGGAAGTATATAGAAAAAAAGGAGCTTTCCCCCCCCCCCAAAAAAAAAATGTTCTTGATCTTACAGAAATGAATGCCAAAGTTGGCTCTATATTTAAACTGGTGGTGTAAATCGATGTTGAATCAAATCCACAAGTAAGGAAGTCGTGTGCAAGTTTCGAAAAAAACTAAATAGACGCAGAAGTTATTTTATGGCTACACTAGTGTAACAGTTGCCATAACTTCTGCAAGAAGGTAGATGTTTAACTAACGTCACACTGGAGCAACACAACGGGTTATTTGCGACCAAGCCTGAAGGGTAAGATCGGGGACAACACCGCTTAATTTTGAACCATAGTGAGATGACTAGAACAACACCTGAGCTGGCACCCCACTCACCAAACTTCCCCACCACACCAACGTGAGTACATTTGAGGCCACAGCATATTTAACATGCATCAGCCCCTTTGGTTGAATTCATACTCGTACAGTCCTGTTGCTAGTCCGGTACTTTTCCAACCGATCTAACGCAGTCCGTGATCATTAGGATACGGTTGCTAAAGCAAGCGAATAATGCATCTATGTGCCAGGTGACGGTCTGAATGAGAAGGGATTGCACAAGATGAGAAAATCTCTTGTCTATTTGCCTGGCATGGGTGGACTAAGCTCATATTTAGAAGGATTCATATCGAGTTCTCCCCGAAGTGCTTCAAATGTTACGAGCACCCTGGATACAATTTAACTCTCCAAGTGGTTTCGACGGGATATTTCGTCCATCAAGATCTGACCAATTTCTTTAATGACGAGGTATTTCGTCCATCAGTATCTGACCAGCTGGACCGAGGAGCTGCAACCCCAATTAAGAATTAAGGTGCCGCGATAGCGCGGTAGGAAAAGTAATGGATTTGTACCGTAGCCAATATGGTAATGGTAATTTTAGTTAACGTCTTACTAGACGACGGTCCAGGATAAGTCCCTTAAGGGAAAGATCCGAGGATAACACCTCGTAATTTTGAACCACGGTCAGATGACGAAGCAACACCTGAGCTGGCACCCCACTCTCCAAACTTCCACGCCAAACCAACGTGAGGACTTTCGGCCACGACAGATTTAAGATGCACCATACGCTTACAAACATCCATGCCCGAACCCGGATTCGAACCAGGAACCTTCCGATCTAGAGGCTAACACCTAATCACTATACCGGTTGGTCGGCACCGTAGCCAATAGACCGATCGAATAGGATTTTCTAGGCTACATGTTTTTCTATCGTATTGGCATCTATTCAAAAAGGTAACGCTCGCTATTCACTTTGATATGATTTGTCCGTGTTCAGTGTTAGTGAAAACACATGGAAAGAGTAATTTTTGCAATGGTTTGAGTATGGAAATACGGTTGATACTTCGAACTATTACTCGAATCTTTCCCTTCTGGACATATCCAGGACTGTCGCCAATAGTCAGATGTGTTGCTTCAGTGTGACGTTAATTAAAAAATCACCAAATACCAGAACTATATTGCCTCTATCGGTGATTTGTTAGACGAAGTGTTTTTCTCTCACATTGGCAGCTCTAAATTCAATATTCTCTCTTCACTTCGATATGAATTGTTGTGTTGCTGTAGTGCGATGTAAATTCAACTACCTACCTACCTTATTATAAAATGTCTAGCCCGTTGTATTGCTCTAGTACGACGTTTATTAAAAATACCAAATACCTTTTATAATTTGTCAGAATCTGTCCGTGTCAGTAAAAACACATTAACATGAGTAATTCCAATGGTTGAAGTATGAAATACAGATGATGTTCAGATCTATTGCCAGTATCGATTTTTTTTTGTCTGAATCGATTTTGGCTAAGTGCAATACTCTCTGTTCAATTTGACATGATTTGTTGTTGAGTCGCTTCCAGTGCGACGTATATATATAAATTCAACAACCTACCCACCAACTTACGACGAGTCAAAAAATAACAAACATCGAACAGAACATCGTGATGTTAATCCTCTTCCTGCATTTAACATTACCAATTCAGACTCGATAGATTACTCAATTAAACACGTTTGCCCAAGGGCTACGACTTATAAAACACACAAGTTCGCTTCATTCTTTCACCCAACGCTTGCGGAATTTCGCCAACAAAAACAATTATTCTCCATTTCCATAAACCTTCACTATTTCATGGGAAAATTCGATGCTCAATCTCTAAAATAATCATACGTATACGTATGCATAAATATGCGCTAGAGCTGTGAGTTGTTCGCTCGAGCAGCTGCATGCAGTCTGTTCCAACCGGTTACACTCCATTTTTTTTGGTAGCGTAAATATAAAAAATAAACATGTTTTAGACTTACGAGAACTTTCAATAAACAAGCAAGAGAGTTTACTGAACTAACAGCTTTCGTTTTCGCCTGATATTTCTCGAATAATACTGATCTGCAGGGATTACTGGTCTGAAGTAAAACAAGCAAACTAAACAGGTTTTCCATCACTGCGTAGGCAGTTGTCATCGTTCACAGTAGACTGTTTTTCTTGTGGAACTTGGAAGAATAAAATGAATACCAGTCTTCTGATTTTATTTTTGACTTTTTTTGAAGGGGCGGTGTTCCGGGCACACAGGCATCGCAGGAACTTGTGGCTGTTTGGCCAGAAGCGCTGATGGGTGACGTAGTTTTGGAGAAAGGCACTTTTTAAAAGAAACAATGTAGAAGCGGGTGTTTAACAAGCGCTTCATATGCATTTACATTTAGGCTGAGTTCTTTATCAGGGTGCGAAATTAGAGGTCGTTGGTCGTGTTTTGCACCTATGAATTCGGTATCGCGGATCGAGTTTGTAAAACCTTCGCCATGTTTGACGTCATCTTGACCCTCGTGGTGGTTATCTCGATGAGGTATCTCCACGTTAGTAAAGCTGACCAGATCTCTTGGTGAGATTTTATAAGGGTACATTGAGTTATTATTAATCAGGGTTCGAAATTAGTGGTCGTTGATTGTGTTTTGCACCTATAAATTTAGTATCGCCGATCGAGTTTTTAAGCCCCTTTACCATGTTTGACGTCATCTTGACCTTCATGGTGGTTATCTTGATGAGGCATCTCCACGTTAGTAAAGCTGACCAGATCTCTTAGTGAGATTTTATCAGGGTACAATGAGTTATTAATCAGGGTTCGAAATTAGTGGTTATTGGTTGTGTCTTGCACCTATAAATTTAGTATCGCCGATCGAGTTTTTAAGCCCCTTTGCCTTCATTTGACGTCATTTTGACCCTCATGGTGATTTTCTCGATGAGGTATCTCCACGTTAGTAAAGCTGACCAAATCTCTTGGTGAGATTTTATCATGGTCCGACGAGTTCTTAATCAGGGTCCTATGAGTTAATCAGGGGTCGAAATTAGTGGTCGTTGGTCGTGTTTTGCACCTGTAAATTTAATATCACCGATCGAGTTTTTAAACCCTTCGGCATGTTTGACGTCATCTTGACACTCGTGGTGGTTATCTTGATGAGGTATCTCCACGTAAGTAAAGCTGAACAGACCTCTTGGTGAGATTTTATCAGGATCCGATGAGTTCGTAATCATGGTTCGAAATTAATGGTAGTTGGTTGTGTTTTGCACCTATAAATTTAGTATCGCCGATCGAGTTTTTAAACCCCTTCTAGTCAAACTCACTGATTCAAAGCGCATCCCAAAAAGTAAGAAAATCACAATATACCAAATCCAATTAAAGATAAAAAGGTAGATAGGTAATTAATATACATTGCACTGGAGGAACACAACGGGCTATTGGCGACGCGACGGTCCGGTATCAATCCCTAAGGGAAAGATCCAAGTACAACACCTCGTAATTTTAAGCCACGGTCAGAACAACACCTGAGCTGGCACTCTTTCTCTAAACATCTATGCCATGACAACGTGAGGCCATTTGAGGCCACAACAGATTTGCCGTGCAGCAACCTCCTTTGTACACAACAGTCTTCGGTTGGATTGGAACTTGCAACCCTCCGGTTGCTAATCTGTTACTCTTCCAACTGGGTCTCTCGTTGGGTTGGCGTGGAAGTTTGGAGAGTGGGGTGCCAGCTCAGGTGTTGCTTCGTCATCTCACCGTGGTTCAAAATTACAAGGTGTTGTCCTCGGATCTTTCCTTAAGGGACTGATCCCGGACCGTCGTCAATAGCCCGTTGTGTTGCTCTAGTACGACGTTAACTAATAATTACCAATTTACCAATTACCCTGGACAGTCGCCGACCAACCGGTATAGTGGTTAAGGTGTTAGCCTCTAGATCGGAAGGTTCCTGGTTCGAATCCGGGTCCGGGCATGGATGTTTGTAAACGTATGGTGTAGAGGCGGCTGGTGCACCTTAAATCTGTCGTGGCCGAAAGTCCTCACGTTGGGTTGGCGTGGAAGTTTGGAGAGTGGGGTGCCAGCTCAGGTGTTGCTTCGTCATCTGACCGTGGTTCAAAATTACGAGGTGTTGTCCTCGAATCTTTCCCTTAAGGGACTGATTCCGGACCGTCGTCAATAGCCCGTTGTGTTGCTCTAGTACGACGTTAACTAAAATTACCAATTACCCTGGACAGTCACCAATAGCTCGCTGTGTTGCTTTATTGCGACGTTAATCAATTACCTACCTGTCAGTACATAGGCGCATCAAGATCACGCGGGTTTTCGTTGTCATTATTATGACCCGGCCTATAAATGTCCTTTAAACTGTACAACGGGTTTTAAATTTACTAGATGTCCTCGGATCCTTTCTTTACCCTACCCGGACATCGAAAAAAGCCGTTGTGCTTTACTACAGAGTGCGATATGTGTTTTAAATAATTACCATTATTATTAAGTTGCACAGAAAAAGTTCTCCCCTAAATAGCTCTAATAGCTTATACTATTATACATTTTCAAAATTATAAATGAACTAAATTCGAGTTGGTAATCATTCCAGAATTCCGTCTTTTCCATAAAATGTACTACGAAACCCCCAAAAGAAAATATCACAATGACTCAAAAACAAAAAATGTCATTTAAGAAAAGTGTGAATGTTAAAGTGGAATTTTCAGCATGCAAAATTAATTATAAAACTAGCGTTATAAAAACTTAGAAATAAAAGTATTTTAATAGATATTGATCCAGGACTTCGCATACGATTCTGCAATATTAAAAGGTGCAATGAGATGATCCCTGGATCATAATTTAGAAACTATTAAATATTAAGCATGAATTGAATGGAAACCAGACGTCATATTAAAAATCACGAACTTAAATGAATAATTACAATTATAAAGGTCGAAGTAAAAAATTAACATTCCATAGCGTGATTAAAGTGAAAATAAATCAAACTCACAAGTTGTTTTTAACCAGTCAGTCGGAATAACTCTTGTCGTCAGGTCCCGTCTGCTGTGATGATTCGACACAAGTTCGTCATAGACTAGTGAAAACCAGGTTTTGATTGTGGAATTATTTTCTGCTCAACCCATGACGTGGAGTAAAATTTTTCCTTTGACCGTCATTATTCCAGTTCAACTTTTATGTGTAATGTTTGTAATCCTGTTTGCTTACCGTTAAATTCAAGCTTAATTTTTTTGTTAAAGTTCTTATATTATGAATATTTTCGGGTCACCAATCCAAGGATGGCGTGTGGTCAGTCTTTCAACCCTTTTCACGCAATTCAGAATGGTTCTTTAATTTCACAAGGTGCAACGAGGTGAGCTTCCATATCATAATTTAGAAACTTTAATTAAAAGTTAAGAATGAATTTAATGGAAACCAGACGTGTTATTAAAAACAGGGAAAATAACAGTCGGAGTAATAAATTAACACTCCATATCATATGTAAAGTGAAAATAAGACCAGTCACGACTTGTTTTTCACCAGTCAGACGTAATAACTCATGTCATTAAGTTCCGTCTGAGAACTCACTTCATGAGTACAAAGGGTTGTGCTGTGATGACTCAATTAAAATAATAAATTAGTGAAAACCAGCTCATAAGTTTGGACTGATTTTCAGTATAACCATGACATGGAATGCTAATTTACTTCTTTGACCGTCATTGTTCCAGTTGTTTCCCCAGTTTTGTATACCATTTTTATAATGATCGTGTCTGGTTTTGCGGTAAATTTACGTTTAATTTTTAACTAGTTTTTAAATTATGATCGCGGTCATCACGTTGCGGTTTTACTTCATTAAAGAACCCTTCTGAACTGAAAAGACGTTGAAGCAATCGCGGTATCTCTTTAAAACCTCAAAATTTTTGTTGGCTGCAATTCATAGTTTTTCACATCGGTAATATTTCGCTCTAAAATTAACTTGAAAAGTAGCATTGCGTAGATTTTGATTGGGTTCCTTTTAGTGTAACAAGATTATATCTAAGGACATGAGTAGGTCTTGAAATCATTAACCCTCCCAATGGTTAATTCGATGACGTATCTCTTCGTTAGAACAAAACTGACCAGATCTTGATGGACGAAATATCTTGCCATTTGAAGAAAACAACCAGATCATCTGACCGTGGTTCAAAATTACGTGTTGTCTTGGATCTTTCCCTTAGGGGATTGATTTCGGATCGTCTTCGATAGCCCGTTGTGTTGCTCAAGTACAACGTTAATTAAAAATTACCAATTACCGAATTCAAGAATTTATCAATGGTTTGTGTTATCGCTGGTAGGTTTTTGCAACACAAGAGCTAATTAGACCGGAACCCACGGCTTAAAATAGATCCTGGACTACGACGAACATCCAAAGGAATCAATGGAATTTTGAAGAATAAATCGATTGTTAACCTTAAGTCCAGTGACAAACTAAGCCGATACGGCTCGGTTGCGACATTAAACAGTTTCAGTCAGTTAATAAACATCAATCAGTTCATATTTAACATTTGAAACATCAATCAGTTTTAGAAGACATTAGTTACTGTCAAGAACAAAGCATTGGAAGCTGTGATATGACTACGAAGTCGTGTCGAATAGTGATTCCGTAAGTTCGTATGCAAAATTAAAGCAATATGCGCTCAACCATACGACGAAACCTAGCATAAAGGTAAATTTAAAGTAATCTCTTCTGAAACATGTCTAGATATTTTGTCTAAACATAACTTGTCTTTCGCGGTAACTTAGATTTCCTGTAAGATTAAATAAAAATATTCTAAGGATCAATTTATACATTTGAAGTAGTGTCTTGAGGTACGTGAACGAAGAAATCCATCAATTATATTTACTGGCATGTCTTAGTTTCGAAGACATCTTAGAACTATCGAAATATGCTACTTTATTTTATTCCTTACAAAAGTACTATCGGCAAGTGAAAAAGTCAAAAATTTCAAGGTAGGAGTGTTTTAGCCTTTCTAGACCAATGATCTGTAAACTGGTCGTCCAATAAGTCACTTTTCTATGTAAGAAAGTTAAATTTCTTCTTGGTTGGTATTGGTATTTTAATTAACGTCGCATTGGGAGCAACAGAACAGGCTACTGGCGGTGGTACGGGATCAATCCCCCAAGGGAAATCCGAGGATGGTAATGGTAATTTTTAGTTAACGTCGTACTTGATGACGAGATCAAAAATTAGCGAATTTTTTCCAATGACGAGATATCTCGTCATATCAATGTCGAGATGTATCGTCCATCAAGACCTGGTCAGTTTTACTGGAGACGTGATACTTCGTCAAGAGGTATCACCATCAGGTTGGCTAGTTGGTTAGCTGGTTTCGTGCTCTGTAGCGCAAGGGCCATATGCAGCTCGCCAAACGCAAGACAGACAACATAAAAGAGCAGAAAAGGCAAAAACAGATGGGTAGAAGAGGGTAAAAATGAACGGGAGGAAAGATCACTCGAGTACCTCGGAGTATACACAACCACCAGGAGGGTTAAATAATAGACTCGTTAAAAACCACTTGACTCAATCGCTTCTCCGCGGCCCTAAGTCCGGTTGGAAGAGTTAGCAACAGCAGGGTTACGAGTTCGAATCATACAAAATACCGTCATGTTCAAAAGAGAGGGTAACCGTTGAATCTGCCGTGGCCTCAAATATCCTCACGTTTGCGTGGTGTGGAAATGTGGAGAGTGGGGTGCCTGCTCAGGTGGGACTTCGTCATCTGACCGTGATTCAAAATTACTTGGTGTTGATCTTTTCCATGGGCAGTGATCCCGGACAGTCGCCAATGGACTTAATGTTGCCAAGTGCGGCGTTTACTAATTACCTTACCATACCCAAATATTTCATAGGTGGGGGTAGTGGAATTACCGTCTAACCAGAGAAACACAACGGCAGTCTTTTGCCCGCTATGTTGCACTCAGTACGTACGACGTTAATTCAATTAACTACCTATCTGCCAAAGGGTTCGAGTCCTTGTTAGTCGTTAACTAATTACCTTACCATACCCAAATATTTCATAGGTGGGGTTAGTGGAATTACCGTTGCACTAGAGAAACACAACGGCAGTCTTCTGCCCGCTATGTTGCACACAGTAAGTACGACGTTAATTCAATTAACTACCTATCTGCCAAAGGGTTTGAGTCCTTGTCAGTCGTTAACTAATTACCTTACCATACCCAAATATTTCATAGGTGGGGGTAGTGGAATTCCTGTCTCACTAGAGAAACACAGCGGACTATTGGAAGCAGTCTTTTGTCCGCTCTGTTGCACCCAGTACGACGTTAATTCAACGACCTATCTGCCAAAGGGTTCGAGCCCGTGTTAGTCGTTAACTAATTACCTTACCATGCCCAAATATTTCATAGGTGGGGTTAGTGTCGCACTAGAGAAACGCAACGTGCCATTGGAGGCAGTCTTTTGCCCGCTATGTTGCACCCAGTACGAAGTTAATTCAACTAACTACCTATCTGCCAAAGGGCTCGAGCCCGTGTTAGTCGGGGGGGCCTTGCCAAGTCCTTGGAACACGAAAGAAGCTCTTCTCATCCGCGAATGCTGACCGCGAGCAAAACTACCCATAATTCATTAAATTTCTCCAGGGTCAGTTTATGCGTGGGTGCTTAATCCACCATCTCTATATTAGTATTCCATTCACAACGTTCGCCGCTCTAAGACGTTTCCGTCCAAGTAAACCCGGACTCGCGAGTAAAGATCCATCCGTCACACTTGAGATGAAACTGCATTGAAATAAAACTCGTTCTGTTCTTCCTAAATCGCCTTTCATCCTCGCTTGCGCTCATTTTATCCGCGTATCCAACTCAGACTTAGCCTACACTTGTCGCTGTAAGAAGGTATTTTGGCTTGGATTGGGGTGTAGCAGTTGTACCGACACTTCGCTTACACTGCTAGTGCGTGTTTGTGAGTGATGTCGAAAGCGTAAGGACCTTACGGGCCGGATATCTTCCCCACTTAATCTTGAAGCTCTATGCACTTTTTCTCGTAAGCGACCCAAGCTCTAGTTTTTTTGAGATTACAGCCGTACAGAACTGTAACAGAGCAATCGCTTTGACCATGGATTGACATCATTGATAGCTTACGTGTTCTGTTGTCATACAGTCAAGCAAAAGCTCTAAAAGTTTTCAAACGGTATCAGACTATAAGGTAACTTAATTTTAACTATAAAATTACTCAGTGGCGCCAACTTTGAGAATTTATTGAGATGAGTAAGACCCCAAGCATGTAAGATTATACATGTTTACTTACATCGAGGATAAGATAGGTTAGGACATATCGCTTACATTACAAATGTGTGTTTGTGAGTGATTTCTAATGCGTAAGGACCTTACGGGTCAGATTTCTTTCCTACTTAATCTTGAAGTTCTATGCACTTTTTCTCATAAGCAACTCACGCTCTAGTTTGGAGATTGAAGCGTATAAAACTGTAACAAAGGAATCTCTTTGACCAGGGATTGGTATCATTGATAACTTCGTGAACTGTTGTCACATAGCGAAGCCATCATTGCACGATATTTTCCAATAATGTAACTGAGAGAAAGGTAAGTAGTATTTAATTAACTTTGCATGGAGCAACGCAACGGTCTATTGGCGACGGTCCGGGATCAATCCCGAAAGGAAAGTTCATAGGACAACACCACGTAATTTTGAACCACGGTCAGATGACGAGGCAACATCTGAGCTGGCACCCCACTCTCCAAACTGCCGCACTACGCCAACGTGCGGACTTTTGAAACCACGATAGATCTAATGTGCACCAGTTCCCGTGTATGTGACGGGTTTCGACTGGACTTAGTTTCGAACTCGTAACCCTCCGGTTGCTGATCCTTTTCTCTTCTAACTAGAATATTAGTGCGCGTAGCCGTATTGAGAGGCAAAAGATCTAAAACTATAACAATCATATAACTGATATCTTATAACTAATAGAATATATAATATAATATATAATAGAATATATATTAGAATATATAATAAAATATATAATAGAATATATAATAGAATATATATCTTATAACTGATAGAAAGGGTATCGGTCTAATGTAATTTGATTTTATCTATAAAATTATACAATGGCGTCAAGTTTGAGAAATTATCGAGTGGAGTAAAATCCAGCATATAAGATTATACATATACAGGGGGTTTCAAAAATATCTGGCTTAATTATGAAGGGTGGTAAAAGACCCCAAATAAGCATTTTTGTCACAAAATGTGTCTCCGGAAACGCCGCGTTCAAGTGGTAGATGGTGCTTTTAAGGTCAGTCGATAACATCGTTTTTGCGACGTAAGGTCATTCCCTTTCAGAATTTATGTAGCAGTGCATGGCGTTGAAAATCCGAGAGGAATGATACGTCACAGAAACTCTGTTATCGACTGACCTAAACGGCTCCCTCTACCACCTAAACGCGGCATTTTCGGACACATTTTTGACAAAAATTGTTTATTTTGAACTCTACCAACCCTTTACGATTTGACCAGATATTTTCAAAACGCCCTGTATACTATCAACTATAGGATAGGTAGTTAGGTAATTATTAACGTTGAACTGGATCAACACTAAGGATTAGTGGCGACGGTCCTGGATCAATCCCGAAGGGAAATATCCAAAGACGACGCCTCGAAATTTTGAACCTCGGTCAGATAACTAAAACAACACCTGAGCAGGCACCCCACTCTCTAAACTTCTTCACAAAGCCAACGTGAGGACATTTGAGGGCACGACGTATTTAACGCTCACCTATCCCCGTATACACGAAGGTCTTTAGCTGGACCGGATGGGATAGGACATATCAGCTCCATCTTCACAGAATACTTAAACCTAAATTAGCTTAAGAAAAATTTAAATAATGGAGAGGAAACTTTCATTTAAAATTCAGATCTAAGGGTGTGATAGAAGTAAATATCTGCTAGCACACTAAAAACTAAAGCACCCTTCGAGTTGCAAGGTAATCGGGTGGTTATCGGTGGAGAAATCGACATAAGGGAGGGGATTTTGGACAATGATTTCTTACGAGTAACATGTTTTTTTAAGAACGCTGAGATGGCTTTCTTGCACCTAACATGCGGGGGCTAACGGAGAATGTACGCCATTCCCAACGAAATATTTTTGATTTTGTACGTAAATCCATACGTCGATGATTTGTCAGGCGTGCTTTATTATAAATGGTCGAATATTTTTTGGACAAGTACCGCAATCCATACGTCTATGCTGTCAGGCGTGATTTACTGTAAATGGTCGAATATTTTTTTGAACTAATACGTAATCCATACGTCGATGTTGTCAGGCGGGCTTTACTGTAAATGGTCGAATATTTTTGAACATGTACTTAATCCATACGTCGATGCTGTCAGGCGTGCGTTATTATAAATGGTCGAATATTTTTTTGAACTAATACGTAATCCATACGTCGATGTTGTCAGGCGGGCTTTACTGTAAATGGTCGAATATTTTTGAACATGTACTTAATCCATACGTCGATGCTGTCAGGCGTGCGTTATTATAAATGGTCGAATATTTTTTGAACTAATACGTAATCCATACGTCGATGTTGTCAGGCGGGCTTTACTGTAAATGGTCGAATATTTTTTAGACAAGTACCGCAATTCATACGTCGATGTTGTCAGGCGTGATTTATTTCAAATGGTCGAATATTTTTTTGAACTAATACGTAATCCATACGTCGATGTTGTCAGGCGTGCTTTACTGTAAATGGGCGAATATTTTTGAATACGTACTTAATCCATACGGCGATGCTGTCAGGCGTGCTTTATTATTAATGGTCGAATATTTTTTGGACAAGTACCGCAATTCATAAGTCAATGTTGTCAGGCGTGATTTATTTCAAATGGTCGAATATTTTTTAGACAAGTACCGCAATCCATACGTCGATGCTGTCAGGCGTGCTGTACTGTAAATGGTCGAATATTTTTTTAAAACTAATACGTAATCCATACGTCGATGTTGTCAGGCGTGCTTGATTATAAATGGTCGAATATTTTTGAACATGTACTTAATCCATACATCGATGCTGTGAGTCTTGCTTAACTTTAAATGATCCAATATTTTTTTGAATAAATATTGGCATTTATATTTTTACATTTTACCGAAATTACAAACATTCCCTCCAGTGGCTAAGCCATCGGTATTATTTTGTGTGTGCATTTGACATTTACATTCATGACAAAATTAATATTACATATACAGCCCCCTAAGATCTTTCAAAATCAAAGTGGCCCTGCCAAAGGCGTGAGCATGAGACCGTTGCTCCAAACAAATTGGACCAAGTAAGAAACGGACTTTTAAAAACTGGTCTAGGGACTCCGCACTTTGAAATCCAAACCGGTCTCGTGGTTAACACCACTGATACATTAAAAGCATTCGATCTAAAGAAAGTATTTCCTGCTGCATAATCCATTAATCATGCACGAGAGAAAAAAATCTTCAGGCTCCATTCGGGCTCTTTATCAGCGATTCAGGTTTTTTCGGCGCTTTCTTGATAAATCGGCCCGTCACAAAGTAGCTGCTGCGAGAAATGCCTAATCAAGCAACAAAGTCCAACAGACCGTGTCAGTTTTGGTGATGGAAAACACGAAGATTGAACTTGAGAGGATGGTAGGTAGGTATTTAATTAACGTCGTACTGGAGCAACACAACGGGCTATTGACGACGGTCCGGGATCAATCCCCTAAAGGAAAAATCCGAGGATAACACCACGTAATTTTGAACTATGGTCAGATGACAAACCAACCTTTATGGAAGTTTCAGGACATGAAGCAAATTTTTATGAAAAACTTACTAAATGCATAAAAATTCGAAACAAAACAAAATATTTTTATCAATGATAATGGTAATTTTAGTTAACGTCGTACTAGAGCAGCACAACCGGCTATTGACGACGGTCCGGGATCAATCCCCTAAAGGAAAAATACCAGGATAACACCACGTAATTTTGAACTATGGTCAGATGACGAGGCAACACCGAGCTGGCACCCCACCCTCCAAACTTCCACACCAACCCAACGTGAGGTCTTTCGGCCACGACAGATTTAAGGTGCACAAGCCACCTCTACACAATACGTTTACAAACATCGAACCAGGAACTTTCCTATCTAGAGGCTAACACCTTAACAACCAGACAGGTTGGTTGGCTCTCAAAATTTAGGAGCTCAGGTGTTGTGCCTCGTCATCTGACCATAGTTCAAAATTACGTGGCGTTGTCCTCGGCTCTTTCCCTTAGGGGATTGTTCCTGGACCGTCGTCAATAGTCCGTTCTGTTGCTCTCGTACGACGTTAATTAAAAATTACGTCATCATCTCAAAATTTAGGTAATTGGTAATTTTTTAGTTAACGTCGTACTAGAGCAACACAACGGGCTATTGACGACGGTCCGGGATCAGTCCCTTAAGGGAAAGATCCGAGGACAACACCTCGTAATTTTGAACCACGATCAGATCTCAAAATTCAGGAATGAGTCAAAAATAAAAAGACGATAAAGTTTTTTTTTATATTTCTAATGGGGGGGTAAGGCAGTACAGTTGCGAATACAAATACAAATACAATACAATATAAAGTACAGAGTTGACCGAGGTCATTTTAGCCTTATACAAGGCCAGAAGTGATGGTTATTTGTGAAGGGGCACCCAGTGAGTGGACCATCATTGTCCCTAACAAAGGACAGCACAATTTACATCCATGCCCTAACCCCGGATTCGAACCAGGAACCTTCCGATCCAGAGGCCAACACCTTGACCACTAGACCGGTTGGTCGGCAAGACGATAAAGTAAAATCTTTCCTTAGTTTCCGTGACTATTTGGCGTTAAAACTTGCGCCAGTGTGGAATTCATTTTTTCTCGGGTCGCGGTGGTCCGGTTGGATTTTTAATTTGGTAATTTTTTTGTTAACGTCGTACTAGAGCAACACAACGGGCTATTGACGACGGTCCGGGATCAGTCCCTTAAGGGAAAGATCCGATTACAACATCTCGTAATTTTGAACCACGGTCAGATGATGGTGGTCCGGTTGGAAAAGTAACAAATTAGCAACCGGTGGATTGCGTGTTCGAATCCTACAAACACCATCGTGTACAAAGGGGCTGATGCACATTATATCTATCGTGGCCCCAAATTTCCTCACGTCGTCGTGATGTAGGAGTTTGGAGAGAGAGATGCCAGCTCAGGTGTTACCTCGTCATCTGACCATGGTTCAAAATTACGTGGTGTTTTCCTCGGATCTTTCCTCGTCATCTGACCGTAGTTCAAAATTACGAGGTGCTGTCCTCGGATCTTTCCCTTAAGGGACTGATCCCGGACCGTCGTCAATAGCCCGTTGTGTTGCTCTAGTACGACGTTAACTAAAAATTACCATTACCATTACCTCGGATCTTTCCCTTGGGGATTAATCCCGGATCGCCGTCAACTGCCCGTTGCGTTGCTCCAGTATTACATCAATTAAAATACCTAAGTACCTCTCTCTTTCTTGTGTTTAATTATTATCTTTATATTTCTCTATTTTAACATAGAACCCTAATCTTCTCCAAGTCAACCGATATAGTGGTTAAGGTGTTAGCCTCTAGATCGGAAGGTTCCGGTTTCGAAAGCTTGAAAGTTTGTAAGCGTATGGTGTAGAGGCGGCTAGTGCATCTTAAATCTGTCGTGGCCGAAAGTCCTCACGTTGGGTTGGCCTGGAAGTTTGGAGAGTGGGGTGCCAGCTCAGGTGTTGCTTCGTCATCTGACCGTGGTTCAAAATTACGAGGTGTTGTCCTCGGATCTTTTCCTTAAGGGACTGATCCCAGACCGTCGTCAATAGCCCGTTGTGTTGCTCTAGTACGACGTTAACTAAAAAAAATTACCAATTAGCACCTTAAGGAGTTAGGAACCTTTTAGATTTCCAAAAAAATCAAAAAAATTATTATGATCTAATTTTAATGTTCTGTTTCTTAGCAACGTTTTAAAACAAACCTGGAGTAAAATTTCACTCTAGAACGGAAGTTATAGTTAAAAGAGTGAACCCCTTAATCAAACATTTAGAGCCAGCTCAAAAATGTCTAGCAAATTTAGATAATGAAAGAATAGGCATTGGCATATTACGCTTTCTTCAGAGCACGAAAGAGCCTCGAAAGAGAAAAAGAAGAAAGCAAAAAGTTGTTGCAGAAAATTTTCTTCTGCAAGATAGAGAAACATATGCTGCTGGAGCATTTTAATAATAAAATTGTTTTTAAACGACGATACCTCAAAACTGTCATTTTACCAATTGCGCGCAAGATTTCTCTGGAGTGGTTGGTTAGAACTACATGAAATTTTAATTGATTATGTAAACCTTATATATGTTTAAAATGACCAATTTTTTTGTCTATCCTGATGAAAGTTTTTGAAAAAAGGTTAATTTTGTGTTGAAAAAAAGAAAACATTTCAATTTTTTTTAATTAAAACATTTTTGTAAGAAATTTTTTTTTAATACAAGAGTTCGTCTTTGTAACTATACTATATATTTTTTTAAGTATATAAAAAGAATCAGCTCAGAATAATAATTATTTTGCTCAGAATACTGCGCGCAATGTGCCATATAATATTCTAACAACAAAAACAATGCATTTCATTTTGGTCCAATTTACAATATATTTACGGGGTAAAATTAAAAAAAAAATAGTTTACAAAAGATAAAGGTAGTTAAAATCTGCATACAATATTTCATTTATGTAAATAATTTATTCATGGAGATATTAAGATTCGAAATGTCGTGAGTTTTTGCAAATTTTGACATTTAAAAGGTGCCTAACCCCTTAAATCTGTCGTGGCCGAAAGTCCTCACGTTGGGTTGGTGTGGAAGTTTGGAGAGTGGGGTGCCAGCTCAGGTGTTGCTTCGTCATCTGACCGTGGTTCAAAATTACAAGGTTTTGTCCTCGGATCTTTCCCTTAAGGAATTGATCCGGTTCTAATTGGTCAATAGCTCGTTGTGTTGCTCTAGTGTGACGTTAATTAAAAATTACCATTACCATTACTTCAACAAGTACTACTACAAGTATTACTTACTACAAGTCAACTAGCGTTTGAAAGATTCTCTACGAAGAATATTGGAAGTAAAAATGAAGCGAGAAGTTGAAATGGTCCCTTTCTGCTTTGTAAACTACCGACACTCAAGGGAGCTTGCGAACTCTTTTCATTCTTCGAAATGACCTACGTATCAGAATCGAGAGGTACTTAGAGAACTTATAATAACAACAACAAACGGTGGATGAAACGCGTGTTTTAAACGAGACAGATAACTACATCAACGTACTCCATCTTCTTAAAGTGGGTTCACGGACGCTTAACTTGAAACAAGCGCCATGCAATTGAGGTTTCAAGATTTTTTTTCACTAATTCTTAGATAGAATCCATCATTTCCGCTAGTGGGTACGCGTGTGCCTACATGTGTGGCGCGTGTCGTCTCTTCCTAAATAATTTTCTTTCGCTTTTTTGCAAAAGGCAAAGCGAAAGATTGAGCGAATTCTATTACCGCTCCTAATTCAAAGGGTGGGGGAAGAGATTTTAAGGTAACGCACAGATTATAACCATCGTATTTCTAGAGGTGACTATTTATATACCATTGAACAGAATAACTTCTCAATTAGCAAGTGCATTGCATCTTTTAATGCTTATACATTTTAGTTCTTATACCATGGCTTTAGAAGACATGGTTGGGAGAATCCTCATCCAAATATTTTTAGTTTTTTACATGACATTGGGTTTGTCCATCACTTATAATTTTATATAGTATTCATTTTATTATGTCATTACTCATTTCATTTTATTACTAGCAAAATACCCGACCTTACTCGGTTTGAATTGGTTTACTCTAGATTGAAGAGATAATCAAAATATATAATGACTTACGTTTTTTGTAGAATAAAAATTTATTTTAACACCTTTCGCCATCTTTATATTTTCTACAACTTACTTTGGACACAAATCTTACACATGCATATCCATTCATGTAATACATTTCACATACGTCGCACAATTGCTGAATGACAAAGCTACAAAATGACGAAAGGTGATACTAAGGTTACTACTATAACAGACGATTTATAGGAAGATTTGGAATTCCCTTTCTTAAGTACTTTTCATGTTCAACTCAATTAATTAAAATTACGATTTGCGGCGAGTGCTCTCGCACTCATAGTCAACAAAACAATATTTTTTTACTTGTGGCACTCTTGCCTCCGGTATGCGACATTGTGAAATTTTGCAATCTTTTCCTGTCATTATTACAACGAATTTTTTAATGTTGGAAAAGTTCTAGTTTGGATTTTTAAACATTATTATTCTTTCAATAACGGCATTATTCTTTAAATAACAGCATTATTATTTAAATAACGGCATTATTCTTTAAATAACGGCATTATTCTTTCAATAATGGCATAACTACACTTAAAATTTACTGAAAATTTATACTGACTTACCTAACATTTTTAAGTCTAATACTTTGTTGTGCTGTTGCGTGTGATGAGAAGGAAAACCCGTTTATTAAAATAATAAATATTTAAAACAGAAAACAGTGAAATAGAACAAAATAAAAGATGTCGGAAAAATTGTTCTAAAGATATTAATTTGTGATTCATTTTTATCTCTTGATCTCGCACAGTTGCCACAATTTACAACTAAAAGTGCACAAAATTTAGAAATGTGAAATTAATTCAGAGCGAAAGAAACAGAAAATATCACTGCTCACGCGATCTTGTTCATTCTCGTTTCGTTGAAAAATATCGTCTGTCTCAAATATTCCGAAATCGTTTTCATTGCGCAAAGAACAAATATAAGACTCGAAATAAATGAAGTATCAGAGCTGAAATTCCATTAAAAAATATAATTTTTTGAAGAATAATTACTTTTTCAGCAGTACTGGTAAAACAATCGAAGTAGTCGTAATATTCAATAGACATTCCAATTTTTCCAAAACTGTCAAATTATGGTTGATTTAAGTAATATAACAATAAAGAAATGTTTAATATTGCATTCACTAAACTAATAGATAATGTATAAAATTAAATACAATAAAATCAAATATCTGGAATACAATTTATGTGATGCCTACACAAACACACAAACACAAAATCGAGCATAGAACAGAAAGACGGACAGACAGACTTTCGCAACCAATTCCACTCGCTAAATGAAGATAAGTACTCACTGTATGCAAATTTCCATGAAAATATATTAAACCGCGTCGACGTGTATAGGGCACAACATACAGACAGACAGACAGACGGATAGACAGACAGACAGACGGATAGACAGACAGACAGACGGACAGACAGACAGACACCAAACGAGAAAAAGGCGGATTCGGCATCAGAAGGGTCCAAAACGGATAGAAAACTTGAAATGGGTCGAAAATATTGAATGTACAAACACTCCATTCTTATTTATATAGATTAGACTATATGTATTAGATTTTTTTTTATCTTGAGTTTGGCATATGTCCCAAGAGGACTCTCAGTGCCACAAAACCATATCCAATCCAATCCTTTAATGCTAGAACACATGAAAACAGGTGTTTTTGCGCCACTGATATGTTGTGAAATTTATAAAAATGACGAATGAGCTACTGAGGAAGCTAAGTAACACTTCATTCCAACAGCAATATTGGACCGCGTTAGCCCAATTGGAAGAGTAACGGATTATCAACCGGAAAATAGATGTATAACATTGATAAGTCATGAAATTTATAACACTGATGAGATACTGACTGTGTAACTTCCTTCCCACTACAAATTACATTAATCTACGAGGGCTGCTCAATAAAGAATGATGATAAATTAATAAAAAATAATTTCCTGTACTAATCCTCCAAAATTTTTATGGTGTTTCTCAAAATACTCTCCATTACATGCAATGCACTTATCCCACCTCTTTTCCAGTCGTCAAACACATGCTGGAAGTCATTTTTTGACAGGTCCTTCAAAATCGCCTACGCAACTTTTACCAGTGCCTGTGATGATGAAAACCGCTTTTCCCGGAGGTGTTTCTTCAAATTCGGGAAAAGAAGATAATCGCATGGTACATCAAGACTATATGAAGGATGGGGAACACACATGACTAGTTTTTGAAAGATCTGACGATTTTTTAAGGCGAAAACAAAATTTCAATGCAGTGTATTGCACTTTGCGTGTCACGTCCATTTTTGCCGTAGGCGAAAGTAAAACTAGGCATTCTTGGCCGGCTGCCAAGGCCTCAGCAATGACGTCATCACCGTGAAACTTGCGCTATCAATTCTCCACTTATCCCCCCGCTACATGTTCAATATTAATTTTATTTTTCTTGATTTTTTTTAATCACTTTTAAAAAAAAATATGATCATTCATTATTGAACAGCCCTCGTATTAAGTCACCCTAGTATCTTCAAACACGATCTTTCAAAGAACGGATCTACTAATTAAACATATTTTTTAAGGTCTCAGAGACCAAGTTACCATAGACACTTTGCTGAGGGAAATTTTTTAACGCTAATACGTTCTGAAATTTGCAACAGTGATGAGATACTGAGTGTGTAACTCTTCCTTTTGACTGAAAAATTCAGCAACCAATCAAGTCATTGAGTCTCCAAACCCGATTTCTTAAAAACAGACCGTCTAATTCAATAAAGATATTTTTGCTTTTTTTTTTTTTTTTTATTGTCTGAGACAGACTCAAGCTTCCATAGCCCCCTCACTAAGAAGAAATTTATAACCCTGATGCATTATGAATTTTTTTAATGGTGAGATTTTGGACGTGCTTCCTTCCAACTGCAAAATTCATCAACCTGTTGAATCATCAAAACCACCGACTGCGCAATGCATAGCTCATGCGTGAGATGAATGCACTTGAGTCATGTTAAGAGAAAAAAGATTGAAATTTCCCGTCGAGAGGAATTTCCTTAAAAAATCCGTAGTATTTTAGGCGTCCTTGAACCATCACTTGGGCGTGGTAACCAGTCAGATTAGTTAGAATACTTAAGATTGAGAGTTATGTAACGATGTTAACTGATTACCTACCTTAAGATTCCGTACAAGAGAAGCTTCAAGCAGTTCTTTTAAATTGAATCGAATTCAGAGCTGTTTTTGTTCAGTTGAAACCAAAATTTCTCTTGCGATGAAAGGTATTTTCAGTGTAAATAAATAAACCAGACAGATGCGAAGATTTTACTTCCGCTACCCAAATGCTCTAGTATGATATATATCGTGGTTACCTTAAAAGTAGCTTATCACCGATCTGGAGACGTTTGGAATTTAATTTAAAAGGCGTTGACCAATGAGCTATTATATACACTACCCTACAATAATGGACCGGACAACAAGATGTGATGGTATAAGGAAAATAATACGTGTTTTAATAGGGGCATGGTTCCCCACGTGCTGCAATGACACTAGCAACCCTTCTGGGCATGCTTTCAACAAGGTTTTGATACACAACTATGGGTATTTGTGCCCATTTCTGCTGCAAGAATGTCGCCAACTCAGGTGTAGATTTCGGACGTGGTTCAGTGGTCAGTAATCGTCGCTCTCACTCGTCCTACAAATGTTCTATGGGGGTTTAGGTCGGGACTCTGAGCAGATCAGGGAAGCCGTTTTACATCCATATCTTGATACCACTGCTTGACAGAGGCTGCAGCATGACATGGAGCGTTGTCTTGGAAGTAACATTCGTCCATTCCATAAAATTGCCAGAGTGTAGGAAGAACCTGATTGTCCAAAAGGTTCATGTAGGCGTCGGCGTTTAATTGACCAGGAACAACATGCAAAGGTCCCAGGCCATACCACGAAAAACACCCCCAAACAAGCAGTCGGATTTTATGTAAATCCGCTAGCCCATTATTGTAGGGAATTCGGAATTCATTACTATGGAACTTTTTTTGGCGAACTGGAGAAATAGGATTTGATAAAAACGTGTCAAGAGACGTCACGTCCGGATTACGTACAGGAAACACGATCCTCCTCAGAAACACTACCGCCATCTATATTAAGCTCGACATAAGCCTCTCATACAGTGCCTGCCACTTAAGAAACTCACTTTTCCGACAACTCGATTGTATTAAGCGGCTTATTCTTATTACGGATGATTCTAAATGTTTTTTCGAATGACTTTTTTGAAATCAAGTATTCAAGTACACTCACTTATAAAATCAAGTGCTTTTTATTCAATCAATACGAAACAAAAACCGTCGTTTCGCTTTATTTCAGACCACGAGCAGCTTTAAAATAGCGCACAGAAAGCGGCATTTTTGTCAGTGAAAAGTATAATGTGTTTTTTGGTATTTGGTGTTTTTAATTAACGTCGTACTGAAGCAAACCAACGGGCTATGAAAAATACAGGGTGCGACATAAAGAACGTTCTGATTTGGAACGTCAATAAAAAAAAATACAAAGCAAGACAGAGAAAGAAATCTTTTATACCTAAGAAGTATACAGTATGCCATTGTCATCCTTTAAGTTTTGTAGAGTACATCAGTTAAATGGCGACCGTCAATATTGATGCAGTTTTGAAGCCTTACGGAAATTTTGCATTGATCGTCGGACAATGTCCCGCGGAATCACCGTGATTTCTTACGTAATTGCTCCCTTGAGTGCTTGCGAATTTGTTGGTCGGTGTTGGTGCACTTTTGATTTGAGATAGCCCCACAGGCAGCAATTACGACATTACGGCGATTCCGCGGGACATGGTTCGCAGATCAATGCAAAATTTCCGAGAGAGACTTCAAAACTGCATTGACATTGACGGTTGCCATTTATCTGATGTACTCTTCAAAACTTAATGGATGACAATGGCATAAATGTACTTCTTAGGTATAAAAGATTTATTTTTCTATCTTGCTCTGTATTTTTATATTGACGTTCCATATCAGAACGTTCTTTCTGCCGCACCCTGTATAAGAATAACTTTTTGTTTTTCTTACTAGTGAGTTATGGAAAAAGGGGGTTTACCTCACTATCTGCTATAAACTTGAATTTGTAAAACTTAGGAAACAATAGGCCTACAAGAGTTATCAATGGTTAAAACAATTTTGAATTAAAAAATGCTGCAAACCATCTTAATCTCGACCGGATTTCTCTTTCTCGTAGATCCACGGTAATCCCGTAAGAAGATTAACGGATTAACAATCGGAGGGTTGCGAGTTCGAAACTCAGTCCAAACAAAGGCCATCGTGTACACTGTTGCTGGTGCACATGTTGTGGTAACTTGTAGAAGTCTGACAACGGTTCAAATCTGCGAAGCGTTGTCCTTGGGATTGATTCAGGACCGTCGCCAATGACCCAATGTGTTGCTCCAGTGCGACGTTAATTCAACTACCTACATAACCTAGCTAATATAGGAATCAGTGGAAAGCAAACACTCTCAATTTTTGTCCTTAAGGTATACAAACACGTTAAAAATGTCATTTTTGACCAAAAATTCCAAAAAAAGGTTTTGATCTTATTTGATAGAGTATTTATTTAACTTTCCAAAGTATATTTTTTTTCTCCTCGAAGTTAATTAGTTAAAGAGATATTTAAGTTTTTAGTCAAGACGGAAAAACCGGAAGTAGGTATGGAAAACACCAGAAATGGCTGTAGAAAGACCAAAATCCTGTCAAAATTTAAATTTAAAACTTACTTTTTTTGTAAATATAATTTAAAAAAAGTTTCTTAAATGTTTAAGTGGTTTCTCTTCTGGAAATATTGTGAAAATTTTTGAAGATAAGTGAAAGCAAAATTGTTTACACAAACAGTAAAAGCAAGAGAGAAGCAAACGGTAGACTTCAAACTATTTTTTACTGTAAATTAATATTTATGCATTATTTCCCCACTTTAAATGCTATAAAACAAAAAGTTAATAATGGATTCTCTTAAAAACTTAGAGAACTTGTTCGTTATAATAAGGTTTTCTCGGAAATGAACTAGAATAATTATGCTGAGTTAAAAAGTTTTTAAATTATGGCCATTTAATTAAGAAATAGGACTGTAAAGCTATAAAAAAATTTATATTCATTTTTCGATCGCCTGTAAAATTATTGTTTATTTAAATACCCTTTCGATTCTAGTTCTTTCCCTATAAAAATGCATGTAGTTTATTTTGGTAGCATCAGTTTTCTAATTGGTTGTATAGATTTTCATGTAGCACATTTGAAAATTTTGACAAATTTCTTTACAATGTTATACATAATTATAACTTTTACAAAATTATTAATATATATTTTAAATATTTATAGCCCAATATGCTTTTTTTTAATAACACTAAACATAAAAAACACCATTAAAATGTTTATATACCACATTCAAAAAGAAAAAGGTCTTGAACGTGTCCAGATACCTTAACCAAACCGAAAGTCACTGAATTTTATTAACCTGATATTTACAAAAATGTGTGAATTCGAATCCTTTCCCAGGAATTTGCTTACTTCAAGCGACCGAATACATTAACCCCTGATTTTTGTTAAACGGCGGTACTGTATACACAATGTCGCACAAAACGGGTGAGAAAAAGAACTTTTTGAAAGAAAGTGCTCTTTCTCTGAAACGAACAGGACAAAACTTCTATTACTTAGTGCTAAAGTATGGAGCGAAGAGCTTTAAACATATCACTTTGTGGATTAACCCATTTATTTGTTTCAATTTCTGAATGTAAATTTCATCTTTTCAAATGGATACGTATCTAGCTCGTACTTAATATTCGATTCGTAGTCTCGAAACTCTGTTGAGGATTGCAATTCAGTTGTAATGATGCCAATTATTTTCGAAAACGTTTCTTCTCACAAAGCTCCCAGGCAGAATGTAAACTTAATGTACATTATTTACCTTTTAAGCTGTGATAAAAAAAAGTATTCAGTTATGTAAGTGTTCAAGCGTACTTTCTGTACGTGCGTGTTTTTGTAAGCGAAAAGAGTGATTGGAGATGCGTTTGTTTCAAAATATTGGAGTTGTCTTCCTGCGGATATACGTCTCGGTCTAATTAACCCTCTTACTACTCAAACTGTCTAACGATCGACAGGTAGAAACCAAACCCAAAGATATGCGTACATTCATTTTCTATTCAAAAATAACTTGAATTTATAAATGAGGTATGCCTTGTTTTATGATTCTTATTTCGTGAAAATTGATGGTAAATAATGATGGATTCGTTTGAAATTGATGGTATATAATGATGGATTCGTTTTAAATTGATGATAAATAATGATGCACAGTCTTTACAATTCAAGATTTTAAATTCCTTTCTAACAAGTAATATATTTAAAATAAATGTTTCGATAATAAAGCTCTATGTGATTAATTCAAGTAGAGTGTATTTAAGTTTCAGACTAATTAGTCCTAGTGTAGCAAAAAAAAATGCCCATTGCGAGACAAAGCAAATAACGAACATGAACATTTCAGCCAATCACAAACCTTACAATGGACAGTAACAATGAAAGGACTATTGCCTTTGGACAGTAACTAGTATGAAACAAAACTTCTAGTTTAGTTTTCATAAAAACTAATATCCTATATAAACTTCAAAATACATAACTGTTTTTCATGATCCAACCATTGCAACAAAAAAAAATGAACACATGTATTTTCAGGAACTGGAATGGATTTTAACAAGTCCAATTAAAATTATTAGAGAATTGACGAGAATATCTTATTGCCTTAGAACAGTTGCCAATAAAAGAGAAAAACAAGTAGTTTAGAAAATTCTCCATGTAAATGTAATTAGGTCAGAGTATATAGCCGATTCACATACTCTCCCCCCCCCCCCATTGCAAAAACGAATATGTGCTACTAACGTTGACAAATTTTGACTAAACATATCAAAGCGAACAGAAAAAATTGCCGATATAGAGTTGCCAATAAGAGAGGAAAAAACCTCGTCAAAAATAATCGATACTGACAATCATCCGTATTTCATACCCCCACCAATGGAATTATTCATGCAAATGTATTTTCACTAACACGGACAAATTATATAAAAGTAGGTAGGTAGTTTAATTTACGTCACACTGCAGCAACACAATAACAAATCATATCAACGTGAACACAAAAATTTGCCTTTAGAGTTGCCAATACGAGATAAAAAAAAACCTCGTCAAAAATAATCGATACCGGCAATAATTCTGAGCATCATCCTTATATCATACCTCAACCATTGAAATTACTCATGCAAATATATTATCACTCACACGTACAGATTTTGACAAATTATATGAGGGTAGGTAGATAGTTGAATTTACGTCGCACTGCAGCAACACAACAAGAAATCATCTCAACGTGAACAGAAAAATTTGCCTTTAGAGTTGCCAATACGAGATAAAAAAAATTTCGTCTTCCAAATCAATCATCCGTACAGGCAATATTTTATAACCAAACCATTGCAAAATTACTCTTGTACATGTGTTTTCCCTGACACAGCACACGGATCAAATCATATCAAAGTGAATAGAGAGTATTTCCTTTGGGCAGATGCCAAAACGAGAGAAAACGTCTACTCAAAAAAATCTCCTATAAATGCAATTAATTCTGAGTATATTGCCGCTCTTCATAAACCCAGCCCTCGTACAAAAACGGACGCCCACTACGAAATGTCGCAATTCCTGTTGCTATACCGTAAGAAACCCAAGAGATGTTGCTTTCAGAATTGCATCATGCTTTGCCTTGATACCCACGTGAGATGTTATGACAGTCGCTGGCTTTTCTTCGGACATCATGCCTGACACACCTGGAGTCTGCACAGCACGACAACCTTCATCCGCACATCTCACGTAAACAAACATGTTGAAAGCAAGTTGGTGACACACTGAGAACTCCCCAACCAGGTTTTATGGGGAATGAAGTCCCAATTGTTAATTCAATGTACTTTAGAAGTAGTTGGTATAAGCCCAGCAAATACGGAGCGTCTATATCAATTTAATTTCGCTTCCTGAAATCGTAGATACCTCCTGTCAAGATAACTTCTACAGTGAGATTATTATGGGTTCGATCGGCAATAACAAAGGGCCGTTGGGCGTTTTGCAAAAGAAGATGCTTGAAAATATTAGAACACTGTACACACATACAACCAATTGTATCTTTCGTTGGTGCACCAACACTTACTTTAATAGTCGGTTAAAGTAATTGATAAATCTAAACATCTATATCCACTTAATTTCGCTTTATGAATCCATGCATAACTCCATACAAGATAACTCCTGCAGAGAGCTCCTTATAGGAAGGGACAGCAATGAAAAAATGGGGCAGTGGGGTTTTTAGAAAATAGAAAAGATTCTTGAATGTTTGCGTATACTTTCTACACGTACAACCACTCGACCAACGTTTATAGACCTATACGTACATTCAATAAATGATCAAAATAATTGGTTGGTCAAAATAGTGTTTTGATAAATACGAAACTTCTATACCCACTTAATTTCGCTTTATGAATCCATGCATAACTCCAGACAAGTAACTCCCGAAGAGAGCTTTTTATGGGAAGGGACAACAATGAAAAAATGAGGCACTGGGGTTTTTAGAAGATAGAAAAGATTCTTGAATAATTACGTGCACTTTCCACACATACAATCAATTGTATCTTATGTTTGTATACCAACACGACATTCAACAGTCGATCAAAATAATTAGTTGGTTAAATAGCTTTGATAAATACGAAACATCTGTATTCACTTTATTTCGCTTTATGAATTAATTCAAAGACAATTCCTGTCAAAGTCGTACAAAGAGCTCGTTATAGACAGAGGTTGAAATGAAAAATAGACAGCATAGGTTTTTTCGAGCCTCTATTTTTCTGCCACGCCCAGCATACCACTAAAGAACGGTTCTGCCTGTCTATGCCGTCTTAGGACTCAAGAAACACCTTTTATCTTCTTATTCGCCCTACATTCTTATATTTGACGTTTAGATAAATTAGAGTACTAAATTTTTTAATTATTATTAAATTTAATTCGAATTTAAATTAAAATTATTTTCTCGAGTAGTCCAGTGTAGATGGACGTACGAATCCGCGGGCAGGATTTGTCCCGCATGCTGCATGTTATGTTCTCTGACCTAAATAATGTGCATATCAGTTGCATGGAAAAAAAATTCTTTCATAAGTATGTTAGAATTCATTCATTTCAACGCCATACTCTATAACAGTTACTCACCAAATAAAAAGATGTGATTCCACTGCGTTTTTACCACAATAAACTAATCTATAGGAAGAAAAATAGCCTTTTTATTTATGTCAAGAAGATGTTATAAAACGCATTTACACAATACATCGTAAAAGAGATTTTCTGAAATCATTTAAAAGTTTTACGGCCAGGTGCACTTTTATTTAAGCATTTCAACGAAAAACCTTCATAAACATGTCTGATATTGTTCTCATGGTCAGCTACATGACGAAACAATTCCAGATTTTTCAGAATCAATCGCTTGATCTTGCGAACTTTCGTAACATCGCTTCTACAGCTATATTCAACATGTTATCGTAATGTTGTTCGTATAGAGTATATTGGTGTTTGCCACCTAACTTCGCTCCCTACTAATATAACAAAATTCAGAAGACAGTGTTTATATTAGAGGAATTTTTGCTTATGCTAAATGTAGGTAATGGTAGTGTTTCTACGGTGGAACGTGCTTCCTTTACGTATTCCGAACTAGAGTGCCTATATAATAAGAGTGGCGACATACGGGAAACACTTTCTGATTGGCTTAGAGGCCTTTTCTACCGCCCGAGGCGGTCTTTGCCTAGCTCCCGTAGACTTAACATGGGAACTTTTTGTGTGTTCGAGAAAAACGTGTTTACATTAAATAAAAAAGAAAATATAGCTTACTCATGTTCCATTTCGTGTTCCAGAATGTTTATTTATTATTATTTTAGTGTTTTGTCAGCATAAATGTGAAGAATTTTTAAGTAAATAGCTATTTTTGAACAACGTGGTGTTTCCCGCAATCTAAGTTAGCGCGTTGTGCAATCCATCTCATCAATTACGCATGTAATTGAGCGTTTATATTATTCATTTATACCGAATGTATCCATATTATAACAATCATATGCTTTTTGTTCTCCTTGAAATGATATATCAATTCGCCCAGCAACCTTCTTGGAGACGATTCTGGTAGAAAAATGGCTGCCGCGCATGCGCATTGGGCCAAATTTGGTCCCTTGTCGCCACTCTTATTATATAGACACTCTATTCCGAACATGACGTCACTTGGCTTGCTTTACGAATACGATTTCATCAAATCGGTAACAAAAATTTCAAAGATTGAAGTCCGATAATTGATTGGTCGATGCCAATTAGATTAAACCCCGAATGCTGCCAAAACTACGATGGAAAAATATTTTAAGGTAAGCCCGATATACACTATATGGACAAAAGTATTTGAATACTGCATGTTTTTCAGAAAAGTACTATATTACTCTATTTAGTAACGGATAAGAGAGCAGTCCGTTTGCTTGTATTACAGCTTCAACACGTCGAGGCATACTTTCCACAAGTTCTCTGTAAGTCTGGACAGGAATAGCTCGCCATGCCTCTTGCAAGGCTGTGAGAAGAGATTGTTGTGAAGAACCAGTCCAGCACACGTTTTTCAGTATGACATGGAGCTCGATCTTGTTGGCAGAAACAACCATCATCACCATAGTATTGCCATAGTGTAGGCAAGGACGAATTATCCAGAACGTTGAGGTATACGGTCAGCGTTCATGGTACCAGGTACATAAAGCAATGGGCCGAATCCCCCTAACCAGGAAAAACAACCCCACACTCAGATGAATTTTTCTCCTAATTTTTGCAGTGTCTCAATCCTTTTGTCCATATAACCTGATAACCTGAACCATGGTGTATATCATGCAGGAGTATTTGTGTAGCGCAAGTAAAATCTTGGCATTCTGTCAGGTTGATTTGTTTGTACTGCAAATTTCTCTCGTATAAATGCAAGCTTCAATACCATGCTTTAAGCAAAAATTTTCGTTTTCTGAACCCTTCTAGTGGTTTTGAGAATATATTTCGTCTATCAAGCACTGACCAATCTTGCTAATGATGAGAAAACTCGTCACCAAGGAATTGCGGATTTTTATGATAACGAAATCAAGATATGATCGTTTTCTTCCAATGACGAGATATCTCGTCCATCAAGATTCGGTTAGTTTTGCTAGTGGTAAGATACACCACGTTGAAGAAACCATTAGGAAGGTTACATTTTATATGAGTTGTTAAAATGTATTATAGTTTTTGAATACTGTAGTGAGTACATGATATTATATAATCCAGCACGTATAAAAATCTAACGAAACCATTTACATGTATCAATCAAATACGAATCCTCACTTATCCCTTTAAAATGAAATAGTTTATGGTGATTAAAATCTGTTTTCCAAAAAAAAGTGTGTTTTTGAAATCAAATATATTGAAATGGAACAATTAAAACATTTTTGAAATATATGTTCTTTATAAATACATGTGCACTCAATCATACACAAACAACCTTTGAAACTGAGCAGTTAATACTAGCAGTAAAAATAGATAGTTCAAAAATAATTTTAAATGCCAAATTATCTCACTCAGATTTTCAAACTAGCACGTTACAGAAAACCGCTTTGTAGAGTAGATTCAATGCTCGAGTAAACCTGTATATTTACGATCTTTATGGTATGCTGAATGTCATTTTCTGAATGTATGGGAACTCAAACGCAGTTATGAAGTAAACAATAGAATGACTTCTGAAAAAGAACATTTACCTTTATTTCCTTCCTCATACGCTTCAGGCTGTAGGTAGAAAGGTTGAACATTCGAGAAATTACTATTAATCATACGGAAATGACTAGAACAGAATGTAAAAGTGAATAAATTTTGTTCAGAAAACCTTTGAGAACTTCATAATTCTTCTAATTACGTAGATGTGGTATTTCAACGTACGTTGCAAATGAACCTCTATTCCCTAACCCAGGTAGTCTGACATATCCAAATGACTTAAGGTTTGTTCACGTTGCGACTTGGGATGACTACTCGATTCAGTGAACATTATAGAAATTAGTATTAATATCATACGGAAATGACTAGAACATATTGATAAATGAATGAGTTGTCAAACTTTGGCCTCTTCGTAACCTTTTCTAAGTAAGCAGTTGTAGTATTTCGACTTAGGATATGCAACTGAACCTTCATTTATTTATCACCCAGGTCGTCTGACTTATCCAAGGGACCTAAGATTTGTTCACGAGCGACTTATGATCACTACTCGATTCAGTTAACAGTTAGGGAATTGCTATTAATCATACGAAATGACCAGAGCATAATGTAAAAATAAATAAATTATGTTCAGGTAATCTTTGATCACTTCATAACGCTTTTAATTACGCAGCTGTGGTATTTCGACGTATGTTGCAAATTAATTTCCATTTATTCGTTCCCCAGGTCGCCTTACGTATCCAAAGGGCTACTGTAAGGGTGTTCACGTGGCGACTGGGATGACTACTACCATGTATTGCAAAATATAATATTTCATGGGTAAATATATACAAATTTTATAAAAAATAAAAGGACTAACATATACATGAGACTTGGGGCAATACAAAACCCACTCCGAAAATATTTTTCAGAAGAGCAATTTTTACGCTTTAAAAAAAATTGTAAAATTATAATGCAATGTTGATCGTTGCAAAAGGTCATTATTTTCAGCTTTCAAGTGTTTGAACTCATTCAAATTAGCCAAAATTATCTTGATCCTATTGAATATTTTTTTTTTATGTTTTCATCACGCAATTTTCATTCCGTGATTACGTTGCTCGGTAGGTAGTTTATTAGCGTCGCACTGGAGCGACACAATGGGCTATTGGTGGCTGACGGTGCGGGATCAACCACGAAGGTAAATATCCAAGAACAACGTCTAGTAATTTTGAACGGTCAGCTGACAAGATCAACACCTAAGCTGACACCCCACTCTCCAGATTTCCACACTTACACCTACGTTAGGATCCTCTTCGAATGTACAGAAATGGGTAAAAATACGTTAAATTAGCATGAGCAGTCTCAGTTTATCAGACGCAATAAATATCCCATGAAACTTGATTAGATCAGGTTAGTAAAATCTTTGAGTTTAATGTTTGCTAAGAATGGCTTTGATTTCAAGTAACAATTCAGGTAGCTACCTTCTAAAGTCCCGTTTTGTGATATCCAAGCAAGTCTTTACTGTTGTAAGTTGCAGCATCAAAATCACTCCCATTCAATCACTAAACCTGAAGATGGAATTTGCAACATTATACAATATGTTTTACCAAATCAATTGAATATCAGACGTGGTAAAAAAATTCAAATTTGATTAGATCAGGCTTGTGAAATCCTTCAGCTTGGTGTTTACTGCAAATGGCTTTGATTCGAAGCACCAATTTGGTAGCTACGTCTTGATCCTATTTTGTGATGTCCAGTTGGATTTTTATCTGAAGCAAGTCGCTTCTTCAAATTCACATTCAAGTAAATATAAAGATGAGAGTTGTATGTATGTAACATTAGACCTTTTCAAACAATTTAATATTTGGGAATTGAATCTGTGTCTCATCATAGAATCACATCACAGTTCTTTGTTTCGAATATTGTTGTGAGTCATTTCGTGTTTTTATCAGTTCTTGGCATTTCAGATAGGTTTTCAGCTGTCCCTATACATTTTAAATTGCCATCAAGTGGGCCCTATGTTAAGAATTGAGGGAAGAGCGGGGTGATAGCGTTATCTCAAACTTCTTCATCTCCTTGTATGTGTAAAAACGTGTGTGCATTAATATCTAGCAGCTTATAAAAGAAGCCTGGCACTAAAGTGTTATTTCATTCAGCAGCTGACTTTTATGAGTAAAGAAGTTATGATATTTCGGGGGTTTTAACCAAATTCTGGAGCTCCCGTTATTCAGTGCTAAGTGTACTTTGCTATCCTTTTGCGTATATCAGCATTCTCTCTTGAGCTATATCGCAACAGTGGTATGTTACTTCATAGCATTTCATTAGTTCATTCCTTCACATTTTTTCATCAGTTTATTTCATTGGAATCACACGCACTTAAATCGTCAGTTTATTTCATAGGAATTATTCTCATACATTTACAAAAACGTATGGGGTGTTAACATCTAATTGCTTATTAAGAAAAAATGGCACAAAAACTATATATGATTTCGTATTTTTCATCGAATTCTGGAGCTTTTGTTATTCAGCGATAAGTATATTGTGTGGAAACTATTTGAATCTTTGGTGGCGCTAGCGTCGCTGACGTCACGCGCCTTCCCTCTTCTCCCACACCTGCAGCTTCTGTCAGTTAAAAGTTAGAATCTTGATTTGAATTCGATAAGAACCAAGCATTTTTAATTTTATTGATTCGATTAATGTTTTTAATCACATTAATATGTAACCTTTTTCTGTATCTGTAAGAAGTGTGAAATAGTAATTAAACTTTAATCTAACTGAAGAATCTCTCGTCATTTTTGAATTTGTCAAACTAAGATCTAAAAACACCAATTGATTATTGAAATCTTTCTCGTCATATACTTCAAGCATCTTTTTGCATAACGCTCCATAAATAGAAACAGTATGCATAGTAAATTTCCTCACCGGGTAATTTTGTTCGGTGACAACACTTAGAGGACGGTAGAAAACAACACATTCTACCTTTGGTCCTTCCGGTGGTGATATCACCATTCTCTTTAGAGCTATATCGCCAGAGTGGAATATTACTTCGTAACATTTCATTAGCTTATTTCATCGAATTTTTGCAACAAAATCACACTCTTAAATCGTCAATTTATGCACATTAGGAAAACGTAGTGTGTTAATATATAACGGCTTATAACGGAAACATGGCATTATAGTGCTAATCCATGCTACAAGATGTTAATTTTCCAAAGAAACTAAACTATCTTCTTTTTTTCTTCGTTTAATTTTGACGTTCTTGTTATTTAGTGATAAGTGTACACTATCACTAGTATATAAGTACCTCTTTAGACATCTTTTAGCATAAAGCGCCAAAAATAAATAAAGTGTGCGTATTAAATTTCCTCACCACGTAAATTTGTCGATAACAACCCTTAGAGGAAGGTAAAAAGATATTCTTCCTTTGGTCCTCTTCTCGGGTAATATCTCTATTTTCTTTGTAACCTATATCTCCACACTTAAAACATTTCATTAGTTCATTTCATCGAATTTTTTCATCAGTTTATTTCACCTAATTTTTTTATCAGTTTATTTTATCGAGTATTTTTATCAGTTTATTTCATCGAATTTTTTTCTGGACCTCCTATTATTCTATGATAAGCATATTTGAAGAATTTTTATGCATAAAAGTCCATAAATAGATAAAATATGATTTATAACATTTATCAACTTATTTCGTTGAATTTTCCTAAATTCGTGGAAGATTGTATTATTGCAGCTCAGGAAGATCTGTAGCACATAATTTGGGGAAAAGAAGGAGTCATAATAGATTTTATCATTTTTTATAAATTAACAATTCTTCTAAATCCTCATTCCATGCACAATTTTATCAAATGCATCATTAAAAACACAAAAAGTTTCAAACCTCTAGATTAATTACAAAAAAAAGCATTAGTATTTGAAACACATTAATCATGAAAACCAGATAGCTGAAAAAGGACGTAATATTTTAAAGTTCGTCAATTTCCTGATTTTTGATGTAAAAGGTAGAATACCTCGCTAAATAATGTAGCTACAGCTATGAAATTTTGCGCACACATTTAAAGTTGTACAATTAATGTAAGACAGTAAAATAATTCCAAGTGAAGTATTTTTAGGTCATTTCTAGAGCACTGTCTCCTTTGAGTTATAGTTTGTTTTGAACTAGACAAAGCATTTGCTTTAAAGTGGCACAATTTACCGTTCTCCAAGCTGCGTACGGTTAGTTTCCAAACGAAAACGTCAGAAGATACTATCTTCAAAACGAAATTGACAAGAGCGGTATATGTATCGAATTCTTGAATAATGAACCAATTTTGATTTGTTTGACATTGATGATGGCTGTATTCAAATGGGGTCACTGAACCGTGACGCCAGAACTGCGGGATTGCTATAATTCCATTGCTCGTTTGAGTCCAAATTGTTTGATGGTCCTTAATCAGGCTTTCAATCTATAAGCAGAGACGTCTTATATACAAATTTATGACATTTATTCAGATTTTCGTCCGGTTAGAACTTAGTTACGGAAGTTATTTTGACAGAAAAAAAATCGGAAAAATCGTATCACCTATCCACTTTTGAGAATAGTAAGATGGTTGATTTATTTTTCATTTTTCTTGACATTTTTAAGATAGTAAGGAAGTTCTATTCGAATCGAAACAAGGCGGATTTCATTATCTGGTTATTAATTGGTTTGCATATGCACATAAAAAATAAATAAATTTTAAACATGCCAAGAACAATGTACAGTCGCGGGGGGAAAATGAACCACCTATCTTCATCCGAGCAATTTTAGCAGTAGAGAAAATCAAATATCGTTTGACAGTAACCTAAATTCTTCTATAAATTCAAATTGATACAATTTGCATTAGGGGTCGTCTTCATATTAATTTGAGCGCCAACTTCATAATTTTCAATGGGAACCCCCTATTTCTTCCTAAATAATATTTCTATAGCGCTGATATTTTGTACCATGCTACTGTTAAACAACCCAAACAAAATCCATTTAATATTTTATTTTTAAAATATTTTTAGTATGTAATAATAATTATTAAATTAATGTTTGAAAAGTTATGAATTGTAACCTTATTATATTTTGATGGGAATCGATTCAGAAATACTTTTAGATTGTCCAAACAAAATTTCAGCTCATTCCTTTAGTTAGTTTTTGAGCTATATAAAATATTCCTCATTATTGCGATTTTAGGGGGCAGACCAAAAGTTTAAAAAACGTTTGTCAAACCTCGGATAGTAATTCTTAGATTGTTTGCACTTGCATAATGAATATAATAATGTAATTTTGAAATTCTTTTGCACTTGCATAGTAAATATAATAATTCTCGGATCGCTGAAAAATACTTTGAAATTCAGATAGCTATAACTACAGTTAATATCATTCTACAAATAGCGACTTTCTCTTCGGAGATGATCCCTGAAATTTGAACAAACTTTAGGATGAAATATCTCGGGATATAAAGGTAGTAAAGTCATGAAATTTCATATTTAGACTAATTTAACGATGCAGAATCTGATTAACGATCTGCAAAACACGGTATTTACATAAGAAATGTTTTTTGTTTACACAAAATTTGATATAAAGACGTCTCTTTATGCAATTTTTTTTAATTTGAATTTGTAAGGGACGTTATTCCCTATTGAATGATACTTTTGAATTTACTCTAGTATGAATAGTGCTCTCGATATAAAAGAAGTGGTTCGTTTTTTTTCCGTGACTATACATTGCATTAAGCAAGATATCTTGGAAATATCTGTCCAATTGTAAAGTGGTAGAGGAGACCCAAAATAATCATTTTTTATCAAAGAATGTCTGTCGTTTAGGTACTATAGGGCGCTGTTTAGGTCAGTCGGTAACACTTTTCTATGGCGTAAAGCGTCATTTCCAGCTCGGAATTTCAACGACAAGCTCCGAATTCGTGTAGAGATGCATGCCGTTGAAAATCCAAGCTGGAAACAACGCCAAACGTCAAAGAAACGATGTTATCGACTGACCTAAACAGAGCCCTCTACTGCCTAAACACGGCATTTCCGGACACTTAACCTCTCTTCCACCTTCACAATTTGATCAGATATTTTAGAAACACCCTGTTTTGTGTTTTGTTCATCGAGTTACCACCTAAAAATATCAACATGTTGGTCTTGGTACATTAAACTATCAACACAAAGGTGGGATGGCACATTCAGAACAAGAATATACGAGTTTCATATGTATACAGGTGTCAAAATCGACTGCATAACATTCATACCATGCGATTTCCTTGTTGGAAACCAACTTGAAAAAGCGTCTGTTTATCGGTTGGACGTGGCTTTGCGAAGTTCGCATATGCACACCTATTAGTGCGTTAAACTATCAGTTGCACACCTGCAACTGATAGTTTGACACACACATTCGGATTTGCCTATTCAGCTGGTGCTTAGGTATTGGCAACTCCAAGACTTCCAAAAGAATAGTTTGGGTGTTTTTAGAGCTGGAATTTCGAATAACCTAGGTGATACAAAACTTTCGACATGAATATCAACGGAATTCACACCCAAAAGAAAACCAGACAACACTTTTCCTGTTCGTTTTCGACAAGGAATCTCGGGGTATGAATATGCGGTCGATTCCGCCTACTCTATATAACACAATTATTAACACATCTTAACAGCACACTTCTCAGAAACGGACCTAAAGGAATGAAGAAATTGAGGAAATAGCGATTTTTGATGGTTCGATGCTTATAAGTTTGAGGAATTCCCGTTTTGTACTTATTTTTTTACCTTGTTTTTACTATACCCTTGCTACAATTTTATATTTAAACAGACATTTAAAGTCTGGCGGCAGCATCTCTCACTTGAGTTTCTCCTGTGCCATAAAAATCAAACTCAAACCAGCACTCAGGAATGGCCCTCCAGGAATGAAGAGATTAAAGGACAGTTTAAGTACAATGTTATGATTCTGTGCTTAAATTTGAGGAATTCTCTTTTTAACGCATTTATCTTGTTTTTTACTATACACTTGCCACGATTTTGTATTTAAACATAACGATTTTAAAAGTCTGACGGGCAGCAACGATTAAGATGCTCTTGTACCATAAAAATAAATCCAGCACAGCACTCAGAAACGGCCCTCCATTAATGGAGGAATGAAGAGATTAATGGAAAGTGGTAATTTTAGAATTCTACGTTTACGTTTGAGGAATTCTCTTTTTTATGTATTTGCCTTGTTTTTACCCCTTTGCCATAATTTTATATTCAAAAAGGAATATTTTTAAAATCTGGCCCAGCATCGACTAAGTAGCTGTTGTGTCATAAAAATCAAACCCTGCACTCAAGAATGGCACTCCAGGAATGAAGAGATTAAGGGAAAGTGGCAATTTAATGAATATAAGTTTGAGGAATTCCCTTTTTTACCTTGTTTCATTTAACTTGCTTTTACTATACCCTTGCGATGAAAATCAAACTCAGCACAGCACTAACGGAACGGAACAGACCTCCAAGAAACGAATAGATTACGGTAAAGTGGTAATTCGATGATTCTATGTTTAAGTTTGAGGAATTCCTTCAACAAAAACAAACTATATTTAGATTTGTGCGCTGCTCTCTAGTAGAGTTCATTTGGAGTATCATTCGACTGAGCGAACAACGTGGAGCTACCCTAGCAGAACCATCAACAGAGTTTCACGTGCAATTGGATTCTCGACGTTCTTCACTTCACAGTGGCCTCTGACATGACTGTTGAGGAAAAGATTAATTAGTAATACCACCAGCGAAGGAAACTACTGCGGAGAATTCACGGTCGGTTAATCGGGGATGCCTCAGCACGCAGGAAAAGGGAATAATAGGGTGACGGGTCGCCTATTAAGAATGTGACCAACATGATAACAGCTCTGAAAGGACTTTGTTAAAGCAAGTCAAATAGGATGGGCGATTTGAGAGCTGCGATCTGTAGCCTGGACAGGATTTCGTTTCACAGGTTGCCCAACGTTACCGGAATTATTTTGCAGTTTAG
Source organism: Metellina segmentata (assembly GCA_947359465.1). Classification (NCBI taxonomy): domain Eukaryota; kingdom Metazoa; phylum Arthropoda; class Arachnida; order Araneae; family Tetragnathidae; genus Metellina; species Metellina segmentata. The sequence continues at coordinate 16,571,427 of OX375884.1, read as the reverse complement.
GTATCATATTCTTGTTGTTATTCATGTAGGTTTTGTATTTTAATCAACATCGCACCGGAGCAACACATGGGGCTTTGGCAACGGTCCGAGTTCAATCCCAAATGGAATGGAATCCGATGACAATACCACGCACCACGTAATTTTAATCCATGGACGAGGAAACGCAACATTTTCCTATTTAGATCTTCATTCCCTTTCCCTTATAGATTACTAGGGTAGTTTTATCTCGACTATATACCTTATTGAGTAAACTGACCAATCTAGATGGACAAGACATCTCGTCACTGACAAACTCGATCATATCTTGATGGGCAAGGTATCTTGTTCAAGTCACAGGGTAGGTTGAGTCTCATATTCCAAGTGCATTGTCCACATAATCCAGGGAAGTATTCAAAAAAGAAAGGGCTCCCCCGAAATGTTCTTAATCTTACAGAAATGCATCATGCCTCCTTCCGAGAACACTTGAACAGTAGAAGTAAGACATTCGTGGACCGTGTGGTTTGTGTTTATTTACATTGAAAAGTCTCAAAAATGTAATATGTGTTCTTTCAATATCTGGTGATGTGGCAGGATATATTAGCCGAGGCAGAGAAATTCTCAGACTATGATAGACATTTCCTGTTAAGATAAATATAGGTGGCGGTGGTGCTTCTGCGACGATACGTGTTTCCTGTACATATTCTGAACGTGACATCAGTTGGCTTGTGTTTTGAATGCTATTACAGCCCTTCGGCAATAAAATAATTCCATAAAATCAATTCCAAATTGATACATGATAGTTTATTGGTTAACTACTTTTTACTACTGAACTACTTTTTAAAAGTAACCCTGACATGTATCATGCTGAAAGCATTTGAACTGCAGAAGTAAAATCTGCAAAACCGTCTAGTTTGCTTACAAATTAAAACCTCTTTCCTACTCTATCTTCCCCGGAACTAAAAGTATTTCAAGCCATGGTGACAACAAAGTTACGGAACGGCGTGTATCTCATCCCCCGTGAGAAGCTAAACTGAATTCGTAAAAAATTGGGGATCTTAAGTGCATATCAAATGGAATTTTTGTTTTCAAAAATATTCTACTGTATGAGTGTTATTTTATATCTCACCATCCATTTGAATTCCATAAGTAGTGAATATATACTTTGCTAGAAAAGAGGTAATATCTATTTTCAAGTTTTCGGCAAGAGCTGATTTAGTATAATATTTATTTACATATTATTTTGATACAAAGTACAAAAATTAATTTCCAATGTTTTAATTCTTTCAGAATTTAATGACACAGGGGGACATAGGTCCTTTTTCTACTACTTTGTTGTTTATCCTATGATCGAGAAAGCGCAAGACCAGGTTTATAAGATCCTGTCTCCTGTACAGGTTAGAAACTGCCTCCTCTTAGTCTTCCGCCAATAAATCATAATAGACACCGATGCAGTCAAGGACATTAGAGGGAGTTGAAAGCGAGGCAGTACAGGAACAAGATGGTAAAACCTTGTCTCTGCATTCGAGAAACATACATCTGGTGTACCCATATCTGAGACTTGCCAAAACAGTTTGCAAAGACCTGTGATCACCAAACTGACGGAATACCCTGTGTGCTTATCTGGGTATCAACGATAAGTAGGGAGAGGCCGAGAGCTTTAGGATTTCACCAAGGACTGGACCCAAGCTGCAGTGAGCGTTTTGTCGGAGGAAGAACTCTGTTCACTGCCCTCATTGGCAAGAGAGTCAGCGGTTTCGTCTCCAAACACGCCAACATGGGAAGAGATCCATTGCAACGTGATTGATTTTGTGGTCGCCTTCTTAGAAAGAAAAGTGATGATGACTCTGATTATCTGTCTGTTATACTCGATCATTTCTTGAGATGCTGTAAAATCCAGTCACCTTAGAGCTTCCTTAATAGCCAAAGGTTCTGAACGAAATACTGAGCAGTGGTTAGGGTTTCTCTAAGTTTATGTTTACATATCCGTTTAAGTACTTGATAAAAACTCCACTGCGCCGGTTCTACCTGATTCATGTTTACTTTTTCAATTGTAACTTTCATTTCCTTGTAGTGACTGGTGGAAATAACTAAAAATCAACGAATTTGTATATTGGCCTTTTTCTACCAATCTATAGAAATAAAAAAGTGTAATTTAATGTATTTAATTTATCTTTTTGCTTCTAAAAACGATTTTTTTTTCTGTCTTCTGTATATCGCGTTTTTTTCTTGTTTCCCAAGAAGCGCAATAACAAGAGGGGTTATTGTCTTAACTAAGCGTAATGAGCACCGAAAGATTCATCATTTCAAAATAAGGGTGGAAAAGAGTATCTCGAAAAGTGATCGATACGATTTTGATCAATATTAATCGAAAAAAATATTGATGCTAATCGTGGAAAATACAACATACAGAACAGATAATGGAGTGATGGACATTGATTAGAAACATGGGCAACGTAATAAGTGCTTGCTCTAATAGCTTTGTAAGAGCAATGCAAACACTAAGCAGTAGTAATGGATGAGCTCTGGCCACTATGTCCTCATATTTTAAACTGTCTCGAAGGTATTTGCAGCCGCATTTTATCATATCCATTTCGTGATTGTTTACCGTATTTTTATATTTTCAGGCTCACTGACTTTTCGAAGCATAGAGATACTGACGGCACTACATTTTATTTCCGGGGAAGCATCAGAGAAATAGGGAATGAAAAAATATTTATTAGCAGAAGTAATATTTATTTTTAATATACATTTCAATCTACTTTTAAACTTTAAAATCACTCTCCTGAAAAATCATGTTTTTTTTAGCTATGACATTGTTGAAAGGAGTGAGCGAAGTGAGTTCCCAAGTGATTTCTTGCGAGTTCAAATCCAACCAAAGATCATCGTGTACAAAGGGGGCTGGTGCACGTTAAATCTGCTGTGGCCACAAATGTACTTAAATGTCGTGGCTCAAATGTAGCGTTGGCGTGAAGTGGAAGTTTGGAGAGTGGTGTGCCAGGTGTGTCCTCGTCATCTGACCATGGTTCTAAATTATTTGATGCGTCCTCGGATCTTTCTCTTCGGGAGTTGATCCCAGCCCGTCATTAATAGCCCGTTGTGTTGCACCGGTGTGACGTTCATTTAAAAATATATCAAAAACCAAATACCCAAGTAATTTCAAGTAATATTCGTATTTTCAATACCCGTATGAACAATTTTGAGTATTTAAGTGGGGTAAATAAATTGCACAAAATATATTTTTTAAACAACATTCCAACAAAAATTGTAGTTAATTCCTGGATGGATTTTTTTGTAAATTAATCAAAATTATGTCTACTTTTTGTTAAATCGGCAAAAAGCATATTTTTAGTGTCTCAGAGTTGTAGCGATTAGTTTATGTTTGCCATAAGATGAAAATGGTTGAAAATAACTGGTGTAATCAATGGAAGATCCAAGCAATTGTCAATAGCCAGTGATTCGTAACGAACGAAACGGCCAATGTAATTTCTTCAATTCAGTATTTCGTCAACATAGTTAAGGATGTGCAAAAGCTGTTTTATAAATCTAATAGGTATGTTCTGTGATGAGTATTTGTGTAGAGTATTTGTGTGATGAGTAATTCAGTATTTCGTCAACAAAGTTAAGGATATGCAAAAGCTGTTTTATAAATCTAATTGGTATGTTTTGTGATGAGTATTTGACTGAATATCTTGGTAATGAATGCCTCTGCGAGCTTTTTAACTCTGAGCTTGGAGATTATTCTCAACAAAAACTGGTGATTTATTACTACACAGTACACACAGTTACACGAAATAAATACACATAGATATACAACCGTTCTTCTGTAAGAAGGTAAGAGTCGCCATGAATGGAATTATAATAAGTTATAATTCGTTCATTCTACTTTTCTAATTCGAGCTAAATGTTGTTGTGTTAACACTGAATTTCTTTTAAATTATTTAATTTAAAATGTTTTCAACTTTATTTGTACCCATAAATTGAATACTAAATGCGCTTTTAAAACTGAAACAGTCCTTGATAATTGCAAATGAATTTGTTCGATTTAGCATATAATGATTTTAAACCTGAGGCCTTCTTGTAAGCTAAGGGGAGCAGGCTTTGTTTAAAATAAGTCCAAAAAAGTTACAATTTCACATCATATCTTGAGTAAGTATAGAACAAATGTAATCCTTCCAACTGGAATTTGTTTTCTTATAAAGTTTATATAGTATACAAATGTGATTTAATATGCCAAAAAGCGTTAGTACCCAAATCTGGATGAAATTTGACAAACATCAATACCTTCGCTGGAAATTTTATTTAGAAACAAAAACCAACTAAACTCGTGCAGCGTACAAATATGGTTTGAAATGCCAAACAAAATGTTTATTCATACGTCTGGGTGAACGTTCATGGATATAAAGTATTTTGGATGATAATTTAATTGAGAAACAAAACACAATTTCACTCATTTTCCATAGATTTTCTATTGATTAAACTGTATGGTAAATTAAAATTCTAATAAATTGAAATACGTTTCTAAATTTCATAATATGCTCCTGAATTACCATAGATGTAGAAACGATTAATATAATTTGTAATACAGCTACTCATTTAAAAAAACTCTCTTAATATGAATTGCTTGTAATACATACTAAATTCCAATCCATATAAAAAAATGCATATTAATAATGTTAACTCATTTCTTTGAGAATTAGGGTTACACTAATCTCCGGTTAAAGTGAACAAATTTTGGAAACTTAAGGACAGATGGATTCATTTCACAATCATATTATCAGAAATATTAAGTGACTCCGAAATTGTAAATTTATTTGAGGAAGAGAGTGAGGAAAAAAATAAGAAATTTCAAAGACGAAGGAATAAGCGTACTTTCTTTAAAAGAAGTTACTGCTGGCTTAGAAATTGTTCACCGCTTTTTGTTTGACAGTAAAAATTCATAGGCTCAATTGAACAGCGTTGATTGTATCAAAGATTTTCTTTAATAATGTCACGAAAAAAACCCTCAAAAATCGGTAATAGGACTATTTAAAGACAAAATTTGCATAATCATGAATAATCTGTGCAATCAAGAGTTATCTGTATAATCAAGAATCATCCGTGTAATCTTTGAGATGAAGAATACCATATTGAACCAATAATTGTACAGTAAGTAATACAAATAAAATAATTTTTTTTTATTTACAGTTAATAATGTAAATTAAATTAATATTTTATTTTATTGTTGAAATATGCTTTTTCTAAATTCAAATAACACGAATTATGGTCAAATCGAATTGTTTAGGTTCACTGAGAATCGTTTTAACGAGGTTTGACTGTATTACAAAAAAAAGTTGAGTACAAAAGTATATGTTTGAAAATGAGAGCGGAAGAAAAATAAATCAATTTTAGCCATCAAATCGATTTCAACTGTCTCGTGTGTTCTTAAAAGTACACAAAAATAAAGGCTTTCCTTGCTTTTTACATCTATATACATAAAAAAGTGTTTAATAAAAATTCCTTACAGTTTTTCATTACCAGATTGTTTACTTTTGTAAGTAATAAATAATACAAACATTTTACGTTCACAATGAAAATCGTTTAACGAGATTTGATTACATTACAAAAAAAGTTTAGTATAAAAGTAATAATGTTTGAAAATGAGAGAAGGAAATAAATCAATTTCAGCCAACAAATCGATTTTAACTGCCTCGTGTGTTTTTTAAAAATACACGAAAATAAAGTACCTTCTTCCTTGCTTTTAATGTGTTTAATAAAACTGCCTTATACTTTTTCGTTACCAGATTGTATTGTTTATTACTTGTAAAAGTAATCAAACATTTTAGATTCAGTAAAAATCGTTTAAACGAGATTGGATTGTATTACAAAAAAAGTTGAGTATAAAAGTATATAATGTTTGAAAATGAGTGTGGAAGAAAAATAAAACAATTTTAGCCAATAAATCGATTTCAACTGTTTCGTGTGTTTTTAAAAACACTCGAAAATAAAGTGCCTCTTTCCTTGCTTTTTATATGCTCAATAAATCTGTCTTATAATTTTTCATTACCCAGATTGAATACTTTTATAATTAACATTCGTTCTCCCTCTAATGTCCATCCGTTGATTTCGAACAAATCCTTTTTCATTACGTAACGGAAACTTTGCTTACAGAGAAGATATGGACAAACACAAAAAGAAATGGCAATAAAGTAGTATACTCAATAATAGATGCATTTCAAATGGAGAGAACTTAACTATTAATTGATTTTAAATTCTCAAAACATCATTTTTTTATAAATATGAATTTGCGATCCATCATTAAAAGAAAACACTGAATGAAAACCCTGTTTCTTTCCATAAGATTAGACTCAACTTTTACTGAATTTAACGTTGAACTACGCACAAGACAGAAAACCTACAGAATCTCACAGACTTCCACACCAAACTTAAATCGAATTTGATGTTTGAGTTGAAGTATACAAAATAGGTACCGAATCCAAAAGGTATGAATTTCAAAATCAGCTGTATCATAAATTTATTCGAATTCAATGATTATAAGTTAAAAGGCACAAGGGGGAATACATTTAGAAAATGAGCATCCATAACTTAAAACAAATTCCTTTTTAGAAGTTATAATACACAGTATATATAGAATCTTAAAAGTTGCCATACCATAACTTAAATCTAATGTGATGTTTAGGAGTTAAAATACGCAAGACAGAAAGCCTATGGAATCTCAAAGACCTCCATATCATATCTTAAATAAAATTTGTTGTTTAGAAGTTAAAATATACAAGTTAGATTATGAATCTCGAGGGCTCGAATCTTAAAGGCGGCTATATCTTAAACTCAGCTGTATCATAAATTTAATCGAATTAAACGTTTAGAAGTTAAAAGGCACAAGGGGATACATTTAGAAAATGAGCATCCATAAATTAAAACAAATTCCTTTTTAGAAGTCATAATACACAGTATATATAGAATCTTAAAAGTTGCCATACCATAACTTAAATCTAATGTGATGTTTAGGAGTTAAAATACGCAAGACAGAAAGCCTATGGAATCTCAAAGACCTCCATATCATATCTTAAATAAAATTTGTTGTTTAGAAGTTAAAATATACAAGTTAGATTATGAATCTCGAGGGCTCGAATCTTAAAGGCGGCTATATCTTAAACTCAGCTATATCATAAATTTAATCGAATTAAACGTTTAGAAGTTAAAAGGCACAAGGGGATACATTTAGAAAATGAGCATCCATAAATTAAAACAAATTCCTTTTTAGAAGTCATAATACACAGTATATATAGAATCTTAAAAGTTGCCATACCATAACTTAAATCTAATGTGATGTTTAGGAGTTAAAATACGCAAGACAGAAAGCCTATGGAATCTCAAAGACCTCCATATCATATCTTAAATAAAATTTGTTGTTTAGAAGTTAAAATATACAAGTTAGATTATGAATCTCGAGGGCTCGAATCTTAAAGGCGACTATATCTTAAACTCAGATATATCATAAATTTAATCGAATTAAACGTTTAGAAGTTAAAAGGCACAAGGGGATACATTTAGAAAATGAGCATCCATAAATTAAAACAAATTCCTTTTTAGAAGTCATAATACACCGTATATATAGAATCTTAAAAGTTGCCATACCATAACTGAAATCTAATTTGATGTTTAGGAGTTAAAATGCACAATACAGAAAGTCTATGGAATCTCAAAGACCTCCATACCATGTCTTTAATAGAATTTGTTGTTTAGAAGTTAAAATATACAAAAGATAGACTATGAATCTCGAAGGCTCGAATCTTAAAGGCGGCTATATCATAACTTTAATCGAATTTAATGTTTAAAAGTTAAAATTCACAAGATATATTTAGAATCTCATCTTCTTATCCATAACTTAAATCGAATTTCATGTTTTGAATATGCAATACACAAGACATAGAACCTTGAAGACTACTATGTAATAGCTTTTCTACAATTAAATGCTTAGAACTTAACATGCACACGATAGATATGAAATTTCAAAGGAAATTTGATGCTTAAGAGTTAAAATATACAAGACATAAAACACATCGAATTGCAAAGACCTCAATACCACACCTTTAATCGAATTTGATGTTTAGAAGTTAAAATATAATAGATAGATTATGAATGTCTCGAACGCTACTGTAACATAACGTAAATCGAATTTCACATAAGAGATGTATAGAACCTTAAAGGCTTCCATACATTAACGTTAATTTAATTTTGTTTAAATAAATTAAAATACATAAGATAAGTCCTACAGAATCTTGATTAGTTCTATACTCTAAAAAAGGCTTCTCGCGTATTGCTTTTATTAAAATGCTGAGAACTTTGCTGATCCAATCCATCCAATAAAAACTGAACAACAAGCCACTACATACCTGCATGTAAAGATACGCCTCATGTTCAGGGCATTGAAATGCTCCACACGCAATGATATCCAAAACAAACTCGCCTCATCTTACAACTCGGAAAGAAGACTAGAAGAAATGAGAGCCTCAAACAATCGACTTGCTCAGTCCAATGCCACTTACGTCTCTGTGTGACTTCCCCACTCACTCTCAGCATACTTTCCTTTTACACCAGTTTCCTAAGAAACTGGTAGTAAGATACCAGTTCGTTTCGTCTTACTGGTTTTTCATCCGACGTTACTCTCATTGCATATTGCATCGGTTTATTTCAGAGGGTGAAAAAAAATGCGATTCATACCCAGTGCGGGATCGCCAAACGTGAATTCAAATCGTCGGAACAGTAGCGACAGGCACGAACTTAGAAACTAATTTCGGAGAGGTCCAATCTCTTTCTTGCCAAAAGCCGTAATGAACATTATATTTAATGATTTTGCTTTCAGACATCATGTGCAGTTTACCTGTATGATAAGCCAGGGATGTATTCAGAAACTAATTTTGAAGGGGTTTAATCTTTAAATTCAATTATTTTTTTTTACTGCCTTCAGACTTATCTACGTGCAGTTTACTTGTATGATAAGCCAGTGATGTGTTCAGAAACTAATTTCGGAGGGGTTTGATCTTTAAGTTCAATGGTTTTTTGACTGTTTTCAGACATATCTACGCGCAGTTTGCCTGTATGTTAAGCCAGAGATGTATTCAGAAACTAATTTCGGAGGGGTTTGATCTTTAAGTTCAATGGTTTTTTGACTGTTTTCAGACATATCTATGCGCAGTTTACCTGTATGTTAAGCCAGAGATGTATTCAGAAACTAATTTCGGAGGGGTTTGATCTTTAAGTTCAATGGTTTTTTGACGGTTTTCAGACATATCTACGTATAGTTTACCTGTGTGATTCCTCAGTTACGTATTCGGAAATTAATTTCGGAGAGGCCCAATCTTATCTTCTTCAAGAAAAAGCAGTAATGAACATTATATCTAATGATTTTTTTACTGATTTCAGACATATCTACGCGCAGTTTACCCGTATGATAAGCCAGGAATGTATTCAGAAACTAATTTCGGAGGGGTCTGATCCTAGTTGAAGGATTATTTTTTTACTGCTTTCAGTCATATCTACGCATAAATTCTACGTATATCTTCTCTTTCCAACTAAATGTAGCAATGAACAATTTATTTAATGATTTTTTGACTGTTTCAGACATCTGCGTGAAATTTTCCTGTGCGTTGAGTCAGAGACGTATTCAGAAACTAATTTCGTAAGGGTCCTATCTTCTCTTTCTAACCAAAAGCCGTAATGAATATTACGTTTAATGATTTTGTCTGTTTTCAGACATATTTATGTGAAGTTTACACGTGTGATGAGCCACGAACGTATTCGGAAACTAATTTCGGATCGATACGATCTCTTTCCTATCAAAAGTTAAATGACCATCATGTTTAATGATTTTTATGCTGCTATCAGAAATATCTACATACAATTTACCTGTGTTATAAGCCAGGGATGTTCTTAAAAAGTTATTTCGAAGGGGTCCAACTTTATGTTTACTGATTTTTTTTTAATTGTTTTCACTGCATTTTTACCTGTAAGATAAGGCAGGGTCGTATTCGGAAAGTACTTTTCTCCAACCTGAAGCCGTAATACTAAATGTACATTACGCTTAATGATAGTGGTGATTATTTTCAGTCAGATCTGTGTGTAGTTTACATGTGTGATAAGCCAGGCACATATTCAGAAACTACTTATAGAGGGGTCCGAGCTTCTCTTTCCAACTAAAAGCTATAATACTAAAGGAGCTTAGTACGTAATAAAAGATATAACTATTTTTAACTGTTTTTCAGACATATCTACCTCTGTGACAAGACAGTGATGTATTCAGTCGGGAGGTCGGGCAACCCCTAAAATGTTAGTGATGTTAAAAAAAATAAATGCTGGAGTTAGAATTTAGTAATGGTGAACATTTTGAGCTCGGTGTGTCAAAAACCAGAAAAACCTAGCTTAACTCGGGTGCCGTGTAGCATCTAAAAATATCCATAATTTTGTGAAATTTGTAGCCCTAAAAAAGTTATATTTTTGATATATTTATTTATAAAAAAGCAATAACAAATAATTATTTACATTGCTGAATCGCATTTGCTCAATCTTCAATTGAAGGTTGGTATATCGTGCACTTCAAGCCCATGCAAGCGTTACAAACTTCATGCGTCAGATGGTTTCTTTGATTGGTTTTAATATTATTTAACACCGAGAATAAGGTATTAATGAAGTACGTAGAGGGGAAATTTGTGTGTGTGAGTAAAACCATCACTAGATTTTTCAGGTTGTTAAAAGTGTTCGGTAATCGGTCAAAACCACTCCTAATTTCCTGTTTGTATAAGATTCTCAAGTTTGGCCCTCAAGGCTACAAACACTTCAAACCAGATGCTGTCTTGAAGTTCTGCAAGTTGCATCTCCGAATTATCAAGTTGCATCCTATGGAAACCATTTAATTATATTCACTCTACGAGCGTACTAAGCGCAGCGTGCGTTGACTGTTCTTGGGCGAAGACCGTCCTGAAACGATGCGTGTCACCTAAATCGTCTTGGCGTGTCACCTTTGACATGCGTGTCATAAGTTCGCCCTCACTGAGTAGATTAAACTATTATATCGAAGTTATTGGAAACTTCATAAGTAGAAAAATAGTGGACAGGTTTGTAAACATCCAAATATATTTGTAAGCCAATTGCTCATTTAGTATTATATCAAATTGATCCGTTCCTAAAGCAAGCGGAAGAATCCATCTGTGCGTTTGGTGACTGAATGGCAAGGTCGCAAAGACAGCGGGCAATGAACCTCATACGGCCCACCGTTTATTTCCTGGCAGCCCGCCTCACCATATGTTATTTTAACTTCAATAAGTCACACAAAACTTCGTTGCGAGATATTGCATTAAAATTCGCAAGTCTCTTTTTTGGTCAACACATTAGTGAGCCAACTTTTCAGCAATGAATATTACCAAATCGAGAAATAAGAGATCGCTAGACTAATGAAACTTAAGAACCAATTTTGGGCTTGGCTACTACAAAAAGTGAACCAAATGGCAAAACAATTGTTTAATCAATGCAATGCCACAGTGAATCTATGTGGTTCTTGGTCTATGGGGAGGAATTGAACAAGACGAGAAAAATATCTTGTCAATTCGTATAAAACCAGAGAGGCAAAAGACATAACAGGCCCAATAAGGCTCGCGTCCTGTCCGAAGTACAGTATATGTTGATTATCCGAGCTCCGTGTTATCCGAGTTTGTTTTTTAAACTTTAAATAGCTTCGAGCACGAATATGAGCGCTTTTGTCCAAAGATGCCCAAGGTGCTGCAAAACAGAAGATCATTGGGCACTTTTCAAGAGGTTTTAAAAGATACATATCTCACGTTCAGGTTTAGTGTAAACGTATCACAATAAATACATTGCGACACAGCTCCGAATATGGATTATTCTCTCTTAATCCTAGCTTTATAAATCTTTCAGTAGCAGTAGTAATAACATGTAGTACAGAAATTGTTTTTCTATATTTCGTACACGCGGTTTAGTGTTACTTCATCCAAATTATCCGAGTTTTTGGTTATCTGAGGGAGCCCGGTCAACATTACCTTGAATAACCAAGATTCCACTGTACTTTAAAAGCTAAAAACAATAAAAAACACACACAGAATACAATTTAGTCAGCGTAAATAGAAGTTACGGTTATCACACTTGTAAAATGTACGTAGATACAAAAGACAGTTTAGTCAGCGTAAATAGAAGTTAAGTTTACCACGCATGTAAAATATACGCCGATGTCTGAAAACAATTGAAAAATTACTAAACGTAATTTTCATTTTGCTTTTGGTTGGAAAGAAGATCAGACCCCTCAAAAATTAGTTTCTGAATACATATACCTGACTTATCACACAATCCTGAAGGGGAAGATCCGGAAATAACACCTCGTAATTTTAAACCACTGTCAGATGACGAGGTCAACACCTGAGCTGGCACTCCACTCTCCAAACTTCCATACCTCGCCAACGTGAGGATATTTGAGTCCACAACAGATCAGGCCCCACGTACACGACATGTTTGCCATGGTCCTAATAAAGAGGTCTTTCCTTTGCCTGTCATACTCGGTACAAACACGCCAAAAGCGTTATTATAAAAAATTTTATATCAAAGCTGCATATTTGTAAAAAATAAAACTCACTTCAAATTCCTTCAATATTGCGGGTAACATCCAACTTACTGACATTTCCATCAACATCGTACAAGGAGTTTCCTTGGCTAATTATATGTCTGCGGGGGGGGGGGGAATCGAACCGCAAATTCAATACCGGCATCCCTAGTTTTAAATGTTACGCTACACTACTTGTTTGGTTATTTGGGGGTTGAATGACGCAAGGACCGTATTTGGTCAAACAGCGTCAACCACAACAAAGAGAACTTCAAGTAGAAAATGTCGTGCAAGTGACAAAAGTAGGGATTGGGGAATAGAATAATGGGATTAAAGCAGAAATGATCGCTTGGGTATCCCGGGATGCGACACCCGTGTTTACCCCATATAAAAAGAAAATATCACTGCGTGCGTGTGTCTGTGTATGTGTGTGTGTGAGAGAGAGATACATAAGAGAGAGAGAGTTTGTAGTGTAAACAGGGTGGTGGACGGGAAATGGTCGAATTTTAAAACCTTGTCAAATTTTCAATTCTGATGGTACAGGGTTGAAAATAAGCAAAATGTGTAGAGCAACTCGGTAAATTATATTAAGAGAAGTGAAAAAATCAAGCGTGGAAAATAATGTCAGACAAATGACGACCTTCGCTGGCAATGCTTTCGTCAAGTCTGCCTTGAATTTCGTCATCACTCGCTGCACCATATCGTCCTGTATTTCCGCAATTTAGTTTTTGATGGCATTCTTCAAATCTACGAAGGTTTGTGGTTTGTCGACGTAAACTTTTGACTTGGTTGACCAGCTTGGACTCTAAATAACAGTCGTGATCAACATTTTCTGGTGTGACTACCGTTCTCTCGACGAGGGCCAGTTTTTTTGTTCACTTTCACATTACCATGAGTGCGATAATCATTCACCCACCTCAAAATTGTGTTACGAGAAGGAAACACGCACACTGAGGTTAAAGTGACGACGAAAGGCACCGAGTGGCAATGATAGACTCGCCATTTCGAATAAATTTCTCCACGGCAAACACACTCCAATTATCCATTGCAACTAAACTTACACGTGCGGAGGGGGTCGGCAACCTTGTGCGACCCTTCCTCTAAAAGTACTACTCATTACAAAAACGTCTATTTCCTGTCCACCACCCTGTACAAGCAGATTTGTCTCAGTTTTTGTTTATAAATCGAAGATTGAATATGTGTTTATATTAAATATTTTAAATGGCTTTAACAATCTTCTGATGGATTTCCTTACAATCGTGCTGTTGGCCGTGGTAAATGTCTTCCCCGCAAGTCAAACCATTCATCTCTTTGAGTATAACAATTACGCTTGTTTTGGATACATTCACCGATTTGGTAAATCAACATTAGGGATCTGTGTACAAGTTCTGGACATTGTGGGAAAGCTTTTCTTTCTGTGACAAATAAGCAGTCTGGGTTTAGTTCATTCACCGGTCATTCTTTACTTCACAAAAGCTAATTAAATATTCGTAAAAAATAGAAAAATAGTTAAAACAAAATTTACGTTTCTGAATGAAAATTGTTAGGATGAAATATACTACTTTTATGCGTATCATATTAATTTTGATAACACAGGGACCATAAAATAACTTTCACTCTTCGGAGGCATCTGTAGCTAAATCGAATAAAAGGAATGGAACCAAATTTGGTATTGAGTATGGAAGACATGGGGAGATGTAAAAAAGTTTTAGTCCCAAAATTCACCGAAAGGGGGAAATTTCTTACTTTCATTTTCTTTTAATCTCAACGCATCATATAGCCATCTGGGATCTATGTCGTGGTTTTTGCTTATGAAGTCAAAACTTAGCATAATCCATTTTATCTGCATTTATTTTATCTGCATTTATTGCAAATGTGCAATCGTTTTAGATTCCAACTAGTGATTGCAATCTTGCACGATTTTCAATCCGGATGGATTGACACTAATCCGGCTAGAATGGTACTTTTTTAATAAGTCTATCTAACCAGTATGTATTTTTCCAAAATCGGCTGAGTGAAAGTAGATAAAAAGGATATTATTCCAAATTGACAAACAAAACGTTTATTTTAGCATTAGAAAATCAACTTTATTTATAATTATCCATAGGTAGTAAATCAATCACCAATAATTAATTATAGTAATTACTAGTACTACTAGTAGTAAGTATTAAACGATTGATGATGATTAGTCTTGCTTGTTTCCACACCAAAAAACATCAGTTTGTTTTATACGTAGTACTTTTCTATTTATCTAAAATTAAGTAGTCTCTATCTCTAATATCGTTGAGCAAATGACATATAAATGTACCTAACATTGTCTCATACTAACATAATAAATCTAATCTTTGGCAGTTTTGGGTCGACATAACAAACAAGGGAACTCTTAATTATTCTTAATTTCTTAAATCGAAGTTATATTGCAATGAAAATCACTTTTGAGTCACCATTCCCCAACCTACTTCTCAATGAACTGCAAATATAACCAGCGATCGAGAAGACCCTCTCAGCTTCGACACTAGTTGGTTTATCCGTCATTAAGTAGTCGTACATAAGAGACAAATAATTTCCTTTGACTCCATTTCATATGGAGTCATTTCTGTCTTCAGTATTTTCTCAAAATCTGTTTCTTTTCTAAAGTTTGTCGTTTTGCAATGGTCTTCATTTTCTTGCAGAATTTACTTTTCTAATTCCTCTTTATTAAAAAAATATTGTTGATCATTTAATTTATTATTTTTGCTAGAATTCTCCAAACTGATGATTGAAAATTTTTAAATCGATTAATTCACAATCATTGCTTAATGAACGCTTTTGCGATTTTTAAAGTTGGGTTTCAATAATCTATTATTTAATTTTAAAAAAACTCGGGTTTATCGGATCTGGACCGGATTTGAAAGATGTTGCTGGATCCGGTAGGTAGCCAAATGATGCCGGATTCGCCGGATCGGATTGCAATACCTAATTCCAACAACGCCAAATTTCCCTTTTGGAACTAAAATTTGTATTATACATCTCCCCATGTCTTCAAAACTCTATGTACCGAATTTGGTTCCATTCTGCTTAATCGATTTAACTGTAGTTCTCTGGTGAACCCGTATTTCATTGTTCCCAAAAACTTTTTATTTCAAGCAATTGTAGAATATGCATAAAAAAAATGCCGAGCTTTGTTGATGGGTGTCCTGGACGAAGTTAAGAAAAGCTGTTTTGTTTTGACATCCAGTGAAATGTTTGTGAGAACGGATTGATGGATGGATGTTTGGGTTTGGAAGTTCTCGAGGGAGAATATTTCAATGCTTTGTTTCTCTTCTCTTTTTGAATAGAAGTATCGTTTACGGGTGTAACATGAAAAGAAGAATAGGCTTTTAAGCGTGTTATTCCAGGGATGGCCAAGCGCGGTTTGCGAGCAGTGAACTCTCTGCAACTAAAATGTATGTATGGAATATGGTAAACTAAAACTGATCAATGTCCAAAAGAAGTAATTTGATTTCATTTCTTGTTAGTTATTCAAAAACATAAAAGTTAAAGTTATTCAAAAACATAAAATAAAAATGTTATTAAAAAATATTGTTCTGATTATATCAAAGAAAATCTTTAAAATTAGATTTTCTTGTGGATGATTTACGAATGTTGTCTATATTTGCAGTTAGCTGCAGAAAGTTTGATTAATGACTTGTTGGGGCAGTTCACACGAGCTCGATTGCGCAAAGCGATATTGTGATATTTTTTAAACACTAGGGGGCTCCGCCCCCTGCTCGCTTATGCTCGCCAACCCCCGAAGATATGACAGTTTTGACAAAAAGTAGCGAAAATATCCCAATATTACGAAATTTGTCTGACCAACTTTTGATCGCATCGAATTTATTTATTAACCAATTTCAAAATAATTGTACCGTAAGAAAGAATACATTCTGAGGTATACTGCGATATTTTCAAAATAAAAAACTAATAGTAATACGATATAGATATGACAGTTTTAGTTTTGTATCGGAAATTACGATCTGTGAAAGTTCCGAAAATTGTATGACCAACTTTTAATTGCATCGATTTTATTTAGTAACCAATTTGAAAAATAATTGTACCATGAGAAAGAGTGTAATGTAATGTATTCAGTGATGTTCTCAAATTTAAAAAAATAATGGTTTTTGCTGTAGATATAACGGTTTTAACAAAAAGGAGCGAAAGTATCCAAAGATTCCTAATTTTGTATGACCAACTTTTGATCGCATCCAATTTAATTATTAACCGATTTCAAAAATAATAGTACCGTAAGAAAGAATACATTCTGAGGTATACTGCGATATTTTCAAAGTTAAAAACTAATAGTAATAAGATATAGATATGACAGTTTTAAAAAAAAGTAACGAAAATGTTCCGATTTTTCACGAATTTCAAAAAAAATATTATCAAGAACCAAGTTGAAATTTCTAAAAAAACTCGACGAGCTGCAAAAATTTACGTTGAGAGGTACTCTTTAAAAAAAACTCACGGCTGAAGACTGAAAATTTGTATGTGTTTTGCTCACTCGCGGTAGAAATTTCGCTTTTTCAACTTTGACACTTAATAAACCCTAAACTAATAACCGCATCGGTAAAAGATCTTTACAATTGTCCAGGGAAAACGATGAAGAACGAACCATGTTAATTTCATATTTTTCTGATCCGTACTTTCTCGAGAAACCGTCTAAGAATCGAGCTAAACAACACAGTTTTCAATCCTGCGGCGGCGGCCGTAACTTTTTTTAATATAGAGAGATATCTTGTCCTGAATCTTTTGCTTTTAGTCAAAGTTGTATAGCTAAGAAAGCAACGCAGTTTAGTGGTTTAGTTATGAATCAGTTTGACCGGGGGAGAGAGGGATGTATGGATAAACTTTAAAAAATTGAACTAATGGCAACTAATGACTATCATTGACCTTGGTATTTGAATGCAGGTGAAATAATAAAAGGCAATGTTCTTGTAAAAACCCTGGACTTTTAACTAATAGTAAAGCTTTTGAAGAGACATTAAAAATTGAAATGAAAAATAAGGCTTTAAGGCTGTTGGAACCCTTTAGTTGATGGATGAAATATTTTGCTAATTGAAAATATTTTTTAACACTTCAGTTATAATTTTATCTCATATTTATTATCAATTATCATTTCTATAATACTCATAATGAAGCACAATAGACTATGAAGTACTTTTAATAATTAATCCAAAATCAACTTAAATTCAGAAAAGAAATTTTCGTTTGGTAAATTTTGTACAAAACTTCGTTTTTATATGATGGACCACAGTATGTGAGCATTTGTCTATGATGCCCTGTTCGATAGTTCAGCCTCTTTAGCCAATCCTGCTTTTTACATATCTAATTTCACATGACAAATAAATTTGACATTAAAAAATAGGAATAAAAATATCACAATCCAAATATTTCATAAAGGTAATAGAAACCAAATGATGAATGTTACCAATTTTCGAAGATTTATACTACTTGTATCATGAATACACAAACCACATCAGTTTATAAGTAATCATGATCCATTGAAATTATTTAAATGGTCAGGTGAGTTTTTAATGCGTTGCTATTCTATTCCCTACTAATCTTAAATAGAAGAAATTTATTATTGATGCCATATGAAATGGCAGAATGAATAGGGGTTGCGCTTTTTTCCAATTGTACATCGTAAATGTATTACATTATCAATAGGAATAAAACTTGCGCTGTGCTAAAATAACCATTGATTCTTAAAGCATTTCTCTAAGTGAAACTAATGAAAAGTGTTCATTCATTCTTCTAAAATTGTCTTGTTGGGTTGGGTTTTATGACGCAAGGGCCATATTTGACCAAACTGAGCCCCAAACACAAGACAGACAACGCCAAGTAATGAACATGCACACACAAGGAAAGATTTTACATAAAAGAGAGTAGTTAATTAACGTCGTACTGGAGCAACACAATGGACTATTGGCGACGGTCCAGGATCAATCCCGAACAGAAAGATCCGAGGATAACGCCTCGTAAGTTTGAACCACAGTCAGATGACGAGAAAAATACTTGAACTGGAACCCCACTCTCCAAACTTCCACACCAAGTCAATTTAACGTGCACCAGCCCCCGTGTACACGTAGATCTTTGGCTGGATCAAGTTTCGAACTCGCGACAATACAGCTGCTAATACGTCAGTAACCTTTCCAAAATGGGTTACCTCGGAAAATAACCCTAGGATTGTTCTTAGTTGGTGATCCACCACTAAATGGCTGAGATGGATTTTCATTGTTTCCAAACAAACCAGACGTTAGGTAGGTATTTAATTAACGTTGCAGTGGAGCAATACAACGGGCTGTTGGAGGTCAGATGACGAGGTCACACCTGAGCTGCAAATCACACGGAAAGGGATGATTTTATTTCCACTACCCAAACTATCTCGCATGATACCGGACAGAGTGGGGTGCCAGCACAGGTGTTGCCTCGTCATCTGACCGTGGTACAAAATGACATGGTGTTGTCCTTGATTATTTCCCTTTCGGAATGATCCCGGACCGTCGCGAATAGCTCGTTGTGTCGCTCCGGTGCGATGTTAATTTAAATACCTTTCATGCCTACCTATCTCTTGATAATTTCTTTTGTAATTTTTATTAACGTCGTACTAGAGCATTAGTCAGCAAACCTCGACTCGTGAGCCGCATGCGGCTCTAAAGCCACTTGAGTCCGGCACTTTAGCCACTTGAGTGCGGCATTTTAGCCACTTGAGTGCGGCACTTTAGCCACTTGAGTGCAGCTCTTTAGCCACTTGAGTGCGGCTCTACCACGAATCGATTTCGACCAAATACTAGCAGTAAATATAAGAGTCAAGAAAAATCAAGTTCTGTATTTAATTATTGGGTGCATACTTCCAACTATGTTAATATTTCAAGTTTTATTGTTAGTCAAGGGATTGCTAAAAGAGGCAAACCATGCACAGACGGTGAATACATTAAAAGTTGTTTTATAAATACATCCGAAGATCTATTCAGGGATTTTAAGAACAAGGCAGAAATTCGTAAAAAAAATTAAATAGTTACCATTGTTTGCTAAAACAATGAAAGACAGAACAGTCAAAATGTCTTTGAATATCACCAATCAGCAAATCGAATATCTTAAATTGGTTTCAGTTTTATCAATAGCTGTTGACGAATCTTGTGACATAAATGACGCAAAGCTTTACTTTCGATTTATTTCGTCTTTGTGTCCTAAAAAAGAACTTTTAGGATTATTGCCACTGAAAGGTCAAACACGTGGCAAGGATATTACAAATGCTGTCATTGAATGCATGGAGAAACATCATATTCTACTCGATAAAATTGTTTCAATTTTAACAGATGGGGGCAAAAAGTATGACCGAAGTAAGAAAAGGTTTCGTTTCTATTTTGATGAAAAAAATTAATCACGAGATACATACTTGTTTACCATTGCATCATTCATCAAGAAGCGATTTGTGCGCAGATATTTCCAGAAGAAATTTGCAATGTTATTTAATTGATGATCAAGATTTTCAACACAATTGTAGCTAAAGCTCTTTATAATCGCCAATTTAAAGAATATTTAGTTGAAATGGAGTGAATATACGCAGATCTTCTGCTGCATAATAAGGTACGTTGGCTTTGAAGTGGAAACGTTTTAAAACGTTTCGCTTCCTTATTATTTGAAATTAAAGTATTTCTCCTTGAGAAAGGTATTGACTATGGTAAACTAACGTACGATCAGTGGAATCCAAAAATGTTATTTCATGGTAGACGTTACGTCTTACCTAAATAAACTTAATCTTAAGCTACAGAGGAAAGGAAACACAATATTTTCGATGTTGGAAGAAGTCATTTCATTTGAAAAAACAAGTTATCCCTTTTGGGCTCAAAATTTTGAAAAAGAAATATTAATTCTTTTTCTAAGCCTGCTGAAACATCACCAAGAAAATAACTTGGTAATTTTTGACATTTACTATTTCAAAACAATTTTAAATATGTAGGAAGCTTTTCTACGGAGGTTCCAGGAATTCAGAAATAGCATAGCGACCTTAGCCTTTGTTAAAAAACCTTAGTACTGACGTAACATAATTGAATTTTTCTCCCTTTAGTATTGATATTGGCGTTTTTGAAATGCAATTACTGCAGTTAAAAAACAAAGAATTATGGAGCTCCAAATTTGAGCGCCGAAACGGTGGTGTGGGAAAATTGGAGAAAAATAAATATAATCTTAGTTTACAGAAAAAGCCGTCTTCTTTGAAAGGACCAGGGGAAAGAAGACGTGATAATTTTCAACACCTGAAATAGTATTCCTGACTTGTGATCAGTTTTAAAAAAATAGCATTTTCTGTTCTTTCTCTCTTTGGCTCTACATATTCATGCGAACAATCTTTTTCAAACATGAACCTTATCAAAAGTAAATTGAGAATTCGTCTTATTGATTAGAACCTGGAATCCGGATTGAAATTAAAAACGATATACAAACCTGACTTGTCCAAACTTTCCAATACAATGCAAGGTCATTGTTCACATTAAATGCGTGTTTCGTCATATTTTATTTTAATGTTAAAAAAAATGTTTTGATGTTAGTAGCTAGTTTAAGCCGACTAATAAAAAACATGAATCTTGAAAAGAATTTGTGGCTCTCACAAAAGAAATCTTAGTAGTTGTACTGCTGATCTTTGTCTCTTTTGACTAATGCGTTTTCCGACCACTGCACTAGAGCGACACAACGGGCTATTGGTGACGATCCGGGATGCATATAAACAACCTTTACCTGGAATAGAAAACATGGGGAAATTTTAAGCCCGCTGATTCGTTGGTTTCAAACTATCGACTATGACGTCACATCATCATTAATGGCAATGCTTCAAATGGACTCGGTCATTACTCATTAGTTTCTACTTGAACTGAAAGCCGGTGGCAAAACCTCTGCCAACATAAATAACGAATCCATACAACAGATCCCCAGTAATAACGAAAAACTCCACTGTTTCAGCCTTCTATTCTGTTCAAAGACCCAAGTGTCCTTTAAAGTTCGAAAGTGGACTATTTTTAAATTATGCGTGTAGAATCTATACTGGAATTAAAACTGAATACAAAACATTTACGATCAAATTACGAGTACATGGCACAAGCCGTTGAACTGTCGCTCGGTAATCATCTAAAAGCTATCGCTTTCTTTCTTATTAGTATTCAATTTTCGGTCGAAGCAGTTTCAACTTTTTTTTTCGCAAACATTGCAAGTAAATAGTGATACTTTTCACACATGTGGAGTCTATGGGTGAGTGACGTCATAGATCTCAGAAAGAGAAAGCAACGAATCAGCGGGTTTAAAATTGAAACCAACGAATCAACGGGCTTAAAATTTCCACATGTCTTCTATTCCAGGTAAATGTTGGTAATATGCGTCCGGGATCAATCCCCTAAGAGAAAATCCGAGGACAACACCTCATAATTTTGAACCAAGGTCAGATGACGAGGCAACACCTGAGCTGGCACCCCTACTCTCCAAACTTCCACACCAACCCAACGTGAGGACTTTCGGCCACGACAGTTGTAAGTAGCACCAGCCACCTCTACACCATACGCTTACAAACCTCCATGCACTGACTCGGATTCAAACCAGAAACCTTTCGATCTAAAGGCTAACGCCTTATGACACGTTCGAAATATGGATAGGAAATGCGTTCCGCTACAGACACCACACAACCTTTACTACATTTACCTTGACAGAAATGCAACCAAATCTTCCGTTTCGTTTCTGCATAAAAATTGATGATTGCTAAGTGAAAGAATATCTGTACCGCCAACTCCTTTCGAATAATGGCTTATTTCCAACTCCAGCTAAGCACATATTTCTTTCAGGTCTGCTAAGATCGTTTAAGGAATGAGAAGGTCAGATTAGACTTCTGAGATATTTCATTCAAATACGTTATCATTGAGATGGAAATTTCAGCTTCGGCATCAGTTACGATAGCTACCACGCATTGTCAAATGTGAGTCTCAAAAAGACATCAACTCGAAAGATTGAAAGAGAGATGCTTCCTTCGCTTTCCTTAAACCTTAAAAGGAAAAGCTAGTTATTTATATCAGCTTTTATTACTACATTCCTTTACTTTCTCAGTATGAAGCATAATGTTCATTTATTAGAATTTCTCCGTGACTATTAATTAGTTTTGATTTAGGTAGGTATTTTAATTAATGTTGCACTAGAGGGAAGGAACACGACGATCTATCGGCGACTGCCCATGGTTAAACCCGAAGGGAATGATCCGAGGACACCACTTAATATGGAACCACGGTAAGATGACGAGGTCACATCTCAGTAGACACCCCACCCTCCTAATTTCCAAACCATGCCAACATGAGGACATTTGAAGGCACTACAGATTTAAAGTACCACGGCCCGGGTTTTTTTCTTTTTAAAGAGTTCAGAAACAGTTTTGATTATTCCTCAATCAGGAGATTTGAGGGCACGACAGATTTAACGTACCACGACCCGTTTTATTTTAGAAGAGTTTACAAAGGTTTTGATTATTCCTCAATTAGGACATTTGAGGGCACAACATATTTTACGTACCACAGCCCGTTTTATTTTAGAAGAATTTAGAAATGGTTTGGATTAGTCCACAATTAGAACATTTGAGGCCACGACAGATTTAATGTACCACAACCCGTTTTATTTTAGAAGAATTTACAAAGGTTTTGATTATTTCTCAATTATGACATTTGAGAGCACGACATTTAAAACGTACCACGACCCGTTTTATTTTAGAAGAATTTACAAAGGTTTTGATTATTCCTCAATTAGGACATTTGAGGATACGACTGATTTAACGATCCCCTCTTTGTACACGACGGTCTTTGGTTAGATTCGAACTCGCGACCCTCCGGTTGGTAATCACTTACTCATCCAACCTGCTGCTACTACGGTCTAATTTATTTTAGGAGAATTGAGTTTCGAAACGGCTTTGATTGTTACTCAATGTTTACCATAGGCAAGGAAGACTAAAGTCATCAGGATGTCAGACATCTTTAGTAAATCATTATCTATATAAATAAGAATGGAGTGTTTGTTTGTACATTCAATATTTTCGACGCATTTCAAGTTTTCTATCCGTTTTGGACCCTTCTGATGCCGAATCCGCCTTTTTCTCGTTTGGTGTCTGTCTGTCTGTCTGTCTGTCTGTCTGTCTGTCTGTCTGTCTGTATGTTGTGCCCTATACACGTCCACGCGGTTTAAGATATTTTCATGGAAATTTGCATACAGAGAGTACTTATCTTGATTTAGTGAGTGGAATTGGTTGCGAAAGTCTGTCTGTCCGTCTTTCTGTTCTATGCTCGATTTTGTGTTTGTGTGTTTGTGTAGACATCACATGAATTGTATTCCAGATATTTGATTGCATTGTATTTTATTTTATACATTATCTATTAATTTAGTGAATGCAATATTAAACATTTCTTTATTGTTATATTTAGACGAGTTTCATGCTAAAACACCTGAGTAAGTATACTTAAATCAACCATAATTTGGTAGTTTTGGAAAAATTGGAATGTCTATTGAATATTACGATTAATTCGATTGCTTTACCAGTACTGCTGAAAAAGTAATTATTCTTCAAAAAATTATTATTTTTTTTATGGAATTTCATCTCTGATACGTCATTTATTTCGAGTCTTATTTTTATTCTTTGCGCAATGAAAACGATTTCCGAATATTTGGGACAGACGATATTTTTCAATGAAACGAGAATGAACACGATCGCGCGAGCAGTGATATTTTTTCTGGTTCTTTCGCTCTGAATTAATTTCACATTTCTAAATTTTGTACACTTTTAGTTGTAAGTTGTGGCAACTGTGCGAGATCAAGAGATAAAATTGAATCACAAATTAATATCTTTGGAACAATTTTTTACGACATCTTTTATTTTGTTTTACTTCGCTGTTTCCTGTTTTAAATATTTATTATTTTAATAAATGTGTTTTCCTTCTCATCACACCCAACAGCACCACAAAGTATAGACTTGAAAATGTTAGGTAAGTCAGTATAAATTTTCAGTAAATTTTAAGTGTAGTTATGCCGTTATTTAAAGAATAATGCCGTTATTTAAAGAATAATGCCGTTATTTAAAGAATAATGCCGTTATTTAAAGAATAATGCCGTTATTTAAAGAATAATGCCGTTATTTAAAGAATAATGTCGTTATTGAAATAATAATAATGTTTAAAAATCCAAACTAGAACTTTTTCCAACAATAAAAAATTCGTTGTAGTAATGACAGGAGAAGATTGCAAAATTTCACAATGTCGCATACCGGAGGCAAGAGTGCCACAGGTAAAAAAATATTGTTTTGTCGACTATGAGTGCGAGAGCACTCGCCGTAAATCGTAATTTTAATTAATTGAGTTGCACATGAAAACAACTTAAGAAAGGGAATTCCAAATCTTCCTATAAATCGTCTTTTATAGTAGTAACCTTAGTATCACCTTTCGTCTTTTTGAGCTTTGTCATACAGCAATTGTGCGATGTATGTGAAATGTATTACATGAATGGATATGCATGTGTTGGATGTGTTCAAAGTAAGTTGTAGAAAATATAAAGATGGCGAAAGGTGTTAAAATAAATTTTTACTCTACAAAAAACGTAAGTCATTATATATTTTGATTATCTCTTCAATCTAGAGTAAACCAATTCAAACCGAGTAAGGTCGGGTATTTTGCTAGTTATCTATATAAATAAGAATGGAGTGTTTGTTTGTACATTCAACATTTTCGACCCATTTCAAGTTTTCTATCCGTTTTGGACCCTTCTGATGCCGAATCCGTCTTTTTCTCGTTTGGTGTCTGTCTGTCTGTCCGTCTGTCTGTCTGTCTGTCTGTCTGTCTGTCTGTCTGTCTGTTTGTATGTTGTGCCCTATACACGTCCACGCGGTTTAAGATATTTTCATGAAAATTTGCATACAGTGAGTACTTATCTTCATTTAGTGAGTGGCATTGGTTGCGAAAGTCTGTCTGTCCATCTTTCTGTTCTATGCTCGATTTTGTGTTAGTGTGTTTGTGTAGACATCACATTAATTGTATTCCAGATATTTGATTGCATTGTATTTTATTTTATACATTATCTATTAGTTTAGTGAATGCAATATTAAACATTTCTTTATTGTTATATTTAGTTGGGTTTCATGCTAAAACACCTGAGTAAGTATACTTAAATCAACCATAATTTGGTAGTTTGGGAAAAATTGGAACGTCTATTTAATATTACGATTACTTCGATTGCTTTACCAGTACTGCTGAAAAAGTAATTATTCTTCAAAAAATTATTTTTTTTTATGGAATTTCATCTCTGATACTTCATTTCGAGTCTTATTTTTATTCTTTGCGCAATGAAAACGATTTAAGAATATTTGGGACAGACGATATTTTTCAATGAAACGAGAATGAACAAGATCGCGCGAGCAGTGATATTTTTTCTGGTTCTTTTCGCTCTGAATTAATTTCACATTTCTAAATTTTGTACACTTTTAGTTGTAAGTTGTGGCAACTGTGCGAGATCAAGAGATAAAATTGAATCACAAATTAATATCTTTAGAACAATTTTTTGCGACATCTTTTATTTTGTATTACTTCGCTGTTTCCTGTTTTAAATATTTATTATTTTAATAAATGTGTTTTCCTTCTCATCACACGCAACAGCACCACAAAGTATTAGACTTAAAAATGTTAGGTAAGTCAGTATAAATTTTCAGTAAATTTTAAGTGTAATACCATTATTTAAAGAATAATGCCGTTATTGAAAGAATAATGCCGTTATTGAAAGAATAGTGCCTTTATTGAAAGAATAATAATGTTTATTAATCCAAACTGGAACTTTTTCAAACATTAAAAAATTCGTTGTAATAATGACATTAGAAGATTGCAAAATTTCACAATGTCGCATACCGGAGGCAAGAGTGCCACAAGTAAAAAAATATTGTTTTGTTGACTATGAGTGCGAGAGCACTCGCCGTAAATCGTAATTTTAATTAATTGAGTTGAACATGAAAAGAACTTAAGAAAGGGAATTCCAAATCTTCCTATAAATCGTCTTCTATAGTAGTAACCTTAGTATCACCTTTCGTCATTTTGTAGCTTTGTCATACAGCAATTGTGCGATGTATGTGAAATGTATTACATGAATGGATATGCGTGTGTAGGATTTGTGTCCAAAGTAAGTTGTAGAAAATATAAAGATGGCGAAAGGTGTTAAAATAAATTTTTATTCTACAAAAAACGTAAGTCATTATATATTTTGATTATCTCTTCAATCTAGAGTAAACCAATTCAAACCGAGTAGGGTCGGGTATTTTGCTAGTTTATTTCATAATTTTCTAAGTTATGTTATATCCATTTGAAAACTAAACACATTTTTGTCATTTGGAGTTAGTTTTTATCGTTGTTTATTGCTTCGAATCTCGATATGGATCTCAGTTATCTTAGGCTATGCTGTTCATTTGAAAATTAAACACTTTTAATCACTTTGAATGAAATTTTGTCATTGTTTATCTCTTTGAATCATAAATATTAATCTCATACACTACCCTACAATACTGGACCGGACGCCAGTGGATATGCATAAAACTTGCATACTTGTTTGGGGGTGTTTTTCGTGGTATGGCCTGGGACCATTGGATGTTGTTCCTGGTAAATTGAACTCCGACGTCTACATGAAGATTTTGGACAATCAGGTTCTTCGTACGTTCTGCCAATTTTATGAAATAGACGAATGTTACTTCCAGGACGACAACGCTCGGTGTCATGTTGCAGCCTCTGTCAAGCAGTGGTATCGATATATGGATGTAAAACGTGTTCCCTGGCCTGCTCAGAGTCCCGACTTAAACCCATTATAACATTTGTGGGACGAGTTAAAGCGACGCTTACGGACCAGGGAACCACGTCTGAAATTACAGCTGAAATGGCGACATTCTTGCAGTAGGAATGGACACAAATACCCATAGTTGTGTATCAAAACCTTGTTGAAAGTATGCCCAGAAGTGTTGCTAGTGTAATTGCAGCACGTTTGGACCATCCCCCTGTTAAAGCATGTATTATTTACCTTATACCTTCACATCTTGCTGTCCGGTCCATTATTGTAGGGTAGTGTAGTTGTCTTTGGTTCTGCTATCCATTTGAAAATTAAACACCTTTAATTACTCTGATTGTTTTGTGTCATTGTTTATAATCGATGTGTAGATGTCAAATACAAGGCTGCTGGGACAAGTAAGCGTAGTTTGTAAAATCTGTCCTTTTGAGTGATATGCTAAGGTCCGCTGAAAAGTGTATTTCGCGCATTTCTTGTGTTTCATTTGTGTGTAGAGGTATTTTAAAAACAGACACAATTTTGGAGGGTTCGAACCCTAAGAGCCCTCTTTCATTGGTCACGCCACTGCCCATGGGTCAGTACAATTGTATGTAACTGAACATGGAGAGCAGTAATTAGAGAATAGACTGTAACGTTAGGATAAAAAAGTTATATTTCCAAGTACTCAACAGATGTTTCAGAGATGAATAGGTTAAATTTAATGTTAAACGAAGAAAATGTGATTTGTTTACTCGAGTCTCAGGAGAGCAGGGGTTAAAAAGTAGACTAAAACGTTTAGTGCGATAAAAAGGTTATTTTTTACTGTACAAACAACGAGTACCTCAAAAATTAAGGTGTTAAATTTATTGTTAAACGAAGAAAATGTGATTTGTTTACGCGAGTCCCAGGAGAGCAGGGGTTAAAAAGTAGACTATAACGTTTAGTGCGATAAAAAGGTTATTTTTTACAGTACAAACAACGAGTACCTCAAAAATTAAGGTGTTAAATTTATTGTTAGTTTACGGGAGTCTCAGATTGATTGCTTGATTAGATCTTAAAAGTACAATAACCAGGTTCGGCCAAGCTGCGCCAAACTATCGGTAACTACAAATAAATTTTATCAACGCGAGTCTCAGTTTGGTTAGTTGGTTGGAGTTTTATGGCGCAAGTGCCATATTTGGCCAAGCTGCGCCAGAATGGAGTCTCAGAATAACAGAGATCAAACAAACCTTCCTACATTTTGTTTCCAAAAAGGCAAGGATTCTAAATGGCTTTTTAATGCCCACGACAGGTTCTTCAAGGATGAGGTGTTTAATTATTGTTAAACAAAGAAAATGTGATTTGTTTACGCGAGTTATGGGAGTTTAGTTTAAAGGGAAATCGATGTGAAAATGTCAGTTAATGAAACAAAGACAAAGCTGCTGAGGCAAGGAAGCGTAGCTTGTAGGACCTGTCATTAGAGTGATATGCTAAGGTTCACTGAACTGAAAGGGGAGGGCGGTCGTAGCTTTTAACGTCTGTCTACGTAGAGTGTAGTTAGACACTCCTCTGTGAGAGCCGATAAAACTGGCACTTTCTAGGCAACGGCCCCAACGACGGTGGTCGGTCGTACATTAACTAGATAAGCGCTGGGATAAGGAAAACAACTAAACGAAAGTGAAGCGATTGAGTAAAATGCAGTAAGACCTTGATTTTACGTTTGGGGTGAAGTCAATTCTTTGTTAGTTACGGGTGTGGAAGAGTTCGGTGATTGTTCTATTTTCTATTAGATTGACTCGATCGGGGTGGTGTATAACTTTCTCTACCCTCTTACGTTCTTTGCTTTCAAAGTTTTCTGTTCTTTTTTTTTTATGGGGTTCTTATCTCTAAACTCCCGAAGAAGTATTGTTTTCTGATTTGTAAAATACAGTAGAGTCACGAGTTAATGTGAACCAAGACTAACTCGGATAACCGAAAAACTCGGTTAAAGCGAAAATTGTAAATAAAATAAATCGTGTAGGTTTAAATGTATATTTTAACAAATACTTAAGTTATACAAATGCACCACATGCAATTCATACTGTTACGATAATTAAAGAGCTCTTACTCAAAAAAGCCTTTTATTGTTTTTTGTTTTACGTTACTTTGGCGTTTTTCTGCAGCAATGTTTCGACATTTTTTAAGGTTAACAGGATTGCTGGTGGCGCTTCTTCTTGTTCTATATATTCAATAGCACTTTCGATAGCTTTTAGTGCGTGATACAATGAAAAGTAAAGGGGGTAGTGTTGTTGGATTTCGTTTTCCTGAGTGTTTGTGAGATCAAGTTTAGAATTTTTTTCGGTAGTTTTAAAAATGGAAAATGTAGGACCAAAAAATAAATCCTAGAAATATTTGATAGCTCAGTTAAAGCGCAAACTCGGATAATCTGGGTTTTACTGCATTATTTTCTATTAGATTAACTTGATTGGGGTGGCTTCCTCTTCTCTCTTTCGCCGGTCTGTTGGTTAAGGTGTTAGCCTCTAGATCGGAAGGTTTCTGGTTTGAATCCGGGTGAGTGCATGTAGATTTGTAAGCGTATTGTGTAGAGGCGGCTGGTGCGCCTTAGATCTGTCGTGGCTGAAAGTCCTCACGTTGAGTTGGTGTGGAAGTTTGGAAAGTTGGCTGCCAGTTCAGGTGTTGTCCTCGATTCTTAGAGGATTGATCCCGAACCGTCGTCAATAGCCCATTGTGTTGCTCTAGTACAAGGATGGCCAACTCGCGGCACATGTGCCACAGTCTGGCACTGCGGAGTTTTAACAGTGGCACGCAAAGACTTATTGAAAAATTAAAATATTTGAAAAAATCATAATGTTGTCTTCAGGAACTTTATCAAAATCCTTAAAAACCCTACTCATACCCTACTGTATACAACAGAGCCCGAAAACGGCACTGCTAGACACCAGTACAGCGATGCGCTAAGACAGCGTGGTCATGGGAAGAGCCTAATGGTTTGAGTTGGTGCCGTTGTGTCTTGCTACGGTTGTCCGTTCTCGAGCGAGTGCTACACTCTGGTTGTCTAGCTCAGTTGATTTTAAACTGCCGAGCAAGACGTTAAGCTTTTTTTAAACTGTTTTTATATTTTGGCGTCGAACGCTGTTGTTTTAAAAATTTTTATTTTCAATATATCCATGAGTAAACCTTTGACAAAATTAAAAGAAATATGGAGAAGATATTACGATTTGTGATTTTAAAACTGTATGGGAAAACAATTTTTGTTTACGCATCAAAATACTTCCAAGCCTTTGTTTGATATGTGGAATTTGTGTAGGAGTGCCGAAAAAATTTAACCTGGACCGGCATTTAAAACAACTGCATATTGATTTCAACAGCAAATATCCTGTCGGGTCACACTTGTGAACGGAATTTATCAATGAAAAAAAAAACAGATATCTTTAGCCGGCCAACAATCCTTGTTCCAGAAGAGAAATGACGAAATGGAAACTATGTTTAAGGCTTCTAATGAACTTCCTCTGTTGTTAGCCCGCAAGAAAAAAAAAACCCTATTCTGACGGAGAGGATAGTAATAAATAGCCTTTTAATATTTGCACAAAATGTCGGTGATATAAACGTCAAAAATATGGTTGATAAAATAGTTTTGTCTAGAAATATCGTCATGCGTCCTATAGATAGCATGGGCCAGAATGTTGGCACTCGAATTGTCTCTGGACTACAGTATTTCAAATACAATACTTTTCATTAAGTTTGGATGAAAGCTGTGACATTACAGATAATGCACAGTTAAGCCTATTTGTGCGTTACACGAACGATAATTTTGATACTGTGGAAGAACTTCTTGATTTTCGCCAAGTAGTTTTAACTACAGGTGAGGACATTTTTAAAGAATTTAAAAATGTAATTGAAGTTAACAGTGGGTGGACAAAATTAGATAGTGTTTGCACAGATGGAGCGCCTTGCATGGTTGGCTGAATAAAAGGTTTTGTTACATTGCTCGAAAATTATTTGGGAAGAAAAGTTTTTAAGTATCATTGTATTATCCATCAAGAAGCTCTTTGTGCCAAGGACTTAAACCTGTCTTCTGTTGTTGACCCTGTAGCGCGCTGTAGCAACAAAATACGAGCTCGAGCTCTGAATCGACGACGATTTCATGAGCTTTTCCCGGAAAAAACAGAAGAGGATGGCGAGTTGCTCCTTCATTCTAGTATGCGCTGGCTTTCCAAAGGAAGTGCACTCGCGAAATTTTGGAATTTGAGGGAGTGTGTTTTAAAATATCTGTTAGAAAACAATGAACTGCCTAGTGAGTGCTTGCTTCTCAAGAATGAAGATTGGCTATGGAATTTAGCTTTTCTCACCGATATTATGGGATATTTAAATTTAAGAGTGCAGGGAAATTATTGTATTTATCCAACACTAGTTGTTCATATATCTTCTTTTGTGAACAAACTTATGCTTTTTTGTCTCGATTTTGGAGAAAAAAGATTAACACACACATTTTACATTACTGCAGGAACTAGCTACCAAAGTCAATAATGCTACTAACTAAGATAGGTTTAAAAATTTAATACCCACTTTTCAGAATTCCTTCAGTGCTAGGTTTTATGATTATCAAGATGATAAAAAAATACTGATCTTTTCACAAATCCTTTTTCAATATCTCTGCAAGACGTTAATTATTACCCACCTGGAATCCAAATCGAAACTATTGACCTACAGCACCATACTACACTGAAAAGCAAATATAAGGAACTTATTTCAACTGCAAGTGATCCAAATTATATTAAATTTGAGAAATTTGTACCAACAAGCAATTTTTCAAATTTACACGATGTGGCAGTCAAATATTGTTGTAGGTTTGGCTCACCATATGTTTGTGAACAAATGTTTTCTATTATGAACATAATAAAATCAAAACATCGTTCAAGATTAATTGATATGCACCTAAAACACCTAATTTTGTTAGCATCTTCAAGACTTAATCCTAATATAGATGACTTGGTAAAAAACTACTAATTCAAAAGCCACATTATTAAGTACTGACTGTTTAATAATTATTTAGAATTAAAAGTTTCAAGTTATTCATTTTTATTTTTTACATAACCTAACTGACTGAACACCTTTAAAAATGTTTATTAACAATAAAACCGAAGTTTGTACTTTTGTTTTATTTGTTATATTATTTTTTAAATCTCCACCTACTCAGACTTAAATTTTTTTTAAAGTGCTATTTGCGTAAAAATCCCATAATCAACCTATAAATAACATTTTTACACTTTTTCATATTTTTTAGTTTGCTGGAAAAGTTGGAAGTGGCACGCATAATTTTTTTTTTCTTCAGATAGTGGCACTCTTCCCAAAAAAATTGGCCACCCCATCTTCTAGTAAGACGTTAAATAAAATTATCTTACCTTACCTTTTATCTTTTGTTTTCTTAATTGTATCTTTCTCTTTCCTTTCTTTCTCTGTCTCGTTTTCGGGGGCATAACTGAGAATCCTAGGAAAAAGTAATGTTTCCTATTTTTAAAAAATACATTCTACAAACAAAATACTATATGCGCACAGTAAAATGTGACACATCTCGGTTGAACTAAGTGCACGGATGACTTTACAAAGACTTTTTGCAAATATTTATAAAATAGAATGAAAATATATAAAATATAGAATGATAATATATACAAAAAGAGTAATAATGTATACAAAATCGAGTTAATAGATTTACATTTAAGAGCGTCATCATATTCAAACTTTGTTTTACTTCTACTTTTTTTTTTGAAGGACTGATATGATACATAGATATATGGAGATGGTTAACGAAAAAAATAACTGTCCATGCTTTCCAAATAGCTTTCATACTTCGTAATGAATATTAAGTCATTAAAATTTATTACATTACATAATGAATATTACTTCTTAAAAATCGTTATTTTAAGCTATTTTTTTTAATTTGTTTTTACATTCTTAACACCCACAAGTAAAGTAATAGTTATTTAATTCTTACAACATCTATTATTTTATGAATCAATATTCATTGTTTGTAATAATTTAATGACTTAATATTCATTATGAAAATGGAAATTATTATTATGGACTTCTCGACCATCTTCTCACACCATTTACCTATCTATTTTTCGTCTCTTCATTAACACAAAATTAAATTTCCAGAAATACGATTTGAATATTTGGTTAATGCTATTTCACGCTTATTTTTGTAAATATTTGCAGAACTATCATTATATACATTCGGTGAAAAAAGTACATCCGAACAATCTCTAGTTGTTCAAGTCCCTGTATGGCATTCAAACCAAAAGCATTTAAAAAATTGTTTTGATTGGATTTGGGGAATTATGCCTACTTTAAGAAAACGTTTATTTTATTTGAATAAGTCTTCACATTTATTTAGAAATGCTTGAATTTTCAAATGTCGACCCAACCACTATAATTTCATTAAAATATTCCCCCATTTTATAATTTAAAAAAAATTGTAGTGCAAATATGATTATAATTACCAGACATGGGCGAAAAACGAATCGTAAACAGTTCTAAAATGTAGAATTAATAAATAAACGGTTACGCATGTAAGAATTGTTTGACAGGTTTCCAAATATGCTCATATTCTCAGGTTTCTTTTACTTTTAAGCCTTATTTTCGTTAACGCAAATACCTTCTTCGATGGATTATCGAATGATAATTCAAAAACTACCGGGATGGACATTATTGTTACATAATACAAAAATATATAATAAGCAATAAAACTATCAAAATAATTTTCCCTGGTTAATAAATTTTATTTGATATTTTACAATTACTTGGCATTTTACAAATGTTAAACTGAAGTGACCATTATTATTTTGGATGCAGTGCTAAGTTCATGATGATGACGAGATCGAGTCCTGGTTAGTGTTCTTCTAATGGCGAGGTATCATATTCATCAAAATCTGGCCAGTATTTTTCTAATGGCTAGATACCTCGTCGAGACAAACGTCAGGATCATTACGACCCGTGAAGTTTATACGGTAAGGAATTTTCCACTAAGTGCACGGCCATTCGGCGTTTCCTGAGCACTTTTTTTCTATATTGTTAAGGTAGGTAGTTAATTGACGTATACTGTTAAGTAGGTAGTTAACTGACGAATATTGTTAGGTAGGTAGTTAATTGACGTATATTGTTAAATAGGTAGACTATTGGCGAAACTCAGGGGTCAATCCGAAGAAAAAAATCCAAGGTAGGTAGGTAGTTTGGAAGATATTTTAACTAACTTGGCACTGGAACACGGCTATTCGGTAAATGGTAATTGGTAATTTTTTTATTAACGTCGTACTAGAGCAACACAACGGGCTATTGACGACGGTCCGGGATCAGTCCCTTAAGGGAAAGATCCGAGGACAACACCTCGTAATTTTGAACCACGGTCAGATGACCACGGCTATTCGGAGTTTCCTGAGCATTTTTTTCCTTTATTGTTAAGGTTGGTAGTTAATTGACGTATATTGTTAAGTAGGTAGTTAATTGACGTATATTGTTAAGTAGGTAGACTATTGGCGAAAGTCAGGGGTCAATCCGAAGGAAAAGATCCAAGGTAGGTAGGTAGGAAGATATTTAAATTAACTTCGCACTGGATCAACACGATGGGCATTTGGCGACTGTGCGGGATCAACCCTAAAGGGAAAGAACCGAGGACAACACCACGTAATTTTGAACCACGGTCAGATGACGAGACAGCTCCTGAGCAGGCACCCCACTCTCCAAACTTCCACACCCCGCCAGTGGGGGGATATTTTAAGCTACAACAGATTTATCGTGCACCAACCCCCTTTGCACACGACAGTCTTTAGTTCGATTCGAACTCGAAGGTTGCGATTAGCAACCGGAAGTTGCTCTTCCAACCAGGTTGCCGTGGTGCAAGAAGCTCTGAGAATGATACAGGGGTCGTTGTGACTCAGTGGGTATGCCCACTGAGCTAATTGCAACCTTCGAGTTGTAAGTGTTGCAGGTTCGATTCCTGTGTCAAGTGTATTCCTTCCTGGGTGTATTTCTCTCTTCTGTGACAGTAAAACTATCGTTGTATTGATATCCTGCCTGATATTGTATGTCTTGTGCCTGGCTCACCATGTTCAAATATGCGCCTTGCTTCGTAAAAAATACCAACCAATCGTACAGTAGACGTTGGTTGGTTTTGGGGGTTTTATGGCCAAATTTGGCTATGCTGTGCCAGTACAGTATCCGTCAAAGAATTCGTCTAAGTACTAGAATAAGTAGTTATCAAATGGAATTAAAGCCAACAGATTCGATTCGCGACGGATTAAACGATTTGGTTGGTTGGTTGATTTTGGTTTTATGGCCCAAGATCCAAAAAAAGGATAAGCTGCGCCAGACACAAGATAAAATCTAGTCCAAATTTTAGGTTAAAATATTTTTATCCGTCAGATCGGTAAGTAAAAGTATAAACTGAGATTGAAATATATATATTCAATAAATGCAATAAAAATTAAAGTGCCAAGAAAGCAATTAAGATGATGAAATTAGTTTAAAAGGGGTTAAATTAAGTCAATGGTAATGTCAGTCGATAAAATGTGGTGGTATAAAAAAATATAGACTCGGACATTTATATGTAGTTTAAAAATCCAATGAGGTATAAAAATTTAAAGAGATTGGGATGGGGATTTTCCCCCACCAGGTCTTGCAAGTTTAAAAGTGGATTGTTGAATAAGTTTCGTCGATGATGGTTAAACGACTTGGGATCCAACTCTTGATTTGGCTTTTTTTATTCAGTAATTTGGGAAGGGAGTGTATTTAATTAATGTCCCACTGGAGCAACACAATGGCCAATGGCGACGGTCCGGGATTAGCCCCAGAAGGGAAAGACCACATGATTTTGAACCGCTCGTTAATTTGGGAGTCAACTGTGTCTATTCAACACTTTTAATATGTTATGGCGTAAATAAATTAATTTTTGTGAACGGTTTTTCTTTTATTTCAATACTCTCAAATATAACTCACACTTAAAATACAGCAATACTATAAGCGCCCTACATGAAAGATAAAGTAAAATTTGTTTCAGAAATCAGCATTTTTAAATTTGACTTCAAATATATTCTTCCTGTTTTACCTATGCTCAATCTGCTTAAATTTCTTTAAATGCGTCCAATACTTGCACCAATCCCTTTGGATCAATCATAATTTTGGTAAAAGAGTTCAAGTACCCTTCAAATTTTTGCAATATTGTTGAATTCCCATGAGTGCAACCGAGTATTTGAAAATATTCTTTCGATCAAGAATTCAAAATGGATAATGTAACGTCAAAACACCACAAATCAATACTTGAAAAATAGGGCTCTGGTGCATCAATCTGATGCCTTAACCGTTACCAAATAAAATAAATAAATCACACTGGAACATATTAGCACAGTCAAACACATTTAATAAACGCTTTTTGAAAGACATCGAAACATACAGCATACACACATATTACATTCTTCTAACGGAAACTCAAACTGTTCTGTTTTTTAAAAACCGTGACGTAGAGGTGTCGCTTGCTTCACTTCATGAGCGAGGAAATGGTAATTTTAATTAACGTCGTACTAGAGCAACACAACGGACTATTGACGACCGGTCCGGGATCAACCCCTTAAAGGAAAGATCCGAGGACAACACCTCGTAATTTTGAACCACGGTCAGATGACGAAGCAACACCTGAGCTGGCAACCCACGCTCCAAACTTCCACACCAATCCAACGAGAGGATTTTCGGCCACGACAGATTTAAGGTGCACCAGCCGCCTCTACACCATACGCTTATAAACATCCATGCACTGATCCGGATTCGAACCAGGAACCTTCCAATCTAGAGGCTAACACCTTAACCACTATACTGGCTTTTAGATATTACTAGAACGTAGCCACTAGTGAGATTTGAACCCACGAATCATGGTTACGAGAACAATGCTCTAACCACTGAGCCATAGTTGCGTCTTTAAAATTATTAAATTCTACGCACTTCATGTACGAGAGACAAATAGTGAGCCACGTCAAGTGCAAATGAAAACATTATTAGATGAATCTTACCATTACTTAAGATAGAAAAGAAAACGAGTTTTTCAAATGCTCAATTTCCACGAGGTGAACGGTGATCCATGATGGATTCGAAAAGGCCGAGATTTCGAATCTTCATCAAACAATCGTTCCATACGACTTTGTATCAATAATTCTCCTACAGATGGCGCTACATGTAGCGGTAGAACAAAGAGAGAAGTTTCCGATCAACGACTAAGGGCCTTATTCAACTACCCAAAAATCGAACGTTTCGTCTCAAAATTCGAACCTAGCGGCGTCTAGTGACAACTTTGGCATTCAACTACCACCGCGCTTTCGTTTTTTTTCGAAATCGAATTCGTCTCCTTTTCACCCGGTGAGTTTATTCGAAACGTTCGAAATTTGCTAGCTGTTGCAACTTTTTCAAACATTGTTGACGTTCTCCTTTTTGGGAGACGTGTTTGCGAGTTCGCGGCAAGCCTATGGATGAGTTTTTTTAAAGATATATACTACATCGCAAAACATACCAGCTGGGAAAACAGTTGATGCCCGACCACGACTGGATTTTCTGTGGAAAATCAGGTAAGCGCTATTTTCATAATGCATGCGTTTTAAATGAAAACATGTTTCTTTCATAAAGTAGTTAAGTACAGTGAGTAGTTATTGAATATTGAGATTTTCACAATTCTCATTCATAAAAGCACATTAGAATATCAACACACTGTTCCTGACATTCTCAATCAACTGACTAGATGCATTGTTTTTGTTTACAAATATGACTAACAGCATACAGATTAATTGTTTTTAACAATAGCACCTTTTGTTTTCATTCTTTTTATGACTTAAATGTTTCATGTTATTGTTTCAAATGTAAACTTACTGATTTTAAACTTTATTTGAGTGTTGTCAACATTGAGACTTGGTTCTGGTAATTCCAGACAGTTATTGGAGATGAACATTTCTTGATGCTGCTTCAAGCAACTGTTTCTAGGTATGTGATGAGAATGCAATGCCGTGTGGTATGTTTTACCTGAATACCTTAAAATTTCCTGCAGAAAAACTTTGTTAAAAAAAAAGGTTCTTCTACATTAATCTGGTTTCCTAAATGTCTTGGGTGTAATTGATTGCTCCCACATTTGGCTTCAAAGACCCAATTGTGATGATTGGTTTGTTTTCTTGAACAGAAAAGGTCACTTTTCCATAAATGACCAGTTGGTTTGTTTATTTCACTTAAAATTCTATTTTATTGTACTCGAAAACAAAGTGATCATGCACACCTACTTAACCCATTGAGATAAGAACTTTTTTCACAAGTTACTTCGAACATCAGTAAACTTCCAATTTTGTTTGACTCCAAATTGTGTCAGTTCGAAAAAGGTATATTAGAAAAGTTACACGGAACTTAAGTACATAACATTAATACCCATGAATGTGCAACTGTTTTTCACATTTTTTCCTTGTATAAGAGTGTGGAACTATCAGTGTGTAAACTTTCAAAATTGTTTCAGATAAGTAAATCTTACTCTCTATGAACATTTGATTTAAAAAGGGTTGCTTGGAAATCAATCATATTTGGCATGACTTGAAAAACTAACTCATTTGGCAATGTGCAATCATAATCTTATAAAATGCATGACTTGTATATCCGTGACTATTAAAGATTTGATTGGTTATGTGACAGGTCACGAGTAGTGCAGAGTTTCTAATTGTTTTGTGATGTCATGTCCAGAGCAAAACACGATACAAAACATCAAAAATCATGTTTTGATCAATATTTCACATTCGATATCACAGCCAGTGATCACGCGCTGTCAGGTTTAAAAAAAGTATATGAATGAAGTTCGACCAAAATAAATACATTTTACTATGCACCCATTATTTCAGTGCTTTTGTCCTAGTGACTAATTATTAGCAGAGCTGTTCCTGAGTGGTGTGCAGAAAAAAGTTTGACAAAGACATACTAATGTATCAGTGAAACTTCGATAAACCATCAGTGTCAAGACGACGGATAACACAAAAACCTTAAGCAACTCACCCCCATCCATTGCATGTGAATGAACGATAAAAATGCATGTTTACAAACTGGAAAAACACTGTAAATACATGTATTTTATTTTACAGAAATAATTTACAATTTACATTAAGTACAGTATTTTGCACATATTGTTACATGAACTTATGCTCTAGACATACTCAAATTTTCAGTCTCATTTTCTTCGAGGCTCGTGCATACTGAGCGGCGGTATTTCGTAATAACTGACGGTTGATCAAAGTTTCGCTGTATATAGTATTTAGTTACATTTGAATGTTCAAAAATCCAGAAGTATACTCAACTTACTAACTTCATAATACTTGACTACTTTTTTAATAAAATTCACACTTTTTGTAGGACTGCAATGCAGATTTAAGGTGGACGTTAATGCCGAGTGGCCTGGGAGTACTCTGGAGCCAGATGGATGTTGTTTATGTTTTGATTATTTATATTTATTATTAAAATATTCTCATGACATTATTACATGTGTATTTGGTGAAATAAAATAATAACTTAAAACAAATATTTTCATGTGTTTTTAATTATTTTTTAGATCTAGAGCTTATTTACTTTGTAGTTTTTAATTTTTCTAAGACCTGGCCAGATATATTTCCCATTACATTAATGTTATACATCTATATGTGGGCAATTACATGCGAGATGCATTACAATCTCACTTCAAATCCAAGAAAAAAATTTTGTGCATGAATTAATAAAATATGTTAACGTTTTTTCTTGATTTTTAAATTTTAATATCGCATTTCATTGATTTTTCTGCTATATTTTGTGGACATAGTTAATAATCACTTTTCACAGGGAACGCAGGAAACTGAAAAAGTTTGTATGACTATAAAAAGTATTTAGCTATTTTTAATACCGAGATTGGAAATTTTAAAATTATTTCTGTAAAATTGAATCAACCAAGATTTGTAACTTTTTTCAAGTACAAGAATGGTTTTGTAAATATTATTTTGCTTGAAGAAAAAACACCATTATTATATAATCTTATTTGCAGATATTTTAAGTTTTAAAAATAAAAGCTTGAAAATTATATTAGATTTTAAAGAATTAAATGTAAATAAGTACAATTAAAAGAACTTCCAACTTTATTTTTATACAGAAAAGCTAAACCATATGTAATATACCTACTGATAATTGGGCCTGCCTGTGCAGGAAATTGCTGCCAGAAAATTTCATAACAATGGATTTTTTGAAGTTTCATCATCTTGTGCATTTTTCAGATATGTCAAATTGGGAAAAGCAAAATAGACTAAAAACATAACAAGAACCATGGATAAACATGCAATGGGACACTGCTACTTAAGATGAATACTCTTTTACACTCTTCATTTTTTTTATAAGTTCTTTTTATTCAGATTGATATTAGGCTTTAAAAAAAAGCCCGAAATTTTTTATATATAACTGATAACTTGGCCAAGTAATGTACATTCAAAATAATTCTGTAAAAATTTGTTCAAAATGACAAAAACCAAACTTTGAAAAAGAATTTTTATTCAAATTCGTTCTGTGATCAATGTTCGCATAAGCTCATTGCCTTCACGCTTTATCTTGAGGATCTCCTTCTTTAACTTTATTAGTATGTGTACAGTGTTCTTCACTTTCAACTCTTGAACCCTTGGTGTTGCTTCTAAAAAAAATAAAACTTTTAGATTTGACGTATTTTTGCACAAGGTCATATATGGCAATACTGTGCCAAACACTAGATAGCCCATATCAAGTAATGGACATAAATACACACAAGGAATGTTAAATTGCTATGAAAAGAATTTTTGGCATGTAACTTGAAATTACATTACATTGTCGACTAAGATGTGGTACCTCGTAAGCGCCAATTTCTCAAAAGTGTTTTCAAACCAGGAGTTTTGCAAAAAATAAGCACATAGGTGAAGTGAGACCTCATTCATCAGATCAACAAGATGGGAAAATGTACATTAGTGATACCTAGTATTAGATTCTAGGTAGTTATTTTGCTCCTGTAAAATTGGTATTTTGCACTTACGAAGTATCACATTGTAGCCGACAATATGCAGAAAAAATAAGAAAACCAATGCCCTTCAGTATTTTATGAGAAGGAAAGATTCTGTAATTCGCTTGTTCAGTGCTACAATCTGAAAGTAATTCAGCATTCATTTCTTGCACAAATTGAGACTGGGAAATCTGGATCCTTTAACATAATGTAGCTCTTCTGAAAATACATAATATTCATGTAAACGTGAGGCAGGTAATTGTGAAACACTAAGGGTGCTAATTTATTATTCTTAGGCACATGCAAACTGCTCATAGGATTTATCTCAATTTACTACTTTGTGCACTTGCAAGATGCTTCTAATATTTAACTGCAACAGTATTATGGTACGACAGATTCTTTACTTTTTCTGTGCAAGGAAAAATAGTATTCCTACCGAGTTAATCATTTGTATATATTTCTGCGTGACTTTTCCAAAATATTTCATGTAAAATTAATTATGTAATAGTTAAATAAAAGCATATACAACACTGCGTAGTATTTAATATTTTAACTTCTACATAATCAATTTTATACAGGAGATGTTAAAAAGATGAACTAAATGTAAGGGTTAATCCGCAACTTTGTAAATGAAATATTCATTAATATGCACTGGAAGTTCATAATAGGCTCTATATTTTAAATGAGTTTTTTAGCAACTAACCAATTTGTAATGAGACGTAATTGAGTTGATTTATGAAATTAAATTTCTATTAACACAAATTGCCCACATTCAATTTTCAACTAGGCTAATCAGAAGAGCGACTATTTTGGTTCTACCCTTTACAAATTCCTTCATTTTTCACACTTCAAAATTTACAATTTCAGTAACTCCTTATTTTGTATAATAAATACACAAAAGCTCACCGATTTCAATGTCCATTAACTGTCCCAGCAGGAGCTTCACTGTGCTCAGAGACAGTTGGTTAGCATGCCTGTTTTACCTATAATACAAATAAAACATGAAATTTAATGACATGCAATCCAATAAATTTCACTAGACGGGAAGTAACATTTTTGCCCACCAATCGACAACATGCCAATGCATAAACATAAATTGCCTTCACTGTGTTTGTTAAACTACAAAATATAAATATGACACAGTTTTAAAGCAACTGAATTTAAATGTCACACAAAATAAAACAAATAAATGTTTAAAACTCACCATTAACTGCCCAAAAGTTGAGGTCAGGCCGCATTTCCAATACATCCAAACCTCCTGTTTGATGATCTGGATCTCGGAAAAACGAAGCGATGTAAACAAAC
This sequence comes from Metellina segmentata, assembly GCA_947359465.1. Lineage (NCBI taxonomy): Eukaryota > Metazoa > Arthropoda > Arachnida > Araneae > Tetragnathidae > Metellina > Metellina segmentata. The sequence continues at coordinate 16,528,699 of OX375884.1, read as the reverse complement.
AGCGACCTGAAACAAACTTTCGCCTTCGCGCTAAACCAGCTGACTATGTAATCTTGTTTCTTATTGGTCAATAAGCAATTACGTGACGTCACAGCAAAGCGAGCAATCATCGGCGAATGATGGTAACCCCTAACACTCCGAACGTTTCGAAAACGGGTAGTTGCATGGCAAGAGACGGAAGCGAGAAAAACAGTTCGAGCTGGGCTTTCGGATTCGAACAGACGTTTTCGAAGGAAGTTGAATTAGGCCCTAAATGAGTCATTCGAACGAATCTTTTTGGGCTGGATTCACATGAACCGAATATTTTAAGAGAATCGATTTTCCCACTAAGGGAAAAGAAAATTTTACATGACATAAAATGTATAATTTCTCTACAGATGACGCTACATGTAACGGAAGCTTAAAGAGAGAATTTTTCCGAACAACAACGAAACAACTCATTTGAAAGAATATTTTTTGACTCGATTCATTGAACCGGATATTTTAAGAGAATTGATTTACCCCACTAAGGGAACAGAAAATTTTACATGACATAAAATGAATAATTTCTCTACAGATAGCGTTACATGTAACGAAGCTTAAAGAGAGAATTTTCCCGATCAACAACGAAACGACTCGTTTGAAAGAATCTTTTCAGACTGGATTCATTGAACCGGATATTTTAAGAGAATAAAACAATTTGCCAAATACTGGAAAATGGAAATTTAACCCTACCTAACAGAACTGGAGAGCTCTATGGGACTGACTGATGTTAAGAACGAGGATATCCCCTGAGGATAAGAACGAGATCTCCTCAGTATACCCATTGATCTGTCCGTTTGGTGCGAAGTTGCAGAAAAGGGTAGGATTTTACTCCAACACCGGGGATAAGATTTTCTACTGCCAAATGGTGTATTTCTGTCTTCTGTGTCAGTAGACTTTGCCTTGTGTGGATATGTCCATTACTTGGCATTTTGTGTTGTGTTTGACCCAGCATGTCCCAATATGTTTCTCTAATGCCATAAAATCCAACCAACCAACCCTGCTGTCAAGCATTAAAGAAATCACTAGACACTAAAACTGATGAAGCTAATTTTATGCATGAATACAATTTACATTAAATACGTACAGCTTGGCGTGGTGTGGAAGTTTGGAGAGTGGGTTGCCAGCTTAGGTGTTGACCATGTCATCTGACCGTGCTTCAAAATTTCATGGTATTGCCGTTCGGGGATTGATCCCGGACCATCACCAATAGCCCGTTGTGTTGCGCTAGTGTGATGTTAATTAAAAATACCGTGTAGCATATTTTAGAACATTCTCAAAACTCTAACTGATGTCTTCAAATAGGAGGGTAGTAATGGTAATTATTAACCTCGCACTGAAGTAACACAACGAGCAATTGGCGACAGTCCGGGATCAATCCCGAAGAGAAAGATTCAAGAACAATGCCTCGTACGTTTGAACCACGGTCAGATGACGTGATCTACATCTGAGCTGACACACCACTCTCCAAACTTCCACACCACGCAACTCAGCGATATTCAAGTCCACGTCAGATTTAACGTGCACCAGTCTTCGTCTACACGACGATAACTTCGTCTACACGACGACGGCTGGACCAAGTTTGGAACTCGCAACTAGTGTGTCTTATTTTCTTAACTTCTTACCTTTCAAAACTGGGGTACCACGCCTAATTTGTGAATGTCACAAAAAGCGTAAGTGCGAAAATTTTAATACCTTGAAATATATAAATGATACATGAATAAACGATAAAACGTTCAAAAGAGCATTAAACAAAGAATGTTATAAATGCTCAGTGATCTTGCACTGACGTCATAGGCTGATGAAATCGCAGTGCAAAGTTGAGTCACGAAAATGCGCAATTCCGCTCACATAAATTTAGTCTATCTCCGGCATTTGTGTGAGCACGACGTTTGAGGTGTCATTTGTTTCGTCTCTGCTCTTTAAAAATAAAAGTAGAAATAAAACCTAAATATTTAATACATGTTTAGATATCGGACTTTGATGTGTGGAAATTTCGAAAAATGTCCAAATATATGCACAATAAACATCAGAAAAATTATACAAACGTCAACAGGAAGAAGAATCTATAGATGAGGAGTCTTAGTAGATCCGGACATCCGATGCTGAGTGTCAACGGGCTCCGAGGGGGTTCTTGGAAGTATGGGACGCCGCACCTTGAAGATGAACAAATGCGTGATACGAGTGCGCCAAGTACCTCCACCGCTCAGTTCGAAGCAAATAGCATATCTGATGACGCAAACATTATAATCGAATGATGGAGTTCAACCCATAGAAGTTGGTAATGAACCACAACCTTCAACATCAACAGCGAGTGCAGTAATTGTGATATATGTGCGGAGTGATGAACATTTGATATGTGAAATTAAAATAGTGTAGTTCTACTTTCACTCTCATTCACCATATGGCCTCACTGACGTATTTTACGCCTAAATTTAGCGGACGTGTCCCGACACAGTCCGTCCGTTTTTTTCTACTTCGTGAATGGGAATAAACTTCCACTTTTGAACAAAAAATTCTTTTACACTAAAATCACTTTCGCCATAGCTGTCTTAATAGAAAATTTTCAAAAAAATTCAGGAACAAAATAAACTATACAAAAACTTTAAGTTCCTTTATATAACCCTTACGAAAAGGATACATAGAGTTCCATTGAACTCGAGAGAGATATATATCTGTAGAGAAACAAAATTCCGTTGCTATAGAAAAAATGTTAGTCGTAAAACAAGAAATTAAAATAATTCTATACAATTTTTTTTTTGGCTTCCAGACATTTTCTAGAGGTTCCATAGAGGTTTCAAGAAACACAGGCCATAATTCTATCAACCACATTCCAGAGAAAAATTTCGTAACCCAGGTAATGGTAATGGTAATTTAAGTTAACGTCGTACTAGAGCTACACAACGGGCTATTGACGACGGTCCGGGATCAGTCCCTTAAGGAAAAGATCCGAGGACAACACCTCGTAATTTTGAACCACGGTCAGATGACGAAGCAACACCTGAGCTGGCACCCCACTCTCCAAACTTCCACACCAACCCAACGTGAGGACTTTCGGCCACGACAGATTTAAGGTGCACCAACCGCCTCTACACCATACACTTACAAACATCCATGACCGGACCCGGATTCGAACCAGGAACCTTCCGATCTAGAGGCTAACACATTAACCACTATACCGGTTGGTCGGCTCGTAACCTAGGACAAAACGAAAAGTTCAACAACCACAAGAAAATAGTGTTTAGAAATGAATCAAACTGTTCCGATTCCATCAAGGAACGAGCGCCATCTTTTGTAATTAAGAAGCACTATCTGGTATATCTTAAAATATTTAGTTGCTAAATTAGTGTTTTCAGTTATTGCTCCAGTGCGATGTTAATTTACGACCTACCTACCTTGTCTTAACAGCAATAATCTAACATGTAAAATACGTTACAAACTCTTACCATCCTTTTGGCGTTGTGTGGAAGTTTGGGCCGTGGTTCAAAACTACGAGGTGTTATCGTCGGATCTTTCCCTTCGGGATTGCTCCCGGACCGTCACCCATAGCGATGCTCCAGTGGTGGCCCAGTTGAAAGAGTAACGGTTTAACAACCTGAGGGCTGCTAGTTCAAAGTTCAGTACAGCCAGTCCATCGTATAGACATGTGCTGATTCACTATAAATCTGTCGTGGCCTCAAATGTCCTCACGTTGGCGTAGTGTGGAGGTTTGGAGAGTACCCCACTGTGCAAATTTCCTTACCACGCCCGATAGCCCGTTGTGCTGCTCCAGTGTGACGTTAATTAAAATACCTACCTCACCACACCACGCCAGCTGAGGTGTTATCGTCGCCGAACAAAATTACAAGCCTTTGTCCTTGGTTTCTTCACTTCGGGATTGATCTCGAACCGTCGCCAATAGAATGTTGTGTTGATCGGCGTTCAAAATGAAGAGGCGTTGTCCTTGATCTTTCCCTTCGGGGTTGATCGCCAATGGCCCGCTGTCTAGCTACAGTGTGACGTTAATTAACTACCAACCAACCTTCAGAATTGCGGTTTGGTTTTTCACCCTACACTCATGTTTTGTTGAACCGTCCCCAAATAGTTCCTCAGCGCGGATAGACCACATTTTGGATTTCTCGGTTCTGTTTCTCTCCTGGCATCTTTAAATTCTGGGTGTTTCAGCTGTGCTGAGAGTATGACTTTCAAAATTATTTAAAACATAGAGGAACATGTGAAAACATTTTCCATTCATGTTATTCCCTGCATTGTGTTCAGAAAAGAGACAGGGCAGTTCTACTTTCACCCCAGCTTTGCTTCCCAGCATTTTAGATTGTTATCTAAAATGCTGGGAAGCAACGTAGAGAAGAAATAAGGATCTTATCCTCTCCTCTATGTTTATGAGTCTACCGAAGCACAGGACACTTTCGAACACTAAAACTTTCGGAGTCGAGAGAGGAGAGGAGGTTTTGAAGAAGAGAGGAAGGGACCGAAGGGATCAAACTGATCCGGCTGAAGTGAAACCGTTCTCGGTTTTTCCAATACCCCGTCTCTGGAGACGTGCTGCCGAGTCGCGACAGCTGTTCGTGGACTCAGAACGGATTGCCCAAACTGGGATTCCGTCTATCAGACGTGAGGAAAGCTCAAGCCTGAGCTGCTACTGTGCTGAATTGCACTGTATCTCGAACGGATTGCCCAAACTGGGATTCCGTCTATCAGACGTGAGGAAAGCTCAAACCTGAGCTGCTACTGTGCTGAATTGCGCCACAAGCAGACATTCAACATCTGTTTCACTCCATGCCACGTCGTATAGCAGCACTTATTGCAGCGCGTGGTGGCTACACTAAATACTGATTTTGGAAACTTAATATTGTTTTTTTTTTGCTTTGAAAATTCATTCATTTATTTGTACTAATACAATCTGTTTGTGTATTAAATTTCATTTAATTCTGATGACTCCTTCATGGTGTTGCATTTTTTACAAACAGCAGTATATTAGCCGAAGAACTCATTCTTTTACAATTACATCAGTTTATCTGCAAAGTTATGTTAATTATATTGAAACTGCAATTCAAAACTCTATTTCAACAGCCTACTATGGTAATAATTTCATGAATCAAATTATTTACTAGTTCTTTTTAAAATCAGATACTTATTTTAAAACCAATTTCTGGAAGTTTTAATGCAAACGATAAATTAATTAGACGAGTTTCTAGTATTTTTGACAACATACACCAGATATTCCTTTCAAATGAAAGTATTTTTCCAAACCAAGGTTGGAAAATATCGAGATATTTATATAAATATGAAAATATCGGATATTTTATAAAGAGGTTTGCTGGAAGAAAAATATCTTTCTTTTTCAAAGTTTTGAAATGGTCACTCATTACAATAAGTGTGTTCGGAAGCGAATGCATTTTAGAAACTGTTGATGTAACGTTAAACGAAGCGTAAACAAACTTCTTTATATCTAGAGTTACTTATTTACTTATACACTCTCAAACCCAAAATAGTGGATAAATGATGTCACTTTTTTCAACCAATGAGAAGAGGTTGGATCGATGGATCAAGCTGTCCTGAAACGGCTGTCATAGAAGCGGAGGTTAACGGAGGGCCGCACCTTTTAAAAAGATTGCATTCACAAGTTAACTTTGCATTCTAGATAAAGTATAAATTGTACTATAAAAAACATGAAGTATAAAACAATAATATAATATAAAACAATGCATAGATTGAAGCACATGTTATTAGAATTAGTTTAATGAGACAAATGTAACCTATAAAACTTCTCTGCAATTTTTTGAAATCAGTATATGATTGCTTGTTGATATTCTCATTGCAGCATGTAAGTTAATATCCGTCAAAGAACATCACACCTATACTTACTCTTGTTGATATTCAAACAAGAAAAAAACTTTACTCACAAATATACTTTGAGCCAAATATTGAGAACATTTTCCCAGCAAATTTCTTCATGAAGGGAAATTTTTCACCAGACAAGGATTTGTAAAAGTCAACCAATGTCTTTTTGCTAAACATTTTTTTCAGAGTATGATCTGACTGGAAGTCAATAAGTTCAATCTGCAGCTCCTTAGGTACTGTGTCAATATCAGCAGTGATTGGGTAGGAGAGAAAATTGAAGTCAGGCTCAATTTTTTTAAAGTCCTGTTATCTCCTCATGATTTCGTCCTACAAACTCTGCAGGTGATCCTTAATCTTGACAGAAACACTTTCAGGCACTTCCTGGTTTTTTAATAGAGGGAAACGACAAAAATTTATTTCCTCAGCTTGCTTTGCAAATAAGCGTAGCTTTGTCTTGAAAGATTTTACGTGCTTCCACGTGTCATGAGCAAACAACCCTTTCCCCTGTAATGTAACATTAAGTTAATTTAATTTCTCAAATATATCAGTTGAGCTGCAAACATCATCTCATACCTCCACTCCTCGCATCCTATTTTTGTATTCCAGAGTGGAAGCTGGAACAAAATCATGAGATATCCACTTCTTGTCCAGAAAAAGGAGAATTTCATTCTGCAATGCCCAGACTCTTTTTATCACTCTGCCCAGGCTCAACCACCTTACAATGTTGTGGTAAATTACGTATTCATACTCTGCCTCCACATCTTCAATAAAAGATTTAAACTGTCGATGGTGTAGTGCCCTTGCTCTGATTGTGTTCACCACACTAGCAATAGGATCTACCACATGATTCAAGTCTAGTGCAACTTTACAAAGGCTTTCCTGATACAAAATGCAATGAAAAGACGAGATATCACTGTCTGTGTCTTGTGCTCGTAATTTATTTTTTAAAAGCTTAAATATGCCTACATTTTTTCCTATGAAAGCTCTGGCATCTGTTGTACTGCTTGCCATTTTGTTCCACGACAAGCCAATTTTCAGCACACAATTCACAGCACACTCAAACAAGTCCTGGCCTGAATTTTCATTAATTCCACGGATAAAGATAAGTAATTGTGCAGTGTCTTCATTATCTGTGATCTCATCTAGGGCCAAAGAAAACCGAACAAAATCTTCGCTTGCAGTCTTCAGCTGTTCTGTGAGTTCGTCACTAATTGATTCAATGTACCGTACTATAGTCCTTCTTGACAACGAAATGCTTTCAAATTTGTTTTTCATATTAGGACACAATACGCTTGCACACTCTACCATACACTGCTTAGTAAACTCGCCATCCGAAAAAGGCTTGTTGCATTTAGCAAACTCGCCATCCGAAAAAGGCTTGTTGCATTTAGCAAGGTTGTAGGCAATCATAAAACTTGCTTCTGTAGCACTATTTTGAAGTGTTGATTGCTTTGTAAGTAATGTTTGTTGCTTTTTTCACACTCTGCAGCTCTTATTTTACGTTCTTCCTTGGAAAATTGGGAGCCAAATCCACTATGTTTTGTTTCATGGTGTCGTTTCAGATTGTACTCCTTGTGTGTGTGAATACGACAATCGTTTCTTGGCACAATAGACACACTGCCTTATTATTCCTCTATTACAAAATAAATATTTGTTTGTCTATTCTTCATTAAACGCACGACACTCCTCACCGACTCATGTTTTTTTCGGAGGGTTCATGGTTTCACTAAAGTTGGAAATTTACTGTAGCAAATAAGATCAAAGACGTAGACCAGAATCAAAGGAGAGTTTACCCGATGCTTCGAGTAGGGAGGTAGGTATGATCGCCCGGTTGATTTTCTAAGGATGGAGTGCAGTGGAAGACCAGGAGATCGGAGTGCGGTCGCCACGTTGACTAATTCAGGAAAGTCAGAGCAGAGCAAGGAAGCTGGAACGGTCTCCCGGTTGACCTTCTTTAAACAGGTGATGCAAGGCAAAAAACGGTAGTTTGGTTGACCCACTGTGGGTGGTTGTGCCTAGTATAGCACTGCAGCTACTGCTGTTTGTGAAATGGAAAATATACCGCTTTATTCTTCATTCAAAGAGTGGTTCTAACTAGGCAAGTCCTCTGGACATCTTATGAGATGTCAGAAAAACGGGGGGGAGGAAATCAGAAGATGGAAGAAGCGATGATAGCCAACTGATGAGCCAACGATGCATGAACGAAAAAACAAAAAGATGTGAGGTTGTGGAACCATAACCACAGGTAGATGTTTCTGACTGTCTTGGCGGGCCACCAAAAAATTCTCCGCGGGCCTCTATTTGCACAACCCTGCCTTAAGGGATTGATTCCGGACGTCGTTAATAGCCCGTTGTGTTACTCTAGTATGACGTTAATTAGAAATTACCAATTACCCACTGGAGCAACATGACTGGCTATCGGCGACGGTGTGGGATCAAACCCAAAAGGAGAGAGATTCTTGGATAACATATAATTTTAAACCACGGTCAGATGACGAGGTAACACCTGAGCTGGCATCCCACTCTCCAAACTTCTACACCACACCAACCGGAGGACAGCGGCCCCAATGGATCCAATAACCGATGGGTTGCGAGTTCGAAACGTGATTCAACCAAAGATCGTCATGTGTGTGGGGTTGGTGCATGTTAAATTCGTTACGAGCTCAAATATCCTCACGTTGGTGAGATGTGAAATTTAGAAAGTGGGGTGCCTGATCGGATATTATTCTCGTTATCCGACTGTGATTGAAAATTATGTGGTGTCCTTGGATCTTTTCCTTAGGGATTGTTCCCAGTCCGTCACCAACAGTTCGTGTATTGCTCCTGGGTCACGTTAATCAACTACCTACCGTCACCAAAAATCCTTTGTGTCGCTCCAAGGCAACAGCCACTATAAAGTTAATGCGCTTTTTGTGCTGGTCCAGTGCGATGTTAATTAAAATACCTATCTACCTACTATATAATTTATCAACTGTCAATATTAACACTTTAGTTCAATAGCCCTCTGTGCTGTGCTCCAGTATGACGTTAATTAAAATATCTACCTATTTACTTAACCCTTTTGTTATTGACACTAACAGAGTAACCGTGTTTTGAGGTTATTATTATTTTTTAATTGACCATAGATATTATCGCACTTCAACGTTTCATCAATGTTTCAGTTTAAAAAAAAAATTCAATTTGTATTGTGACACTGTTATCTCATTAATAAATATTGGAAATTGTTAATATTTCCAAAAAATTATAATTGTAATTTTGGTAAATTTTAGTTAACAGCGTACTAGAACAACACAACGGGCTATTGACGATGGTCCGGGATCAGTTCCTTAAGGGAAAGATTCGAGAACAACACCTCGTAATTTTGAACCACGGTCAGATGACGAAGTAACAGCTGAGCTGGCACCCCACTCTCCAAACTTCCACACCAATCCAACGTGAGGATATTGCTATGTAATAACTGTCTAACAAACATGTCTAGTTAAAATCTGTGGCTAATTGTTTGTCTCGTACCAATCAACCAACCAACCAACCACCGAGTTTCCATCAGCGTTTCAGTTTGATAGATATTTGCTGACAGATTATTTCTGGTTTGTGAGTTTGTTTATATGGCCGTAAGTGTTTATTGTTACGAAATCAAGTTTTACAGAAAATTGAGAGAAAAAATTTGTATTGAACTTAGTTTTTGTGAAGCTGTCGTTTCCTCATCTTCGGAGAAAAGTTAGTTCTAGTTTTGTTTCTTGTCTTTCAGATTCAACAAGTATAACAATCCTGCAATTTAATTTGGATTTTTTATTTTATGACTTCTAAGTTTTCAACAACTCTTTCCAAACTTTCTTTTCTGGTTTGATTGTGCTGTCTGCTGAGAAAAGCTATCACTGTCACATGAGTATTTCTTTTGACTCACTTTTTTAGCTGGTGAAAACTTCGGGCTAACATTTTTTTCGAAAATATACGTTTCCTAATTAAGTTGTAAAACTGAAAAATAATAATTGAAGAAACTTTTCGAAAAGCATTTTTTGAACACTTGAGTCAAATAATAAAAGCAAACAGAAATCAATGTATCCTATCTGTAAACTATTTCAACCTAAACAAATACTCATGTAAGATGATGGTAGCAACGAAAGTCATATATAATCAGTAGAGATACAGTTTCTTGTTTTCTTCTGGCAAAATGGAGTGTTTGATTCAATATTTTATTTCTTGCAGTTTTTGATTATCTGTCATTTTGCATGGGTTTGGTGCACCTTGGCCATTAATATGACCCCTTGCAGCATTAAAATTGTATAAGCTAAGGATTTCATTTATATCTTTCTGCCTGAAATGATGCATCAGGTTCTTATCATTTGTCCTCTTAAATGTTATAACATCATAAGTTAAGAGTTGAACAACAATTCAGTTATTATGAAACTGTTTATAGTACTAATTCAAGAAAATGGATGCTTAAGAAGTATTTTCAGAGAAGATACGTTGACAAAATGTAAGAACTAATCACAATTTATGCACTGCATGCAGTAATTAATCATGAAACTTATGACTATGCACCCAACTCTTATGTTTAAACACATAAACAATACTAAAATCAACCCTAACCTGGCTCTGGTCTCCTATCTTAAAAGATCTATACCTCTAACCTTAGAAGAACATCTACATTTTTGATGAAAGATTAAGATTGAAATCAAAGTAATCTATGCAGCACTAGAACCAATTAAAAATCCTTACATTTCCTTCGCAGTTGTGGTACTTTTCTATTTTCTCTACCATGTGATTAGCTTTGCTAATTTCTATGGCATGTTTTCAAAAATTAATTCTGTTATATTACCTAACCCATCATTAATATTTGATATCAGTCAAAACCATCGAAAATGTACACTGATTTGCATGTCTCATGCCCAACAAATTTAACTTGTAAGGGCAATGAAATTGATTGAAATGATAAAAATCCAATTTTTTTTTATACTCTTGTGACAATACAGGGCTCTATGGCAACTAAAACATTTGGTCTGGCACATAGATTTTCTGTCTCGGTAAAAAACGTTTATTTTTCATTTTTAAAAATTTGATTTTTTTGGGTGAAAAATGGCGTAAAATGTCTAATGTAGATAATAAAAAAAAAATTTTAATTGCTTCAGTTCCACTATAAATACCATATTATTTGCTGTGCGTGTGGGTGTAATGAATTCTGTGGTATACTCGGCGTTCAAAAAAATATTAGTATGATATGTGTTGCAAGAGTCCTGGCTTCTAAATTTTTGTCATTCTCTGTGATAATAGCAGTTAAGAATAGTTTGAACGCTCAGTAGATAACTCTCAGAATATTAAAGTGAGGCTATTTGGATTATAATGGTTTTGGATACCATAATTCTATTTACATTTGCTGTAAATACTGTCCTCCAACAGCAGAAAATCTATTTTTATGATCTTGATAATTTTTTTATGTTACGAATATTTCCATTCTTGGTGATTTTAGTATACCATCTGTATCAGTGGCGGATCAAGTCAAGTGGGGGCCCCAAGCGTTAAAATTTTCGTGGCCCTCAAGTTTAAAAAAAAAGTTTCAAGAAAACTCTCAACAAAAAAGAAAAGTAATTAAAATTTTCATACCACAGCCCATTAAATGAATTTATTTTTAAAAAAAAACACACACATAAAAATTTTTTTGTATGAATTTCTGTCTTACTTTATTTCTTGCAAATTCGTCAATTATTTTGGAAGTGTCAATTCGGTTTATGATTTCTTGCTCTATATACAGAATGGCCATATTAATTCATCTTTCTTCTCCCATAGAACTCTTTAAATAATTTTTTACATGCTTTAGAACAGGAAGCAACCTTTCTCCTGTTGCATTAGATAAGGGAATCGTTAAAAAAATTTTCAATAATGTTTCAGCATTTGGAAATGTGCAAGACATTTCTTTGACAGCTCAGTATATTCGTTTTCTTTAAGAAGTATTAAAAAATGGTCAAATTCGTCTTCAAAAGTACAAACACCAATGTCATTTTTGTAAATATCCTTCAACTTTTTTATCGTGTTCTTTTTTTTTTTCTACTGATAAATCCCAATAAAAAAATATTCGAAAAGGCTCCATAACAACTTCATACGTCTGAGTTCTTTGAGATAATTCTGCCTTGGTGTTATCGCATATGACATAAAAGGAATTAATTGACTATGAAATTTTCTTTTGTTGTAAATTCATGTCCGACTCCTTTGTTTTCATTAAAAAACACTTTTTCTCATTTGTTGTCATCGAGTTTGTCCATCTTTCACATTAAATGACAGCCCTGATAAATTAGTTGCCTCTTTTTTAACTTCTCTGAAATTATTGATAAAATTTTCTAATGACTTCAGGATTGATCCTTTCAGTAGTTCGCATTCCACTGATTGCAGTTATTTACTAGTAGCATTTATTCTTTGTAACATAGTATTCCAAATAACTGTCATTAGGGCGGTTTCATATTTGTCCATTTTTCAAAGAAGTGAAGTCTCCTCCAATATAGTAACTTTGTTTCTTCGGAATTACAAATTCCAGTTAAAGCCTCATTTATATGGGTGAAACCAAGTTTTATAGTTAATACAGCATCTGCTTTTGCTGACCATCTTATATTAGGAACTCTTTTCACTGCACATAAAGACGCACATTGTAAAGACACAAGCTGTCACAACTTTTCTTGACACTTAATGAAAAGACATTTTAAAACCTCAGGGCCCTATGCAACCGCTTGCCGCTTAATCCGCCACTGATCTGTATACTTGCAGAATCCAGATTTAAATGATTATTCAGCTCAAAACTCGTTCATATAAGCCAAAGGAAGCTAGTGAGGCTCAGTGGGTGTGCCCACTGTGCTAGCAACATTCAAGTTGTAGGCAGCGCATGTTTGATTCCTGCCTACTGCATTCCTCCCCGGGTGTATTTCTCTCTTCTGTATGTTAAGAAATTCAGTACTTCTGGTTACAGGTTGCTTTATATATCTTAAGAAAAGAGTTATATTTTATATTGATGAGTCCAAGATAAAATAAATAGATTTCATTAATAAATCCTGCATATACACTGGTGTCTAAAATTAATTTTACATGCATAGAATCACAGATTTTATCAGGACCTGTGAATTATAATTTTATGAATTTGTCTGGAATGAGACATAACATCATAAAACGTAAGGAACACTGCATATGATACAAAACTGTAGCATGAAACCATAGAAATGGCAGTAATATGTGACAAGGAAAGTTCAGGAAAAATGAATAACTCAGAAAAAATGCTTATGAATTTTTTAACATGGAATGTGATAACCCCTGACTTGTACATACATGTCACAGCTTGATTTCATACTGTCAATAATGTTGTTAACCACAGTTTGGGGAATTAAGTTCCATTCCTCAAGCAATGTAGTCTTCAGGGCATTTTTATCTCTAGTAGGATGTCTCAGTGCAGCTGCTTTTCCAAGGTAGTCCCATAAGTTCTCTATGATGTTCAGGTCAGGAGATTTTGCTGGCCAGTATCAGCTTAAAGGCTTCATTTTCAAGGAATTCGTCAACAAGGTTTGCTCGATTTGGATGAGCATTATCATCCATACATAAAAAATCAGATCTGTGTAAAGTCTTGCATAACATTCTAAGACCTCATCCCAATACCTTTGGCCGGTCACAGATCCTCTGTTGAAAACGTGTAATGGTGTACATCCATCAATTATTATTCCACCCCACACCTACACTACCAAAACGGTTGCATTCCATAAAGTTCAAAGGAAGATTTCACATTCCTGACTCCCTTCAGATGTTAAAACGCTTAGAATCAGATGTTAAAGTAAACCTTGCTGATTGTCTGCCATGCTTCTAAACGCCCGATAATGCGTCACTTCACGGATTCTTCCAAATGATACTTTGGAGCTATAACAAACTGTTTCAAGTCCTTATACACTGAAATCAAATGCTGTATTGCAGAAATTAACTCATATATTCACTTTGTTCTAACGCCTTGATTTGCATATAAAAAACCATTTAAACACTTGATTGGATGATTCTAATTAGGCTTGTCTTTCACACATTCCCTGCAAAAATGAATTTCTTCAATTGGGTATTTCATGGAACTACATTTTTTACAACATACTTTTTTTTTGTGTGTATGTAAAGATAATTTTGGACATGAATGTATGTTACTAAGTCTGGTCCTACTGCCAATAGAATATCCAAAAGTGATCTAGCATTATGGAAGCATTTATAATTCTAGCAGGGCACGACAAATCCCTGTCGCCATGGCCTCCATCCTGTTTTTGTGAAAAACGTTAATTTTTCATGGAAAAAAAATTGATTTTTTTTTAGTTAAATCTAACGAAAAATCGCAAGCTTAGTATAAAATCATTCGGAATTTAAAATATCAATGTTAGCGCTATCATTGTTAAACCAGCATTGAAAATAAACACCAATATGTCGATGTTTTAAAAACATCGATGTTTAAAATGTAGAATAATGAAAAGAGATGCAGACTTCATCACACAGATAGCTGCCGTAATAAAAGAAGAATTAATTTTTGAATTAAGAAATGCCAATTATGTTTGCTAATGCTAAATTGATCGACCAATAAAGGAGGTACTGAAGAGCTAACTTTGATGATCTGCAGTATGAATGAACCATCAGTGAAAGATTTTGATCTCACAAAGGCTGTGGACTAGTGGTATTTCTGTTCTACAGCAACAAGACATGTTCATGGCTATGAAAGATCAAAAATGGAATAAAATGTATAATGTAGATAGTAAAAATGTTATTTTTTTATTGCCTCAGTCACACTATAAATAGTGTATTATTTACTACGCGCGCGGAATAAGTTCTGTGAGAATGAAGAGATTGAGAAGTTCTTGTTCTACAAGGTTAGATAATATTCCTCCTTATGTTAAAGCCTTCCTTGGCACATCTCCTTTAGGTATGTATAGACTTCATAGGCCAAAGGTACTCTGATCTTTTTTTCCCATGCAGTTTAGTCTTTAGCAAACACAGTTGTTGTGCTCTAGGGATACACCTAAACAATCTTTTATTGTATTAATCCCACTACTTTTATTCCCCAATCCCTCCTTTTCCCTTCCACAACATTTTTTACTTCATTAGGTATGTCTTCTGTTTTGTGGTGCTTGACCTTGAGACATAACCTGCCATTTCTTAAGGTGATTTTCACAATATAGTCATTTATTTAATTTTATAAGTGGTTACACACACATACAAATGAAAAGACTTTCTTTTAAAATAGCACATCATGAAGTATATTGATTTCATTTCATGCCATTTAAATAGCACCATTTTATCATCCAGCAGCTGGCATACATTTGCACTATCAAATAAGTTTTTACATCTTTACTTCGTTTGTGAGTGACAGTTATATTAGCGTCAAGACACTTTGTTTAATAACATTTAAATTGGTCAGTTTTCTAATTATAAATAACTACCATGAACCCAAATCAACCAACCAGTTATTATTAATCAAGGACATTCAAAGCAGATAGTTTTTGTGGAAATATAAAGTAAATTAAGATGCTTATTGAAAAAATATATATATATCTTGTTCCATTAAATGCGTGTTGGCTTGCACATTGTGATTTCAGAACTTAAGTGCTTATTTATGTAACTAGAATACAGACAAGCTACTAGTATCGTTTGCTTGCCTTTGTATTCTAGACTCATTTTGTCTTTAAACTTTTGTACCACCCTCTGAATAAGGTCACAATTGGGAAATCTATTTTAGAAGTTTTAAATTGTGTTTTGAAATTTTGTTCATTAAATAGTTACTTAAATATTTTAAAAGAATGGTATTAATTGTACAAACCATTAAAATTGTATTTTTATTGCTGAATATTATTTATGTTAACAAGCAATATTTTTATATAGGGAAACTTATGCAAAATTAAAGATTATGGAGGATCTTGACTTGAATTCCATTCCAGCTAGAGCTCTAAATCACTCAACTCGTCAATTACTTGGAAATTTTCTAAATGTTGAACAGAAGCTTCTTTCCAAAGATGGATATGTTCGTGATTACCGTGGTCTTGCTGAACAAATGAACTTCCTGCATAACGATATCAGAAATTTTCAAAGGCATGAAGAGCCAACATCAAAAGTATTAGAAGCTTGGGAGATTGATGCTAGTGCAACAATTGGTAAACTTATTCAATATTTAGAAAACATGGGAAGACATGATGCTATTGAAGATCTACAAACACATTTTGGTTTGTAACAATTTTATTATAGATTTCCTCCTTCAAATAATGAAATATGTTTTTAATATGTTCAATTATTTTTTAAGTATTTCCATTTAAACCAGTTTTACAAAAATGAATGGAAATCAAGGATACAAAAAATGAGATTTCACTGGTTACAAATTATTTTCTTTATACATTTGGATATAATATAGTACAAACTCCAAAATCTAGAATCCTCCGGACCTAGGCCATTCCTATAGCCCGTTGTGTTGCTCTAGTACGACGTTAACTAAAGTTACCATTACCTAGGCCATTCCGGATTTCAGATTGTTTGCGTTTTTTGTCAAAAAAATTTTAATCTAACCTCCCACTTATGACTGACTTGTAAAGGGATGACTCCGAAGAGTGCCAGCACTGCGAATAATAGTCTATTGTACTGAGATCTAACCTCCCGACCCCACACGAATTTGTGTTTGCAATAGTAAAATTGCAAATATATAAATAGGAATAATTTTTAAAAAAAGAAAAGAAACCTTTTTACTACAATGCAAAAAATTTAATTTGCAAATCTTCTAATTATTCTGTGTGGTATTTACTTTGAACATGTCCGTAATTTTGCGTTGTTTCTTCAATTATGTTAAGGTTTAACTCTTTTTTGTTCTTTAAAAATTGTTGGGAAAATGTAAAAAGTAAAAAAAAACATAAAAACACCAGTTAGCAAAACGTCCTGATTTGGAACTTTGTACTGTAAATGTAAATTTGCAGCACATAATTTCAGCATTTATTGTAGTATTGCTGATAAATATATTCATTTATTTCGACTTGATATGATACTGTATAATTATGTATTTATTATTTTGTTTTTTATTTCTTAATGGGGTCGAGGAGCTGCAGTAGCTCAGTTGGTAGAGTCACAGATTAGTGACTTGAGGGATGCAAGTTCTAAACTCGATGTAACCAAAAGATCATTGTGTATGTAGGGGGGTGTTATATGTTGAATCTGTTATGACATCAAATGTCCTCACTTGGGTATTGGAGAGTTGGATGCCAGCTTAGGTGTTGACCTTGTCTTGACTGGTTCAAAATTACGAGGTGTTGGCCTCATCTTTCAAGATTAGTCCCGAACTGTCGCCACTATTGTGTTGCTCCAGTGCGATGTAAATTCAGCTACCATTTTTAATGTCAAAAACATATGTCACTAACATAAATGCTTAATTAGTAGTTATTAGTAATTAAATTGAGTTAGCTAATATAAATAAATGTACATTATGGATTTTATAGCTATGTAAAAACACATAAATTTCAATATGGCTGGGGTTCAGATTCGAGAACCTAGTTTCATTCATATTCTTCATCCATTGCTTCTTAGCATGACAAACATGCATGTTTTCGAGGACATTTGGGTACAAATAGCCCTTGGAAAATGAGTGGATTCAGCTTGGGTATGTGATTTAGAATCCAACTCAGGAGTTGTCCAAAAAATATTTAATTTAAACTCTATCAAATACCTAGTTTTTTCAATCTTCTAAGGTATTTTAGCAAATGATTTACTGAAATCCACACACAATTGATTCTTCACAGAGTTTGTAGCTCTCTTAGAGTTACAAGACAAGAGATGAAAACAAGCAATAATTCCAAGTAATAATACACTGCTGGCCACCGTAAATGCAACACCCTGAAGGAAGCATGCAAATAATATGAAATTTACTACATGCATTAGTGGAGGTGAGATGTGCGTCTGAGCTGAAATTCTAATCATTTGCATATCACGCGTGCCTTTGACGCCACTTCAAAGCGCTATTTTATGTCTTGGAGATTTCGACGATTTCAAGTACGGCAACTGTGTTTTTCTTGTAGTTTTAAAAAAAAAATCAATTATGCCTCGTAGAAAACAGCGATCATCTTTTGATCAAGTATCCAAGTTCAACAGAGGAAGGATAGTGACCTACCGAGATTGTGGATTATCTTTCAGGGAAATTGGTAGTCGTGTTGGACGAAACCAAACAACTGTAATGCGGATATGTGATTGTTGGATGCAGGAGGGTACGACAGACCGACGTGTTCGATCGCATCCACCTCAGTGCACCATTCACGTGATGACAAGCATATTGTGCGTCTGGCAGTGACAGATCGCTCAGCCACATCACGAATCATAGCACATCACATTCAGTCTGTAACGCATCATCTAGTGTCTGCGCGTACCATTTGACGCCGTTTACAGCAGAGTGGTCTGTCCGCAAGACGTCCATTGCTTCGTCTACCCTTGATGCAGAACCTCAGACGTATCCACCGCCAATGGTGCGATGAAAGAAGGATGTGGACGGCAGAATGGAATGAAATTGTCTTTACTGATGAGTCACGCTTCTATCTGTAACACCACAATGGTCGGATTCGAGTCTGGAGACACCATGGAGAGAGGATGCTGAACAGCTGCGTTATGCACCACCACACTGGTCCTGCACCGGGTATTATGGTATGGGGCGGTATTGGATATCACTCTCGCATTCCTCTAGTACGCATTGCCAGTACTTTAAACAGCCAGCGCTACATCTCCGAGGTGTTGGAGCCATTTGTCCTTCCTTCCTTCAGGGCTTGCCCACAGCCATATTTCAACAGGATAATGCAGGACCACACGTGGCATGCATTGTCCAAGGGTTCTTCATCAATCCCTAGATTGAATTGCTTCCCTGGCCAGCTCGCTCTCTGGATCTTTCAACGATAGAAAACATGTGGTCCATGGTTGCTCAACGATTGACCCAGATTACATCCCCAGCTGCCACACCAGATCAACTTTGGCAACGTGTGGAAAATGCTTCGTCTGCTGTACCCCAAGAACAGATCCAAAGTCTCCTTGAATCAATGACGAGGCGTGTGGCAGCGGTGATCTCCAACAATGGCAGCTACTCTGGCTACTGATTTTGGCAGGAACCACACTTCACAGAAGTCTATAAATTTAATCATCTGATACTTGGTCAACATGTTATCTACAAAATAAATTTTGTTGTGATATCTCTTGTCTTTCTTGGTGTTGCAATTTGGGTGGCCAGCAGTGTATTTATTACAGCATGCAAAGAACGAACATATTGACTACAACAGAACTGCTGTTCAACTGCTTTTTTAAATCAGAATAAAGCAGAACAACAATCTTTCGTTTGAAAGAATTTATTCTCTTTTAAATTGGTATTGCCAGGTTTTGATGTAGAGCGTTTAAGAAAAGAAAGATTATACTCAGCATTCACGGATACTTCTAAGTTACATTGACCGCTACATCTTCATTCTGCAGTTATTGTTTACAAGCTCTTTCAACCAATTAACAAACTTTGATGGACTGTATCTTTTGAATATTCTAATTTTGTGAATAATTTAAATGTTTTTTAAATTTTAAAGGTATTGGCAAAAAAAAAGTAGTATTTAAAATTTATTAGTTGTGAACCGTCATTTTTCATTTTCTCTCAAATACAATCAGGAAATCAGTTATAAAGAAAATGGTACCCATGGTTTTTCTGCATTCTAATTTTTTGAATAGGAGATGGGTGTACATAAAAATACACTTAATACTTTACATTCTTAAATTAGTTTACATTCTAAACAAAAAGTAACAACACATAAATTTAAATTATTTTTAATGTAATTAGATTATTTTTCCTTTGTGTTTGGTTTACAATATATAAATGGTAATTTTTTTCTTCTTAGTAAAAGATGCAAAGGTATACATGCAAAAAATGGAACAGTTACAAGAAAGTCCATTGCAAGTTCCTGAAGGTAAACCTTTTTAGTAAATAGAGTATAAATGACTTATTTAAAATGTGGTAGAAAATTTAAGTTTGACCTAAAATTCCAACTAGTTTATGAAAAATCAGATTTTTTTTTAAATTTAAATTGCATCTTTAAGATTTAAAATATCATATATTTTAGTTAGAAAGGCTTGAAAACAGAATTTCTTAAAAATTTTGCATGTGGTTTTGCAAATTGCATGTTTTAACATTAGCAACTATTCTTAAAATCTTGAGGCACAGTATTCTTTATTTTCCTGATTTCCAAACTAACTCAACAGGCAAACATCCTGCGGCTAGCTGAACTTGTTTTCAACTCATCCCTTTTTACTTAGGGAATAGAAATGTAGAATCTCCTCTACCATAAATATGCCAATTTTTCTTGTGAGTTTCAAGATTTTGAATGCTTGGCCTTTAGACTCTTGCAGATGCTGGAATGCAGAAAACAAGTACAAAGGCTTAACCTTTGTTGAGTCCTGAGTTCATATATTTCATTACTCTCATGGCTGCCAGAACTGACTAAAAGGCAACTTTTCTACCTTGTCATCGAAGGGTATTTGGAGGGGCAAATTGTCTCAAAAGCTCATATTTTCAGTTTTGATTACTTTTGAAAAATCACTAGAGGTTGTCAATGAAAATTAAGCCCCATTTTTAACCAATAGCATGAATCTTTTTTTTTCTGCACAAATTTACAATTTTATTGTTTTACATGGGAGTAACTTGATTTCAATCTTATCCAGTAATATAACCAACTTCCTACACTTGGATGAAAAGCATTTCTCCCACTTAATCGCAATACTAGCTCCCCTACTAAGAGAAAATCAAATTTTTAAACAATGAAATTTTCAAGATAAATCTTATGGTGATTCTGTTCCATATAGTATTTGTTCTCAGTGGTTTTAAATCTGTTTTTGTGATTAAGCGACTGGCCACTGGAAATGAAGGGATTTTAAAACATCTTATTTGCCACGCTTTCATAACTGCTATCTCATATTTTCTGACTTGAATGAGCAGCAGTTACAAAAATTCCAGTATCTATAATTGTAGATTAGAAAATTCTGACTATATTTAGATCTATGAAAGTTTAGAATTACTTAATATTAATAAAACTTAAATATTGCCAAGTTTCTTGCATTATAAATATATTCAATATTTATTTCTCATGCAGCATATTTTCGACTCAGAGTATGTGTGTTAAACAGCTTTTCAATATTTTTTTTAACAAAATACTTTCTGACTACCATTTTTAATGGTATTTAGTTATTACTGTTGTTTTTTCCAAATTTGTTTTTAATAATTATTGATACCATTGACTATCTTTTACCAAGCATTCTATTATCTAGATATTTGTGTGACAATTTTTATGGTTATGTTATTTTCACTTATCATTTGCTCTTAACTAGTTTTCCAAAATTAATATGTTTTGGGTGGATATATTTGAAAAACTAAGTACAATAGAACACGAATATGGAGATGGTTAATTAACCAATTGGTAATCTGAACAGTGGTAACCGTAGATGTGCTGAGCAATTGAAGATAATAAAATTGTATTATATCTGCACAGAAACATGTGCATCTGATAGAAGAATCTGCTGCAGATGATTAACCTAATCCAGATATTCCTACTAAATTTCTTAAGCATTCACCTATTTAAACCATTAATAGCCATCTATGGTTGGCCCAGATTAAAAGTTTGATTCATTTAAACTTTTTTTAAATCTGGTTTAATTGCATGGAAAAACACAGATGTTTGCAAAGGCAAAGAAGGTGTGATCTTTTTTTTTTAATTTGTACAATACATGTGTAGTAGATCTGGAAAAAGATATGTATTCTCAAAAATATATAGAAATTAATATTTTGTTTTTGAAGTGTAGATAAACTTCTACTAATTAATTATGCAAACAAATTGTCTTATAAGCATCTCTTTCCCAATTAGTTCAAATAATCAACACTTTTGTACTTTAAAAAGTCAGTGCAAGATCTCAAATTTCCTGACGCAAAAAGATTAATGTAAAGAAGCAAAGAAAATTTTATTACCAATTCAGCGATGACCAACTATCACAGATTTTCTATAATTGTTATTATTTTTTTACCCTTAATTACATCATTATAGTGAAACTAGTATGGAAAATCCTGCTGAGAATGATAAAGTTGTGCAGTCACCAAAAATAACCAAGTTTTTCAACTTATAGCAATCCAAAAATTCTGATTCAAATTTTATATCTCATTACTGACATGATCAGACAAAGGTTGGCATCCCTGTATATTGAAAATAATGAGTTTAAGAAGAAAGAGTTCTGATATCAAATGATAAATTTTCTACTTATGATCAAAGTCTTTTTTATCTGAAATAAGAATTATCCATTTTTATGCAGTCACATCTTGCCGGATACAACAGTCTTATGTCAATGATTCCAATATCTTGACTTGTGATGATGCAGACAGTGGAGGTTAGTATGGATCCTTTATTTTGATTATTTCTAAAATCTTTAGGTATAATAATTCTTGAAACCTAGTTAACTTTAGCAGCTTTGTGCATTATAACATTATGTATCATTCTATACTAGTGCTCAAAATTACAATAATCTATAGGAGTACAAAATCATCTATGTAAACAAGGAGATATTAACACGAAACTTTAACAATTAAAAAATAACCAGCAGTTCCCTAATTGTTCACTCAAGAGATGTTTTTTACAAAAATGTTAAATTATTAAGGAAATAAATTAAAAAATATTAAATCATAACAAATAAAAATTATTAATTTAAATAATTTCTTTGTATTCTTGATTAGAGTTATTAGTTTATCAGTGGTACCTTTTAAGAATTCTCATCTTGTTTGGTTAGCAACAAATTTTGACAAAATACAGGGTTTCCGTTAAAACCGAGGTAAATAAACTTTTCAATAGTGCTGTTGACATCCACTTTTCAACAATGCTGTCAGTCCACTTAATTAAAATATTGCTATCTATAAGTTTAAAAACTTTGTTGCTATTTTCAAAGGCTACAATCTTTCCAATTTCAATCATTATGCAAGAAAAGCATTTCTGTGCCTATTTTACGGAGTTATATTTTGATTCATATGTGGTTTTTGTGAACAAGTCATTGCACTTCGGTCAGATATTACATGAGAAATGAAAACTTCGTACATATTTCCATCATTAGTTATGAAACAATATTTTAAGGAACAAAATGTAAACTTTAATTGTGAATTATGATGGTCTTTGATTCCACAAATCCAGTTAACTTGAAAGTGCAGAATTTTATTGATAACGTTCAATAAAGATATTTTCGCTTTGATTGTACTTCCATGTAATGATTTCTTGTAGATATTGGGAAGAAATAATCTCTTATATATTGGGAATGGGCCAACTATGATCCAAAATTCTGGTTTTCTATTTGTTTTGCTTTAGCGTAGTTTTTTTTTTCTTCTTGAAATATCCCTTTCTAGTCATTTTTTTACATGACGGCTGATTAGACCAGGATTTATTACTTAAAGCTTGGCCAAATATGGCCCTTGCACCATATAACACCAACCTATGTGGATTCCAAATCACTGCAGAACACGAGCCTGTAGAACAAAGATCCTCTCAAGTGTTAAACACTTAGCTTGCCAGGTTAGCATGCTATATTAGCATTTTCAAATTCAATGGCAAAATTATGGCATTGCCCAGCATTGGTTGGATTTTTACTATCCCCTTCCCATTCGATTTGAAAATAATTCTGATTTTAAGATCAAAACTCAGTTCAGTGGCCTATTTGAAGAGTTAGTGTTCTGGTCCTTGGTTTAATAGGCTGTCATAGCATCCTGGCAGTGCCAAGGATGTTCTTAGTGGTTCAGAACCCACTTTAAGCATTAATCTTGGTCTTAGCCTTTGCAGGAAAAAATTATCATAAAATAACAAACCAGGAAAAATAAACCAAATTTTCAACCCATATAACATTTGGAAAGGAACTCATATTTACGTGTTGATTTTAATTAGAGCATACTGAAAATCAAATTTGTAATCTAAAAAACAAAGAATTAAGTTTTGTCCCATTTGTTTAGTTCAAATAGTTGGTAATACAGATGAATGTGTTTTGCTGTATTTTTTAAGAACTTATATCTTTCACAGAATGTACCTTGTATGATGCCTATCTCTCATATGCGGATGAAGATATTCCTTTTGCTTATAATCTTGTTCGATACTTAGAAGCAGATGGCTTTAAACTTTTTGTCCGCACCAGAGATATGCTTGGAGGACACTTTGAATATGATGCTAACATGAAGATAATCAAAGAAAGGTAGTTTTTAAAGTATTTGATGTTACATCATTTGATTATTTTTTATTAACTAATTCACTCCCAAGTTTCCTGAGCTTGTAAATTAAAATCTGTATTGCTGATTTCTACTAAATTTGTGTGAATGAGTAAAAGCTAGTACACACTAGGCCAGTAATTTAGTTCAGTAGCAAGTAATTTAGTAACTAAGCGTGTTCGGACAAAACTATTTAGTCAAGTAGTTTAGTAAAATGATTTAGTGGGCTCGATCCAGTCAACAAATGAATAGTATGCGTTCAAGTAGTGTCTACTAACCACTAGCGTGCCACTGGAATGGTTTGAACACATCTGTTTAGTAGCGTTCATTATTATTCCGCGAGGTTTCTGTTGATTGTATATGTTTTTATCAGCAACATGACTTGTTGGAGTGATGATAGTATTACGTTCAAATTTGTTACTGCTTATGTGGAACAGGAGTGCTTATGGAATGTGAAATCTTCACTGTACAAAAATAAAGCAGCCAAGGCATTTGCAATCAATGAGTTAGAAAAAGCAATGGAAATACCGGAGTTTTGCGAGAAGTAGATCAAACAAAAAATTAAAAACACCAGGAAAGTATTGGGTCATCAGGAAAGTTCTGCTGGTTTTTAAATCGAAGCATGCTTTGTTATTATTTTGCTACCGCTGATAAGGAGTGACCTTGATTGAAGCACATGTGTAAATTCGGTTTTTCTGCTTTCACTGCATAATTCTAGCTTGTGTTGCATCATAATATTTGTTTCACTGCAGTACTAAGAATGGAGAAACAAAAAGTTCGTTTCTGTCATATTATGCTCTTTATTTTAAGAAAAAAAATGCTAGTCAGACTGCTCGTAAAATGTGTGCTGTATATGGGTAAATTGCTGTTTCTGATGACACAGTTCAAAGGTGGTTTGATAAATTTAGGCACTGAAATTTCAGCCTCAAAGATGATTCCTGCTCTGGACGACCATCCTCTGTAAACGAGGACCTATTAAAAGATGCCATCGCTGAAAATCCATGTTACACAATTCAGGAACTATCACAGACTAAATATTCCAAAAAGTACAGTTCATAATCATCTGAAAAGATTGGGATGTAAGCCGCTACGATGTATGGGTGCCCCATACTTTAAACACAGAATATGCCTGCTTGAATTTCAGCATGTGATTCTTTGCTGAAACGAAATAAAGAAGTTCCTTTTTTGAAACTGCTCATTACTGGAGATGAGAAGTGGATACTATACAATAAAAAGATCATGGGATAAGCCAAATGAACTTCCCGAAGTAACATCGAGAGGGGGACGGCATCCAAAAAAATAATGATTTGTGTATGGTGGGACTACTAAGGATATATACATGATTACTAAGGATTATAGTACATGATGAATTGTTGGCACAAAATCAGGCAATAAATTCTGAAAAAAGCAGTTACCAAATGGCAGTATTAAAAGCAGAAATCAAATCAAAGCAAAGTGGCCAGAACTGACCAACTATTGAGATGTTGTCTTCCAGCATGAACAATGCTTTGTCTCACATTTTGCTTAATGCCAGACAATGACTTATTTAGTATGGCTGAGTTGTTTTGTGTCACCCCACCATATTCACCAGACCTTGCACCTCATATTTTCTCCTCTTCAGGTCACTTCAAAATTCTCTGAACGACCTGGAGTTTAATTCTTTGGAGACTCAAACAGCACCTTTATAACTTCTTTACAAATAAGCCTTATGATTTTTTTAAAAATAATAATAATTTTCCATCTGCCGTAAAGATGACAAAAAGTCATAGAACAAAATGTCCTTATGTGATTCAATAATATTTTGTTATGTTTTTGTACTGCTTTGTTATTTATCATAAAAAACCTGCAGAACTTTCCTGATGGTCCAATATGTTTTACTTATTTGTACACTAGCAGAATTAATTACCCAGTATTGCTAGTGTTGAATTATTTAAATGTTGATTGAAAAGTGATGACTAATCACTTCTCTTTTGTAAAATAATCCTTGCATCATTTAAGTGTACAGAAAATAATTTTAACATTGTTTTAACTTTTTCATCGCTTTTATTTACTTTGGACACAAATGTGTAAACATAATACATTCATCTACCTACTCTGTTTCATATCTTTTTCATTGCACAAACACTTAGTAGTTTGTCTACAAACTACTAAGGAGATTTCTACAGAAGCCGATTTTGAAATGATTACGAATATCTCCACATGTTCATTTTGAGTAATAATGACAAATTTTCGTCTTGCATTTAGTTTTCCTATGAATATGTTTTACTTGTGGCATTCTTGCACCTGGTATGCGATGTTTTCAAATTTCATCAATATCAGAGGATGGCAAGTTAAATTGCTTTGGCCTTTGTAACTAATTTAGTCTGAAGCAAATGCATTTTTTTCTTGAAAAGTAATTCAGCTGCAGGTGTATTAGCCAAACGAGCTTTAAATAAATGTCCTTAGTGTAGACAAATCAAACTCAATCGGTTATAGTTTTTCAAAAAATACAGGTGGTCGGTTTTACAGCATTTTTAAAAATAGATAATCATTGCTTTGGGTCTTCAACAACGAGTTCTGTAAGAAGCTCTTTGCAAGTCTCTTTGAAAAATCCATTCTCGTATGCATTTTCTCTTTTCATTTATAATGTCTTCTTCCACCTCTTCCAAGATAAGCCTTGCCAGCATCGTTTATCTTTCTCTGTTTCATCTTTAGCACTCGACACTTGAATACCAACTAAACCGTGGCTGAAAACTCCCCCCGCTTGCTGTTTTGTCGTTTAGTAGAGCTACTGAATCACTCGCTACTCGACTAAATTACTGGCCTAGTATGTTCCAGCCTTAAGATTCCGAAGAAGAAAAAACCTGTAACTAATGAATTTTAAGTCATAATTATATTCTTTTGTCTTCTGTTTATAACTTTCTATTTTTATTCAACAAAATATTGCTATTCAATCCAAAACATTGCAAGTAAAAGTGATATATCCTAGGTGCACCAGAGTTAGATAATAATGCAGATGTTTTCAATACATGAAATTACACATTTGTTGATATCTATGAGATTTGACATGTGTTATTTTTTTGTATCGACAACAAGCTTCACAACCTCATGTCAAATTTTCTGAAGGTGTTAACATCATAGATATTTTTGCACTTAAAAATGTTGCATTTCTTTAGAAAAAAGAGCCTTTGCGGAAAGTTTTAATTCATTACTTTATTTGGAAGAAATGTGCTCCTGAAAGTGATCGTATCTTCAGAGAAAGCTTATGGTGAACATGCTATATCTCAAGATACTTATGAAGGCTTTAAAAGTGGCTATTTTGATGTGAAAGTTAAAGAACATCTAGGCCAACCGAAGAAGTATGGATACCAACAACCAGGTGAAATCGTTAATACTGATCGCTACAAACAACAAATAATCGATTTTAACTATGCTTTGATCATAAAACGACCAAAATGAGCCAGAAGACGTGGCAAAAATTTCTGTTGCATAACATATCCATAAAGTGTATGTCATTGATTTTATTCGGTATAAAGTTTGTTTTAATTTGCCCTAAATTAGTTGTTACTATATTATGTTAGACTTCTTACCTTGTGGATAACATTACCAAAATCCTCTACCAGAAGTGACTTAATCCAGCAAATGACAAATATTGATGATAATACAGTTACCAGAATAATTTTTGTGATAACATGTTTTAGTCATGTTATCCTAAACCTCATGTGTCTCAAAATACTGAAAATGAATTTTTATTTTCTACTCTTATCAGATTTAAGAGGCCACATAAAGGACCAATTTATTTGAAACATGATTATAATACTTATATTACTCTTAACTTGATTAGATGTGGCATAAATATTTATTTATGAGGTTAAGTATTGGGTAGGCAACTAAGCGTTTTCTTTAGTGGTATAAAATACAACTTCAACAAATAAAATACTAATCAATTATGTATTGTCTATTCTTTTCCATGACTTCTTGCCATCTCTCTACCAACTTCATAATGTCACATTCATAAAATGCATGATGTTTAGTGGCTTTCCGCATGAGTTTACTGGCCATTCTGGACACTTTGAATGTGTGGCTTGATCCAATTTTCATGACTGGAAGCAGTATACATCTGAGTTGATTGTTTTACCTTATGGGCAAGAGCTCATAATAAATTATACCACCACACTGAGAGCATAATTTTTCTCTGGTGCAATCCTGTCTTTGAGGTTGATTGTGGTGGCTCGCTGCTCTTTCCCTGTGATCTTTTATGAGCGACCTTGTCAAAGACAATCCACTTTTTATCATCAGTAACCAGCTGCTTCAAAAAGGGATATTTTTCCTGCCGTTTAGTGAGCGTGTTGCAGATAGAAATGCGAGCAGTTAAGTTGTGATAAGTGAACCATATATATTAATGAAGAAACAAATGGTTCTCTACACTTGTGTGAGGTATATTGAGTTCCGTAGCAATCTCCCGTACAGTTTGGAATGGATTTTTACCAACAGTAGCTTTTATTACGGCTGAGCCTATCTCCGTTGGGCAACCAGAGCTGGGCATGTTGCTGAGTTCAAAACTTATGACACTTTTAACTACGTTATGTGAAGGCATCGTCCCCATACACATGGGAAATCTTTTTATGCACTTCTGCAGCTTCTTCTTCTTTTTAAATTTACCTTTTTTTAAATAAAATTGTAAAATGTGTCAAAAATGGACGTTCCTTTCTTCCATGCATGCAGCTCACACAATAATGTAAGTTACCCGGCGTGCATATGCAAATTACATGCTATTGACGTCACTTGTCACATGAGCTAGTTAAGCATTTGTGCTGTGCAATAGAGATTGTGGATAGAAAATATTCTGCTCCATAGAAAAACCGAACGTAGTTATTTGCCAACCTAATAGATGATCAGAATTTACTATAAAATAAACTTTTATTTTCATTCAAAATATAACAGGTTGAAATTATCAGGAAAATCATAAGTGCCAAGAATCGTAAGTGCCTTTTACCAAGAATGTTCCAATAGTGATATACTTGGACGTTGACGCTCTTCTTTTTTGAACTTTGCCACACACAAATCCCACAATACATGACTTAGTATCAGTAAGTCAGCTGCACTTCTCCCTACTAATGAAAATGAACATGAAGCTTCTAAGCAGCTGGTTAACTATCCCTGTGGAAACTTAAACTCAAGCTCGAACAGCCATGTGGTGTTAGGTTTTAAATGTAGCTTTAACTTGAATAAACCACAATGAGATAATCAATGTTGCGAAATACTACAGGTTGAAATTCTGACTTGGAAAATGATAAGTATTCTGCAACCAAGAAAGAACGATGTTCCAGCTTTAATACACTTAGATAATGGCAAACTTGCGACCTAAACTTCATTGCACATGATTCCCTCAATAATTGCTGGTTTTCAGGCAGATTCAATGTAATTAATGTATAATATAATTTATAGATATGGTTAAATTAAAATGTGTCCAACTCAATTGAATAACTTGACTACAATACATCTTAGAATTTTGTGGGTGCGCAATAATATATTGCTATTTAAATTCATTATTGTATCAAAGAGAACCCTAATAAACTAGCTATTTCTTCCTCACTCTAGGTGTATTTAAGATTTGTTTTATACAACAGCTATTTAAAAGACTTCTATTTGATCATGTTCATGCTTATTTCTGCCCCTCCCCTTTGTGTTGAAAAGTAGTAATTTATTTGTACCTGATATTTTCAGTAAAGTTCCTACTAAGTTTTTTACTCACTACAGTTAATGTTAGGCTGTTAAAAACATAGATTGTGTAACATTAATTTATATTAAAGGTAAATCAGTGTATTTTCGATGAGTTTTTAATTTAAAGTATTGCTTTGACATGAAATACTAGACTGAGAAAGAAATAAGCGTGAAGTTTTAATAAATAACAAAGTTTAAATTTAATTTTTAAACTTTTTTTTTCTTCATTCTATTTTACTAACATTAATTTTTATAGGTGCAAGCGTGTTTTAGTGGTCCTATCTCCTGACTTTGTAAAGTCTCCTTCATGTGAAGTTCAGGCAAGTTTTGCTGCAGGTTTAGGATTTGGTGAGAAATCTTTATGAAATCTATTCTATAATTGGTTTGATTTTAAAATTATGTCTGATTTAATGTGATGCATTCTGATTAAAGTTGTATACGAACTTATTTTGTAGTGACATTGTTCTGTTCTCTTCTTTTAGTTTAACTTCTATTTCTCTCTCCAGCTTTTAATTTCAATGCATGAAGTTTCAAAATATCTAAGAATAAATATGACAATGCTGTGTTTAGAGATATGTCATGACCGTATTCTGTCCTTTTGAAGTGGTATAATTTTTTTTTTACATCTAATACACAATAGCAGCTTAAAAGCTGCATTTCAATTTAAATAATTCTTTTTCCTTCAAACCCATGTTGACCATAATTTAATTCTGCTTCAATCACATATATTTTTTAGTAATGATTCCTAATCTAGCACTTCACTTATCTCTATCAATAAGTGACTAAGGTATTCAGATGTCTTCTACTCTTTGATATCGATAATTTGACTGTCCGAGCACTTTTTGGCAGCATGGTCAAATATAGCCCTTGATGTATAAAATCCACCAAACAACCGAAAATTATGAATCACAGAATGGGGGATTTCAGTGATGTTTAATCTGAGTTCTATAGTGTTTGGAATTTCAATTCTTGAATTATTTATCTTAAGTTTCACTTTCATCAAGTTCATAGGGACTTGTAAAATATAAATTCACAAATCTCTTCTGCCTGTTAAATAATGTTTGGCTCTGGACAAGAAAAATGCACTGGTCTACCAAATTATCCATGGTAGGGATGAAAAGTGTGGTGAGGTCTCAAATTCCTTTCCTAAAGTTTAATTGAGGTTGTACTCTAGAACTCCAGTAAGAAGGACTTCTACTTGTCACCCAATTTCTGTTCTGCAGCACATGACCTGAGAATCTCAGTCTGGTTGGATTGAACACCAGTCCTCTGCCTTTCCATTCTGAATGCTGATAGAAAGTCCCTGGATTTTTCTACCTAAATTTACTTTCAAAAAGTCCTAGATGTTATCTCTTTCCTTCAAGGTTGTTTTCAGAAATAAATTGTTCTTGTCTTCAGAAGCGATAAACTGCTGCTTCAACATATCATGCATCTTTTCCCGATCATTGACATCAGGACAACCATCAATAAAAAGTTAAAAGCTTGCATAATTTATAATGTTCTTATTCCCACTCTTCACATAACACATATTCTTCATACATTTTGTTGAAATATTTAATCCAGTTTGTAAAGTTTATAAATCTTCCAAATGGTGTCATGATCAGTAAAGCGCCAGTAACTGCCTGTTCTCCTGGATTCGTGGCATTGGAAGTTAACTGTCATATAGAGTCCAGCATGTTTCTTGAAATGTTTTGTTTCTCAAAGATAGAGTAACCATCCATAAAAATATTGATATTCGAACTAACAATGTCACACCCAAAGGGAAAGGGTCCTTTTCACTGATCATGGCGAAAAGAGCATTGAAGCTCACCGCTAGCTCATTAAAAAGCACTGACTGTTCAAAACATCAATGTACACAAGGTGAAAATGCTTAGTTTCTTTCTTCAGTGGAAAGTGACCCATGCCATTTGCTTTTACTTTCTTAATGCAATTTTGATTCTGGTAATTTCTATTATGCTTAAAAACAAGACAACAAAATTTAACTCATTTTTTTAAAGATTCATTTGCAACTTTGATCTTCTGACATGATGATAGTCACAGCCAGAAAAAATATCTTCACAACATGTCTATTGGGCAGACAATGTAAATGAATTGAGCATGGGAAAATATTTGCAATTAGTGCTAAGACAGCAATATTCAAATGATAGGGTTCAAATGGAGCATGAGAAAGGAAACAAAAGGCAAAATTAATATAATTACTGTGAATGAAGCTGAAATAAGCAAGACAATTTTTAAGCATGACATTAAAACAAAAGGAAAAGTTTATCTGTTTTAAAAATTCAAACAAATAAAATCTCAAACAAGTTTTTATTAATTTGAAAAAAATAAGATAAAGGCATTAAAAATAAATACAAATCAAAGGAAGATTTAATTGATTTTAATTTCAATAATATCATTAGTTTTTTTTTCTTCTGCATATAGCTATTAAATATACACAATCCAGTCACATTAATGTGATCACCACCCACTTTCGACGTCAACGTGAAATAACCAATCACAAAAGGCAGGTGGCAGCACATTGCAGTGGAGTGTATATAAAGGATGTCCTAGGGCATCGGAAAGCAATTCAATCGTTGGCGTAATGCAGAAACGTAGCGATTTATCCGACGTCTAAAAGGGCATGATTATTGGCTTTTGGGCCAAGGGTGGAAGCATTTCGGAAACGGCTAATTTTGTGAACTGTTCGCGTGCCGCCGTGGTAAAAGTATACCATGCATGGCAAAATGGCACTATCCATAATCAGCAGAGTGGCACATGTGGTACACCACGGGCTATAGATGACAGAGGCAAACGAAGGCTACGGAGATGCGTTCGGGTGAATAAACATGCAACTGTTGAGCAACTGACCGCCCCAGATGAACCTAGGGGCTACCAAGAGTGTATCCTCAACAACGGTTCAGCAAACGTTGCTGCGCATGGGCCTCCACAGCAGACCCCTGGTTAATGCACCTATGCTGATTGCTGTTCATCGGCAACGAAGGCTGGAATTTGCACGCCAGTACCTCAACTGGACGTCCAAAGAGTGGCGACAGGTGGCTTTTTCCGATGAATCTTGTTTTATGCTCCATTGGACAGATGGACGTTGGCGTATACGGCGTGAAACGTCTGAAAGCAAACACCTTGCAACATTTGCCGGAAGGATCCAGGATGGAGGAGGGAGCATTATGGTTTGGGGAATGTTTTCCTGGCATTCACTGGGTGCAGTCATTGTGGAAGGCACAATAGATCAGCACAAGTACGCATCTGTCCTTGCAGACCATGTCAACCACTACATGTGAATTATTTTTCCTCAGAATGATGGCATCTACCAGCAGGACAATGTGAGGTGTCATACAGCTCGCAGTGTATGTGCGTGGTTCGAAGAGCACCAGGAAGAGTTTACCGTATTCCTCTGGCCAGCAAACTCACCGGATTTAAACCCATTCGAGAATCTGTGGGACCACCTCAGGACGATCGGGTTGTTCGCGCCATGGATCCTCAACCGCGTAATGTAGCGCAGCTGCCCACGGCACTGGAGTCGCATGGCTCAACATCCCAGTGAACACCTTCAGAAACCTAATTGACTCTCTTCCTGCACGTCTTGCAGCGGTTCGCTCTGCCAAAGGTGGTTATTCTGGTTTTTGACAGGTGGTCACATTGATGTGACTGGACTGTGTATACATTAACATGTACCTGGAAAAGAAAATCAAAGCATGATCCACACACCATGTTTAGGCTTTGCTGTCATGTGGCTCACTGTTTACTAAACAATCCAATGTTTGCAGTATGTGGAGACCTGTGTCTCATGAAAAGGTGATCGTATTGATTGATAACCAGCATACAGCCCCAACACATTATTTATGCTCCTGCTTCAGATCAACAGGGAATGTCCTTTCTCCCCAGTACATTCATTAATCTGTTAGTGGGCTTATTCTGCTTCGACCAAGAACCTGGTCACTTACTTGCTGCTTTTTAAGGCAGATAGCCAGCATGGAGAAAAAAGAACCAGTAGGAGAAAAGAGCTGATAAATTAATTTTTTAATGTTCTTGATTAAATTTTGGATTTCAAGGTGCATTCAATCACTTTTTAGTTTACCTGTGTGCCAAATGTCATGGCTGTAAGTAATATACATTCGTCTGGACACCTCACACAAACACTTCCTTTTATAAAAAATAGCCTTCAGCATTAAATTAGGTTGAATTGAGGCAAATTATGTTGGTAAAAATAGGCAAATTATGTTGGTAAAAGTAGGCAAATTAGGTTGAATTGAAAAAGATGTGTATGTGTACACTGAATCTTTAGAACAAGAAGGTTTTTTTTGTTGGTTGCTGATCATGTTAATTGCTTACATTCATTGGTTTGAAAAATATATAATTTATTTTCTGCTGGGTTTGTTTGCTTCTTATTTCTTTAGTTAATAACTGATGCAGGTGCTGTAAGGTGTTCATAATCTGCTAACACATTTTCATTTGCTGATTGCTCAACATATTGAATAACCAAATTTAAATTTTGTTTCACTTTGCTCACTGTCTGTTATAAGCAATGTCTGTTATACTAGGGTCCATTATTATGAGATTATACTGTATTAGTTCTCAATCCATTTATACAAAGTGGCAAATTAAGAATGGCTGCCATTTTGAAAAATTGACCAATTTTTAAATTCCTGTATCTCAGCTAATATTTTAAAAATTGAAATTCATGGATTTCACTGCTTGTCTATATAGTAAAAATTTGAAAAATCCTTGACTCTGGTGCAACATCTTTTTCTCAAAATGGGCGTTTTCACATGGAATGACCCAAATGTGAAAATGTTTTGCATATATTCAGGCAAGGAAAAAAATCAAGTATAAATTATTCTTTCAGTAGGCAATTGTATGCTCTTCTCTACTATTATAAAAGGAAGTGTATGTCTATTTTCTGTGATCAAAGTCCTGACAAATCTATGGCATTTATAATAATGAGATTTGGCACACAGATAGTCCGAATTTATTTCAGTTTTTGGGTTGCTCCTAATTTTAAAATTCAATCTAGAACATTTTTAAAGGAATTTAATTATTATTGGTTTCGGTAGAATGGTAACACCATAAAGAGATGACATTCTAAATTTATTTTCCCGTTTCAATTTGCGGAGGAACAATTTTTTATCAGACGAAAAATAAATAAAGTTTTAACAGAAGTTATGTAGTTCTTTTTTCTATCTCCTAGATCGTCAAAGATAAAAGTAAAAATTTTCTGTAGATTTGAAATCTACGGATAATTTCATATTTGAACAATACCTTATAAAAAATATGATTTTCATTAAATAAATAATTTTTAAATTGTAACTTCTGTATTTTTTCCCATATGACCTTTGGGATTGAGAAATCAGATTCCATTTCCTGCACTCAAACGCTTCCAGCAAAAGAAAGCGAAACAAATCTTACTGGCATTATTTAGTTCTTTTTTTGTAAAATTGGGATCGTTAAAGATAGATTTTAAATCTGCGGAAAATTTTACACAAGATAGATACAATATACATTTAATTTTCTTTAAATAATTAAACCACGGGCAACGCCATTATGGCTGTTATCCAACGGGCTACAAATTTCCATTTGGTTTGCAAATCAAATCACTGGGGGTTAGCAAGCAGTGGTCACACCTGACCCCATGAAAGAACTGTCACGGACAACACCATGCTGGCCACGCAGTGGCTAGTTGTTTAATAAAATTTACTGTTTAATACTCTTAGTTTAATAAATTTTATTTCAGTATTCTTGTTTTAATAGATATATTTTCCAAGTATTATGTAATTTGGTTCTGAATTTAGGTGTATACAAATTAAATTTTGGTTCCTATGCAATATTTGATTCATATGCCATGTAACTACTGCATACTACTAAGGTATGCTTGACGAATTTATTTTCATAAAAGTCTAATTTGTGAATGTTTCTGTTTCATTTACACTAAGTTATCTTAAAATTTATCAATTATTAAATTTTCGTTATTTATTTTGTAGAAGAAAAGCGCAGAAAAATTATACCAATCTTGTGGAAGTCCTGTCAAATACCCTTGATTTTACAATGTATTTCGAAAATTGATTTTACTAAGCCTAATCCTCAATTGGACTGGATCTGGAATAAAATTAAACGTTCTTTAAGAGAAAAGTCCTCTTCTGATTTTATATCACCTGAAAGACGATTAGCTCAAGGACATATACTAGTACCACAGTTAGATTCAAGTATTCCTGACAGTTGTAATCCTGTTATTACCTTTCCAACTAGCTCCTGTAATTTTAATGTTGAAGCATCTTCTAGTAATTAAATTTTGCTTCCCATTCAATATTTGATTCATATGCTGTGCAATTACTGTATACTATGCTTTGATGAATATATTTTAATAAGTAGTTTGTGAATGTTTTATTTACACAAAGTTATAAAATTTATCAATTACTAAAATTGCTATTGTATATTTATTTTGTAGAAGAAAAGTGCCGAAAAATTATACCAATCTTGTGGAAACCCTGTGAAATACCCTTGATTTTACAATATGTTTCGAAAATTGATTTTACAAAGCCTAATCCTCAAGACTGGATTTGGGATAAACTTAAACGTTCCTTAAGAGAAAATTCCTCTTCTGTTTTTATGTCACCTGAAAGACGATTAGCTCAAGGACATGTACCAGTACCACAGTTAGATTCAAGTATTTCTGACAGTTGTAATCCTGCTATTACCTTTCCAACTAGCTCCTGTAATTTTAATGTTGAAGCATCTTCTAGTAATATATCAGAGATATTACCTAATGATAATCATAATGATTCAGCTTTGAGCATCTCCAAAAGTTCTTCACCACCTAAACAGAAAAACAAACTACACAATCTTCGTTTTTGGCACACAAAAAAGGATAACAAGAAACGGGATCTCTCATCTAACTTCTCTTCATCTACATCAGTTTCATCATCAAATGCAACTAGTGGATTTCATAGTCAAAGTGGGAGTGTCTTTGAAAGTATTGAAGGTTCAAATGAACCATGCTCTCGGGATACTCCTGTTTAATTCAGCATTTACATTCCATTGTAGAACATGGCATTAACTGCATTATTAGATCTTTGCATTGCATTTTTATTACATTATTAAAAATTTATACTTCATTTTATAGCATTTTGTTTTTATTTGCAAAAATATTTTAGTAATCTTGAATATTTTGGGAAATATAATTGATTTATGTTTACTCCGTCAGTTTCTTTTGAATATACCTTGAATTTTTAATTTAAGGTTTCCAAGTTTCCATATCTAACATGTGTTATATTGATTCTAAGGTTTAAAATACATGTACACATATTTTGTTATTTTCCTTGTAAAATATGTTTAGTTATACTTTTATACTACTTCTTTACTTCTGTATATATATTACATGACTAAATTGATTTGATCTTTTTGTAATATAGCAAATGAACTTTCATAAGTTAAAATTGAATAAAATATTTTAATTGTTTCAATGGTTGCCTCTTTATTATTAGCTATGCATTGCCAATTGTTATGTACTGTTGAAGGGGGAAATAAACTACCCTCACGAGTAGAAGTTTTGGAATCCCCAAGAAAAGACATTCCCTATTAAATGTCATCTAGGAATGTTCTTTAGTATTAATATGTGAATCAAGAGTGTGTCCCATGACGCGTCTAGAGAATAACTATAAGGAGTTGTAATACCGAATTCTTGTAAACTCCGTTTAACAGAAGGCAGTTGCACTGCATCGAAAGTTCCCCAACATTCTACTCTGCATTGTAATGTTTATAACATTTAGTATTAAGTATAATTATAATGCAATAACTAGATACATAAAATTTTCACAACACTAGCACAGTTCTTGGAATATTAAAATAACTCAATTACAATTTTTAACTAATGTAAGCACTTAAAAAATAATCAATTTTCAAATAAATACTAATAGAATAAATAGTTCAGAAATACCACAGTTTTGAGGACACTTAATTTTTAGTGTTACTAGCTTTAACTGACAAAAAACATGTCAGTGTGACCGAGCGATGTCTTAATTTGATAGTGTGTGTAGTAGTGGCCAAGAATAGAGGGACACTCACATTTATTTTTACAATTGTAATACAACGTTTCAGATATATACGCTGCACCGTCCTTTGCAAAAACGTCTCTTCCGAGAGTCTACAACAAATCTAACCTTATTCACGTTCTTATTCCGAACAGTACCAAGATTACATGTTCTTGATCGTTCGTTTCAGAACACAGGTACTGTCATACGTCAATGTTCATCTACTAGAACAGTAGCAACAAGAACACAAGAACGACTGTTCTTATAACTTATCTATGTGTTCATAATCACCTGTCGAGAGGTCGTTACATTCCTCCCTCCTAAGCGTGAAATATGTCCGATATGCCTATTTCATAAGATGCAAGACAATGCAAAACTTACACAACATGCAATAATATCACTTAAATTCACTAATATCCAATTTTACAAGACCATGTTAAGTATGCGGCATTGTTCTTGAGCACAGTTCAATTTTACACTCCTAACTCCGTGTTAGTTATGGCATCTGCACTTCCATTTTCCTTTCCGGGAGTGTGTCGTATTGTTAGATTATACTGCTGAAGTGCCAGTGCCCAACTTGTCTCGGAGTGGTCAGCGATAAATATTTTAGGAGATTATGGTCATATAGATGTATCTCATATCCGAAAATCCAATGTTCGAATTTACGTAATCTGAATAGTACACCATAGGCTTCCTTCTCGATAGAAAAGTTTCGCTGAGTGTCCGATAACTTTTGACTTGCGAACCCAATTGATCTAAAATGGCCTTCGTTGTCCTGTTGGGATAAACAAGCTGAAACTGCTAAATTTGATGCATCGGTGAGCTTTTGAACATAGGCGTAACCAGGGGGGGGGGGTTGACGGACAGATCAAGTTGATATTAGCTCAACATTAACCCTCAGCATACGGAGCGGCTACTACCTTCGTGTTACGGAAACAGCCAAAAGAAGCATCAAACTGAAACACGGCTGAACCGGCCTCTCCTCCTGGGGGCGGCTTTCCCCCCAGGAGGAGAGGTAATGCGTTTAGTACCTTTGTCATCACATGTTGCTGTTTCTATTGTGAGTCTGATTAAATCTAGAAGGTATAGATACGTCGCAGGTAAACTCTAAAAGGGCGGCAGAATCTTCAATATGTATGATAATTTACACTCGAAGATTTCTTTGGCAAAGTTTTTAAGGGGATAGATCATCAACCTCTCACACATTCTAAGCGCTCGAAGCTCCCCATCGAGAACTCTGACCTTCCTGTCTACGGAACGGAGGTTATTCACGCGCTGCTGTCCTTGTGGCACTGAAATGAGGGTATGGAAATCTTGATGGATTCAGCCGTTTCTTCAAGAGTTTGAAATCTGAAATATTCCAACTCCCTCCGTAACCAGACAATGCAAAAATTTTGGCCGACTCCGTATCCAGAGGGTTAAATATTGAAAGAGCGTTGCGAAGTATTGAAAATCGCAATCTGTTATCATCAAAGTTGATTGTTATAAATTCTTGAGTTTTTTAATGAAAGTCAGTTTTTAAAAAGATTTTAATGACTCATTACTTTCTACCCGAAAAAAGGAACTAATTAACATTGGGACATGTAATATTCACACAATACATAATGCTTTTCTTAAACGTCTAAAAAAGTTTAGGAAAGATGTGTCTGAACTAGTTTTTACTATTCACAGATTTTTTTAATCAGTAGCCTAAGCATTGGTCAACATACAAACAAATTCAAGAAGACTTGAAACTTCCCACTCACCATTTCATCAAGCTTTGTTCAAGCAGGTGGCTAAGCCTAAAGCCAGCTGCTGAAAGGTTGCTTGAATTGCAGTTAGAAAGTATTGCCTTGACTACATTCCAATAAAGAAGCCAAAAATGATACGAAAACCAGGCTACAAAAAAATTGTTCATTTACTTAGAAGAGAAACTACGAATGCTGAGGTGATATTTGTCGTTTCAAGTGCAAGTATATTCAATCGTGTGACCGAATTTTTTCAGAAAAAGGAACCTCTAAAACAAAACCTTCATTCTCAACTTGAATTGTTGACAAGGACAATTTTGTTTAGGATCTTCTACAAAGAGGAATTTATTTGAGATTTGAAAATGGATAAATTGGAAGATATATGTCCTCACAAACTGTTGCCTCTGGCTGATATTGTGATTGGAGATCAAATTTCTAGAGCGCTACAGAATATCAAAGAGAAGGAAAGGAATTTATTTTTTCTAAGGTCTCAGAAGCATTACATTGCCAGTGTTAAATATCTTTTGAAGAAGTCCTTCAGTTCATCTCGCCTTAAAAGTTTATCCTGTCTTGGTCCTCTTGAGAGTGTTCGACAAGCATTAGAAGTTGCAAAAGCAATGCCATGGGATATCCCAACAGACATACTACTGTATAAGTGGAAATTACTTCAAAGATAATTTGAGGAAGAAGGATCTATAATGAAGCCTATTGATGTTTACTGGAACCAGTTCTTCAGTCTGCAAGACATTAGTGGTGTTGATCCTAAGTACCCAGTTGTGTCAAAGCTAGTGAAGGCTGCTCTGTCACTTTCTCATGGTAGTGCTGATATTGAACATGGCTTCTCAGCCTCAGTAAGAGTTTTGACAGGAGACGGAGCATAAATGTCAGAACGCACACTCAATGCATTGATGACGGTTAAAAGTAGTTTTGCAAATTCCTCCCAAAAAGTTTGGATTGTACCTCAGTAAAAAGGGGAAGATTAAATTAATTATATTAATATATTAACATCTATTAGTTATTTATAATTAATATGGTTAGTATATATATTTAAATTATTAAACATTAATTAATTATATTAATATATATTCATTAATTAACAAGTGAGTTTAAAAAATCACACTTTTTTTTTATCGCTCTATATTAAAAACGTTGCCGCAGCAGCGTCGCAGGATTGAAAATTCGTTTTTTTGCTCGATTCTTAGACAGTTTTCCCAAAAAGTACGATCAGAAAATTACGATACGAACATGGTTTGTTCAAAATTGTACAGGGGACACGAAAAAGATTTTTTTTTCCGATGCGGCTATTAGTTTAGGATTTATTAAGTGTCTAAGTGAAGAAACGAAATTTCAAACGCGAGTGAGCAAAAGACGAACAAACTTTCAATCTCCAGTCATTATTTTTTAGAGTGCTTCTAAACGCGAATTTTTGCAGCTCGTCGAGCTATTTTAGAAATTTCAATTTGGTTCCTGGTAATATTTTTTTTGAAATTCGGGAAAAACCGTTACGATTTGATTACGTTTT
This sequence comes from Metellina segmentata, assembly GCA_947359465.1. Classification (NCBI taxonomy): domain Eukaryota; kingdom Metazoa; phylum Arthropoda; class Arachnida; order Araneae; family Tetragnathidae; genus Metellina; species Metellina segmentata. The sequence continues at coordinate 16,487,614 of OX375884.1, read as the reverse complement.
TGGTAAACTGTCATATCTATAGTTTATTACTATAAGTTTTTAAATTTAAAAACATCTCACTAAACCTGAGAATGTGCTCTTTCTTACGGTACAATTATTTTTGAAATTGGTTGATAAATAAATTCGATGTGATCAAAAGTTAGTCAGACAAATTTTGGAATATTGGGAAATTTTCGTCAATTTTTATTAACTGTCATATCTATAACTTATGCTATTATTTTTTAAATTTGAATGCATCACTGAAAACCATAGAATATATTCTTTTGCATGAAAATCATGTGAATAAAAATTTCACTTTTGACGTGCATTTACGTTTATTTCCGTAAATAAGCCGAGAATTTTTGGAACTTTTACTAAAACTAAAGTGGGGGGGGGGATTAACATATGGATCCGCCAATTTCGCAAAAAAACGAAGGTACATTTCCGTTAGCCTGGCGCAAGCGATAAATCGCTAATTACCGCCAAATATAGCATACAAAATAATAATTGAATACTGTAATTAATTAGCACTTAAAAATAACAATTGGAAAGGGAACATTTTTTATACAGCTGTTGGATTCGGATCTCCGTCCGATGGCAGCAACTTGGCGAAATTTTCGAATCCTTTACGAGCGATTAACGATTTTTATAGCAACTCCAACGTGTGTTGGGAAAGCAACCCTACATTTTTACTTCGTGCCATCCTACTCGGATCCAAATCCAACAGCTGTTCCAATTTTTAAAATCTTTTAACTTTCATTTTGAATGCACCCTGTAAGCAAAAAGAGAAAAATAAGTCATAAATCCTTCAAATTACGTGTCTGAATCCGAGTTTCCGAATAGTTCGTAAAATTCGGCTTCACTCTTTGGGATGTCAGAATGCGTATCATCAGTTCCAATGCCCTTTCCGTACTAGAATTTATACAGGGTGGTCCCGAATTCATGGTACAAACTTTAATGGTAGGTACAGGACATTGTAACAATGATTTATTGTATAGGAATGTATAGTCGCAAGTGACGCGGTGAGGCGAAAACAGGGGAAATAACGGCCGAAAGGAAAAACAAAGATTTTATTGAAAGCGTTGTTGACAAGTGTCATGTTTACAGTAATTGTTCAAAATTGCGTCCACCAGTATCGATACATGCTTGACAGCGTCGGTGGAGCGATTGGCGTACACGTTCAAAGATGCCTGGTATTTCACGCACACCTGCAGCAGCTACAGATAAGCGAGCGACGAGATCCTCATCTGAGTCAACTGGAGTCTCATAAACAAGATGCTTTAGATGTCCCCATAAAAAGTAATCGAGGCTCGATAAATCGGGAGATCGGGGTGGCCAAGGGACTGGTCCACCACGCCCAATCCATCGAGTACCAAACGTGGCATTCAGGTAATTCCGTACATCAATGCTGAAGTGTGCTGGCGCCCCATCGTGCTGAAACCACATGCGGTTACGAATGGCGATCGGAACATCATGCAGCAGTTGTGGTAACACTTCTTTCAGAAAAATAAGATAGCTTCCGCCAGTGAGCCGCGTGGGTAGTAAGTATGGGCCAATCAAAAAGTCGTTCACAATACCAGCCCACACATTAATACTGAAACGTTGTTGAAACGCATGTCGACGCGTTGCATGTGGATTATCGGTTGCCCACACATGGGAATTGTGCGCATTAAAGACACCCTCGCGTGAAAATGTCGCTTCATCTGTAAATAGCACATAATCTACGAAATCCGGCTGCAACGCACATTGCTGCATCACCCACAGGCAGAAGTTCACGCGGCGAGGATAATCTGCCGGATTCAATGCTTGTACTTTCTGAAAATGGAAGGGGTGTAAGCGATTTTCGTTTAACACTCTGCATACAGTCTGATGACTCACACCTACGTCACGCGCAACAGTTCTTGTGCTTGACTCGGGTCTATCAGCCACAATGTTCAAGATGCTTTCTTCCAGCCTTGGAGTGCGTACAGCTCTTACTCGACCAGCGCCATGTCTGTTGACGTCGAACGCACCTGTTTCACAAAGTTGACGATGTAACCGTTGAAAAATTCTATGATCCGGCATTCGTCGATCAGGATACTCCGCGCGATACATTCGTAACGCAGCTCTGCCGTTACCATTTGCACGGCCGTACATGTAATGCATGTCTGCTTTTTCTGCATACGTAAAGTCACCCATCGTCTACGGCAGCACAATTGTGAATGGCGCTTTTCCCTACTGCGATGCATCATGTTCAACAGCGGCTAGACATCTACTGCCCTCTACCGGCAATGATACCAACCGATCACTCCATTTCTCTTTCCTTTTATTTCCCCTGTTTACGCCTCACCGCGTCACTTGCGACTATACATTCCTATACAATAAATCATTGTTACAATGTCCTGTACCTACCATTAAAGTTTGTACCATGAATTCGGGACCACCCTGTATGTTCTTCATACACAAAATCGTCCTCGTTGCCAAGGGTCAATGAGCCCGCTCCCCCTTTTGAAACTTTATGTTCCGCACATGTTTTAGGACTATACTCAGTGACAGGCTTTCTTGGCACAATAGGAATACGCTGAGAGCAAACGAAACAAATAGTTCCCAGCGCCTTGTCCGATATTTGAGTGCAATTAGGCACTGCAACTTATAAATGTGTTTAATTTGTTAACCCCAGACATATCTAACGATTTTTTGTCGCAATTAGCGTGAAATGTTGAATATTTTGCATCATTTAGCATTACATTTAGAATCGCGCGCCAGCCAATAAGATACAACCAGCATTTTCCGCGCCCCCTCGATTCTTGTTGCTTGGCGACATTGGCAGATATTTACTTATCTTTCGATTAACGTGCGTTGCATTTGTTGTAATTTTTTTTTTTTTGAATCTCTATATTTGAGTATTTTGTGATTAATAATGGAATTAACTCCAGATTCTATTAAAAGTTAAGTTTTTCAACCGCTCAAGAAAGGCAGTGCTGTGAAAAGCTCTGCAAAGACAATCGTTATGAATGTGTTTCATAAATTGATAGAATGGCATCCCAACGATTCTCAGAAGGATATTCATGAACTACTGAAACTGTGAAGAGTATATAACTAAGTGTTTTTAACAAGGTTCATATCCTTATTTATGGAATATGTGATGATTTATTTAGAGGACACTCAAGGTTATTCCTCTAATTTTTTTATTCTATTAAAAGTTTGTAATAAATAAGTAAACAATAATCATTAAAAAATATTAATATACATTATTTACAAAAATTGTTATAAATATAGTTCTAATAATTAAAAGTTAAAAAAAATTATACGTTCTTCAATTTTATAAACTATTATATTATATTTTTTAATGATTAATATTTTTAGAATTCTACTTAAAATTTAAGATAGCTGTAATCTTGTGTGCCCTCTAAATAAACAATCACATTAGCCATAAGTATATTGATTAATATTGAATGAAACTAATTCAATATTGTGAAGCAGATATTGAGTAATGTTAAAAAAGAACATCGATCAGTATCAAGCTAATATTGAGCAATGACAAAAAAGCACATCAAGCAATATAGTAAAACTCATTGAGCAATGTCAGAAAATAATATTTATCAATGTCGAAAACCGATACTGAGCAATATTTCCAGGGGGTCATTTTTACGCTGGGCAATATTGACCGACATATCGCACCCCGGCAAGAAAAGTGACAACTCAAAATTCCAGCATTTGAGAAAAATCAACTTTAAGGATACTATGTACAAGCATCTTTTAATTTTCAGGCAAGTATTTACTGCGATAAATTCTATTATATTCTTTCGAACAGTAATATAACACGCTGGGGCACACCTCACACATATTTTATTTCTGACATAACCTCAAAAATTTCGTTTGCCACCTGAGATACTTTTGGAAAATTTTTAAGAGGCAATAATTTAAACAAATACCATTGCAAATTCAAAAATATCTTTCGATATTATCTATTATTAATTGTATAAAAATGTCTTAAAACTACTGTAATTGTGCTTTTCTTATATAAACTGACAGGCAAGCTGTCAAAACATTTAGGTGCTAAATTTAAGGCCAAATTAGAATAATGCGCCAAGTTGGAAGCTTGCAAGTGTGACGTCTCCTCGAAACCACTGCCTGCAACCCAACAGAAGACGGATCACTCACTTTATCCCTCTGCGAGGGCGGGGCGTCTGTGCCAAGAAACGTTGCAATCTAGTATTGTGTCTCTAGCCTGCTCACCGATCCCTATGGGAAACAAGAAATCGTTCACTGCGCATGCCCTTAGACTTAGATTTTAGACAGGTCTCACTATTTCATAAGAGGTCGTTTCAAAATTTCGGAAACGTCGTTGAAAACATTACAACGAAATATATCGTAAATTCTTGCGCATTGCACAGGATTTTGTGTCCTATAGGGATCGCCTAGCAGGATATAGAGACTCTAGTCATTTCGTTCGGCTCTCTCGTGTGAACGATCGAAGCTTTTAGTTTGTTTACACATTTTTGCATACAATTTTTTAACACGCTTTTCGTCAATTTTCTGAGAATGTTTGAAAACTTGAATACTGCTTCTGGATCCAGAAGATTTTCGGGCTCTATGTGGTGAGCATACACTATCGTAAGATTGCTTGATTTTTTTTAATTAATGTTTTTTACACCCTGCTTTTAAAATGCACAATCGTATTAATGTACCCTATGTTTAAAAAATATATATATCATTAAAACTTACATCATTTCACATTTTCAGTTTTTTTTTTTTTTCGATTTCATACTAAAACCATGTGTTCCTGAATTACATGGCATTCATTAATTATATTAAAACACAAGTCATTGGTATTTTATATTATTCACCGATAAAAATTTTATTTTCAAAAATACACTAAAATAAACTCAAATTTTAATTAAAGATGCAAGAGATTCATCACAGTAAATATAATTTGTTTTTTCAAGTCTCGAAATTATCCAGAGAGCGTCCCGAAAATTTTGAAAAGATACATCAGACTTTGTTAGAAGTTCAAAAATAATAATTTGCAATGCTTGTTACCAAATGAACCAAATGGAGAGTAAAGCATGACAACGATCAGGAATGTTATTGTATTGTTTACATGTGAATTAAGTTGTTACTTTGCACTGAAGACCATTACCACAAAAATAATAATTATTTTGTAGAAAACAGCCAATTATAAAACGTATGATCGTTCTCTCATAGTCGACAAGTTTTGCCGTGTACTTCACCGAATTCGCTAAAATTTACAGCTTTTAACATTCTTAATCGTTTTTTATCCGATAATCGTATCCCCAGCTTCTGCACTACTTACATCACCCCTTAATCAAACATTGAAGCACTGGAGAATGAGGGTCCGTGGCCATGCGCAGTGAACGATTTCTTGTTTCCCCATAGGGATCGGTTAGCAGGCTAGAGACGCTAGTTGTTTTAGGCTGCACGGAGAAGAAAAGTGGCACTGATAAAAAAAAATTCCCAAGCCCCAGCCGCTTCCCTTGACCATTGTTGAACTGATCATCTGTCAATCACCCATTCAGAGGTCCGGCATCAGGTGCGGGGCACTGGGAAAGATCATTAGCTGTCATCTTTGTAATTGCGTGGAAAGGGGACGAATAGACAATCTCGCAGTGAAACCTGCTGCTTAAAACTCAGTACGCTCGTCATTGCACATCTTTACTGCCAAGTTAAATCGTGGCAACCAGTTGGAGAGTTCAATCTCATTTAGACCCTACCCGAGTTTCTTTTAAGAGCCATAATGAATCCCCACGCCCTTTTGAATCCTAATGTCCCGTATATCATCACCTGTCAATTACGGAGGTCGGATAGCAGGACACTGGGGGAAATCATTAGCAGGTTAAAACTATCTTCTTTGGCGAGTGGCATTTTACTTTACAGCGATTTGATTGGAAAATATTCCACCCGCTTTACCTTCTTGGCGACATTTACGCCCTCATAGCTTTATGTTTGAACGTCACACACACACAAAAAAAAAATTTCTTTTATTTCGGCTTATAGTATATAAGTTTTGAATTTTGGGTACATTTTTTAAGAAAAAACGTACTCTCGGCTTATACACGGATCGGCTTATAATCGGAAATATACGGTATTTATATTATGAGTGTAAAAGTAATTTTTATGTTTATATAATCTATTTTAAATAGCCATCAAGCTTAAAACTCCGATTGCTCTTCATTAACAAATTTGACTATCTTTTATGACGAACTGAATGGGGGGGTTGACCCTCCAACTCCCCTTGGTTACGCCTATGAACTAATGTACCATTGTTTCATTGATTACATTTATTTATTACACAAGTAAAACTTTAATTAAAATTAAGTTATGAATAGTTTGAGTAGTTATTAATATAGGATTAATTTGTGAAAAACTCTCTCATTATATATATATTGAGATTCATATAATTCGGTTTGTGTGTGTGACGTTCAAACATAACAACCCCATTCGGATAATTGGATTGTTTCCGAAAAAGGGTCTGTTTGTATTTTAATTAATTACTGTATGTATGGTTGAAAATGGGAGAAAAAAAACTATTTTTAAAGAAAAAGAGCTTTTAAATAATTAAATGAAAAGGGAATACTTTTACATGTTAAGCATACTTGCAAGTGCTGTACATTAGTACAGTATGTACGTACCGTACTGTAAATGAAAGTCATTGCTTGCTAAACATCTCGGTCAAAGTAAGCTGTTTGACAGTCTTAATCCGTTTTCGGGCAACCAAGTCGCGCATCCGCTTGACAATGAGAAGTTGCATGTGGTCACACTCGGGCTGTCACTCCATCCACTTCAACGCAGTTTCAAAGCCGGCAAATGCTTCACTAGCAGATGGTCCCGTGTCTGCTTCAACTTCGACAATAAGGTCATCTTCTTCAACGACACTTTCTTCTCTCAAACTTTCAATAAGTTCATCATCATTTAGAATTTAAAACCCAGAATCATTATTTTGCGAATCACAATACGTTTCCGTCAGAATTTTTTTTTCTGAAATTCTGAAAGCGATTCGGATAGTCGGAGTTACTGAAGGAAGGGGTTGATTCCTCCCACGGTTACGCCTATGCTTTTATCACAAGTACTCAAACGATTTATTTACAGTTCCTACACGTACACTCTTTGATTTAAATCACAAAATAACACTCAGCGGGATTTATGGCGTAAATAATAGTCAGTAATTTTCTCTAGCAAAATTCGAAAATTAACTCAAAAGCCATTTCTCTGCGTACATAATAAACACTAGACTGTTGCCATTCGCAACTTAACAAATATATCAAAACAAAGATAATAATCAGGTAGAGTATAAATCCAACATTCTCCCACCTAAGTTAACTTTAATCTTAAAATTTAACTTATAACTAATTATATTCACAATTACAATACAAAATTATATAAACAGTTCACAAGTCCAGCTTACGAGGCATCTTAATGATACGGCCACCTCTAGTTTTTCTTGCCTCCTCAGAAGATTCAATATTGCAGTCAACTGATTGACTGACTGCTGGTTGCTCACTTGATTTTGTACTTGGTAACTTTTCTCCTACTAGACCTAAAATGGCTCCTGGGAGACTTGTCATGAGAGGCATCACATGTGGCTGAAGGATGTCATGGACGTACCGCTGGGCTGTCATTGGCGCCATGGATCAATATTAGGGGTGATCATGTATCGTAAGCAATGGCACCCCATACCACCACACCAGCTATGGGAGCGGTGTGTCGCTGTAAAGCGAAGGCAGGATTGAGGCGTTCACCACGGAGCCTCCACACATGAACACAATTGTCAGCACTGCTCAAATTGAATCTAGATTCGTCTCTGAAGACGACCTTGTTCCATTCCGTTGTAGTCCAATCCCGTCGTGCGCGACACCACTACAAACGGATGCGTCGGTGGGTGGGTGTCATTGGCAGCACACGTAATGGGCGCCGCGATACCAGATGTCCTTCAGTCAGGCGCCTTGCGATGGTTCGGGAAGACACGGGGCCCGTAGTGAAGGTGCTGTCTGTGTAGCGGAAAATAAGGCAGTTGACTCTACGCATGCGTTTCGTATGATGTGACGGTCTTCTTGATGACTGGTCTGTCGAGGGCGTCCTAAGCCTGGTCGCCGTGTAAATGACGTCTCTTCTGTCCACTGGTCCCAACACCTCCTCACAGTAAAATCAGAACGGCCTACTTGACGTGCTACTCGCCGAGCTGACCACCCAGCTTCCATCATCGTGATGATTCTTCCCCTCTCTAACTCTGACAGCTGCTCATATTGTCTTCGATGGGGCGTAACGGCATGCCTACCTCAACGTTTCCTTTGCAAAAGATTAAGTACTCTCAAACAAGCTCTGCTTAACTGTTTTATACTCCAAGGAGAACGAAGTTCAACGTCCTCTAGTGGCATTACGCAATGCGCAATCACGCTGCATTTCTAATCATTTGCATATCTGGCCGACATGTACATTCATGCCAAGCTTCGTTACGATCCCCCAATTATTTCTTGGTGCGCAAATTTTTTATGGCAATGAGTGTATATAGTGTAGTAAAAAAATACCCGGCTTGATTAGCCCCCCTTCCCAATCCGGCGCCCGGGTCCATGTCTGCCCCCTTTCCCTAGTTACGTCCTTGAGTACGTTTGAAGTGCCTTTATTTTGATCTACATTTTTCAATTATGTAATATTTCAAAATTTGTTATTTTGCATATTTGTTGCTTTGTGTATTTTTTACTTATCTTTATAAAAATAAAATTGTAAATTAATTGAATGAAAGAAGACTCATTTTCACTTTATCCTCCTCACTACCCTTTTTGTAACAATGAAATTTTTTTTGCAATTTCGCCATTTTGCATATTTTGGGGTTTAAGTGCCTATTTTGGGATTTAGTAATGCAAATTTCAAGTCATATTTTTGCATATCCATATGAGCTCTAGTTATCACATATGACAAAGGAATTGACTATGAAATTTTTTCTATTGTGTATTTATGTCTGACTTCGTTGCATTCATCAATAAACATTTTTCTCTTTTGTTGTTTAAGAATTTGTCCATCTTAAATTGTTTGCCTCTTTTTCAACTTTTTCAAATTATTCTCTAAAATTATTGATAAAATTTTCTAATGACTTCAGTAGGATAAACCCTTTTAATAGGTTGCTGAGTGCAGTGATTTACTAGTTGCAATTCTTCTTTGTCAAATAGTATTCCAAATAACTGTCATTAGGGCGATTTCATATTTGTCCATTTTCTTCAGAAGTGATGTCGCCTCCACTTTGGTAAGTTTTTTTCTTCTTCTGAATTACAAATTTCAGTTAAACAAGTTTTATAGCTAACTAGCCACTGCGTGGCCAACGCGGCGTTGCCCGTGATAGTTCTTTTCGTGGGGTCAAGTGTGACCACTACTCGCTAACCCCCGGTGATTGCTACGAATTCCCATTTAGTTTGCTACGCAAACCAACATCACGAGCAACGCCGTCTTGGCCTCGTCATTAAAGAGGCCAAATTCGAATTGCGAAGATATCCAATCGGCGTGACGTCACAATCTCTCACGAAAATATAAATATTTAATTGAAAAATTATTTATTAAAAGAAAATCAAATGTATAAGGTATAGATCTAATGTAAAATTTTCCGCAGATTTCAAATTCATTGAAATTTTTATTCTTTCTTTAACTGTCGCTGAGATTAAAAAAAAAAAAAAACAATAACGCTCGCCAACCCCCGGTGATTGTTACGCAATTCCAAAAACGATCGCAATAGCCCATTGTGTTGGTCCGGTGTGATGTTAATTAAATACCTACCAAAAACAATCGCGAAAACTATTCCAAAGAAAATAAAAGTCGTGACGTCATTGTTTAATTAACACCTCCTATAGAAGAAAGCCGGAACAACAGGGAGAAAAGGTACTCTGACGTCAGAAAGGGTAGTCTGCGCAAATGGAGTAGAAAGCAGTAGAACGGCGCATTTCTCCTTTCGCCTGCACGCGTTTACGGTGTCAAGTAGACGTAGAGTGCAGCCATTACATAGCTCTCCTAACACAACTGTACTGTAAGTCTTTTAATAATGTCTATCTCGTGTTAACTATACATTTAATAACATCTAAAGATATACAGAAAGATACGAATGACACAGCATTGCGTTAGCTCCAGACAGATGTACACATTGCGAGAGAGAGGAGTTGAGTTGCTCTCCTCCTGTCCACATGGATGTCAATAATAAATACATGACATGCCCTTTGTTTTCTAGACAACAAATTGCAAGAAATAGAAATAGAATGTTACACAAATGATGCTAACTATCAAGTTAACTTTCCAACAGATTAAATTTAAAGTTTTGATTAGGTTCTATATCTAGCAGGTTTGTGATGACAGTTCTTCCACTTCTAGTGGTAAAAGGTCTAGCTGGATCTGGGGGTGGACGAGACACATCAGACTAGGAATGAGGCTGATCCTCAGCCACAGTGCTGTAGAAGTCATCTACTGTTGTGGAAGATATTGAGCCACATGTAGAGGGACCCTTGCAAGGGCGAAGGTAAAACCTGTTCCTGACGTAGGTCTTGCCATTTTCTGCGGCAACTGTGTAAGTCTTTGGGTGGGGCCCAACTTCCACTATTCTTGCTTTTAGCCAGGGTTGTGTAGGCTTTAAACGAAACCAAACATGCTGATCTATTTGCAGATCGGGTAAGGTCTTCTTGCCTTGGTCAGCATATTGCTTCTGTCGCTGCTGGTTCCTTTTTAGCTGTTCAACCTGCTCTTTGATGTCAAAGTTTGGAAGAAGGTTTGTTGAATGCGATTGAATGAAGGACCTCAGTCGTCTTCCCATTAATAGCTCAGCTGGAGATTTCAAACCATTAGCTGGTGTTATTCTGTAATCCAGGAGAACTGTGTATAGATCTTTTCCTTCCTCAATAGCCTTTTCCATTCCATTCTTGAAAGTTTGGACTGCTCGTTCCATTTGGCCATTGTATCGAGTAAAATGAGGAGATATTTTTTGATGAGTAACACTCCAGTTATCTAGAAAACTTTGAAAGTGTTCACCAATGAAAGGAGAACCACCATTACTAATGAATTCATTTGGTATTCCGTGCCGCGCAAATGCTGCTTTCATGACATTCACAACAGCTGGAGTTGACGTTCCATGCATGTGCTGGACTTCAATGTACTTGGAGAAGTAATCAATTAGCAATAGATAGGCTGTCCCCTTCAGTGAGAGAAAATCACCTGCCACCATTTGCCATGGTCGCTCAGGTAGGCATCTTTCTATCAGAGGTTCTTGCTGATTGTCTCTCTGGAACTTCTGGCAAATTTCGCATTTTTCTACGAAAGCTTCAATGTTTTGATTCATTGAAGGGTAATACAGGTTCTCTTGAGCTTTTGTTTTACAGGCTACAATTCCTCTATGTGCTGTGTGTAATTGCTTGAGTGTTTCAAGTCTTACTGCCTCAGGGATGACGACCCGTTTTCCTCTGTTTAGGACTCCTTCCTCAATTAGGTGTAATTCATTTCTGCAGTGCCAGAAGGGTCTTGCAGCAATGTTTACTTTTGACTTTTCACTAGGCCAACCTTTCATTTACATAGTCAAAGACATTTTTTAAGACCCTGTCCTGAAAAGTCATGTCTGTGAGCTGTTGCAACAGCTAAGACACTGGCATGAATGGAGGGTGTTTTAACTCGATAGTCTTCTAAGAAGACATCAGAGCTAGTTGCCCGGGAGAGTGCGTCTGCAACAACTAGGTGTTTTCCAGGCACATAGTTTAACTTGACATCATACCTGTTCAGGTGGAGGAACATTCTTTGGAGTTGTGGGGATATATGATCATAGGCACGCTTGCTGAGTCCAAGCAAAGGTTTGTGGTCAGTCTCCACTTCCACGTGTCTGCCATATGTGAAATAGTTGAGAATTTTTCAAACCCAAATATGATGGCAAGGAGTTCTTTTTCAATTTGGGCATACCTTTTCTGTGCCCCTGTCAATGTTGCCGATGCATACGCAACTGGTTTGTTTACCTGAATCAGTACTGCTCCCAAACCATACTGACTTGTATCCGCTGAGAGAGGCTTGGAATTGTCAAAAAAACTTAAGCATGGTGCTTCCACCAGCATCCTTTTCACTTCCTCAAAGTCCTTTTGTGTATTTGCGTCCCATAAGAATGCCACATCTTTCGTTAGTAGCTGTCTCATTGAATGAGTGACTGATAAGAGGTGGTTGGTGAACTTGGAATGGTAAGTCACCATCCTAAGAAACCTCTGCAATGCCTCCTTATTTTCTGGGTTGGGGAAGTCTACAATTCCTTGAACTTTGACAGGATCTGGTTTAATTCCTTCTTTTGAAATAATGTATCCCAAGTATTATATTGATGACCTAGCAATCTGGACTTTAGAGGGATTGAACTTCAGCCCCTCTTTCCTTGCTATTGTCAATGCCTTTTTAAGTAGGATGCAATGCTCTTGGATATTCTTAGAGTTCAGTGCAATGTCGTCAAAGTAAGACTGGATTTGAGGTTCTTTCTCGAATATTTCCTCCATATCTCGCTGAAATTCCTCCGGTGCATTGTTCAGACCAAAGGGTAGTACTAAGAATCTGTAGCGACCCCATGGAGTAGTGAAAGTGGTCAAATACAAGCTTTTATCATAGATAGGTAACTGCTAAAAGCCATTTTTAGCATCGAGAAGACTGATGATGGTACATCCTTGAAGATTCGTAAACAGTCTCTCACAGTTGTTGGAATAGGGTAGTGCGGTCTTCTGATGGCTTCGTTTAGTGGTCTCGGATCAATACAAATCCTGAGCTTGTTAGGACTACCAACAACGACCATGTTGCTCACCCACTCTGTAGGCTCGTTCACTTTAGTGATTATCCCTCGGCCCTCCATGTTGGCGAGTTCTTGCTTAACTCTGTCGTGTAATGCCAGGGGAATCTTTCTTGGTGCTGCGACGTGTGACACAGAATTGGGTTTCAAATTGATGCTCACACTCCTGCCAAGTCTGCCCATCCATTATCCATATAAAAACATTGATATGGATAAAGAATGGGTTAGCGGGTAGAAAGCAGAGAGTGCAGGTAAAAGGAAATTATTCACAGTGGACAGAAGTTATAAGTGGGGTGCCTCAGGGATCAATTTTGGGACAAATTTTATTTAGAATTTTAATAGATGATATAGGTCAGGGGATTAAGAATAGAATCAGTATATTTGCAGATGACTTAAAAATATGGGGGACAGTGGATACCAAGTTACAGATAGAGAATTTACAAGGGGATTTTGATAATATATCCGAATGGGCTGTAAAATGGGGTATGTCATTTAATATAGGGAAATGTCAAGTTCTGCATATGGGTTACAGGAACAGTGGAGCCGAGTACTGTCTGCAGGGAGTAAAGGTAAAGGAGGGAGACACAGTCAAGGATCTTGGGGTGAAAATTCACAGGGATTTTAAAATGGGTCACCAATGTTCAGCTGTGGGTAAAAAGGCTAATAGGTTATTGGGGTATATTAAAAAGACTGTAACTTCAAGAGATAAGAATATAATCTTGCCGTTATATAAGGGCTCAGTAAGACCACATCTAGAATATGCTGTACAATTCTGGGCTCCATATATGAGAAAGGATATAGAATTAATCGAAAGGGTTCAGCACAGAGCTACAAAAGTAATAAAGGGGATAGCAAATCTCGACTATAATAAACGTTTAAGTAAGCTAAACATATATACACTGGAAAGAAGAAGAAGGAGGGGGATTTGATTCAGCTTTTCAAGTTGGTAAAACAAGGGGACACAGAGGGCTTAAATTTCTATAGGGATAACAGAACAAGGGCATAAATTGAATAAGACACATTTCAATCGAGATTTAAGGAAAAACTACTACTCCAACCGCTTTTGAATTTTTGAGGTCTTGCAATGGAGGGTACACGTGCCCAGTACAGGGATCGGATTCTTATTGTAGACAAATGGAACGCGTTGCCAGAAAATATAGTTAATTCAAAGGGAGTGTACGAATTTAAGATGCAATTGGATAGTCAGTGAGAATTGGGGAATTCATAAACAAATGACCAGCCTTGTTGGGTTTGAGCCTGTAGCTGGTCGTCAATATTTGTATTTGTATAAGACATCCTGGAACTCCTCTAGTATTTGTTCCACTGTCTGCATGGCTGGATCATTGACTGGTGTTGCTAGGAGTTGATACAGTCGTTTGATAAGACCCACACTCCTGCATGCATTCAGCCCAAGAATAGGAGTCGAGTTCAAGCTTCTTATAATGAACTCCAACCGCTTTTGAATTTTAGAGTTCTTGCAATGGAGGGTACACGTGCCCAGTACAGGGATCGGATTCTTATTGTAGTCAATAACTGGAACATGAGTATCTTAAAGGACTGGTTGTTTCTTCAGTTTTTTAAAGAGACTGTTTGGCAGCACATTTACCTGAGCCCCAGGGTCAAGCTTAAAGTTGACTTCAGTCTGGTTCACAAATATTGTGTGAATCCATTCCTTCTCGCTGGAAATTGAAACTTCCTCCAGCTTCAGCTCACCAAGAAATAAAGCATCCTCTGATTCGATAGCATGCACTTTCCTCGGGGGATTTACGTAATGTACTTTGTTGTCCTTGGAGCGGCATAAATCAGCCCAGTGATTTATGCCGCATTTTCTTTCCACAGTTCCTGCAGGTAGTGCTACACTCAGGACAGTTCCTTGGCTCATGTCGACGTCCAAAGTTCTTACATGAGTCTTTCCTATTAGACTGAAGCGGATCCTGCGTCCTCTGTATGTTAGTAGACATAGCATGGATGTCACTATGCTCGTTCATCGCAGAAGCTGTGTTCTCGACTGTTCCGCTGCACGGCATTCGCCAATCACATCTTGGAGAGTCTTAGGGCGTCTACTAGTTTCATGCAGCAACCTTTCCTGCAGAGGCTTATCCTGAAGGCCGTGAACTATTTTGTCTATAAGCATACGGTCCGTATTTTGCTCATACCTGCAGTCGTCGACTGCTAGCTTGAGTCTTGAGTAGAAGTCTTGGAATTTCTCCCCCAGTTTCTGCTTTATTTCCAGGAAGATGAAAGATGCGTAAATTTCATTTTGATAGTCCTCGTACTGACAATCGAACTCTGTGAGAATCTGCTGCAGAGTAAACTCCGTAACAGGAGGTACCCGCGTTAGGGTTAACGTGGATAGATGGTCTTCAGCTCGTCACCACAAACGTGACGGAATATAGCAGTTTTCTTTCTTTCCGTCTCGTAGGAATAGTTCGCTGCTTCCATGAAATCCATAGTCCTGTCTCCAAAAGCGCCATGCTTCTGAAGGATTTGCGCCTGCGACGAATGATTTCATGCTGTTTAGCGATGTGTTCATTTTGCAGATGTTTGCAGCTCGATTGACTGATTTCTCTTCCACAGATTTACTCTGACATCATTTAATAATGTCTATCTCGTGTTTACTATACATTTAATAATATCTAAAGATATACAGAATGATACGAATGACACAGCATTGCGTTAGCTCCAGACAGATGTACACATTGCGAGAGAGTGGAGTTGAGTCGTTTTCCTCCTGTCCACATGGATGTCAATAATAAATACATGACAGGTCTTAAAGATGTCATTTAGGCGTTAATAGTGCCTTTTAGATGCTTCGTAATAAATTGTATCGGGAACTACGACACAGGAAGAAAGATGTCTGTATTTAAATTTCCCAATCAGGAAAGTTTTCGCGAGATATGGCTGCATCGTATGAAAAGGACAGATTTCAAGCTGACTTCAAGTTCGCGAGTGAGTACATATATTCTCATTTCCATGCTATAAACTTTTAAGTGGTTTTTCTCAGTTTGTGTTTTTTGTGACGTCAATGCATCTAAAATCCTACTCCTTCCACAAATATTTACCAATCACTTCTATTTTATTTTGTGTGTTATATAAAATGAATATAATAAAATTAGGGATCCATTGTGCAATAAAATGAATACTTTTTTTTTAAGTTAAAATGTAGGAGGATATTGAGTTTTTGCTGAATTATAGCATACATATCTACATTTTATTTTTTTTCTCCAAAACTAAATAAAATCTTGCAAAACCGATCCCTAAAGTTGTTGAAAATATTCTTGAGAATATCAGAAAAAAATTTCACTTAAAAATATTAATAAAAACAAGAGAGTATAGTTTTGAAAATTTCCAAAAATTCTTTTAAAATTTTGAATTTTTTACACTGTATCAACAATGTATGCAAACGATCACTTGAAACCGTTTTCTTGAACAGAAACACTAGATGGCACGTTAAAACATAATTTTTAAATGCGTAAATAAAAAAGAAGTGTTGGAAGAGTACCGAGTCCCCTTAAAAACTTTCTCTTTGAATATCCAAATTCTACGAATTGTGCTAATCTTGGTATGATTTTATTAATTTGCCTCTTATACCGTTAGAAAAGTTCCGTTGACTTATTGTTTAAGGATTAACTAGCAGTTAATGTTGTTTGGAGTCTTTCGGGTAAATTAATAACCTTGGATAAGTTAATTAGTTCTTGGGTTCCTGGTTTTCCAATATTTTATATATTCTGAACTGATAGCCAGTAATAAATTGTGTTTGGGGCCCACTTAAAGTTTTTTACTGTATTTTTACAGATATATGAACTTTAATTTAGAGATGAGGATATTATAAGAGAAATAGAACATTTCGATGGTAAAAAAAAGGAAGGCTGTTGAAAGTTCCCTATCAATATCCACGACTGAAAAAAGATGTTGTTCCTTCCATAATTCCTGGATGCTCCTCAAACGTACAGCCCTGTGAAAGAGCAATAAAGTCAAGATACTCTCCAGAAAGTAACAGTAGAAATTTGGAGTCGAGAAATCTGGAGCAAGTTATTACAGCCAGCCAGACGTCAAAGAAAGACTATGATGCTAATAGGACGTTCAACTAATTCTTGGAGTTAAAACAATGTTTGAATAAAAACAAAATACGTAAAGCATTTGATATAATAAAAAGAAATAATAAGATCTTGTTCTTTTAAAAATCTGTGAGGATGACCCTAAAATTACAAATAGTATCGTTATTGTGGATTCTGATTTACGGGTAACTGTTTACCTTAGAACCCAAATAATTAAGAAAATGGGCAAGTTTGATTTTCAGTCCATGATTGTAAGTAACTTTAATACTCTGTGTGATATTTTGAATGCTTTCGAATCTTTTTGTGGAACTGCAACACAAAATAATATGGTTATTTATTTAATAATTGAGTTATTAGAAAAACTTGAATGTGTAAAATCCTATGAATGTCATTTGAACATGATAAAATTCATTATCGAATATATGCAGAGATTAAATTCAAAAAAGAAAAACATTAGGTATTCCTCAGATTGTATGGTGTTTTGTTGTCTTTTAAATGAAATATCTCCACACTGCTATAAATTTCTACGAAATTCCAAAAGTTTGATTCTTTCTCACCCTGGAACTCTTCGTGGAATATGCTCTAGTTTAAATTGCAATCCTAAAATTGAACAGTTCGTTTCAACATTTTTGTCGTACATTAAGAGGAAAAGTTTTTATCTGGTTAATATGGATAAGAATGTTATTTTAATGGCTGATGCAATTCACCTTCAGAGCCATTTTGATTATGTTGGAGGGTTGGGGGTCGTTTTGAAAAAAGATAAAGTGTGAAATCTGTAAAACCTTTATTGTAAGTCATAAGCAGCTGGATACTAATTGCCATGAGTGGATTAAAAAATTTGATAGAGGGGGACTAAAATATCCACATTCTGATGTTGTTTGCATTGCATTGTATTCCTATTTAGTAACAGGAAAACTTTTAACGAAATATGAAGAAGAATTTTTATGTGTGGGAAATCAGCGTTGTGTTGCAACAACCATAATAGTAGATCTCATCATTGAAGAAGATATATTCCTTGGTTTGGATACTTGTCAAAAGGGTCACACATCACAATGCATATTAAAGCATATTGTTTGGGTTTGTGTTAATGTTCTGATAAATAATTATTGTAAAAAACAAAATGACATAATATCGACACGAAAGTTGCAAAAGCAGAGACGTGTTAAAAATACAAATATATCTCCTGGTAAACGTAAACTCAAAACTTTGCAAAATTAAATAGTATTTTTTTCTGTATTGTGAAAATTTTTGGATAAGAGTTTCAATAAATGCAAGTTCTCATATTTAGTTGTTCATAACTTATAAAAATGTAAATAGAAGTGTGTGACAGTTTTGTTGTATTGTTTCATTTGTATTCTGTCAGATTTCTTGATTTAATTGTTTTGTATCTTTTTCAATAAAATGTGTTAGATTTTAAAACATATTTATCTTATTTATTTCAACTAGTGTACAAATTTATCATTGATCAAACAAAATTTTAAACAGAAGTTTATTGAATCGCCATAGAATGTAAAATTCTTAAAGAGTTTGGAAGTAAAGATTTCATTAGAAAATGATGAAACTAATCTGAAATTATAATTTAAAAATATTTTATTTAATGAAATATGCAGATAATTTTCAAATATATTTGAGTAATTGAAAAGGACAATGGCTGAAATTCTCCAAGGTTCATTAGTTGTGTTCTATTTTGTTTCCAATTTGTCTTTTTTCCGTATTAAAAGCTAAATACTTTTTCTCTTAAAATGTTACAAATTTCAAGTTAATTTTTTATGGTGAGCTTGTGTCTACACATGATATATAAATCACGATAGTTAGACATCAAAGTATTGAAAAATATCTAACACACATTAGTTGCATGGCTGGAACTTAAAAATAGAAAACTGCTCTAGAAAAAATCCTTATTGTACAAATATACTTTAAAACAAATTTTTAGCAGAAATGAGAATGACTACTATGGAATATCAAACTGTCTGGTGTGTGGAAGGTAAGTGGAAGCTTTATCTGTAATTGTCTACCTAATTTAAATTGTGGAAATAAAATTAAAGTAAGAGTGAACCAGCCAACATTGGTTGAATCGTGCAAGAGATAACGTAATCAACCGCGAGCCATCGGGCTACTCTTGATGACTCATCGAGAGAGTGTTACGGCTTTCTTCTACATGTGTTGTTCTAATGCGCCCATAATCGCATTGCAAAAAAAAGTTACAACTGAAGAATTATTTATTTAAAGAAAATCAACTGTAAGGTATCTGTCTGGTGTAAAACTTTCCGCAGATTTCAAATTCGTTGAAATTTTCAATCGATCTTTAACGGTCCCAATTTTACAAAAAAAGTACTTACGGATCATATAGGATCTGATGTATGATATCACTCTCAGGCACTTAAGTTTTTTCTTTAAATTCTTTCCATGCTGTGTGATAGAAGTTTCCTCATTAATTTTATAACATAAAACAAAAAATAGATTTAGGATAGTTCCTTAAAATAAAACTTTCTTTCAACCAACTGTTGAACACATGTAGTTTTTCTTTAGTGTGATTAATCTTTTCTTCACATTAACTGAACCACGAGAGATACTGTACAATTGAAATTTTTTATTTCAACTTTTTAATGCATGACACAAAACTTTCACCATTGTTAAGTTACTTAAGTTAGTGTTCACTTCAAGTTTCACCCATTTATACAAAGAAAAAAAAATGTAATTTCAAAAATAGTCAACAGCATCAGTACACATTTTTGTTAAAAAAATCTATTACATTTTCAGATGAAAAACTAGAATTAACAGATTGAAACTAAATTATGAGCAAATAAACAGATGAATGTTGGCATAAAAATACAAGAATAATCTCAAGATAAAAATAGTTGATTAATGTTGATGTGGTGGTTTTGTACCGAGACCTAGCAACAAAAAAAGACAATACTATAAACATTTCTCTCTCCCTTTTATTCTTTTTATATAAAGCATGATTACAATTTATTCTTTACTTTACTGATGATTCAATTTGGCATAGGAAATTGTAAACTTATTATATAAGGGAATAGATTTAAAAAAAAACGCATTAAAGGTTTAAAACTTGCTAACTGCCTTTGGCGTGATGTTTACATCGCCAAAGAGCATTTCAATGTTATCTGCTACAATCGTCTGAAAGTTTTTTTTTTTTTCTAATGGCGGGTACATTTTGACCGAAGTCATTGGCCACTACAAGGCCGGAAGTGATGGCCACTTGTGAAGGAGCACCCAGTGGGAGGGCCATCATTGCCCCTAACAATTACATCGTAATTTTGAACCATGTTCAGATGACGAAGCAACACCTAAGCTGGTATACGCTTACAAACATCCATGCCCGAACCCGGATTCGAACCGGGGACCTTCCGATCTAGAGGCTAACACCTTAACCACTATACCGGTTGGTCGGCTCGTCTGAAAGTTGGACATATCAATTAATATATCATTCCAGGGAGAACAAAAAGCATAGGATTGTTATAATATGGATACATTCGATAAAAATGAATTATATATTGTGGGCAATTGATGAAATGGATTGCACAACGTGCTAACTTAGATTACGGGAAGCACCATGTTGTTCAAAAAAAGCTATTTATTTAAAACGTCTTCAAATTTATGCTGACATAACACTGAAATAATCATAAGTAAACATTCTCTCTGGAACATGAAAAAGCTATATTTTCTTCTAACTTTAACGTACACCCTTTTTTCCTGCACACATAAAAAGTTCCCATATTAAGTCTACGGGAGCTTGGAAAAAAACGCCTCTGACGATAGAAAAGGTCTCTAATCCAATCAGAAAATGTTTCCCTTATGTCGCCACTCTGATTATATAGGCACGCAACTTTTATAACTTTCATCTGCCGCCAGTAATGAACCCTGATGATCTGATTGGTCCACGTGACATATGGCAGTAGATTTTGGCGATATCACTAATTTTTTCGACATTCGAGTTCTGTCGCCAATTAAATAAGCAACCCTTGTAGTAGAGGCGCGTACCGCATTTTTATTTTGGCAAAATGGTTTTCATTTTTCTCGCAGAATGTGTTCGTTCGTATTCGATCAATTGATTCAACTTCGCTATCCAGATGGAGATAAATTGTAAGCAAGGATTAGATTCAGGTAAGTAACAATGTTTGCATCTGCTTTCTTTACTATTTTCATATATTTCTATTTCCTACTAGCTTTCCAAATGGTACATTCTGTTGAGTCTGCTTGATCTGGAATACTACCCAGACTTTGAGGTTGGTAACTAAAGATATTTAATCATTTGCTTCTATTAAAATGCATTATTCTTTTGATGATAGTTCATATTGCTTTTTGAAATGCATAAAGATCAATTTGCTTTAGCTATTTTTCCTACTTCCATCTTAAAACAGAACAACCTTATGATGAACGCTCTCTTCTTAGATTGGTTTATGTGGCAAATATATGAGCTAACGACCGTAAGGCTTAAGAGATACATTTAAGGAAATCTAGGTAAGTGACAGCATTTGTTACATTTTTTCTGGTAATTCATATTGTTATACTAAATGCAAATGGCATGCAGTGCTGTTATTATAACTGTTTTATCTGCTCTTGCATATTGTGTTTATCGTTGGTAATGCATATTTTCTACACGCTCAGCTTCAGAACACTACCCTTTGGCCCTGTTTGTTAATGTGGATGTACCTGGATAATATGAACTAAAATTTAGGTAAGTATCTATTTTTGTATCTGCTTTCATTTATAACTATTGATATACTTGAATTTATACCTTGACTGTTCCTATTTCTTAACTGTCCTAACTAACCTATTTAGGTACAATACTGATGATTTTTCTCTTTACACATGCATATTAGTATACGATTGCTCTCTTATTGTATGGTCAAGACTAACTCACTTAATACAATCTAAATTCTAATCATCATCCAAAAGTGTATTCTAATATTTACTCAGAAAGCTGGTTGTTCTAATCAATGAATAGATTTTCAAAACTTAAGTGTGTGTGCACATGCAAATGGTTTCTTTTTAATTATCAGAAGTATTGAGTGACTCCAAATTGTAGATTTATTTGTGAAAGAGAGTGGAAAAGAAAGAATACAACTAAAGATTCTATAGATTAAGAAATAAGCTTGCCAAAAAAGAAGCTACTGCTGGCTTAGAAATAGCTCTGCTTTTGTTTTAAAAGTTAAAATTCATCTGCTCATTGTGTAATCAATAATCGACATTCACTTGTATAATGTTTGTGATGAATACAATTTAATCTGTGAGCCAAGAATTGTACAGTACCTAAGTAATGTAAATACACTAACTGCGGTTAATACAAATTGTTTTTACTGTCCCATGAAGTTCGTCTTAACAAGGTTTGACTACCTATATTTATGCTCTTGAATATCACATTTACGATTCGTAATCCATGTTTTCTGCACGAGTGTATTTTCAGCATAGCATTTCCCTTGAGCCAGTTTTACAATGATGGAGAATTTCTATTTATATTGATGCTTGTATTGCAGAAAAACCTCAACATAAATTACCAAGAGTGGGATCACTTTTTATCATAAGTTTTATCCCAACAATCTTCAGGATTTTCAACTAGTTACCACCGTCCCAGTCTAAGCCATTCAGTGTATCGCCACGTAATTTTGAACCATGATCAGATGACAAAGCAACATCTGGAATGATACCCCACTCTCCAAACTTCCACACCAACCCAACGTATGGACTTTCGACCACGACAGATTTAATGTGCACCAGCCGCCTCTACACCATATGCTTACAAACATCCAGATTCGAACCAGGAACCTTTCGATCTAGAGGCTAACATGCACCTTAACCACTATACCGGTTGGTCGGCTAAACAATCTTCATAATATAAAAATCTGTGAGAACAAAATGTGCATCCACTTTTATTAAAATGCAAAATTTTCTATTTTGATCTTTAAACATGTTTTTTTTTTGCACTTAAATCAAATGGTAGATTTTGTTGAGTGAGCATTTTATTGCATGCTATTCAATAGAATTTACTTTTTGGTTGTTAAACAAAAATTTTAAATAACATGGCTTTTTTTTAATTTATGAACTGTTACGTATTCTTTTGAGCAAATTTTTTTACCTGCTGAATCTCAACAATAGCAGGTGATAACAGTATAGCTCAGGATATAAACCTAGGTAGATAACAATATTTGTACCCATTTACTCGTATTGTATTTATATTGTTTCGATTCTGATTCATAGTGCATATTTTATGTTATCGAGAGTCAGATTCAGCTAGGGTTTTTCCTGTTGCTCAATAGAATATGCTCTCTCCTCTGGTTGGTAAAAAAGAGATTTTTGGTAATTTGCCTCCATTTACCATTTAAAGTATTAATGATCTTTTATATTGTGTGTAATGCGTGTTCTCTTGTGTTTACGTCTGTAAATAGTGGATTTATTTGTGTTATCTAAAGAAATAACTTTTTGCTGTGAAATAAAAATAAATTTGTGCTTTATAAATTTTGTTTCTGGATATTGCTCTTTTTATTTTGAATGCTTACTGATTTTATCCATTAAAATGGTGGATTTTGTTATGTTCAGCCACATGATAGAGGTAACTTACCTTTAACTTAATATAAAATAATCAAATATTCTGTACAAAACATTCATGTAAATGAATTTTGCAAGAGGATAGTTAAATGAAAACTGCAGTGTCTATAACTATCAAATGCAGGCTCTGGTAATGTATGAAAAAGAAACTTCTATAATGAAATGCTTCATCCAAGATGTATGCATCATTTATTTTATATCTGATTTAAAATTTATCTTCAACTTTGAAGAAATTTCACCAATGTTGCTGTTAAGCCTATTGGCTCTACCCACTTTATATAAAAACATTTAACAATAAAAATAATGTAGAAGTTCTTTGTATTTCAGCAGAACAAATAATATATAATAGCTTTGGAAAGGCATACATAAACAGGAAACTTTCTAAATAGCCTCATGACTATCAAAATAAACAAGAGGGCTTCTATGATCAACTAAATATTGACACTAAATTTTTTACATTGCAAAACATTTTGAAGAAATAAAATAAATTTGTGTTATATTTTCCATCTTAACAAGATTTGTAATTAATGAGGCTGCTTTAGCACACTACTCTACTGCCCCTGATCCTAGTTTGTTAATTGTAACACCTAAATTACCATTAACTTAAAATTTCAAGTTGTGTAACTGTAAGGACTTTGTCATGCATTTTTTGTAACTTGTTTAAATATTGTATTCGATATAAAATACTTTTTTAAATATTTGGGTAAATTTAAAAAGTAGAAACCTAATGATGAAAACTTTAGAGTTTGAAAGATAACAAAACAATTTTGAAATTTGGACTTTTTTTAAATTTTATGCAAAATTGTCCAAATTTTAAATCTATTATAAAAGGAAGTGTTTGTTTCACAGCTGCCTTACATCACCTTAATACCTTACATCACGCAGTGGCTAGTTTGTTATAAATTACACGTTTTTATTAGAAAATAACTTTATCGTTAATGAATTCACAAAACAGAAGACAATACCTATAGTTTTATGTGTACAAAAGATTAGTTCTGAAAAAAATCAATCTGAGAGTACCAAGTACGAGTAAGTGTAACAATAAATAGAACGAACTTTACAGACACCTGTTGAAATTTCAAAGTTTTATGTCTTATTGCAAATTTATCATTCCATATTGGTATGAAAAAAGCATGATTTTTTAAAATTAAAATAATCGAATTTTATGGTTTTAAAATTAATTCCTTGTCTGTACAAGTCTAAATTTCTTGGACCTTAGGTAATGAAATCAGTTTAGTTTCTAGGTAGTTTTGTGATTTTTATGTTAAACATTAATAGTATATATTATCTATAACATTATTGTAATAGGAAATATAATTGGACACATTTTTTAAAGATTAAAATGCAACAGAATTTAGCATAGTAAATCACATAATGGAACCGCGTAAATTGTTTCATCTGGTTCTAAGCCAGTTACTTTGATTGTAACCCATAACCAGTGACGTGAAAATTTTGAACTTAGATAAATAAGT
The DNA here is from genome assembly GCA_947359465.1 of Metellina segmentata. Lineage (NCBI taxonomy): Eukaryota > Metazoa > Arthropoda > Arachnida > Araneae > Tetragnathidae > Metellina > Metellina segmentata. The sequence continues at coordinate 16,462,769 of OX375884.1, read as the reverse complement.
TTGTTGGATCACAGACACCACTCATAATTTTTATTCTTCTGTATATTAAAAAGAAGTTTCTGCCGCAGGAATGAAAACTCGCTTTTTATGCTCAATTCTCAGATGGTTTCCCCAGAAAGTACGCATCAGAAAATTGCTAAATTGATACGGTTTGTTCAAAATTGTACAGGGAACTAGATGGAGAATAATTTTTTTTTCTTATGCGGCTATTACGTAGTTTAGGGTGGATTAACTGTCAAAGTCGAAAAAAAGCAAAATTCTTGCGAGTGAGCGAAACACGGTACAAATGTTCAGTCTTCAGCCATGAATTTTTTTTAGAATACCTCTAAACGCGAACTTTTACACATCACCGAGTTTTTTTAGAAATTTTAATTTGGTTCCTGTTAATACTTTCTTGAAAATCAGTACACTTTCGTTAAAACTGCCATATCTATAGCTTATTACTATCAGTTTTTAAATTTGAAAACATCACTGGAAACCTTAGAATTTACTCTTTCTTATGGTACAGTTATTTTTTAAATTGGTTAATAAATAAATCCGATGCAATTAAAAGTTGGTCATACAAATTTCGGAATTTTTAGATAGTAATTTCCGATACAAATTAAAACTGTCATATCTATAGCTTAATACTATTAGTTTTAAAATTTCAAAATACCATATGAAAGTTTAGAATACGCTCTTTCCTATGGCATAATTATTTTTACAGTTGGTTCAGAAATAAATTCGATGCGATGAAAAGTATAATTTCGCGATCGTGTACACATTTTTCATCGCGGAGATGAAACGTTAGATCGTTTTATCTGGTTTTGTGACGTCATGGCCCGGAAAGACGCTTGCAAAAGGGGCGTTGGTTTGCGAGGCAAATCAAATGGGATTGCGTAGCAATCACCGGAGATTGGCCAGCCGGGGGCGGAGCCCCCTATTGTGTAAAATATTTCAAATCATACACATTTCAGAATTGTTCATGCATGTATTGATACATGAATATAACATGTATGACATCTCTTTAGTTCTTTTCACACAAAATAATTAATTTGTTCAAATTTACTAATTCAGAAAAAATCAAGTCAATAATAAAAAATAAAATTAAAGGAATCATAAAAAAAATTCTTACTTTACATTAATATTTAGCTTGTAAAAATAACGCTATTTGAAAATATTGTTATTTGTGATCAAAAATATGACGAAATATAAAATGAGACGAAACACAAAAACTTAGAAATCAAAAATGCTTAGTTTTGAAATTCTCTGAGCATTGACAAGTATTTCGTATACTCCTTGCACACCAAAAAGGGCTTATACATAACATAAGAAAGTGAAGTTTTCTCTATGAACAGCATTGAACAAGTGTTATAGCATCCCCAGAACATGCCAGTCCAGTGGAATTTTGAACTTGCAATAAAAAATTCGTCATTGCAGTTTTTCATCACAATTAATCCAATAAATGTTCACTTCAATCCATACTCTATTTTCTCAACATACTCAATCATCAGATGAGTGAATTGGCTTTTGACGTTGAATATGTCTTACCTTTCGAAACCGGTATACCACGCTTTATTTTTTAAATTCACATAAAAGCGTAAATGCGAAAAATTTGATAACTTGAAAGGAGAAGAAAAAAATGAAGGAGATCACGTTCAAAAGAGCATTAAACAAAGAATGTTATAAATGTTCATTAATCTTGCGCTGACGTCATCCGATTATGCACTGCGTGAAGTTCACGAAAATGCGCACTGCCGCTCACATTAATTTAGTCTAATTCTGGCCTACTTTGTTTCTGTGAGGTGTCATTTGCTATGTCTCTTTGCATTTTATAAATAATAATAGAAATAAAATTTTAATATTTATTACTTGTTTAGATTTTAGACTTCAAAGTGTGGAAATTTCGCAAAAATTTCAAAATGTCCCCCCCTCCCCCTAAATTAAACACAACAAAAATTATAGAAGCGTCTATAGAAAGAGAGATGAAGAGATAGAGAATCCAAGATAAAAGTTCTGGAATCCGATGCTGAGCGTCAACGGGCTCGGAAGGAACGCTTTAAAGTTGAGGCTTCGTGCCGCTCACATTATTTAGTTTAGCTCCGTCCTCTTTTGTGCGAGCACGACGTTTGAGGTGTTCGTTCTTTCGTCTATTTGCTTTATACATGGTAATAGAAATAAAACCTAAATATATTTAATACTTGTTAAATATTTTACCAAAGTGTATAAAATAGAAATTTTTTTAAAATATCCAAGTATATAATAACCCCTTGAAGAATTAGAGGGAACGTCAACAGGAAGAGGGATAAAAATCCAAGAAGTTCATTTAATCCAATCCATTCCATGAATGCAGAATGATTAAGCTAGTATTGCAATGGAAATCCAAAGGATCAATGCATAAAATTTAAATTAAAGTTACCAGAATATATTCAAAACATAATGAAAACATTAACATTGTCGAAAAAAAATTTTGTGCAAAATTGGAATGGCTTTTGTAATACTGCCAGAAAACCTTTTCGTTGTGACTAAGTGTCTTTATTTTTTCATGAACAGATTACAATACCAAATAACATTAAATGAATGCAAGTTACAATTTGAGTGAGTATATATTGAGCTTCTTCACCTATTCGTCGATTTTTAGTATAATTTTTTGTGTAACGAACAAATTCTTAACATTTGAAAAAATAACATGCATTTTGTTCATAGTTATTTCATTTTCAATATTATCAAACACAATATAGGAAGGAAACTTGATCACTTATCACTTGATTGAAATCAGCTGATTTAAATTCACATGCCTGTTTAATGTGGTCAAATGAAGTTTAATGGACAAGAAGAACAAACTGGTAGCCAATCTCTGGCCTTCAGTTCAACAGGCTGTGTTCAGATCAGGTCCCGTAATAGGCATGGATGTTCATAGTAGTTGACAATCCATTTTAGCCTATTATGGTCCAATTAGCTGCAGTGCCGTATTTCTAAATAGGCTAAGTAGGCTGCAGCCTAGAGCCGCAAAATTTTCAGGGGCGGCAGTTTGGCAATTTATTCAAACGTTAAAATGAAGTATTTCAGACGTTAAAAATATGATTTAGTCCTTCTACATAGCCTACTTTCTAAAACTATAACAAAATATAAATTCACAGCACGTAATCTTGTATTATAACTTTCTTGTAGTGCAATCTAATTTGGTTTGATAATATTGGCACAAGCGCAGCGATTCGATCGGACAACACTGTTGGTGGAAGGCACAGTGGCTCCGCTGTCAGTAGTGTAGTGTCAGTCTGGTCTGTCTGAGTCTGACGCTGTCATTCATGTCTATCGGCGTGCACAACGGGATCGTTGATGATTGTGTTGAGCAAGGCGTGTTCGTGTTGTTTGTTACGATTTTGCTTTATAGTTAAGAGTATTCCAATACATAACGTAAAGTTTTTAACAAGTAGGCTACTCCCTACTATGAATGACGGTAGGTAGAGACTCAGTGGCGCTGAATACAAAAAACGAACAAAACTGAAACTTCAAGAACAAGAACGTGTTCTGAAACAAACAAAAAAACTATATACGTTTTTCAAAAATAATAGTTTGCCAGTGGAAGAAAATAACGATAAAGAAGATAAAGGGGAACATGAAAGTGCTCGAGCTGTTTGTGATGGTTCTGTTGGGGACGACAATGCTTTCTCTGGAACGAGTTGTTCCAAAACAGCCATGTTGTTATCAGAACCTACTGAAATACAAGTAAGTTCTCACAATCAGATTGTACCCGATAGATTTGATGTTAAAAGTCAATCTTTAACAGAAAATAAAGAGCCAACATTAGCAATTTCCTTAAATAAGGATCCAGCTTTGTGGATCTTAAATGATGCTACTAGAGATCTAATAGCAAAAAATGGCTTTGACCAAAACAAGAGATGACGCGTGCCAAAGTTTACGAGAGTCTTGGGGAAAAGTGTACATTGATGTGACAGGAATTTCAAATGACACAACAGAAAAAGCAACGACTAGATGTGAATCCCGAGGAATACTTCGAAGATTAGAACGTTTTGGGACTGCGTTTATGGTGTGTTTCTGGAGCACAGTACTTCACAGAATCGATTAAGTTAGCAAAGCCATGCAAAGTGGAACTGTGGATGTTTTGTTGGACAGAGATTTCTATAGCTCTCTTGAAGAATATTTTACGGAACAGAGAAACAACTTTGATTACTTTGAGGAATTGGCCATGTATATAACCAAAACTACATTTTATGAAAAAGATAATAAAAGACAGCCAAAAAGAAAAGTTTGGCCTGACGAAGACCGAAGTGGAGAAGTTAACTTTACTAGCAGGGATGACATTAAAATAAATACGTTTTTACCAATTGTAGACTCTTTTGTTTGTGAATTCAAGAAAAGAAAAATGGCCTATGACGAGTTTCAAGACCGATTCTACTTCTTAACTCAGTTGTGTGATAACAATACAGATATGGAAGAGGAACTGAGAAAAAAGGCCACCAACCTTTACCACGTCTACACAAATGACTTGGATTCGGATTTCACTGAAGAGTGCATCCACTTTAAAAATCACTGTGCTGTGGGTAATAATCACCCATCTGATAAATCGTTGGAAGGAATTTCGAAATTTCTGAGGTGTAATTCCTTACAAGATGTTTACCCCAATTTGGACATTGCTGCAAGGATAAGTTTGTGCATACCTGCTACAATATGCGAACTAGTATTTCTGAAATACGGTTAAACTCACTTTCATTACTTTGTATTGAGGCAAATACAACAAAAACACTTTCATATGAGGACATTATTAACGAGTTTGCCATTAAGGAATCTCGTAAGAAAGATATGTAAATTTGAACATGAAGATTAATCTTCAATTATAAGATATGTAATTACGTGGGGTGAGTTGTTTTAGAGAAGTTTGTATATTTTTCAACAAATAAACCATTAATTAACTACATTTTGTGTAATTACATTTCCGTGTAGGATAACTTAATTCAAATTGAATACAGCTCTTCAATTACGCAAAAGATAGTCATTAGTATTAAAATATAAAAATATGTTTAAAATAGTGATCTCTGATCTCCAAGAACAAATGAATTAATTAAGTTCGAAACCCATTTCATTTTTTAACGAATCTTAAAAGAAGCAAGTAAAAAAACCGAAGTAGAAAACTAATTTGATTATATAATTTATTATGTAAACCATTAAAATTGTAGTTTTATCTAAAATAAATGAACTTTATGTTTAAAAAAGATGAAAACATGAATGAATATCCTTTTGTAGTATAAAACAAATGTATTTAAGCAAATATGAACTATAGAGGGGGCGGCAAATGGATTTTAGCCTATAGGCGGCATACTCTTAAATCCGGCCCTGATTAGCTGTTGTGATGCAAAAGATTATACAGACGAAAACAAAGCAAAAATAATAACTTCTAGAAGTAAAACAGAGATTGTAAAAAGTTTGTGTTACTCAAACATTAAGATTTTAAAAACAGCATTTTATTAAAAAAGCACGGCATTGCCCGTGACAGTTGTTTTCGTGAGGTCATGTGTAACTACTGCTCGCTAACCCCTGTGATTGCTACGAATTCCCATTTGATTTGCGAAGCAAACCAAATGGGAATTCGTAGCATATTGGATAACAGCCATCATTGCGTTGCTCGTGGTGTTCGTTTGCTTCGCAAACCAAATAAAAATTCATAGCCTATTGTAATGAATTCCCATTTGATTTGCTTCGCAAACCAAACTATGAATATAATAGTTTGTTGCGCGGAATATATTGGTTTGGTTTTCTAAGCAAACCAATACAATGGGCAATACCGTGATGGCCACGTCATTTTCAAATGCGACCGAATTCGATAACGGCCATCATGGCGTTGCTCGTGGTGGTTTGCTTCGCAAACCAAATTATGAATTATGCCTCGTCATTGTCAAATTCGGCCAAATTCCAATTGCGAAGAGATTCAATCGGCGTGACGTCAGAATCTCTTGCGAAAATAGAAATATATTTTGAAAAATTATCTATTAAAAGAAAATGAAATGCAAGGTAAATTTTCTAGTGTAAAATCATCAGCAGATTTCGAATCCGTTGGAATTTTCAAACTATCTTCAACGATCCCAATTTTACAAAAATAAACAAAACATTTCCAGCCAAAACGAAATTTTTTTTATTTTTTATTTTTTGCTGAAATTGTAAGAGGGTAGGAAATGGTATCTGTTTATTACTTGAACGCGAAGTTTGACGTGCCGTCACAATCTCTTGCGAAAATATAAGAGATATTCAGTTAAAACAATTTTTATTTATTTAAAGAAAATCATATTTTTAGGTATTGATCTAATGTGAAATTTTCCTCAGATGTTAAATCCGTTGAAATTTTTACTATATATTTAACGGTCTAGGAGATAGAAAAAAGGAACTAAATAACTACAATTAAAAGTTTTTGTTTTTTATCGTCTGCTGGAAAATCATTCCTCCGAGCAAAATGATTTCATTCATGCTGCATTCAATAATAATTATTTTTTACATTTTATTCATTTTAAAATGTTCTAGATTAAATTTTAAAATTCACCGGGACTCAAAAATTGCAAAAAAATTTGGACTACCTGTGTGCCAAATTACATTACTGTAAGTGGCATAGATTCGTCAGGAATTTGCGGGCAGAAAACAAACAAACACTTCCTTTAATAATATTAAAGATATTCAACTAGTTACCACCGTCTCAGCCTAATCCATTCGTTATTTTGAACCAATGTCAGATGACAAGGCAATATCTGAGCTGGCACCCACTCTCCAAACTTCCACACCAACGCAACGTAAGGACTTTCGGCCACAACAGATTTAAGGTGCACCAGCCGCCTCTACACCATACGCTTACAAACATCCATGACCCGGATTCGAACCAGGAACCTACCGATCTAGAGGCTAACACCGTGACCTACTTCCTTGTATAATATAGTAGAGATAATTATAATAGAAGTTAAGTTCGTTCCAACTATCCTTAAATATTCCTACACTTAAACATTGTGTGCACAAGAAATGCAATGTTATAATGGAGTTCCAAGATTGTTGGTTGCTATGAGATTATTAAAAAAATTTAGTGATTTTTTCACAAATGTTCCTAGCAGTGAACACAGGAATACTGAAACCTTTATGCTCATAAATTTAAAGAACTCTTGAATAAACAGAGTTAATTGGCGAGTTTTTGTAGGAAAAGAAAAAAGAAGTTGTCTAAACGTTCTATAGTTTAAGAATTTTCAACAAAAATTAATTTTTTAAACAAATTTTGTGCAGTTTTAATTTTTTGTTTTAAATTTCACAACGTGACTATTGAAGCAGATCGATTATGAAATTTTTGACATGAAATTATTCTCTAGAAATGAATTTATTAGTATTTTGATGATCAATTTGTCAACACTCCTAAAGAAAATATCCGAGCGCATTCATTTTCGTTTGCAAAAATTCAAATATCGAATCAAGTTAAAAACTTTCGAAGTTCCTATTCTTTCCGTGAAAAAAAAAGGGGGATATATCGAGACCCCTTCTCTTAACCACAAACAAAACTACTTTTAACGGTGGAATACATTTTCCCCTTTAGTTTAATTATTCAATTCGTTTGTTGTTTTATGTGTAAACATCTCATACCACATTTGAGTCGCGAGTACGAAATGAAAAGATTTTGAAAAGGCGGGAAACGGAGCCCTATCACAAACTTAAACTCTTCTTCCTAACAGAAAAGACTACTATTTTTGGCAATTTATGGCAGATTCAAATCACAAAACAGTCGCCATTGGAGTTCATTTCCAAGTGTGCGCTTGCGCAGTTTGCTAGCTCTTAAGAGCCAGACTAGGCATATACCCAAATGGACGGTTCATTACTGGCGGAAGACGCAAGTCTTTTATAATAGTAGAGATACAGTATTTGCTCTTGCTGACCATCTTGTAATATAATCTCTTTTCATTGCACTTAAAGACGCATATTGTAAAGACGCAGTCACAACTTATCTAGATGTAAAGACATTTTAAGACCTCTTGGTCATCATAGAGGAAGAGGAGACATTAGAAGTCTATGGGGCCTTTTGGTATTTCGGAGCCCTACGTGGCCGCTTACTGCTTAATCCGTCACTGAGTACGACGTTAATTGAATACCTACTTACCTACCTTTCGGGTAATGGTAATTTTTAGTTAACGTCGTACTAGAGCAACACAACGGGCTATTGACGACGGTCCGGGATCAGTCCCTTAAGGGAAAGATCCGAGGACAACACCTCGAAATTTTGAACCACGGTCAGATGACGAAGCAACACCTGAGCTGGCACCTCACTCTCCAAACTTCCACGCCAACCCAATGTGAACCTACCTTTCGGGATTGATCCTAGTATTTCAGCAGTAGCCCTTCGTTTTGATCTAGAGTGACGTTAATTAACTACCTTCCAAGGGCGCTTCAAGTAAAACATTTAGTGACCCTTTTGTATATGTGTAGTTTTTTCTCTGTGACTCAAATTTTTTTTATTTCTTCTCAGAATTAATTTTTCTCTAATTCGCGCATTAAGTGCAGTGTTGATATAAATGAGGCTTGAAAGTAGCTCGATGAACTTTTTCGCTGTTAGTCTGTTCTGTTTTGTTTTGATTTTGGTTTTGATTTAGCCAGTTGGTTGTTACTAAACGTCAGTGACAGACGTGAGATTTTAGTTTTACAAGCTGAATTGGGCCGCTCTGCGGAACTTCTGGTTGCTGAACGTATGAAAATAATTTTTTAACAAATGTCTTAGTTTACTTTGTGTCATTTGTTATTTCACCTTCACATTTTTAGCATTTGTGACTATTAGCATTGGGCAATTTTACGAGCAAATTTTGGATTGATTTTAGTAAATTTCTTTGGTACAAATTTTTTCCAGCTTCATAATAAAATTAAAACGATATTTAACTCTGCAACCTTTGGCCCATCTAAGTCCTTGTAATCATGCACACATTGAAATATGTGGGTACTCAAATCGAAGGTCAATATTGACTGGTTCGTGAAACTTAAGTCGGGTGTAATGAACCGTTTGGAAATAATCGATCAATGTATAATACATAAAGATTAATATTGCGAAATGAAGGTTACACGAATTCAAATTACTTGTTCAAAATACATTTGTTTTCAATTCTATAATTTTAGTTCGTACTTAAAGTCTATATGTTACTTTCATTAAAAAAGTTAGTATTCTGATTACATTGATAGTATTATGTATGGTCATTGAACTGAATATTAATTTCAACTAAACATTAATTTAATAACTAAAAATATATTTTACTTAAACGTTTAAAAAATGATTTCTGGATTCATTTCAGTTTGGGAATGTTCACTTACTGAATCAAGAAAAAGTAAGATATGATTTTAAACTTTTTGAATAACAGAAAATTCACAATGTATTTTCAAATGACATTGCATGTGAATACTCAATTGAATACAGTAAAATTTTGAAAAAATTTATATTGTAATATTTTTGTCTGTATTTAGTTGCTCTGACAGCTAAATCCTTGATTTCTGGTTTTGGATAATTATTTATTTAAGTCCTTGATGTTAGATTCTACTTTTCCCCTAAGAATGAGACTTAGGATTTTTACCTAATTGATTTATATTACAATCTTAAGTAAAATTATTGTTTTGAGTTCACATATATTGGCTTGCGACTGATCTCAGGGTTCTACTTATAAGTCATCATTATTTGGTAAAAAATATAAACAAAATAATTGGTGCTGTTACAAAAATTGCTGAAGAGAAAATTACCCACTGAAACATATCAGAACTAAAACAATGTATTCAGATTTTCAATGACTGACTGGCAAACGTAATCTGCGAGATTGATAGGTTGTTAGACTCCTTAACTTATGCTAACATACTATCTGAGATATGGCTATAATGTGGACTTTAAAATATTCATAATATGCAAACTTGTCAATGCTCTTGTTAGCCATACCTTGTTTTATTCCTTTATTTTATTACAGTATGATAACATGTATTTCACATAGAATAGAAAATGTAGTGCTTTGGAAGTGGATTCAAAAGAAAATTTTATTTTTAATTGGAATGCTAAAAAAAAACATTTGTTTTAAGTAAAATATTCTAAGTTAGCTTTTCAGATATCTAAAAAGCTATACCAAGATCAGTGTTGTTTTGTATCAAATGGTAAACCCTAGATTTGTGTCAATTTAGTTAATTAGAATGCTCTTGAACTTTTCAGTTTCGTTTTCAAATTTTAAAAGATAGGTTCAAATAGCAGTAAATGGAAAGCCGCTTTTGGAGTAATAAAGTTTATTTTGAATGTTCACATAAATCATAGAACTTGTAATTACCACCTGTTTGAAATCTTATCGATCAGTTACTGTAAAAAAGAAATATATTTAGCATTTATATTTTATTGTGTATTTATGTTCTTTACTTTTATTAGGAAATATGAAGCTTAACTCTACACCAAGGCATTATATGCCACTACCTCAGAACCAGAGTGATGATGATGAATCTGGTCCCATCAAAGAAGTGAACCGAGAAAAGTTGATTTTTAAAAACTCATTTGATGCATCTGAAAGGTTATCAAAACGAATCAGACAAGCTTGTACTGATGATATAGACCCCAAAAATCTTCCTATGTCCCCTATGCGATTGTTGATGTTTATAATATCTTTAATTATGTGCGTACTTTTTGTAGTTATTTTTGTGTTCTTCGTTCCATGCACAATGTCACAAAACTTGAACGGAATGGGTCATCTGACTTACCAATGGAGAAAAGAGTTCCTGAATATGTGTAAGTATAATTTCTTTACTTACTGCTAGTGGTTTTCAAGCTAGTGCATGATCTGGTGACTACCTAGGAAAAAATATTACTTCTAGAAAATAGTACTGGCACATTTTTTTCAGAATGAAAAATTGACACAAGCAGTTTTTGTAGTTACATAAACATCTTGTCGGATAATTACACAGTGCATGAAACACTTTTGTACTTTTCAGTATTTTGCAGTCACTTTCTACCAATTGATTTTAGTGGTGCTTTTTGTTTCTTCCTGAGGTATATACACAAAGTCTCTAATTCATCTATAAATATGAGTAAATTAATTACATTTTTACTACTTGACATAGATCTATGTCTAATCAGCCATTATATGGCATAGAATTATTAGTGACAAAACCAAACCATGTGTTTGCCAATGTTGATGGTAACTTTGGGTTGTAGGTAGAGTGATCAACTCTATCTATACTCGAGAACATCAGTATTAAAGCTAATTTTTTTGGATCATCCCTGTTCCCATTACTGATCTTGTATTTCTCCTTTATGATTTTCATTCGCAATCAAAACATTTTAATTATATATTATTCACTCCAAACACAATCACATATAAACTCATTGTTATCAACTGCTTGGACTTGATACTTATCCATAAATATTCAAATTAATACTTATAATTTAATAGAAAGTTTAGCATATACATACTAATCAATAGCAAACTATTTTTTTCCAGATTGTAAATGGGAAGTTTAAAACATAGTTAGTTCTATATTTTCAATGGTTTAAGAACGAAATAGATGTGCCAAACATAATAACATCTTGGACTTTGTTTCAAGCATCCTAGGCTCAAATGCCCATACTGAAAGTTTTTTCAATGATATGAAATGAATGGTCTGATCAGAGAACTCAAAGCAGCTTAGAACTAAGCCAGCTAATGAAAGCAATTAACTGACTGTGGTTGTAAGAATTTTTGAAATTTGCACAAGATAAAAAAGAAATGCATAGTTTTATAACATCAGTGGACAAACACATGTTATGAAAAAGGAACATGAAAATGTGCAAATTTTATTTTATATTGTGATCTGTTTAAATAATCAATATAAATAGTTTTGTTTGATATCATCCTTTTAATGAACATTTGTTGATGTGATGCTGCACTATTAAACATGCACAAAATTTGTGAAAATTAAAACTCGCTTAAATTCATGCCCCAAATCGGTCACCCTATTCGCAAAATATAAATATTTCATCCTTGCTCTTTTATCTTTTCAGATCTCTTTCTAGTACTTTGATCATACAGTGGATATAACTGCATGATCTAGATAAGAGATGTTGAAAAACTTTCTGTTCCAATTGACCAAATGCAACCAGCTTCTAATTTATGAAATGATCCCTTGACTTTGAGCTTTCATTATTGCTTCAAACTGAATTGAACTTCAAAATGCTTGAAGCCATTTGTCTTGTGTCTGGCTCAGCTTGGCCAAATATGGCCCTGTTGCCATAAAACACAACCAACCATACTTCAAAATGTAATTTACTTGAAATGTGTTACTTGAATTTTTAGTGTCACAAATACTGGAAAATAAATATTTTACAAAACGGACCTGTTTTTGCTCTCCAGTTTTTCCTGTCCTGATGAACACTGTACTAAGTCAGGTTAAATGTTCCTGTGAAGTCCTTTTTTGAAATTTTATATTATCAGGCTCCATTATGGATACATGAGTCATTAAGATATCTATTTTTACCACATACAGATGCCATCTTAATGCTGAAACTGAACATAAAAAACTGACTGTATAAGCAACTAGTATAAAGTTAAAGCTTTGATTTGAAATGCTTCATCAAAATTCCATGTGCTCAGAAGTTAACTATAGCACTAACTAATTTTAGAGCTGCAGTCAAGTGAGAAAACAGGGTGGAGTGGTAGCATCCGCAACGTTAGGCCGCCAAAGCGATTGTTTACGCCAAATCAAGATGGCGGCCGATGTAAGCAATTCCAAGATGGCCGCCATATACAACGTGAACCTTTGCATACAGTGCATAAATAATAATAATAATTTGTTTAAAAATAAAGAAAAAAGCAATATAAATTTCACTTGAAAATTTTCTAATATTTCAGTCTAGTTTTCTCCGAACATGTACGCAATTTTGCGTCAATTTCATCCTAGTTTTGTCACTTAAAAAAATATATATTAAATTAAAAAAAAAAAAATAATAATAATTAAAAAAAAAAATAATAATAATAAAAAAAAAAAACGTGATTTTTTTTTTAAAACGTCCGGATTTTCATCAATTTTGAATTAGAAACTTTGCAATGCATAGAAAATTCAAAACAAGAAATCTTTTTTTAATAAGGTAGTTCTTTTCTGTGATCATAATCCACACAAAGGTTTTTGATGAGAAACCAAAAATCTAAAAATTCTTCTGCTATCCTAAAGTGTGAAAAAATATTTTTTCACAATTTTTCTAGCAATAAGCATTATGTGAGCAACTCAATGGGGATATTCCAGGTTATAGAGCCATATATGGAAAAGCAAGACAAATATTTTTATTGTAACGACTTTACAAGAGGAAATTGTTTTTTAGAGAAGTCAAAGCGTATTGCGCTTAAGGTTTCAATGCGTTTAAACCAGTATACCGGGAGAAATTTGTTTGTAGATAAGTCACAGCGTATAACGCGCGATCCCCGCCTGCCGGCTACCTCGCCGCCCCTCCGGGGCCGGCGAGGACCTTTTACCGTTGGCTTCCAAGCGTATAAGTCACAGTATTGGGTGCCCACCCAAGCATAGTCCAGTGTTTGTAATATAACCAAAAGCTAAACAAAAATCAAACTTACCCTCATAGCCGGGTCCTTGAAATTCTGACAATGGTTAACAGTCATATGCTCGAATCGATAACCCTTGAACTCTTTGTCCTTCGGGTATTGATACCAGCATATGACTTCCAATAGTCAGAAATTTTTGTAGTTCCTTGCAAAATTCAGCTCTGAATTACCTCAGCCAAAACTTTCTGGTTCCTATTTTTACCTCAACCATAAAACATTTATCCGTCCCTCGTTCAAGTCCTCCAAACACCCATTTACCCTCCAATTTCTTACTCCTGTTATACTTTCTTTTGCCAAATTTTTGTCCTATCTTTCTACATTTCCACTCCTACCTATCACCAGCATCCTTTCTCAATGTTAAAATCATATCATTCTCACATGAAAGACATTTCACCTTCTTCCCAATCAAGCTACTACATGTTTGCAAAAAAAAAAACATTTTCTAACGTTCAATAACACTATCCACTGCTATATCAAATCAACTAAGGGGAAATGAGCAACCAAAAGGGGAAAAAAATTCTAAATTCCAATCTGCAATTTCAAAAATCAAATTTAATCCAAATTTGTTTTCGAAATTTTAATTGAAATTTAAATAAAGTGACAAATTTAAAAAATTGTAACTTACAATCTGCTTTCCAAACTTATCCTAAAAATTTTGAAAATTAATAAAACAAGTCGATTTTATAAATCAAGAACAAAATTCATATGCACCCAACAATTTCAAAGACTGTCTAAATTTTAATTCCGTTCTACATTAAAAATAAAAGTGGAAAAGCGTATTTTCTTCCTTAACCAATCATGAGACCCGTTTATTATCGTCAGGAGAAAATATCTAGGGTTGCCTTAAAACTAAGAAAAACGCGAAAACGGGAAGGTTACCACAATTGGCAATACATCGCTCGAAAGTTGTAACGTATCGGATACTACATACCATCCGAAAACAGTATGGGAAATTGCAACAGAATTAAATATATCAGTCTTGTGTTTATCTAATTTTAACAAGAGTTGATAATTATAATGTAAAATGTCCCCTGAGAAAAAAACATTCTACTTCTTCATGTGCAATGACAAAAAATGAACTCTTGGATTTCATCTTAACAGAAAAATTCCTTTTGGGGACTTAAAAAGGAGTTCAGGCTTATAATTTCTAAAGATGTCATTCATCAAAAGATATAAAAAATGACATGTTTATTGTAAAATGACTCCGAAATTCCCCTTAAAACAGATAAATTTGTCTGAATTCTGAACTGAGTATGGAAGAACATATTTTAGTTACTGATGTTTATTAAAGTTGCTAGAAAACAGGTAATTTCGATACTGTAAAGGGTTGAGCATCATCATCAAGATATTTTTAGGAAAGAGCCAGAATACAGTACAGAAAGCATTAATAGTTCAATCATGATTTGGGAGAATTGGACTTCAACATGCAAACTAATCTCATTTATAACTGAAAAGATACCTAAGATACCAGAAAACAATTTAATACCCATTGGTGAACGTGGAGACACTAAATGGTTTTCTAACAAGATAAACTCCTATTCATGTATTAAATTCCACAAAAATGTGGTTTCAACTGAAAATTACTTTAGTTTTAGATTGACAATTCGAAGTCTTGATATTAATCCTATTGAAAATGTACGGGTTCTGCAAGCTGAAAGGCTTTAGCAAATGATAAGCAGTCAAAAATGCAATAAAAATCCAGAATTTGATTAGTCTCTGGGAAAGTGTAGGAACTAATGCATAAGAATGTGTGTGGTAACACCATAAGTGTTTAGACATAGTATTTCATGGTAAAAAAATCTTTTTTTAAGACATATATGTTTTCCATTTTTTTTTTAAGTATAGATAATTTATTCAATTGCTTTAACTGTTGAAATTCGCAATACAAAAAAGCTAATTTTGCATATTAAAATGCATATTTTTGTATTTTTTTATTAAGCTCATTACATACCTTCAAGGGTTGAACTGGTTCAATGTCAAATAAACAACTATTTTTGATATTTTTATTTCATTCTCTCTTGATTGAACATAACTTATTCTTTTAGGCGTAATAAAACATAAAGTTTAGACTAAAATTCCTAGACAAATGGATGGCCCACTATGACCCTTGTTCCATAAAACCCCAACCAACCTAAACAAATGGCTGAAAAAATTTTATGAAATTCTATTGATTAAAATTAAACATATTTATTAATCTTTCAATTTCTTATTTTAAATTGATTTTTAAAAGTGAGAAAGCAAATACATTTTTCAATAGGTGGTATTTTCAAGTTTGCATAGTTAATTAGTAGAATATTAGAGTAGTAGAATAGTAGAATAAGTTATATTAGAATAAAATTCAACATAGTATAATTTGTCAGTCTCAATTTCTTTTTAATATACCTTTTGCAAAATACAAAAAAATTATATTTACAAACATATTATAATGTGTTGTGTGTTTGAACAAAGTTGTTAAAAATCTATGTAATTTATGTATATGTTTATAGCTTTTACGCCACCATTGGATTATGCCTTTCGAGGAGCATTAAGGAATCGTATAGTAATTCTTGGCTATGTGAATGAAGAATCGGGGTTAATTGCTTTTCATGAATCTAATGGTCAGGAGGCTTGGCGACTCCACTTACATTCTTCACCAATATCAACATCCTGTAATTCTATAGATGTTAATTCTGATGGTGTGCCAGAATGTTTAGTGATTGGAAGCAATGGTCTTCTTGCAGCAATTGATGTGAAAAATGGTATATAATGTGTTTATTTTCCCATTTCTAAATTATTACTGGTCAATGCTATAAAATTTTGATTTTGTATTGACTTTCTGTGTTTGCAATGAGAGTATATTAGAAACTCTGTAAAAATAAAAGCTAAAGTTCAGGTATACAAATAATTTACTTCTGTATTGTGAAAAAATGAGTGGAATAAAAATAATTAAACTGTAAACCAGTGGTGCAAAAAAAGGCTACAAAAGAGTTTTTAAAAAATTCATCACATCTTACAAGACAAAAAAAAATAGCTTCATGTTAAGTTTTTCGTTCAACAAAACTTAAGTTTTGCTAGAGATAGTTTGTTTTCAGTGCCATTTTTATGAAAAATAATTTGAAATGCAAGACTGGATACTTGGTGTTATGTGGTTAAATTCTTTCTAGGTGCTAAAGCAATACAAATGTTTACATATTCAATCATATTATAATTTGGTCATCAACATCTGTGATTAGAAATGCATACAATGACATATTTATTAATGTTTCTTAGTTTTATGGAAAATTAATGAAAATTTTTAATTAACGTTATCTATATAACACTTTATTGAATGTTTAGCATAGGCCCCCAGGTAGGAAGGCTAGCAATACCTTAGTAGGACCCAAAAAATGTCAAACATTTTTACACTGTAATGTAGTCTTTTCTAAATTTAAGAAGTGACAAATGTTTTCATTGTATTTATATTGGTTTCCAAATGAAATGAGAATATTTTGATTTCTACAAGTTAAACATTAAATAGTTGGAATAAATATTTTCTTTTTATGACAGCTCTGATCTCTAACTTTTGAGGAAATAGAGTTTTCTTGTGTAATCTATTTAACTTTTTCATTGTTTTTCTCTTAATTCGGAAATCTATTTCAAATTTTACTTATTTCATGATTAATCTGACACTATATTCATCTATTTTCCCCTAAGAAAATCAATTAAAACTGAATGGTATTGTTTAAAAAACATTATGAGTTTTACATATGGTTTAAATTTATTCAGATTATTTCATATTTTACTGGTATTATAGGCCTACTTTGAAAATTTGTTATTTGAATAGTAATTAAATTCAAACACTGGGTAGAAATATGACCAGATCATTAAACATTTAAAACCCTAGAATTTAAAAGTTGTTTATCTACTCAAAGCTCTGGAATTTTTAAGGTAAGAATAAAAAATAATTGTAATAAAGATTACACACACCGAGAAAGAATACCATTTTTAGGATAGTAAAAATGTATCTTCACTTTTGTTGATGCTGATTTTTTGTCTTTACATCATAAGGATAAATCTTATATGCAGCATTAAAATTTTTGTCTGAAAAGAAAATACTGGATTTTAAATTATTTTACAAGTTCTTTTTGAAACCCATTTTATTTAATTCTTATTTTGTCTTACACAAATTTCAAATTTTTTTTCTAGGTATTAGTTTGTGGTACCTTCACAATCACAGTGATCTAAATGAAGCCTATTCTATTGATGGACCTATAATTGTTCCTGATTATGATGAGGATGGCATTGATGATATTGTTATTTCTTATAATATGAACAGAAGCGATAATGTATCTCATTTGGCTTTGGTATCTGGAGGAACAGGACAAATAATAGGTTCTCTTATTGAACTCCCACATTGCAAAGAGCTAGCCAAAATGTATTTTACTTGGGAGTCTCAAAATGAAACATATTTTACTCTACATTGTACTGGAGAGGAGAATGGTAAGTTAAATAACTTTTTAAACAGCTTTTTCAATCCTAAATCAAAATTTCTCTTTGTCTTTCCGTCAAAATTAATAAAATTTGCTTTAAAATACACCTAATCTGTTTTTGTGCAAACTTTTTTTTTACACGAATTTGATTTAATACGAATTAAAAATAAATATTAAAGAGATCACAAAGAAATTCATTTACAGAGGAAGGCGATGTCCATAAAACATTTCTAGTGATAGTGATATACCAGTTGTATGCAAACATATGCACCGTTTGTTGTCAGAAAGTGAAAATTAATAAAATCTTTTTGAATGAATAATTATTTTTTGTTCATGAAGAATATTTTTCATCTCAAATGAAAATTTACTTTAACAATTTTCGTTTGATGTGTATTTTGTTGAAATAAAATAATTAGAAGTAAACACAATGTGTCAATCAAAAATGCCCACCAAGAATTTAAATTTCTCTTGTATGAAAACAATTGCAACTATCAAATAAATAATTTTTTCTGAACATTTCATACTGCCTCACATTGGCTTTAACCTTTATGCTGCGGCGCTTAGATTTTTTCAATCGCCTCACTGAACTGCTGTTTCGCCTGCCTCTCCGATGCCCTTACCTAATTACCTAACTTGAGCAACAGAGCTGTGAGTGGCATTTACGACTGACGCTTTCCTTTCATAGTATTGTCCGAATGCCGCTCAATGGAAACTAAGGAAATGTTTGTAATATTTTTAAGACCATTTCTGGGGTCTCCTACTTTTTAACCATTTGCTCCCTTTTCAACTCCCTATTATGTTTCTAACAAGAAACTGTTTTAATTTTGTTTGGATTAAAATTCGTTTATGGAGATCTTGTACATAACAAATACGATTTCCATTTAATATTTTCATTTGTATTTCAATGATTGATATCGAAAAGCACAAGTAATTTTTTGTTAAGATTTTGTTAATTTATTTCCGAAATTGTCAGCATGATTTTGTCTCATCGTTTATATTCTCCATTATCGTTTTAGTTCATAATATTCATGTTTTGGGTAATAAATTAATCGATGGTGTAAAGTATCTGCATTACAAACGAATCTTGTTTTAGGAGTACTATTTTCTTGCAACATGATTCACTTTTATTATTTTATAAATTCGTTGATTGTGATTAACTAATGAATGAATTTCTGCTTTACCAGCTGCATTCAATAGGCTCAATTTCTTAGAAGAAAAGTTCTTAATATTCAGCTTTACATACTTATCTATTTTAACTTAATAGAACCTTGTTATGAAATTTATTGAAATTTTTACATGCAAGTTAAGCAATGAGTTGCTACTTTAATACTTGTTTCAAAGGTTTTTAATTAATTTAAAAACCAGTTTCTATTTCTATTACAGATGAGAAAAATATTTTTACAATAAATGACCATATAAATTTCATTATCAAGTGAGGTCAATATGCATACTAAATTTAAATCAAATTTTTAATGCTCTTATAGCGACAAAGTTCCCATTTGAGTTTAGATAATCACTAACAATAAAAAATTAATGTCACCCAAAACAATAATGTGGAATTTCTATACAAATATTAACACGAGAACATCCACCATTGTGGTTACCCTTAATTGTCCCCCGGTGTCATTTTGACACCTGTAAATAAAGCGCATGAAATAATTGCAGTAACTAAATATTACAAAGACTAATATTCAGTTGAATTATCTTTTTAAGATTATTTAAAGAAATTTACATAAAATATGACCCTATATATCAGAAAAAAGCAGCAAAACAAATTATTAATAGTATAAACTAGAAATAAAACAATGACACATTCTTAAGGATAAGAGACAAAATCTTGATTTTTATTTTAATAATTGTTGATTGATTGTTATGTTCTCACCAGGCTTTGATTCCATATATAATTGTCAATGAATCTATCCCATTCTTTCGAAATCATATGTAGCAAATTTGTTGATTTGAATTCTCTGAGAACATGTGAATTCTAAATCAAATCTTAAAAAATTCAGGCCCCAAGGGTCAGATCATAGGGACTGCAGTTCAATGTTCTTGGCACCACTTACTCTGCGAGCATAGAATATCCCAAGTAAAGCACACAGTTCAATGGATACAGACCGGCTGATATCGTTAAAAATTCTTCTAGCTTCAACATTTGTGCATTTTCTTATGTAACTCATAGAAAAATGACCATGAGCTTATGAGTATTCATTGACGTTTTGTTTTAGCAAAATTAGTTGGACCCCCACTTTGACGTAAAACATTTCTAGTTGCAAATCTGCCTGTGACATTGCCATTATGCGGTATGCATTCTGTGCCATCCCTATTGACATATACATCCTGATTAGTTGGGATATTATCAGTTTCATGTGCACTTTCTTCAAATTTTTCGCACTTACTTTCATGAAGAGAGCTCCCCGTCATTGTTTCATTTTCAGCAAGTTCTCACGACAAATTAACAATTTTTTCAGGACTTTGACCTTTCCTATGCCAATTACATAAGTATAATTTATTTGCTTCCGCAAGAAACATAACTTTGTGTTCAAAGTCAAACTGATGTGCAATAATAATTTATTTGGTTTGTTACTAATGTTTGCTACTTAATGATCTCTATTTAGAATGATAAATTCGCATGGTGTCGAAATGACACCAGCAGAGTAAGTTTAGCTGTAAAAGTTTTTTAAATTAATCTAGAACAACAAAATTTCTGCAGCAGAATTTAGGAAAATGATTAAAAGTCACCGAAAATTGTTCAAATTCAATACACAAATGTGGAAAGCAGAACAAAATAAACAGGCTCCGGTGTTAAATCCACACCAATGGACGTTCTAGTGTTAACTAACGGTGTGATTTTAAAGGGATTGGAAAACCATCTTCAAATTTTTAAAGTACTTTAAGATCACGATCCCCCAGATCTAATATTGAAAGTTTATGTGCAATCAAACTTGTATAAACAAATAATTGGATTAATTTTTGACTAATAATGTATTGTAATGTTAAAATCATGAAAAGCGAAGGCTTTTTTTTGTTTCGAATACGATGGAGGCAGCAATTTTAATGTTCAGTATGATATAGGAATTAAAAAAAAAAATTTCGATATATTTTCTTGTGTAAACTAAGTAAAAATCAACCAGTTCAAAGATGACGCTTTGTACATTTAATATGAATAATGATTATCAACATTAGTAATTAAGACCTAGAGAGTCTAAATTTATGAAATCAGTTGCAATATATCATTCTGAATAAACGGATTTGATTATTAACAAAGCACCTATTGTATACATAGTATTGAAAGCTAGTTGGAGGAAGATTGAAAATAACGCTAACATTAGAAAAGTTTCCAATCCAAGTGGAGATAAAAAGTAGTGCATAAAACTATTCCGTGTTGAGTGGTGTTTTGGAAATTACAATGAAAGCCGCTTCTATAGTCAGCGTGAGAATCATCGATTCCCTCTAGCAAGATTACTGTCGGTATGTTTTAAGCCATTCTGTTAGAAAGGATGGATTCGTGTATCACATGGAACTAAAATATAATCACTTAACAAGAAGGAATGCAAGGGGTCATGTGACGCTCACAGAATATTTATGTGTGAAGTTTTCAAGAGGGGGGGGGGGCTTTCTATTGTAAGTAATAAATATTTTCAACAAAGCATGAGAACACGGTTTATATTCCTTTCTCTCTTTTTTTCTCAGCAACCCATAACGGCTTACTTCAGATGATCGATGTTGATTTAGGTTTAAAAGAATTCAAATACCGGTATGGTAACCGCATCTTTGATTAACACACTTTTAACAGACAGACCGCCTTTATTAATTTCATATTTTATCACTCTTGAACAGGCTACTTTTTTTTCACAAAATACCTGAGAGGGTGACTGCAACCTTTAACGAGAAACTGTGAGGGCTTTCTTGTTCATCGTTAGATTTAAGTTCGAACATAGTTACTCTGCTAGTGTTTTGCTACAGATCTGTCATATCAGTCTATGAATGAGAATGCGCCATGATTGAGTATCAGTGATGAATGTGAGAGCGATATCCAAATGAATTAAAAGTAGATACTAACAAAATAGTAGTTAACTCAGAACTTTTATAATGATATTATACATTATCTACAAATTGGATCTGAGCCATTCGGATATTTAAAAATAGTTGGAAATTCTAGTAACCTCTATCTTCTGTGTTTCTCATACTTTAAATTAAGTAGGTAGGTATTTTATAGTTAATGTCGCACTGGAGCAAAATTACAGAAAAATGTTACTTGTAAGTCAGATGGTAAAAGTTAATGTTTGAATTTCTTCATGAAAATTATAATTGATAAGTTTGCGTTTTTTATAGGTACTAGTGTGTGTTCATACAGCCTTCAAAAAGCTATTTGTTTATGAATAATAATAATAAACGTTTTCATTTGCTTTGTTTTTTAAAGGATAAAGTCAAAGTTACGGTTGTGCAACTAGAGAGTAGTCTGTCCTGTTATAGATATCCACAAAATGTAAAGAAATTAGTTACAATGCATATAATCAGTTCTGGAAAATATTCATTTGCCCTTCCTTACTATACCCAATAGTTCTTCACAATATTAAGAAGTAATACTTTCATCCAATGGTTAAATATTACATCAAACTACAGTAAAAACCAAATTTCCAAAAATAGTATTTAGCGAATTATACTAAAAATAAAAGAAACAATTAGTAAACAAACCTCAGACCCTAACTTTTGGCTGCTTCTGGATTGCAAAGGTAAAATTATGTGCTTTTCTTTACAAACTGAATACACAATAGACGATACATGGTAAAAAATTCTAAACTCTGAAAACAAAACTCCTTGTTCATCTACTTTTTCAAATGATTTTACTAATTCAAAACAGCTTTTGCAGACGCTTCGATTGGTGTTAGTACTATTATCCAACTCAATTTTCTCAATGTGGTTTGGTTTTGGAGTTTTATGGAACTAAAACTTTATTTGGCTATACTGCGCCAGTCACAAAACATAAATTATCAAGTACTAGACACCCACACAATGAATGATTTACTAGTACAGAAGAGAAAAATACACCCAGAGAAGATGCACTTTTGATAGGAATCGAACCTGTGCCACCTACAACTCGAAGGTTGCTTCGCTGTGGACATATCCACTGATCTTTGATGGCCCCTCTCGACAAATGAAGAGAAACATGTGTAGCTTAAGTTAAAAGTGGGTTTGTGTAAGAAAATCGGATTTATCTCTTTAAAATCTAATTTTTTTTAAAATTCAAAATATCTTTGTGTCTTGTCCTCAGACTTCGACTCCTTGCCTAACGGGTAATTTACACAAATAGCAGCATTGAATCTTTTGAGGTAGAACAGGACAGAGGTCAAAAATATTTATTCATTTCAGTCATTGTTTACCGAGTCAAAAATTTCTCTTAGTTTAGACAATCGATTCTGTATTAGAGCTATTAACTACAAAAGTATTAAGTGGACAAGATTCGTCTCAGGATGCTCAATTTTGTATTCTAAGTAGCTATTTGCAATTTTTTTTCGTCCGATTCCTTCATAATTCTATCAGTTTCTTGTGTTAAACCTCTAGAAGGTAGAGCCATTTTAGAAGTAATATTTCTATCTTTTATATTAAAATTTGAAAAGGCACACAAACAGTAAAATTTCGTTAGCAGTGAAGGTATTTGGTATTATATCAATTGTAATTGCAATAGTAGTACTAAGAATAGCATTTAATTAGAAAAGAGCTCCCATAAATTTCCTACTTGGCATATCGTGTGACGCGAAAGCGACTTTCTGCTTTCCCAAAGCATTTACACCATGTTCGACAAGTGTGAAAGCCGAACAAAAGGGAGGACCCCCCCCCCCTAGAAGGCCAGTCGCTGACATCTTTAAATGGTGATCGATGCCAGTGGTCACTTAAAAGGGGGATGACATCCACCATACAGATCTATACTATGCCACTGATGTAAACGAAATTTTAGTGATAATAATTGTCTATCTGCTGCAGCGTAAAGGTTGCTATCAAATATTGTTGGATACCTAGTTATGTGGGCATTTCTGCAAATGGGCATGCAGGTCTAGTGAAATTGGTTGCAAATGTAACCGGTTTCTCTGTCATTATCTAATATTGAAAAGCTGTTTTAAGAAAGAGAGGAGCTGGGTCTCAGGATGAGAAAATAAAAATATTTTTTTAAAACCAATTTTAATATCCTGGATTTTGTAACATAGTAAGGCAGTTCCTCATTGAATATCCTGCTTTTAAATATTTTTTTAAATTAATAATATGCTCTTTTTAAATACTATTTGTCATGTATCAGGGAAAATTTGTAATACTAATGTCTTTAATTTCTCAACAGAAATCAATGTTTCTAATCATAAATGAACTTTTATCTGACACTCTAATTGTTATCTGATGATTTTGCTTTTACTTTTGCCATTTTTTACCACCTTTCATTACATACTTTTAAAACTTGTTTGGTGCAGCTTTGCCAAAGTTGGGTCTTGCTCTTGGTAAATCCCTACCTAATTCTAAAGATGAGGCCCTATGCTCTTTGTATGTTCTGAATGTAATGTTACCACTTTGTGTAATGTTTCTGAATGAATCAGAAAGTTCAATATTTTTAAATAAAGGTTTCTGTAGTTTTATGATTAATTATTTTTTGTTTTACAGGTAATCTGTTACTTTTATCATCAAGAGATGTTTTTGACACAGTGTTAAATGAAACAGATAGTTTATCAATGCATTACATTTTCAGGTATCATTTCTGATTTTTAATTTATAATATTTTTAACCCTTTGAGTGTGCCATTAGAAAGGTCAAAATGAGTACCAACTTAAGAGGCCCATTGCAAAGATATTTTACTTGAGGAATACTTTCTGTTAATATAGCAAGATAATAAACTATGCAATAGAGAGATTATTTTAAATTAGAAGTAATATTAAAATTGTCATTATTTGATTGAAGGTTTTAGATCAAATGTGTAGACAACTATAAGTTTAATCCATAAAATCAATTTTAAAATGTATTGTGACAAAAAAGAGCTGTAATAAACAAAATATTTTAATAGGACAGTTTAAATATGCAACGTAACACTCAAAGGGTATAAGTATTTATCCATAATGTTATGTCTCTTATAATATGTTATGTGTACTCTTAGGGTTCCCCATTTTGTTCAAAACATAGAATTTTTCAAAGTTACATCATCAAGAAACCAAATAATTATTATTCTGGATGGAGTCAAATTCATGTTGCTGGAAATATCTTCACATCTTGATTCCCAGATTGTTTGGGAATCAGACTATCTGCATGATCAACCAATGAGGTTAACCTTTTTATTATATAGAAAATTAAGTTAAAATCAATTTAAGTGCATAGTCTTGTTGTTTAAGGAGTATGACTAAAACTTTAAAATTCTTTTAGGATTCTTGTGGATGGCCTTTTTACTAATGGTAGTCATGAGCTGATAATTACTGGATCAAACTTATACCATTCCAAGGTAAAAATGTTGAACAGGGTGGTATCATAAAGAAATGGGAATTCTAAGGGAACTTTTTAATTTTGGAAATATCAGGGAAATATCAGAGAAAATTTCCAAATTTCACAAAAAATCAGGGAACTTTTAAAATTTTAGGTTAACTTAAATGGCATCTATTATCGTTTGTCCTATTTAGAGATGCATGATTAAGAGTATTTTTGAGAATGGAATAAATCTTATTGTCTGAAATTGTAATTCGAATAAAGGAATACTGTCGTCATAATTTTCAAGCACCCTCAAAAACTGCTGCTGCAGTGGTTTACATGGCATGGATTTGTCCAGCTTGTATTTACATTTTTCCGCTAAAACCAACTTCAGGTGTATTTTACGGACTTGCTGTATTTCATTTGTCTGCTACGAGGCAGGCAACAAAAATATTGAAGGAAGCAGAAAAAGAAAGTATTGTCAAAAAAAGAAATTAATGCTATTCCAAAAAATAATATTGCAAAATAATTTTATAGAATAAATAATTCTACATGCTTAACAAAATAGTGTTTAATTACTATCTATTAAACTGCTATCAGTACTTATTATTTTACTGAAAATTAATTTAACAGACTTTGAAATACAATATTTTTTTTCAAGTTTACTTTCTTATCAAGTTTATCATTTAATTTTTTTTTATGACAATGACTCTGTGAAATGTTTTAAATGAAATTTTGTTCGTATAACTAGTCTTCTCAATACTTTTTGTTAATAATCCGTTCTGAATATATAACTAAATACCCAAGTATTTTCAATTCTTATATTATTGACCATGATATTCATAAAATTTTAATATATTTATAAAAATGTATGATCTTTGTATTTTAAAATGTAACTGTAAAAGTTATTGATCCTATCAATATCATGTACTTTAAAAAATTATGTCCAATACATTCTCTCTTAATAGATTTCCTGAAATATATTTGTACTTTGGTGTACAATTTGAAATTTCCGTAACTAATGATGAAGGGGGGGGGGGCGCATTAAATTAATGTTTGCTTGCAATTACATTTATGTAGAATTTTTTATGTATAGTATTTGCATTTGATTTTGATGTATAGTATGAAAGTGTAGAGTCGGGTGTAAAAAGTTCATAATCAAAATATTTTGTATTTTTTCACAAGTTTTTTCAATTGCTATTGTAATATTTCAATTAACCCTCTCAATAACAATTGAAATATCTTATTTCGAAAATACAAAATATTTGTGGAGAATGATCCTTTTACCCCATCTGACCCTAAATATTTGAAAATATTGTTGTGTGGATACTGCATATCGATACCAATCATGCATCACAACATTTCTTAAGGGAATTGTAAAATCAGGAAAATTCTTGACACTGTCAGGGAACGTTTCTTTGGAAAATTTTGTTGCCACCTTTGTTCTATATCTTTTCATCAATTTAAAAGATTATTTCTTTTATAATATTTTGAAAAATATATCTTTTAGGTTATGGGAATAAGTTTAACTGATGGAAAAGAAATGTGGTCTTTTATTCATGACAGTGGATGTGTAACATCTGCTACTAAATTGCCAAATTTTTTCGGTGATGTTGATGGGCTTGTTTTGAAAACTCTTACTCCAGCAGTTTTTGATTATCAGATATCAAATGAGGTACAGTTTTTTATTACAATTTTTCTACGAGTTAGAATTTACTGTATATTCTGTATTTTATGTTAATTTTATTTTATGTGTATCCAGATAACACCTTTAATTCCTTTTGCAGAGTTTTGGAAATACAAGTTCAGATCAAAGCAGTCAAGACTTTCAAAGAAACTTATTGAAAGATAATCTGAAATCTCTTGAAGAAAGCTATCTTTTGGTTATGGGTGGGAAAGTTCCTATAGTTAAAACTCTTATTACGGAAGAAGTAAAGGTTATATGCAAGTGTAAGTATTTAAAATGACAGCTGAATTTAATCTATTTTTTATTCATAACCCATTCCACAATATGTGAATTTTGTGTAAGGTTGGTTCAAAGTCTATTCACCTATGCAAGATATTTTGCATTTGATTTTCATAATTTATATTTTAACTAGTCATTGAGCAAAGGTAAATTTGTGTTTAAAATATGCCTGTATAAGTTGAAATAGTTAAAAACATTAACTTCTTTAAGACTGCAACATTCTGTAAATAAATCATACCATGAAAGAGAAGAGTACAAAACAATTACACAATCTACTGTTATAAAAGTTTAATCATAAGAAAGTAAACTATATTTGATAGTTTAAAAATCATGATTATGCAAATATAAAACAATTAATGATCTGGATCCAAGAATTTATGATTTTAAACTTCATAGATAAAATATCTTCTATCAATCCCCCCCCCCAATAAAAAGACCAAACTGTGACTTGGTAACTTTACGTTTTCAGGACTGGACATTTTGTATTGTAATTATACAAGTGGGAATTTTGACCACTGAAAAAATATTAATTTTAAGCAAGTTTAATAACTAAAAGTTAAATTATTTCTGCTTATTAATTTTTATAATATTTATTCGCAATTAATTAAATAGTATATGCCCCCCCCCCCCCCCCATTTATAATTTTCAAAAATAACAATTTAGCAAGCTTTTAAATCGAAAAAAGTTGAGCATAAGAAAACATCATATTACAGATAAAACATACATACATATAAACTTATGTACATTATTTTAAATGTTACTTTGGTATGATAGATTTTAAAATTAAAGCAAAAAGTAAACATGTAATTCAAACTGAATCAATTTTTCAAAGTATGCTTAAAAAAATTTATGTGGAACTGCAGAAAAAGATGGAGGTCACAAGTGATGTCTTGCTTGATGATGTCCGATGACAAGCTTGTTCTATATAAGACAAAGATTTTTATCCTTCCTTCTAAACATGAATATAATTTGGAAAACCTAAATTGGAAGACCTCAAACCTAAGCTACCTGGTAAAACTTTTTTTGTTAGGTTCATCAATAATTTTTAATATTGGAGAAACCATTGTAAAACGCTTTTTATCTAAATTTTACTGTAGTAAGAGTATGACATGGTTGCTGCAATCATAGTAAACAGTTTCATTAATGTTGCTTGTGAAATTCTTGACACTGTTTTAAGTACACAACATGTTAATTTTTGTTTCTGCATGTACATATAAAAATTTTGCTTAAAATTTTCCGTTTGATTTTTTTTCTATAAACAGAAGTTATTTTTAAATTATAATAAGCATGGACCAGATTTATCCTGAACCCTTGCCACGTGGTACACATTTCACAGGATATTCTCACTCTATATACAGTATTGTAAGGGTACCTGTAAAATGGTAAATATTTGTGAGTTGTATTGACTACAAAATGTTTTCATTTAAACAAGTATATCAATCATTCATACTTGAAGATCAGAGATGAATAACCTATTTACTCTGATAGTATGCACCTAATTCTCGAAGTGGAATATTTTAAACCTAGAAGACTACAATCTTTCAAACCAAATTTATGCTTTGATCCTATTTGATTAATGATATGAAGTAAATTTAAACGTTTCTGCATTGTACAGTTGTGGAAAAAAAAGTGAACCACCCCTTTTATTTCAAGTACTATTCATAGTACAGTTAATTCAAAGATATCATTCAATAGAGAATAACGTCCTCTACAAATTCAAATTGTAAAAAAATCGCGTTAGGGACCGTCATCATATCAAATTTTGCACTAAGTTTTCAATGAAAACACCATATTATGATGTTTGAATCAGATTTTACGTCGCTAAATTATTTTTACTTTGAAATTTCATGACTTTGCTATCTTTATATCCGGAGATATTCAATTTTAAAGTTGTCAATTTCAGGGATCATCTCCGCATTGAAAATCGCTATTCGTATATCGAGATTAACTAATTCAGGAACTGTTCATTTGATGCTTGACTGAAAGAAGTCCATCAAGTACCTCAAATGTTCATTCTTGGTATAATCGTTTGAGAAATTTTAATTCTTTGCATAATCGTTTGAAAAATGTTCTTTCTTGGCATAATCGCTTACAACTAAAAAGCCTACCTACAATTATTTAATACAATCGAACTGATATTCCACTCGTTCAAAAAATGCTGGTTTAGGCAGAAATTTTTGAAACTTTTTGTTGTTCCCTAAAATTTTTATGATGAGAAAATTTAATGTGCAAAAACCAACTATCAGAATGAGCTGAAAGATTGTATGACCATGTTAGAAGTTCTTCTAAATCGATTTCCATCAAAATATAGGGTTCCAATTCATAGTTTTTACAAACATTAATTCAAGAATTATTGCATATTAAAAGCTATTTTTACAACTGAGTGTGATCTCCTGTTTCAAACTAAAATTGAATATTGACTTTTTTATCTTTTAGCTGATGGAGTATGTCATCCCAATGTCTATTTTACAAATTCTTCAGGTAAATATAACTACCATTGCCTTAAATATCAAGTTTGAAAAAACTGAATTGTATTCACACTGATCCATTTAAATGTTATTTTTTTATTTACATTATTTAATGCAAAATAATGCAATTATTTTTTCAATGACATGGGTGGACCTGATGGGATGATATGAGATTATTTATGTTCAACTCTGTTTGTGAGTAACATTCGTAAGTCTCTACGGGCACTAATTTTCAGTCCTTTCTTTTTTTTTTGTGATGAGGCTCATAACTGCGCTAAATCCATGTTCTACTAAATAGGAAGACTGGAAAGCAATCAACAACTTCTGTACAGCGACCCATAATGCAGGATTTAAAATTGGTATCTGTTTTTGTAAATAGAATTTGCGTTATCTTTGTTTGAACATTGGTTTTAGCTCCTCAGTTGTGGATAATTAAATAAATTGCTCCTGTTTTAGTATGGATTCATCTGAGTTTGTGGGTCTATTTGCAAAAGGGTCCAACACCCAATCAGCGAAGAATATCTTCAAATCTTTGGCTGAGGTCAGAATGAAGAGATGTTAAGTTTTGACACTAAGCAATCAATTATTCATCTCGGTTTAGTAATTTTAAAAGATTTAGAAACTGAAAGTATTCTCTTCCCAAGTTTTGTTTGTCTGGAAAAAGTTTTGAAACAAATGCAGATATTATATTTTTAGTTTTGATTAAATTTAATTGATCATCTTGTAGCTTCAAATTGGTTTCGTTCAATTTGGCAACTAAGTCCTTCATAAGCTGTCATTTTTAGAATTATATTCAGCCGCAAATCATTTTCTTATGTCCTGTTCACATGAGGTTTTTTCGAACAAAGATTGGAGCTCGTAATGTTAAATCAGTTTCTTACACTTTTAAGGATATCTTCCTATATAATATTTCAACTGTGCTGATATTTTGTACCATGTAACTGTTAAACAACCCAAACAAAATCCACCTAATAATTTATTTAAAAAATGAATTTTAGTATCCAATAATTATTATTAAATTAATGTGTGAAAAAAGTATGAATTAGAGCCGTATTTATTTTGAGGGAAATCAATTCAGGACTTCTAGTATGGCCATGAAAAATTTCAACTCATTCTGAGAATTAGTTTTTAAGCTGCATTACATTTTCCTCGTTATTGCGATTTTAGGAGGCAACCAAAAGTTAAAAACATTTTACAAACCTCGGATAATAATTGTCAGATCGTTTTCACTTTCATAGTAAATATACTGATGTAATTCTCAAATCGTTTGCACGAGTAATAAATATAATAATTCTCCAGTCGCTGAAAAATACGTTTGAAATAGTGTTAAAATTTTAAATTCGGGTAGCGATAACTACAATTAATCACGGTCTACGAATAATATATTTCTATGTGGAGATGATCAGTGAAATTGAAACTAACTTTAACTTTGAATACCTCGTTATACATATTGATAGCAAAGTCGTGAAAATTTATATTTAAACTAATTTAACTAGCATCAAAAACACAGTGTTGTTGTTTGTGCAAAATTTGATAATACGTACCCTTATGCAACGTTTTTGGATTTGAATTTGTAGAGGATGTTATTCGCTATTGAATGATATCTTTAAAATTTGCTCTAGTATGAATAGTGCTTGAAATAAAGGAGTTGGTTCAGGGTTTTTTCCACGACTGCACCTATCTATACTTATATTTTATTCAGGACGTAAAAATCGCTACCAATTTATTTATTGCTATTTATTTTAACTTTAATAATAATAAAAATAGGTCACAGTTATTTTACTTTAAATTCAACCTTTCACTGACCCCCGACGTTGTCCACATACCCCGAAATTAATTTTAATTTGCCACAGACCCCCCTCAGCAGTCACAAGGACCCCTGGGAGTCCACAACTTGAAAACCACTATTCTAACTAATTTTTTCTAAATTCTAATTTGTATGTTACTTTGATGTATTTTATTGTTTCTGGATACATCCTTATGAATTTAAATTGAAAACATATTCTATTACAACTTATTGCATACCTAAACTGCATTACATTGTATTTTATATACATTTATGGCAAAACTGAACTAAAATGGTTATATATCTTCTGCTTTCATAATTAGACTTTTGTTTTAGTTTTCATTCCCTTTTCGGAATTTTGAAGCTTGTTTTCACTTAATAAAAATCAGACTTGTGTAATTTGTAAAGTTTTGAAGGACGAATATAGTTTTAGCTTATGAATTTTTTCATTGTCCATTAAAGCCTTCTTTTTCCTTTCAGTTTTAATTAAAGAATCTGTCCCAGGGAATGCTTTTGACATGATTACGGTTACATCTACAGTTCTTCCTTTTAATAATGCTGAAAAAATTCTTATTAAACACTTACATCTGGAAAACTTTCTCACACGTCCCACATGTGGTAGCTAATTGAATTACTTATGAGGGTTTTTTATGTGTAACCACTGTGTGGTTACTAGATAACTTATTGTTTGAAATATATTTGTTTTATGTTATAGTATAATGTTCCAAGTGCTTTTGCATGGGAAAAGGCATTTTTATTTATTTATGTAAAATATAGTTTATTTCACAAGAGTTTTTTTTTTAAATTTGTGATATTTATTGTGATATTTTAAATTTTTAAGCACATAGCATATCATTTTGAAATTTATTTATGTTAGCACAAATATTCTATTTACAATGTAATATCTTCAGGAGTAACAATCATACAATACACATTATTATAAACATTGGCATCACTGGGATCTTTAAAAATTTAAGGTGAAAATTAGATGCATTCTTAAGTCATGTAATAGACAAAAAACGTATAAAAATAATAAAATTATTTTTCAAACTGCAGTGTATTGCACAAATATATTACAACTCAATTTTAGTGTGTTTTTTCTGCAAAATATTTTCCTTCTAGCCTGACACATTTTGTTAAATGAAAGCTTGTTGCAGAAAATACAATTCACAACTCTATAGCCACAAAATTGAAAGAACACAACTTTAAGCGATAAAAATACTTATGCTTTTTGCTGCAAGTGCCATGTGGAGTGCTCATTAGATGAAGAAGCAGATATAAAGAAAAAGAGCACTGGTTTTAGAAAAGGAGGGAATATTTTAGAATTATATATACTTATAAGCAGAAATTCTAGTTTATGCTAAACAGTAGTTTAGGTGATAAGAAAGCTTACTTTTCTAATTATATTAATATCTTTACAAACAATAGCTAGGGTAATCAGACGGAATTAGAAATTATTTTTAATGAATTCTTTGTTTTTATAAAATAGTACAATTTTTGTGCTGCAAACAACTTACTGTTAGCTATAATATACAGCAATTAGAGAAAATAAAATTTAGTAATATTTTGAGAATAGAAAATTAAGAATATGTTTAATGATTAAAAATAATGTTTTGAGAAAATTAATGAGGGTTACAAAATTATATATTTTTTCAAACTAACTTTTTCTTTTATAACATGTTTTCCTGAAATCAAAATTTGATCAAAATGAAATACTCCAAATTCTGTTCTATTAATATTCTCAGTTATAATGCTTAAAATATTTCTTGTAAGATAATTAAAAGGATAATGAACTTTCCTTAACAAGTATTAAATCGTGTTGCACTTTTTAGAGTTTATCTCCCAAATAATTTTTAATGTTTAACCATTAAATTAAATTTTAAGCATTTATTAAACATGATTGTTGAGCCATAAATCAAAACAAATCAATCGATATTTCTGAGATGTAAAGCATTTGAACATTTGCTGGCATATCTCAAAAAGTCTAAACCAATAATTATCTCATTTCAGTTTTCTTTGCTGCTTTGGAATGATATCATTCCTCATGGGGTAAACATTTAATTTACTACTTAATAGCTAAAGAACTCAAAGCTTAGAACTTGTTAAATGACTCAAATTATATATTTTTCTAAAAACTCTTAAATACTTAACACTTCTAATTTAAATTAAATATCAAATGCATTATTTCAGAAACTGGAATGGTTTAAGTAACTATTTTCTTTAATAGTAATTGGTGTATAAAATAAATACAGCTGTACACGACTAATGTAACTAGACTTTCACTCACACACCCCAATTAGTTTTTGCTTGGTGCAGCTTGGCCAAATATAGCCCTTGTGTCATAAAAAGTGACACCAACCACACCCTCCAAAAAAAAGCTTACGACTTATATGAACTGCAAAAATATAAGACTCCCGACTTTGAAAAACATTGCAATCAGAACTCATAACTCCCTGCAAGAAAAACTCTATCGGCCAACCGGCAGGGAATCGGGTATTTATTATGGTGAATATATTGCCTCTAGTTAATGCCATTTGAAGAAAGTGGAAGGGAGATCTCCAGGCCCTTACCAAAAAGAACTATCAACTACTCCCATATGATTAGAGCCATCATTATTGGACACATTTAGATCAAACATTTCTGGTTTTCCTCTGGGAGCCTGTGGAAAAAACACATTTCTTCATAATCAATTGTCCAGAAGGGAAGATGGTACACTGATTTTGAGGGGGACTTGAGCCCCAAAAAGAGCCTGTTGTCGTTACTGATTATAAGTAGCAAAGTTACATGACAATTCTCAATATTGCTCCAAAAAAATTTGCTGTTACAGACATGATCATTGAAATGTTTTGTGAAATTCTAAATTTGAACTCTTTATTAAGATATTAAATAATTTTCTTTGAATAAACGATTATTAGTGATTGTAGTTTAGTTTTTTCACATAATGAAATTTTAAAATTGTTCTGTACGGTAATTTCAAAGTGTATAGAAAATTATCAGTGCAAGGCATTAGTTGTAAAAATTATATATGCATTATAAGTCTAATCTTTAGATTATATTCGAGTTTTTTGACAAAAAACTTCAATGTCTTATCGATACAGTTAGCCATAATATATATATATATATATATATATATATATATATATATATATATATATATATATATATATATATACAGTACAAAGTCTCAAATCTGGACATCCGGAATTGCCCAAAATCCGGACGTTTTGCTACCAGCGTTTTTTTATTTTTTTGTTGTTTTGTTTTTCTCAATTTTCTACATCTTTTCGACAATTTGTACCGAACAAGGAGTTAAACCTGGATCAAATTGATGAAACAATGCAAAATAATGGACATGTTCAAAGTAAATAGACCATAGAAAAGTTAGAAGTTTGAAGTAAAATTTGTTGCATTGTATAAGGTTTTTTTCCTATTTAAAAAATTATTCCTATTTATATATCTGCTATGTAACTATTTGAAACGCAAAATTCGTGTGAGATAGATGGCAAACAATCTGAAATACGGAATGGCCATGGTCCGGAGTATTCCGGATTTTGTACTGTATATATATATATATAATTTTCTTAAAAATACTCTTAAAAGTAACTTATGGAAGTGCTCATGCGAAATTTTGCCATTGTGGAATGTCCAAATCTACTATTAAAAGATACAAAGAAAGGTCTAAGAAATTGTATTAAAGCAAGCATGCGTATTTTATACACTGCATTATTAAGTGAAGGTGAATTTCACTTTTCTATGTGGTTACTTTAAAAAATATAATAATAATATCAAATATGTTATGTATGTGCCATTATAAAAACGGGTTTTGCAAGAGTTTGTTCACATTGTTTTAGCAGGATAATTCTTTATCGTAGAAGTATTTTTCTTTCAAAATTCTCTCTCGTTAGCAGTTTCAAGGGATGAACATGAATCACAACCAACATTAATTGAATTTCAAATGTTATTATTTAAACTCTGTTAATGCACTTTTGAAATTAGAGGTATTCCGAAGGAAGTATGTGAATTTCACAGAACCTTAAAATATCTCATTAAGGGTTTAGGCCCTAAAAAACATAAAATGGTATTGAGCATCTGAGACTTAAAGCGACCTTTGAAAACCTTAAAAAGGATCCTTCCAGTTATT
This sequence comes from Metellina segmentata, assembly GCA_947359465.1. Taxonomy (NCBI): domain Eukaryota; kingdom Metazoa; phylum Arthropoda; class Arachnida; order Araneae; family Tetragnathidae; genus Metellina; species Metellina segmentata. The sequence continues at coordinate 16,426,976 of OX375884.1, read as the reverse complement.
TTCTCTTTAAATGCATCTTAAATACATTTTTATTCCAAATAAAGTGGTGTGCTAGTTCCTTTCCAGTAACCCAAGTGGGATACTTGCTTTTAAAATAATACAATAACAATGTAGACTTCAGCAAAAAAAAATCTCAGTCGGTTAATCATAGCTCACAATCTGTTTCGGGTTTTGTATAATTTCCAAGACAACTATCATTTTAAAGATGGTTGTGCTGAAAGTATTTAAATAAGCACAGAAATTAATACACAACTACATCCCTTAAGAGCTAAATAATTGAACAAATATTTGCTATTTTAATAGGTCATCTATCATATAAGAAATAATGGTATGTTAAAAAAATGGTACGTTCCCTCTAAAATACAGTTTTGCTATGATTTGTTCAGATTACACATGTCGCAGTATTTTATTTTACGAATTCTAATTTAGTAAAAATTTATTTAAATCATGGAGTTTCTTAAACTATCGTGTATAAAGCTTATGTTGTACAACAAAGCTTTAATTAGTTTAAAAGTAATAAATATTTTGTTTGCAACTGTTGTGCCATTGTGAAATATTAGATTTAAAATAAAATGCAAATAATTCTATCAGTGTTTCATTTCATTTATCAGTTATCACATAAATTCTTGAAATGGAAATTTAATGTAATTTATATGATTTATATGTGCACTGAATCAAAATCTGTGTATATTAGGCATGATAATAAATATTGTGGTATAAAATGAATTTTTTAGCAAACATTTTTTAGCCACCAGTTTTATTTGTCAGTGACAATTTTGTAACCAAATTGATACTTGAACCTACTATAAAATTAGATGAAACTTAGTTATGCAGATATTGTATCTGTGATCATCCCTTTGGTCTGGTAAATTAGTAATTGAAAACATGTAACATGTTTTTATGTCATACTCCAACATTTTATTTGAATTCTAGAGGTTTTGCTTTTATTCATTGTATCTCTTTTTTATTGAAATATGCTAGCCTTTGAATAAAAGGAAAATAAGTGTTGCAATTCAAAAATCCTGAAACAGAACCTTTTTAATGACAGGGTGTTTTATTCATTGACTTGTGGTGATAAAAAAAGTATTTTTAAGTAATGTAATACTAAAGAATATAATACCATCTGTACAGTAGAAAATTTTTTTAATCTAGATGTTCAGATTATTTTTGTTTTTTGAATCCATAAATATTTTTACTGCTTCACTTATTTTTTATAATGCATTCAACTTGAAACAAACTACTACTTGCTTCTTAAAATCAATCTACAGTCACTCCATAAACAGTTTTAGGGATTAAAAAGAGTAATGCATGTGTTAAAATCTCATTGATAACAACATTAAGTATTGCACTTCTGTAAGTTAACATTTCTTAAGTTTATTTCATTAACAGTTCTGTACTACACATTTTACATTACATCTGTATTGCAATAAACTATTATATAATGATACAGCATTGTGTTGGTCTCACTGATAGAAACCTAATATAAGTGACTGAGTAGTAGGCTCACTTGAAATAGTTTGCTATTATCCACTTGTAAATCAAATTATGAAAATTCGCACTGTTAGTTATTTTCAGATATTTAGGTAAGCAATATGAAATTCTATGGGAATTGATTTGCAAATTTGTTCTGTTTCATTGAAGAATATTAATAGTGATTTCTAGCTATCATTCATACATGTACATGCATTTAAGTATAGGCCATTCATCTAGTCTTCTATCATAAGATCATTTTGTTTTAACCAATTTTAAGTTTAGTTTTAAGTCAAAATGAAAACAAAATGGTGTGTACATAGACGAATATAATTTTCTAAACAATTTAATCATTAAAACTTTAAATATATGTTGTTTTATATACGTATTTTGTACAAGCATGATTTTTAAATCTACTTATATTTTATTGCATGTATTCATTTGGTAGTATGTATTAATCACAAAATAAATTCTTTTACTACTACGAATCTTGTTTTATTTTTGTGGATTTTAATGTAAGAGTAAAGCTTCTAACTACTGTTCTGAATACCTATGAAGTACCTATACAGGGTCAATGATATAGTTAATGTTTACAGCTACACCAAAAATTGATTTCACCAGTCATTTGGAGCTAAGCATATAAAATTTTGCCAAGACTTGCAATGTAAATTAATGTGTTGTTTTTGTTAGCATATGGAACATATTACTGAAGTGGTCAGTCTTTACTATAGAAACGATTTTATGTCCATAAGTTTTTATATCCATTCTTTGCATAAATATTGACCACCATTTCGATTTACAGTGTAGAAATTAAAAAGGAGACTTGTGCTACATGATTTGAATTAGCTGGGTCTCTCAGAAGTCAAAGGTTAATTGATAATATAGGTATTAGTTATAAATTTCTTTGGAATCAAATTTTATTTCACTAAAATTGTCTTATTTTCTCTGACGTAATTATGCTAGTTTTTTCGTTATTGAAGCAATTTTTCCCTTTTAAACTTCTGGATTTATTAAACTGGCACTTAGTTACAAAATTCAAAACTTTTCTATGTTTATTCATTCAAAAACTTTGGTGTATTTTTGAGAAATCATTCATGAATAAGATATTTGAGAAAATACCCAACTGACAGTGTTTGTTGAAGTAAATAAAACATTCTTAAAAAATCAGCTTAAAACTAACATTGAATATGCAACTTTCCTACTAAGTAATCTTGATGATCGTCCTTCTGCAACAAAGTACACTAGGGGGCTCGGCCACCTGCTTGCTTACGCTCGCCAACCCTCGGTGATTGCTACGCAATCCCATTTGGTTTGCTTCGCAAACCAACACTTCTTTCGCAAGCATTTTGGTAAGGGTCAGGTGTGAATGTGTTTTAGTAGCTGCATCGGAAACAAAAACCTTCTCCATCTTGTTGCCTATAAAATTTTGAACAAACCATATTAATTTTCTGATGCGTATTTTCTCGGGAAATAGTCTGAGAATCGAGAGGAAAAAAAAATTGAGTTTTCAATCCTGTGACGGCGAAACTCTTAATAATTCGTATATTCCTGATTGGACTTTCCGGGCCATGATGTCACAGCGAGTTTCCCCTAAGGCCAGCTAGAACGATCTAACGTTTCATCACCGCGATGAACAATTTATACACTATCGCGAAATTATACTTTTCATCGCATCGGAGATTATAAACCAATTTTACAAATAATTATACAATAAAAAATAGTGCGTTCTAAGCTTTCACGTGATAGTTCAAATTTTAAAACTATTAGTATTAAGCTATAGATACGACAATTTTAGTTTGTATCGGAAATTACTATCTAAACATTCGGAAATTTGTATAACCAACTTTAATCGCATGGAATTTATGAACGAATTTCAAATATATTTTTTTAAACCATAAGAAAGAGTACATTCTGAGGTTTCCCGTGATGTTTTCAAATTTAAAATATATAATTGTAATAAGCTATAAATATGACAGTTTTTTAAAAAAAATAACACGAAAATAACTTAATTTTCAATTTAAACTTCAGATCTGCATTATATTATAGGGTAATAACAAAATGCACATAGGGTAGCCATAAAATAGTTTTCATTCTGGAGGCGTCCAGATAAATTGAATAGAACCAAATTTGATTTAGGGACTTTAGAAAACAAGATTTGTTTCGCAAAAAAAAAAATTGAACCAAATTCAGATTGGGGGAATTTGACACTGTAGGGAGTCAAAAACAGCCGAACATTCGCATTAAAACACTAGTGCAGCTTCAGGGAAATTTTATTTTAGAAACTTACTTTTTTTAGCGTATTACTCCAACAGGTCCAGTAACCTGTAGGAGTAATATGTTAAATCAGAGAATTATTGAGGAATGCTGGAAAATTTTGTCATTCCTAAATTGCAGCAACATTTACCATACGGTACCGGGTACAACGTTTTCTATGCTAGCATTTCAGTAATGAAAGGGTTATCAGTCAATTCTTTCCGCCTGCATGGCCGGCTCGCTCTATGTGCCTTTTGTCTGTGGGGATATTTGATGTCGCTGTGTATGTAGGTGTTGCAAACTTGAATGCCTTCAAGGAACATAAAATGATCTGCTATTACTTATTCAACTCGTACTCAGCTGTAGAGCATGTTGCACACTGGTTGGAATTTGTACATAAGGTTAGAAATTGATTTAAGTCGTCAAGAGAAACCTGATTCTGGTGAATGAGATTGTTTCCTGTGAGTTGATAATCTATTTGTTTGTATATTTGCCAGTTTCTTAATTGTTTATCCACCTATACCACTTATCCAGCTCGAATTAGTAATGTGGTTGCTGCTTACATGTTGAAACTTGGTGTAACCAATTTTATCTGCGCTTAATGCAAATGTCCAATTCAAACAGTGCCCCCTACTGGTGACTTTTGGTACTAATTTCTTTTTTTGTTGCGGAATTCATATCGTGTTCAAAACACTTAACAGCAAATTTGGTTCAATTTCGTTCATTCGATTTAGCCGCAGATATCTCCAGAGTGGATAATTTTATGGTCACCATGAACGGTATAAAATTTTCCGGACTGAATTTACTGAATGAAATACAATGATTAGCCTGCAAAACCCAACAGTATTTGAAAATTTATACAAATTTCACAACATATTTTTTTTTATTGCATTTTGTGGCAAATAGTTTCCTATCAGAACTAGAAGTATGATACTTAGAAAAGCTAATTTTAATTTTAAAAAGCTTAATCCAGATGCTGTTTGGTTCTAAATTGATAAAAAAAATCCAACTGCTCATGACTATTAACTAAATTAAATTTATGCCACTAATCTCAATGACTAAAAATTTCTCGAAGCAAACAAAACACACAGAATAAATTTTCTGTACATTGGATGTCTGCAAAATATTAATTTTAGTTCCAAAGACATTTCAAGTATAATTTTTCAAAAGTTTCCCAATTGTATTTACCAAACATTAAAAAAAATTTATTACTGCTCCTTAGTTGAAGTTTACATTACACGAGTAAGCATTGCAGTTAAACAATTTTAAAACTATAGCTGCACACACACCCTATACCTCCTATTTATAATTTTAATAATTAAAGATTACTTAGTTTGGTTTCATGCTGAAAGAATATCAGTAACTTATTTCATATCAGCTTGTTGCAACACTAGATATTTTAAAATCACCAAGACTAAGTTAAAATACACTCATGTTCATAAATTAAGGATGATTCAGAATCACACGGAAATCGAACTCTAAACTAAAAATTTCACCTGTAAAATTATCGTACACATCTTCAAGAATAATATGCAAATTACAGAAAGCCATATGATGACGCCGATAGTACGTCACAATGACGAGAGTGTAAGAGAGGTGTATGTTAGGAATGGTAGCAAAGAAGTAAAATTGTTCACAATAGTGTTGTTGTAAAATTGTAAGCCGCTTAGTGCCACAACCGAATAGTTATAGCACAGAGGACGCATGTCGATGATTTTTTACGTGGTAGAATTATCGGCCGCCTGGAATGAGGGCGTACTCAGAGGGAAATTTCAGTGGAACTTGGAATCGCCCAAAGTGTTATCTCTAGGCTTTGGCAAAGATTCCAAAATGATGAAAATGTCAGTAGACGTTACAGTACAGGTTTTCCCCCGAGTTACAACGCCGAATGACGACCGGTATTTGGCAGTAACAGCAAAAAGAAGCAGACGGAGCACAACATCCTACCTTTCTCGTCAGCCACGGGTACGACAGTTTCAAGGCAAAACGTTTACAGACGTTTCGGACATGTTGGTCTACATGCTCGCAGGCCTGTTCCGCTCACGGCAACTCACTGTCGCCAGCGGTTAGCCTGGAGTAGACAAAATGCGATGTGGACATCGTCACAGTGGACTTGCGTGATGTTTTCTGACGAGTCCAGGTTAAGCTTGCAGTCTGATTCACGGCGGACGTTCATATGGAGAACGCCAGGTACCCGCTAACACCAAGACAACATCATTGAACGACACCATTACGATGGTGCAGGATTGCTAGTTTGGGGCGGAATTATACTGGGCTCCAGAACATATTTATATGTTCAAATCGGAACCATGAGAGGCAAAATTTATCGGGACATCATTCTGGAACAACATGTACGTATTGAACATAAAACTCAGCAGCTCATTCAAAATATTGTCAGATTAAAATTTATTTAGTTAATGGTAGTTTTTTTTATAACATTCTGATGAAATTAATTTTGCATAGTTAAAAACATATACTAATGAATTTAAGATCAATTTCATGACATTTTAAATTGTTCTTTTACTACGATTGAAAGGCTTTCCACAGTCAATTTAGTTTTCTAGGCTTGTGCTTGGGACATTATCTACTTAGACACATGGTATTAACAAATATACAATTAGTTTCCCATATAGTTTTTTTATAAAAACAGCAAATTAAAGAAGTTTTTATCCCTTGACTGTGTACTATGAAAAATCTTTTATCACCAAACGGAATTCGGAAGTCACTATGCAATTTGGAAGAGTAAAATATGACAAATGATATGACCACTCAAATGATTACAAAAGTTTTATTTGTACTTAAACATTATATCATAAAAAGAAAATATTTTTACAGCAACCAAAAGTTTTTGAGATAAGTACTTTAAGGAAGACATTGAATATTAATTATACGTAAATTATGCCAAATTTTATAACAATTGTTAAAATTAAGCATACATAAACATTACTCCTTCGGTTAAAATTTGATGTTAATCATTATTACTTACATATAATGGCAGTAATCCAAGAGCAAAATGTTACTAATGATATAATGACTACTTAAATTACTTATAATAGCATTATTTTTACTTAAACAAATCATTTATAATAACATAATTCATGACAAGTAACAATTCTAAACAAAATCATTTTTCATTTTATAAATATCAAAATAGGTAGATAGGACATTGAGTAAAACAAAAATGAAATATGTCCAAAATATAATTTTTGACTAAGTTTACAAATAGTTTTGTATGTTTGGATAAATTACTTAAAAATAAACATTTGTTCAAACTATTTACAATTTATTACAAATTGCTTTAACATGTAAAATAATTGCCAGAAGTATGGATAATTTTTCAAGAGGAAGCCTTCACTCTTCACAGCAAAAACTCATATGGTACTATTAATCACAATTGTATGTATGCATTGCTCTCTTTCGCAACACCAACATTTTGACGGTTCTTCAATATGAATAAATATTAAACATTACTAGGTGTGAAAATAAAAACTACATCACATAACATTCCGTGGTATGTTTGATAGCATCAAAAATACATCAGCAAGCAGGAATAAAATGCAGAAGTTGTAAAAATAAAACTAACATTACTTGGAACTCAGTTTGACACAAAAATGTTTTTTAACTTGTCCCCCTAAATTTTTTAATTACAATTATTTTGTGTCTGTAAATAAACATAAAAAATTAGGGTTCTTATGATGTGTGTTATAAACCTATCACCACCAATGTTTCAAAAGAATATTAACTTATAAATTTTATCACAATTCGTTTGTAATGCTATCTTAAATGCCCATATCTAATTGATAAAATAAATCAGATCTTTAGTTGCATTTTAATTTCACTTGAAATGGCCAGATGAAAATTGCTGGTTTTACATATTACATAAGTATGTTTGATCTTTAAAAGTCATAGAATGTATTTCAATAACATAAAATTAAAAAGTGCCATTTCTAAGACGATTTAGGTTTTTATTAATTCATTTTTGGAAATTAACTAATAACAATAAATGCTAGTTATTTTCATTGTTTAAGTTCTGCAATAAGAATTATTCAAATATATCAGAGCAATTGTATTAGGTCTAATTGTGATTGAATAGGTATATAAAATGTAATACTGATCAGTTGAACAAAGGGTAGGTAATAAAAAAGTCAATGTTGCAGGATAATTTAATTTTTATATCGCTGAATCTCAAATGTTATCCTTTTACCCACAGAATTAAAAAATAATTACTAGTCAAGAGAAGTCTTCCAAAAATGAAGAAAGGTAGATTGGTGTTCACCTAGCACAAAAATCAACTTAGGCTAAGCTCTGCCGAAACAGGTTTTTAAATTACATAAAACAAAAACGAGGAAACAAATTTAAAAGTGTTTATATTAATTTTTTGCATTTAGAATACCTTATACTTAAATTTGGCCAAATTCCTTACTTGTATGAGAAGAATATCAGAACAATTAACAATACTATATCAATCTCTCTCAACATAATACTAAAACAATGAACAGAATTGCCTTTAATTCTAATACTTAAAAGGAAATAATAATGTATTATAAAATTAAAATAAAATATGCATATAATTTAAGTTCATATCAGTAATCAGAGAATTTGTTTAACATATGAAAAGAGTATTGTGAAAGATAACAATATTTTCTAAGCCATTCTTTAAGAAATATCACATTACATTATGAAAACTAATACCAACATTAAGTTCTCATCAAAATTAAATTTCAACCTATTTTTTATTTTTCAACCTATCTCTGTTAAATTTTAGGGCTTCCCTTTTTTATTTCAGTTTTCACATAATTTAATTTTTTATTTTATTTTAAACAATTTATAATAGATTAATAAATTTCACATTTTCAGAGTTTATTTAACAAATATTCAATACGAAATTAAACTAAATAATTGTAATGATGTTATATGCTGATCTCAGCTTGGACGATGATGGATCATTTGATCTAGAATTGTTTTTTCTCTGATACGAGACCAGACAAGGAAGTAAATCAGCTCTGAAAGTAAAGCAAGGTGCCTACTCTTCAAACTGTACACATTGTGAAATTCAGATTTCAAATATTAAGCAATGTATTAAATATATTTATTTTTGAAATTATGCTCCATTTATAGTGCAATCATATAGTACTTTCTGAACTTCAATAGAAGAGCACATGTTTTAATATGTTCATTTGGTAATTTCAAAATCGCTCAGAATAATCCAGTTACATCCTTTTCTTTCTTGATAAACACTGTATACATAACATAAAATAGAACAAAAAAAGCGTAATTTAAATTTATTTCAGTAGTGAAGGTAGATATATAATTAGCACTTTTTAAACATACAATAGATGAGCTAAAATACTGTACCAATTTTTCAGTATTACTTTGAAATAGAAAAATCATTAAAATGAAAGCAAAAGTGCCTTTTAACAAAGTAATGAATGAAATAAATTTCAAACCCAATGATAGTATATATTGAAGCAAAACTACAACATAGATAACCCACCTACACTTGAATTTGAAAAATTGTGTTGTACGATGCAAGGATTAGACTAATAGTAACAAATTGTCAAAGGCACTTAAGAATCAAATATTATACCTACATAGCATAAATTCTAAAATGAATTAACAGGTTAATTGACATGCAAAAAAAAAAAAAATGAACCAGCCCTGAGTATCATCCCCTGTAAAGCAAATTCTAAAATACCATTTGACAGAGAATAACAGATAAATCCACAGTTGAGATCAAATTACTATTTCATTTTTTTTCTATTAGCACAAAATCATATATTCCAGTTATTTCTATGAATATTAAATTTTGAGCTCTTAAAAAAATATGTTGGAATTACATTCTATTATTATTTTAATTGAAATCAATTCAGAATCTTTGAGAACAGTGAAACTTGAACTTTTACGTCCCAGTAAATGTTCACTTTTTGCAGTTAACTGATAAAAATAAAAAAAGATGAAACTTACACAGTGAAAACACTACCATGTGGAAAGAATTAAAGCAGACTCGTAAAAATTTAGCAGATTCGTAAAAAGTTGAGTGCTATTTATCCATCAAACATCACAATGACAAAATTTATGTTGCTGTTGATAAGAAATAGACAAAGCTAATAAGCTTGCAATGCAGTTGATTTCCTTTAAATCTTTTGATTGATTTTTTTATTACATTCATGAGATTTTGGTGTTTTGATCAGATGCTTGGGTTTTATGGTACAAGGTCCAAAAGCAGATAAGTTGCACAAGATGTAATACATGAAAGACATTGTGAAGAGAAATAATTGTCTATAGTTCAAATTGAAATTCAGTTTTGAGTTAAGTTCATGCCTTATGTATATCCCTCGGGTGTTTCTCACATTTCCACTCTTTACAATTAACAATCTTTCTTTTGAAGTAGGATTTATCACAAATATTCATTCTTTTCTCATATTTTTGTTTCTCTCCCTATATAACTAAAGGTGAGAATACCTCTGATTTAAGCTTTTCATACAGTTAATTTGTAGAGCAAATTATAGCACTTCACATCTTATCAAATAAAATAATGCACCCCTCCATTCAGTGTCCAATTAAAAATTAGTACTGTTGATTATTCACAATAAAAATGGAAATGGTGAACTTTAATAAGTGAGTAGAAAATTAAAAGTATTGTCTCAGAGCAGTCAGTGAAGACAAACTGGTTTTTAAAAAGTAGAAACACATGTGTGGCAAACCTTTAGCCACCACTACAGAATTCACTTACGATGCAATAGTATATTTAGAAGTGTAACCCAACTCCACCATGAAGTACTTTTTGGTAGACAAAGTTGCACTACTTCCCACCAACATGCCAAATTCATGACTAATGAATGTGATTTCAACATGCAAACTTTAAAAAACTTCGATGGATGGTCCACGATAAGTAGTTGAATTGCCAACGCATTGCTAATCACTTTCAATAACAGTCTGAGGCTCTGTGATATAAGACCGTTCTTATTTTCCTATCACAGCTTCACTCCATTAGTTGATGCTCAGCTTTCTCTTTACAAGGTGACTCAGACTCTGCTGATAAAGGCAACACAGGGCAATTACGATTGAAATCTTAAAATTGCTTGACCACTTATGCGAAAGTACACCCGTGATCATAAAACAGCTCTTGCGGTCTCTCGCAAAGGGTAAACAATGAACTAGTGGTGGCATCTTTCAAATTCATCTACTGCGAAATTCTGAAGGGAGTATTGTGATGAACTTAGCTACCACTAAAAAAATTAACTTATGATGCAATAGTATAAAAGCAGTGTAACCCAACTCCACCATAAAGTACTTTTTGGTAAACAAAGTTGCTCTGTTTTCCACAAGCTTGCCAAACATGTTTGTGTATGGGGACTTTCAATATCGGTCATAGGACAAGGTCATTCAGTTAGTGACCATCCGAAAATCAGTATAAGTATTGGCACATTAACACTGAAATTATTCCAGCTTCCAGCTACATAGATAAATAAATTTGTACATTTTACAATGTAAAAACTACAGTATAAAATAAATATTTCTTCATTGAACAGTCCTCAAATTGCTTTAATCTTAAAAATTAGCCTAAATGTTTAGTTTTAAATATAAGCAATAGATAAACTTAATAAAATATTTAAAACAATCACTTAGAATATGTTTCTCTGAAGAAAGAATAGACAATAAATGTAGATATTTCAGACAGGAAGGAAGATTAGAAGCTACACTCAAACTAAACATTCTAAAAATGTTCATCAGAAGAAAAAAAAATTGTTTAGCACTTCATAAGATCACTGTGTCAATATTATTTTAATAAATATTTTAACACTTAAATATTCATTAGTTTAGTTACACATTAATTTTTAAAAAAAAATCAGAATATTTAGCATCAATGACAATTAATCATACACAACTTTACTAAACAATACATATGAAATAGTTCAAATCTTACTGAGAAAAATCAAAGAAAAGTACTTATTAAGAAGCAACTCCGTTAAGATACTGGATAATGCATAAAAAATAAGTTTATAAAAATTCAAGGCATATATACGAAAATGCTAAGTAAAATAAGGTCCAAAATTTTAAAGAAAGGTAGTGGTAGCAGCTTGTTCGAAATATTTCCCTTCTTTGTTAACTCAAAGCTGGAGGAAATAAAAGGAACAGCTTCTATCAATGCAATTTGAAGAAAGTAGAGAAATATATAGTGTTCCTTTGCTCAACTTTCTATGGTGTTAAGTTTCATGAAAATATTCATGGGAAAATATCTACACATGAACTCTAATAAATTCAATTAGGAATTTTATTCTTTGCTTTAAATGCATGACTAATACAGAAAAGGTAATAACATATCAATTAAGTAATAGAAAAAAGTATAACTGAAAACATTTTGAACTTTTTAGGCTGAAATACTGTGAAAATGTGCACTTAATTTTACGATAATTTAACCACTTAAGACTTTATGCAAGTTATTTTTTAAATAAAATTGTAGGACGTTTAACTAATGTTTAGAAAAGTTTGAGATAATGCAATTTACAACAGTTGTAACAAATTACAAGATACTTGCATAAAAATCTAGTATTCTACTGGTATAAATTTTCAAACATTTTAAAATTGTAATCAAAAATATTTTGTGTATCAAATTTAAAATATCTAAATCTTACTTTTTAACAAATTATCAACTTTCAAGTTAAAAACACTATCTAATTAAGACAGAAATACACCTATTTTGTCTCAATTTGAACCAGGCCATGTTATTACTTTTATAGGTTACGTTATATTTGTTATAACTTGAAGTAAGATCACTGGAGCCTATCTTTAACTTATTGGGGGAAATCGATTTTGTTATCTCTACTCTGAAGACTGAAGGTTTTCTTTTAAAAATGGCAGAGCGGCATGTGTATGGACTCCTATGACAAGGGTAATAGGCTTGAGGATCTTCATTAGATATTTCAAATACCAATGATGACAGTGGGAAATCTTCCTCCAGGATCTGAGGTTCTGATGACAGCCGATTAGCTACATAATATGTCTTCACAGTAGAATGAACAGAATTTTTTAAGTCCACTGTATCATTTTTAACCACATAGTTTTGTTCATGGTGCTTGTCCATTTTCAGTTTATGAAGAGCAATTCCAGCACTATACAAAGCTAAGGTAGTTGCAACATAGCCTACAGTCCACAGAACTAAAGTCTACAAGAAAAGAAATACTGAGTGAATCAAGAAAAAAAAAAAAAAAACTGAATCAAGACAGAAAAAAATAGAACAATAAAAACTACTTAGTTTTAAGAAACCTCTTTTCAGATAGCTTTCCTCTAAAAAGAGCTTTGTTGACACAATTATATAGATCTATTTTAAAGAGTTTTATTTCAATTTATAAAAAAAGTTCAAACAATTTTCATAGTTTTATGACTAACACTAAATTACATGAAAATAATTTGAGTCCAAACAATTGTAATGAGAGTTAAAAACTTCCTTTTTCAAGATCAGGTCAATTTGGTTTTTAAAACATGTTTAATTAAGGAATATTGTAATGCTTCTTTGAAGGATTGTTTGCCATACTGTGTTTCTTTAACCCTGAGTGACAAGATCTTCAAGTGTACAATAGATTTTACTTTGCCGCACACATTTAATGACTAAATAGTCGCATCTATTGGTTGAAAGAATCATAGAATAGATTATATTGATCAAGAGGGCCCAAATTAATTAAAAATAGGAGAGAAAATTAGTTTCGACTAGAATAATACATACATAGCACTCCAAAGGTTAGAAGTGAAATGTATAACATATCAGTCTTGTTAATATAGCTCCCACAATAAAAAATAGCATAACAAAGTTAATTGTATAATATTACAGAATGAACAAGAATCGAACAGGGTATACCTATTTAAATCAGCTTGATAAAAATCAAGATTTTGATTTAATTTTCCTTTCTGTATTATGGTTAATATTGAAAATTAGGTAACAATGAACAAGAAGCATGTTATTTTATTGAAATAAGGTATAAACTTTGCTAATACTCAGTTCACCCCAATTATACTAAAAATCAGACTTCCCCTTGAAGACACTAAATAAACTTTTTTGAAAGATCATAATACCAAGACAACTATGAATTTCCCTCTTGAGCCAGTGAATAACAGGTATCGCTGACAAGCCTGTTCATCAGTGTGGGTTTTGTTTTAAATATTCCATGTGACTAAAGTTGTATATGGCCTATTTTGAACCGTACGTCATATGATGGATGAAGATGCTCAAAATAACCACTTCTTCTCGAAAGATTGCACAGCAAGGGAAAATCCTGTGTCCTACAATGGATACCAGCACGTGTCAATATTGAGGGAAATGAATGTGCGGATTCTTTGGCCAAAGAAGCTAGAGAACTCGATCAGAGGTGCACCACCATCACACTTGCTGATGCTAAAGCAGTGGCCAGATATAGAATTATGACTCACACATATAAGAAACCCCTTTTAACAGAATTCGACTGTCCCAGAAATATCACATCCACTATTGCCAGACTTAGAACTGAGCATTATAAGGGCATGAAGATCCATCCGGACAAAACGAGAAACTATGCACATTGTAAAACCGCCCCGAAGTCCAACTCACGCCCAACCACATCTGGGAATGCCCAACTGTTGCAGTGAATCTTTTGGGGATTGGAATGGTTCCACTCAGGGACCCATTACGGGAGATCCTCTACAGCTGGGATGCACCAACATTGGCGGAGGCTGTGACCAATGCTTTTGATGGAATCTAGACCCCTTTCCCACTACAATATTGCTTGTCCATGAACATGTGGACAACAACAACAGATCCTCAAAATAATCATTCGAAGTTATTAAAATCATGGTAACTTGCATTCTTTATGAAGATGTTTTGGTTTTTTTATTTAGTATTGCAATGCGTATTATAAAAATATATATATATATATATAAGAAAATAAGACTAGGCAAAAGGGTTTTCGGTAGAAACAAAAGTATTCCAATATACTACATAAATCTTAAAATTTTAATATTTTCATTTAAATTTTATGCACTGATCTCTTGGAATACGTTACACAGCAAGCATAACTATTCTGTATTTATGGAATTGAAATTTGGGTAGGTAGGTAGGTATTTTAATTAACATCGCACTGGAGCAACACAATGGGCTATTGCCTACAGTTTGGGTTAAACACCCAAGGGAAAAGATCTGAGAACAACACCAAGTAATTTTGAAACACGGTCAGATGACAAAATAACACCTGAGCTGGCAACTCACTCTCCAAATTTCCACACCACACTAATGTGAGGACAGTTGAGCCCACAACAGATTCAATGTGCACCAGCCCCTTTGTACATGGCAATCTTTGGTTGGACTCGAACTTGCAACACTTGTGTTGTTAATCCGTTGCTCCTCCAACTGGGCTACCACGCCCCCAAATTTAAATTTGGAAAGTAGAAGTCAATATATTCATCTGATAACCGAGTATGTTGAAAAAATAGGTTACAGAATGAAGCTACTGATGATTGCAACGACAAACATTTTATTGCAAGCTCAAAATTCCACAGAATTGGTCTGTTCTGGGGGATGCTATTACACTTGTTTTATGCTGTTCAGAAAGAAAAGCTTCATTTTCTTGTATGTTATGTATAAGTATGTTTGCTTAGAATAAGAATTTGTTTGCTCTAAGAATTTGAAAAATATGGATATTTTAATTCAAATTGATGTATTTTCATGCCTTGTAATTTTTTTAGTTTACTTACAAATAACAATTTTTTTAGACAAGTTATTGAATGTTTCATTTTAAATAAAAATAATTAAAGAAATTCTATACATTTTATTCATGCATTATATATTTTGTAAAAAATCATTTGCATTCTGATTTCATATTAAAATGCAAAAATTTATAATACAGTGTTGGTGGTATCCTACAACCTTCTTTACACAGGTATAAAAATTTCACATCACTGGTTATGAGTTGAACTCAAAGTAATCTAAACCACTTGCTTATGCTTGACATTTGTGGCTATTTACTCTAGCATGAGATTTACTTTTCTAATCCCTATGCCAAGTCTTAATCTTAGAAATATTTGCTCAGTTATATTTTCTAATACAGAATGCGATAGTAGATCAACCTCCTGGTGGTGCACCCTGGAACTGTCTGGCAAGTCATCTGTGATGTAATAACTATTACATCGAGTCCAAAGTTCGTACAGCATAAGGTTGCATGTTCAAATCAAATTTAAGTCCAATTCCAGTTCTATTTTAACATCTATTTATTAACAAAGACAGGACACTAACACAATGACAATGAAACAAAGAGAATGGATAGGTCCATTCCAACATAGTCTTTCTTCGACCATGTTCCAAATCAATCTGCCGATTTCCCCATCGGGTAGGGAAGATGCGTATTTCAAACTCCCTTTCATAGGGTTTATCACAAGAACTGTGGCTAAGTTGCAACATCATCTATACTGCATTGGCATTTATGATAGCCCAAATTGCCCGCTCTGTGGAAAGGACGAGGTCATGGGATAGCAATATACAGATGGCAGTAGCATCACGTAAGAAATTTATAAGAAATGTATGCCAAACATAGAATTTTCTTTCCCATTCTATGCATATTGCTCATTTTAAATGACAATGAACCCCAAATCAACAATGAAATACCAAATTACTATTAACTTCTGAAGCAAATTCTACAGCAGATAATCACAAATCCATTGGAAAAGCTTACACATTTAAAACTTTTACTTGATTGATTTTTCAAATTCACTTTCAATCAGATGAAGGAATCCTTGTTCAATTAAGTACTTGCTCAAATTCAAATTTTTCCCTAATGCTACCGAATTCTTGAAATCTTCCCCAGTTTCACTAAATGATTGTAATGATGGTTCGACAAGGATACCAAAGTTCTGTACACTTGGGAGAATTGAGTATAATAAACGATGCTTCAATTCTTTTTTACTTTTAAACAGGGTGTCAAGATTTAAATCAACAATTAAAATCATGATTTTAATCAAATGATTTTTTTTAAATCCTTGATTTATATCACAAAAAATCTTACATTTTTATAACTAAGTCACCCTAGGAAAATCACAGAACTCGTCAAATGCTTTAAACTTTCTGCACTCATGGTGATTTCAGCACTTAATGTCTATACCCAGTACTGATCAGCTTTTGAACAAAATGTTTAGCACTGGACACTTGGCAAATAATCTGAGGTGTCTATAGACTAAGTAATCTGTTGAGTCAGAGATTCTGCCAAACAGTAAAGTAAAAAACAAGTTCACATCTATTTGAAAGTTTTGACAATCTTCACGAATAATTTTATGTTACAAACAAGAAAGCATTCATTCATTCAAGTGTGGGAAGCATGGGAAAATATTGTACAATAATGTTTGTTATACTCAAAAAGTCTAGCTATTTATACTGGCCATGAGATCAGTAGGCCTGCTTCTAAATGTCATGATAGCCAAAGAAAAAACCCCACTTGTTGGCATTAACTACTTGTTACCCCTTTAATTGACTGTGGCCAATGGCTTAGCTATTGATTTTTCAATTACATTATTTATATTGAGACATAAATACAAAATAACACAATTTATGTGATTAATAATTTTTAAATAAAAAATACAACTGAGCTTTCTATTTCAAAGGATGAAAGTTTAAACACGATGAAAACATCTTTCATTTTGCAAAATGCACCCTGAAACAGTCACCTGGCACCTTTAAGAGTAGTGACACATAACAAATATTTATCTAATCAGACTAATTTAGGTCTGTCACTTATACTTACGGATAAATTTGTTAACACGATGATGTAATTTATTCAGGAAACACTATGTAGGATGTCAATTTGTGTTTTAAAGTTAAACAAATGTTTTACCCGCTTTGATTTTGAAAATTCATTTTTTAAATGTATTGCCATGTAACAAACTATGATTTATAGTAAAATAATATTGATTTACTATGTCACAAATTCTGATTGTTTACTTAAAATAAATATTGGTTTCCATGTCATGTCAAAAACTCAATTTTTTATATAACAAATTTATATATAATTATTATAAAAACAGTGTACAAGGCCTTCAGAAATTTTAAAATACATTTCCAAAGTCGAAAGGATATCAAAAAAACTTCTCTAACAAAATTAACTTTCAACCTAATAATTTCACGGATGGAACACTCCTTCGTTTAAACAAGACTTTAAAATGAAATTCCATGTAAAATTTTCTACATGCACCATAATAATAGTTATTTCATACTTATATTTAATGTTGAAAAGTTCTGAAGTTTTCAGGCTTTCCCTCACAAGGAAATATGGTTTTAAAAAATTGAAAAGTCGCATTATTCCATAATTTTACTTTTAAATGTTTTTATTTCTTGATAAAGGAGTAAAAATACAATCACCAAATCATGCCGTTATTTTTTAGGAAAAGCGCTACATTAAGAATAATTTTAAATACTGTCTTCCCATTACTAGAAATACCAAAATTTAAAATTTGTAGCAAATTGGCAAAATTTCGATTTTTTTCAATCTCTTAGATTCAGCAATGACTGCTATTAAATTATATTCCAACGTTTCCTAAGAGATTGTTTCTGAAGAACGTAACAATATAAAAATTTCAAACTTGTGTCTTCATCTTACTGAAACATAGGGTCATAAACAGGTTACTTTTTAAGTGCTAGAACATTTAAATTTGTGACCTTGAATTTTAAACGTCAATAATTGATAAAATTTTGATTTCTGAAACTTAATATTTTGTAGTTGCTCAGGACAAAATGTGACCTATTTAAAAACGGATTTTCATTAAAATTGTTGATTTCAACCACAGCCAACTTGCTCATTTTGCATGGAATGACCCAAAGGTAAAATGATTATGAATGGTTTTTCCAGTCTTCACACATATATTAAAATACAAACAAGTTTTCCTAATTTCAAAGGAGATCTCTGAGACAGTGAGGGGGGGATCATGATTTTTTACAATTGAGTTACTTGACTCATATCAGATACTAGTCATGCGTGGCCAGCACGGCAATGCCTGTGACAGTTCTTTTGGTGGGGTCAGGTGTGACCACTGCTCGTTAACCCCAGTGATTGCTACGAATCCCCATACGAATTTGTAGCCTTTTGGATAACAGCAGTCAGCAGTAATAGTAATGCTCGTGGTGTTGGTTTGCTTTGCAAACCAAATGGAAATACGTAGCTTATTAGAATGAATTCCCTGCAAATTAAAATGCAATATTCATGATTTGGTTTGTTTCGCAAACCAAATTATGAATATTATGAACTATGGTTTTCTTCACAAACCAAAACCACGAGCAACACTCATCATTAATGGCCTTGTCATTGTCAAATGCGGCCAAATTCGATAACAGCCATGTGTTGGTAATTATGAACTATGGTTTGCTTCACAAATTGGATAACAGCCATAACGGAGTTGCCCGTGGTGTTGGTTTGCTTCGAAAACCAAATAGGAATTCGACATGACATCACAATCTCTTGCGAAAATGTAAATATTTAATTGAAAAATTATTCATTAAAAGAAAATCAAATGTATAAGGTTGCTATCTGATGTTAAATTTTCCAGATTTCAAATCTGTTGAAATTTTCAATCCATCTTTAACGATCCCATTTTACAAAAAAAAAAAAAAAAAAAAAAAAACTAAATAATGCCAGCCAAAATGTTTTTTTCTTTGCTTTCTTTAGCTCACATCGTAAGAGGGCAGGAAATGTAATCTGTTTATATTTGGAATACGAATGTTGGCGTGACGTCACATTCATTCACTTGCAAAAATATAAAAGATATTCAATTTAAAATGTTATTTATTTAAAGAAAATCATATTTGTAGGTATCGATCTAATGCGAAATTTTCAGCAGATCTCAAATCCCGTGAAATTTATACTCAATCTTTAATGGTCTAGGAGATAGAAAAAAGAACTATATAACTGAAGTTAAAATTTTTTTTAATCGTCTGTTGGAAAATAATTTTTTAGCGCAAAATGAAAACAGAAACAATAAATTTAGAATATGATCTTTTGATCAGATTATGCTGTTGCCATTCCAAAGAAGACAATTATAATTAAATTTCATTAATTCATTTAACCTGAAATTGCAAAATATTTAGAATACCTGTGTGCCAAATCCTATTACTGTGTCATAGATTTGTCAGGATTTTGCATGCAAGAAACAAACAGACAAACACTTCCTTTTATAATATTAGAGATTTAGTTAGATTTTAATTAATCTTCCACTATGCTTTTGTATTTGTTAAATAAGAGACTTGTAAATCAGTGTAGTTATCACATAACATATATTTATGCTACACATAACTGATGGTTTAGGAATTAGAATACATTATCAGAAGTAAAAAATTCCTTCTAGAAAGGACATCAGTTTAAGTGTAACCAACCTTTCCATAGGATATCAAAATTATCTGAAAACATTTCATACAGTTACAATGTATGGATTGGTTTGATCTATATAACTCAGCAATTGCTGATAAATAGATTTGCAAGTGCCACTGTTTTAAGTTAACAAAGAGAAATATTTGGTCAGATGTCATTGCGATCCTAACATGAGTACTAACTCCAAGGGACCTGAATCCCTTTAGTCCCCTTAACAGCAGAGTTAAATATAAATATTTCAAATGAGAAACTAAATTTGTTAAAACATACCCGCTTACACCAAGCATGCCCTATCACATAGAACGTTTTTAAATTTCAATGGTAGGACCAAGGACCCCAAACACACATAAGGGATGAATATACATATAATAGGAGTAACCAAATATGAAAGTTTTAGAACTAGAAAAATAATGTTGAGGGATCCCAACGCCATAAGTTTGGTATGAAGTTATTAAAAAATCAGTCAAATTTCTATATGTATAGAATATCTTAAGTTATTTTTATAAAGTACTTAATTGGTTAGATTTGTTTTTGAGAAAAACTCATGTCACCAAAGAAAATAAAATAAACTCTTGCTCCAAAACTCATGAACAAATTCCTACTTCTCATTACTATTTTGCTTGCAAAAAGTACTTATTCGTAAAAAAATTGTCTTGTAAGAAAAAATTTAAAAAATGAGATAAGATACGAAAATATACATAAATTTAAATCAAATATGCCTGTTTTTTTTTTCAAATTTTCTCTAAGCATTATTAAGTATTTTAAAATGATATTCCAAGCATACAAAAAAGGGTTTTTACATAACAATCAAGAAAATGAAGCTATTCTCTATGAAGAGCATAGTGTAATAGCATTCCCCCAGATTGAGTCAATCGAGTGGAATCTTGTGAACTTGCAATAAAAAATCATCAAAATCAGAAATATCTTTCCACATCAATCCATAAACTATTTTGTTAACACACTCAATTATCAGATAAGCAAATTAATTTCTACATTCCAAAAATACGGAATAGCTATGCTAGCAGTGTAAAGAACTCCAAGGGATCAATGCGTAACATTTCATAAATAAATTAAAATATAAATTAACCAACATATTTCTATAAACAAAGTGAAAAAATTAAAATTCCCAATTCTAAAGATTTATATTCAAAATTGGAATACTTTTGTGACACTGCAAAAATTTGCATTGTGACTAAGTATCTTTATTTTTCTGTAAACAGAATACTTAACTTATTCGACTTAGTTCTTAACTTTATTGAATAAAATAACATGTATCTTATTCATAGTTATTTCACTTTCAATATGAATAAACTTAATAGGCAGAAAATTTTTTTATTCAGATTTAAATCAATAATTTTTTAAATAAAAATTACCTGATAAAATTTTTAATTTAGGCATCCCTGTTTAAAACATAGATTTAAGCTAACCTAGAAATAATTTTCTTTTTAAATCTGAATAATTTGAATTAATGTTAGTGATTCGAAAATTAGTTTCAGCATCAGTGAATCAAGTTAGTATATATAATGATATTGTTTTAATAAATGAACTTCAAAATGCGAATCCGACACAGTGAACGAAGGTGCTCAATTTACTGTTAGGACGAATACATTGTACAGCCTCATTGTCAAGCTTAGTAACATTAGGTCAACTTAATTGAAATTAATAAACAAGTAATTTAAGTATTCTGTATGCATAATCCACTTCGTTTTTTGCTTTAAATAAACTTTATGGTCCTTAAAATTTGCACATTTCTTTAATAGCTGTATCAATTTTTTAAAACAAAAATTGCAATATTGTAAAAGTATAAGGTAGATATATAAAATAGTTTTATCGCTTCATAGAAGTCTTCAGAAATATAATAAAAATGGAAATCTTTGTGAATAAATGCAATAGATAAAATACCTTCAAGACTTGTTTCAGAGATGTAGTCCAAAAGCTATGGAAACGAGGATCTTGTATCATGACCAATATATCACTGTAAGACAACCAATCACGTAATGATGACTGTTTAACAGCAATTCTAAAAAAATGAATATAAAAAAGAAATTAATACTATTCCAGAGAAGTAAAAAATACAGAAAACAGATTTTAGTGAAAAACATTAGATCCTTCATTGAAATTTTAGTCATAGCAAAACACAAGCATTTAAGATTTCCATTTATATAGAAATATTTATTATTTGATGCATAAAGCTTTCCCAAAAGAATTTCTATCAAAAGAAACCATTTCCATCCACTCAACTAACATTCACTTTTTAGAGCATAAGTTATTTTAGGAAAAACAATTCATCTCAAATTCTCCTGAAATTCTAACTAACAGAAAAAAATAGAAATTCTTAGAATTGTCAATAGAATTAATAAAATGTCATTGAATTGCTTATGATAAATCTGCCAAGAATATGTATTAGTACAAAAACATTTATAACGGGAAGTATTGCTGTGAGATATATATTTGTTAAATTAAGATTAACAATACTGGAAGCAATATGGTATTTTTTCTTGCAATCACTATTGATACAATTTATAAAAAAGTTTCCTGTGATATGATTTTATGCAGTAATTAAAACAGTTCTAAGGTAAGTTTAACATTTTTGTCACTTTTACAAATCTATAATATGCTATATCGCAAGATTTATTTTCAATTTTATGCCAAATAAAGAATTATTCTAAAATTTAACCACAAATCACACAGGAATATGTAAACGAAACATTATGCCAAAAGTCTATTTGGCATTTACATTTCATACCGAAATTTGGTGAATGCAAAATTAAATTCCTACGTCAAAATGGGAGCCTATATACATAAAAAAATAAGGAATAAAATATAAATCAACCATTTTATAATTGTTATTATACCAGGTTTTTTTAATCACTTCAAGTGAGAAATTTATTTTAAAAGTATGCAGAATTTTTGAACACAAAGAAATACCCTTCATAATTATTTTAAAACTCATCAGTACAAGGCTCAAGCATAAGAAAAAAAAATTGGCATTTAAAATAAGATGATGAAAATAAAAATTTATGAAATTTTTATGATTGATCGAATTTTATTAAATTTTTGATTGTTTGAATGATGTTATTAATCACAACATAATTTGGAAATTCTCAAGCTTCTGATATCCATTGTTTATCCGCAATGATATCTACACACCACGAAACAATATATCTCAAAATAATACTTTTGGGATAGCTAGTACACATATAAGGTGCCCCAAATTTTCCCAATGTTGAGTTACGAGTTCAAAAGACATCACCTATATTGCATAATTTCTATGACGTCAATTGTCAATATAAAATTGATTTTAAAATTTCCTTAATGTACAGCTTTTCTCTATGTATACTTCATGGTGTATTTTTGACATAACTATACATGCTTAGTAAATATAATTTGTGTTTTCAAATCAAAAACAGAATCTACTCGATTGTTTCTGATTTGACACTGGTGAATTTGGAAATGATATTTCTTGACCTTGAGAGATAATTTTTATTTTACTTCAACTCAAGAACTTAGTGAATTAGATGTTGAAAAGTTTTGTGTTGCAAAATACAAATGATGATTTGGATAAAAATTAAATTAAGTAAAAGAATATAAAGAAACTTTTCATACTGCTCAAGTGAAATGTAAATATTTTATTGAAGATCAAATGAAAAGAATTTATATTTATCAAATACTTTAGGAATATATGAGAACAGAAAGAGGAAGTTGCTGAAAATTTAACAGAAAACTTTTGACAGGGAAAGAGAATTGGTTAGGATATTAAGTCAACTTTCAAGTATACATGATAAAAGATATCCGACTAGATAATAAATTTCAATATCTAATTCATTTCCAACAACTGAAAGCGCCATTATAGCAAGACATCCTTCTATATTAAAAAAAAGTTACCGCAGCCGCAGGATTGAAAACTGTGTTGTTTAGCTCGATTCTTAGACGGTTACAATAGAAAGTTTGGATCAGAAAAATATGAAATTAACATTGTTTGTTCTTCATCGTGTTCCCTGGAAATTGTAAAGATCTTTTTCCGATGGGGTTATTACTTCAGGGTTTATTACGTGTCAAAGTTGAAAAAGGGAATTTTTTTTTCACAAGTGAGCAAAACACATACAAATTTTTAGACTTAAGCCGAGAGTTTTTTTTATAAAGAGTACCTCTCAACGTAAATTTTTACAGCTCGTCGAGTTTTTTTTCTTCGAAATTTCAATTTGGTTCTTGATAATATTTTTTTGAAATTCGGGAAAAATCGGGACATTTTCCTTATTTTTTTAAAAACTGTCATATCTATATCTTATTACTAGGGCAACTTTTTTGTTGCATTTATCATTCCCTTAAGTTGCATTTATTTTTTATACACTAAATTCTAAAATAAATTATTCGTAAAAAATTTAAAAAATTCAAAATATACTGACAATTTTAGTCGTGTACAACGGTATTATAATACAATCTCAAATACAGAAGAACGTTGAATGGCCGATCCTTGGCCAGTAATTTTTTAAACATTGAAAACCAGCGCCAATCGCAGTCATATAACGTGCTGTATCGGATAGCAGAAGAGCGAAATCCTTTCGTTCAACATTAAGAGATTTTAAAACGTCATTTACAAGGCGAACAACATATTGATGATCGACACTCACTTCACAAACTCTGCAGTTGAATACGCAAGTTTCCTCTGGATTATCAATGTGTACTTCTTGCCATTTATTTCACTTTCGTCTATTAGGACAAACACCTTCTTTCCATGAACTTCTTGTTTGATCCGCAATACTTCGGCGTTCGCAAGATCAGACACACATGATCGAAGTCTTGGTTCAGAGGGCAAAAAATGAAATAGTAATTTCATATGAATTAATTTTAAGCTAAATTTTTAAAAGTTGCAGGTGGTTGCATTTATGTTGCGGTTGTAACTCACTTGCAATACACCCCATGTACAAGGAATTTTGGTTTTAGTACTTTACGTGCAGCGTAGAACGCGTGAAAAAAAAGTTGCATTTGTTGCCCTACTTATTACAATTAGTTTTTAATTTTGAAAATATCGCAGTAAACCTCAGAATGTACTCTTTCTTACAATACAATTATATTTGAAATTGGTTAATAAATACATTCGATGCAATCAAAAGTTGGTTACACAAATTTCGTATTTTTTATATCTTGCAGCATGTTTCTCGCGGAAATAAGGGTTGCATTTTTAACTATCGGGTTTGCCAGATAGCACATTTATCATAGCAGCAATTGCCATAAAAACGATTTATTTTTAGTTGGCGATGAAAAAGGCTCGCTTTTTTCACTCTGATTTCAGACGGTTTACTGAGAAAATACAAATCATAAAGTTAGGACATTAACACGGTTTATTTAAAATTGTACAGGGAACAAGATGCAGAAGGTTTTTTACTGATGCGGCTATTAGTTTAGAGTGCATTAAGTGTTAAAGTAAAAAAAGTGAAATAACTTGCGAAAGCAGTCTTGGTTTGTAAAGCAAAGCAAACCAAACGGGCTGAATTGATCTAAAGGCAATAAATCTGTATTACCTACCACAACCAAAGGTCCAATCACGGATGCAAATAATAAAGAACAACTTTTGATTCTTTTAAATGCAAGGCATCATTTGTCTCATAGCAAAAACCTTTTTTTTTAAATACCAAATATTCTTAAAGTTCCTCTAATTGAAAGGAAAGTAGTAAATTCTAAACCTTCAAGTGAGGTCAGTGCATCCAAAAAATTCAAATGCTTTTAATATGAAAAAGACGACATAAGAACAAGATATATGGGACTTCTCTATTCCAAGAATATATCACTGAATGTACAGATTCCTTTGATGTCAATAAATGAGCATAATATTTGTGAAACAACTGAGCAGTGAAGTGGGAAAATCCTCTTAAGTTAACTTATTCTGAAGTGGCAGTGCATACCAAAGAAACTGTTGAAAAAGCATCAGTAGAGCTAAACAGAAGGTGAAGCATAGACAAGTGGATACCTCAAATGAAAGTGGATCTTTCAATGAATTTCCGAAATGCTGACTAAGTTGAGTTTTTTCATGTATCTAAAAAAACAAGAAACCCATACCCCTGCTGCTGGACAAAAAAAAATTGTGGTCCCTTTGGATTCTAGAGTGTCATGCTAATGATTACCTGTCTGTGTTTAAAAAGACCACTTTAAAGTAACACAGAAGGGTAATTATGGAATTGATTTTCTGTTTGTTAAAAACTAATATTAATGTTCTTAAGTAGTTTATATACTACATATTTTATCTTGTTCATGTATTTTAAAAGTAACTGCACAAATTGGACATTCAGTTTCTAATCTGATGCATAATATAAAACTTAAGGTTGGCTGACATATGACCTATTTCTGAATACACATATGGGAAATTTTTCAATTTTAATATTATCTACATTGCATAAAAGTTACAGAACACCTGGAAAGGTAGAACTGTTTTTGAACAGAATGGTTGCACTTACACTTTTTCGATTTTGCTCAGATAACGAAAATATTCAGAAGAATCAACAAACACTCTCCAATCCTAAAACAAGAGATTAGAAAACAATATTATGAATGTGATAATTTAAAAACTAGTAAAGCAGATGAAATGAAAACTTTATTTTTAAGTCATTTTTAGAGTAGCATTTTAATTTGACACTTAATTCAAATTAGAGCCTATAATTAATTTAAGAAAAAATTATAAAACCTACAGTTGAAATTTTGAATAGGTAAATTTCAGGAGTTCCCAAACATATATATTTTCTGGAGCTATGGCAGTCAGAGTATACCAATTTAAATAAAATAATTAAAAAAATCATGATTTAAATCTAATACACACACTTTCAATTTTAATTTTTTTTTTCTTAACTAAAGTCGAAACTTTTTTGTAGAAAATAAAATAACCTGGGACAGGATGAATTTAATTTTCTACAATAAAGTTTTATAAATCGCTTTTACCCAGTAATATATATTACAAGAGTGATCCTTTTCTTAGTTGAAAATAACACAAGACATAATTCAACTTAATTAATAATCGGATAATTATTGGAGACCTTGGTAAAACACCACTTATTTCATAAATATGTGTTTAGTAACTCTTTATTTTGTTTATACAAATCATTACTAATATTATCAGCATATTTACCTATCTTATTTGTGGAAAGAAAATAACAAAAATTGCATAGTTAATAAAGAAAGATAACCAATAAAACCTTTGAAAAAAAAAAAGACGGGGAAGAATTTGTAAACCTCTTTTTGGCATCAGTTGATTTATTAGTTTAAAACTATTAGATGTCCATCCCCTAAAAAATTTAGTTTCAATTTTGTGTACACTTCCTATGACCATAAAAAAATTAAATGCTGATTTTAATGATATCTTCAAACAAACTTAGAACTCAACTAACTTTCACTGCATTTTAAAGTACATAAAAAGCATAACCAAATCACTGAGAATGAATATAACTAAAAGTAATTCTGAGCAATCATTTACCAATTTTACAACATTTAGAAGTACAAAGATAAGTATTGGGTCATTTGGAAAGTTCTGCAGTTTTTTAAATCGAAGCGCGTTTTTTCATTATTTTACTACTGCTGATAAGGAGTGACCTTGATTGAAGCAAATGCATGGTTTCTACATCTTGGTCCCAAAAAAATTCAAGAAATTTTAAGGACTATTCAAAACTAAAAAAAAAACTTTTTGAAGGACCTGAAATTTTTTATAACGACCTAAAACAAGGCATATACAAAAGTTGTCAATTAAAAAGAAAAATGTGGAAAATATTTAAAAAAAAAAAAGACAATTTTTTACTAAATATTTTAAACTATTGATAGTAAAAAAAAAGAAAGGTTATCATCAATTTTTGTTACAATTTGGATTTTCTCTTCTCACAGAACCTACGATTTTTTGGAAAGTGGGCTTCTCGTCTCAATGCTAACTATTAGGCTAATAGCACACACATCGGTTTCTGTTGTACTACAAAATATTGTATGATGAATTCTTTTGGTGGCATGAAGAAGAGTATGAGAGCTTACACACAGTTCAATCTACACATGACACAATCTCCGTTTTGTCTACAGCCACTACAACAGACAGCTAGAATTCCACCTTTAGAGGAACTCTTTCATGTCTCAAAAGCTTATGCAAAAAAGCGATGGGCAACGACACGAAACGTGGTTTATGACCTTCACCCATGATTTCAACTGTGGTTGGTCTGATATATAACACCAGGTGTCAAAGTGAGAAACACCGGCGTCATTCAAAATGACGCTATATGGTGCACCTTCCATGGAGGAAAAAAGTCTGGACAAGTTCCAATGCAAGACAAAATTACACAATTATGTACTAGTTATAAAAAAAATCAAGGACTCTCCAAGGACAGTGGAAACCTGATGTGTAAATTTGGTCTTTTCTGCTTTCCCTGCATAATTCTAGCTTTTGTTGCGTCACAATATTTGTTTAAATGCAGTACTAAAAATTAAGAACTAAAAAGTTCATTTCCATCATACTATGCTCTTTTATTTTAAGAAAGGAAAAAATAACTGCCAGACTGCTCGTAAAATGTGTGCTGTATATGGACAAATTGCTGTTTCTGATGACACAGTTGGAAGGTGGTTTGATAAATTTCAGCATGGAAATTTCAGCCTCAAAGATGATGCCTGCTCTGGATGACCATCCTCTGTAAATGAAGACCTATTAAAAGATGCTATTGCTGAAAATCCATGTTACACAGTTCATGAACTATCACACAGACTAAATATTTCAAAAAGTACAGTTCGTGATCATCTTTAGAAGTGTGAGTATGTAAGCCGATACAATGTATGGGTACCCCATACTTTAACATAGAACATGCTTGCTGGAATTTCAGCATGTGATTCTTTGCTGAAACAAAATGAAGAAGCTCCTTTTTTAAATGGCTCATTACTGGAGATGAGAAGTGGATACCATACAACAATGTTACAAGTAAAAGATCATGGGGTAAGCCAAATGAACCTCCCAAGTAACATCGAGGCCTGCATCCCAAAAAAGTAATGATTTGTGCATGGTGGGACTACAAAAGGAATGGTTCATTATGATTTGTTGCCACAACATCAGACAATAAATTCGAAAAAAAAAAACAGTTCTCAAATGGTAGTATTAAAAGCAGAAATTGAAGCAAAGTGGCCAGAACTGAACAAGCGTCCCCCCATATTCACCAGACCTTGTCCCTCAGATTTTCACCTCTTTAGGTCACTTCAAAATTCTGAGGGCATGAAGTTCAACTTTTTGGTGACTGTCAAATAGCATCTCAATAATTTCGTTACAAATAAGCCTAATGAATTTTTTTTTTTAATTTTCAGCTGCTGGAAAGATGGCAAAACGACATAGAACAAAAGGGTGCTTAAGTGATTCAATAATATTTTTTCATGTTTTTGTACTGCTTCATTGATATTTATCATAAAAAACAGCAGAACTTTCCGGAACACCCAGTATAAAAGAAAAATTGTGTATACCTAACAGGATTAAGTAGGTTTATTTACTTTGAAACTAATAAATTCACTCACAATTTCTGAGAGAAAACTTTGCTCCAGGGTATTCAATTCTTTAACATCGAAGTTCAGTGCTTCAGCCCAAATGCGATTAGTAACAATGTCCTCATCATCTTCAAATAAAAACTTTGATGCAACCAACTGAAATAAATTGGAAATTCTAAGTAAATAAGAGCTTTTTTTCAATAATATAAAAAAACTAATAAAATATTTTACATACCATAGTAACCACAAAAAGTCCTGGTGGGGAAACAGTTTCAAGATATTCACTGTTTTTCGCCTGTAATCTTTCCAAATAAATCATAGCAATGATCATAGCACATGGGGAAATTCTGGCAGCTCTAGGGTATAAAAAAGAAAATAAAATACATTTTTTAAGAACCAGTAATTAGTTATAGAAGTTATTAATAGGAATTAGAAAAATGGATTCATTTGACATGCAGTCATCTTATTCAGGTGACTAGTTTGTTGTGGCAACAACCCCAATCTACAAAACAAAGTATGAATTAAGCTAATGATCAAATTAATTATTTTCAGTCTAAATGAAAGACTGCAATAGAAATGAAAACAACGAAAACTAACTTGTTAGGTTGTGTTGCACATTTTTGAAATACTTTCTTCAACCATAATTTTTTTTAAATTTCATGTTAAATTTTGACTTAATCATAAGACAAATAAATTAATGATATTATTTGCTTTATTGTGGAGTTATACAATGGATAACTGAGAAAAGATTGTTTCCTCAAAATAGTACAAATTTTTTCATGAACTATTTAAGTTTCTAGTCTTTGAAACCAATCCATACATGGTACAAAATATTTTCAGTTAATTTCGACATGCTCCTCTCATAGAAAGGTTGGTTAGACAAACTAATGCCACTTCAAGAAGGTAGGTGGGTATTTGAATTAACACCACACTGGAGCAACAGACTGCGCTATTGATGACTGTTTGGGATCAAACCCAAAGGAAAAGAGCCAAGAGCAACACCACATAATTTTGAACCAGTCAGATGACAAGGTCACACCTGAGCTGGCACCCCACTCTACAAACTTTCACACAACGCCAACATGAGGACATTTGAGGCCACAACAGATTTTATGTGAACCAGCCCCCATTGTACATAAGTCTTTGGGGTTATATTCTCGAACTTGCAACCCCTCCAGTTACTAATCTGTTACTCTTCCAATGAATCCAATGTTACCCTGGCCTCCCGTTTCAAGAAGGAATTTATTTCTGATAAAGGAATCTGGAATTCCTAAGTGCTCAGACATGTTTAACATAAATCAATACTATGTATATATATAAAAAAATATATATATATTAATTACACTGTATATTAATTACATCTAATGTCAAACAAGTTTAAACACATAGGGGAAACAAATGTATTAAAATCATAAAAACCTGATTTAAATAAACGAAAGAATTTTATGTGAATCAAATAACCCAATTTTTTTAGAAGCATCTAAAAAATAAACAAGATTTTAACACAATGTCACAGATATCTCTCCTTTGGAATCAAGGAAACTCGTTCAGATTTTTATATTTGGGTAGAAGACTGGAGAGTCACCTTCGCTACTTCTGCATTTATAACGAATACTTTCAACTTACTTGCATAGTTTTTACACTTAAAACTAATTTGGGAAGTGAAAATGCCAGACATTTAAATTAATTCTCGCCAACCCCTGGTGATTGCTACACAATTCCATTTGGTTTGCTGCACAAACCAATACTCCTTTAGCACAGTTTTCAATTTCCTGTGACAGCAAAACTATCTTAATAATACGCATATTCCTGATTGGACTTTTCGGGGCATGATGTCACAGCGAGGGCTCTGCTCTCTAATGCTTGCCAACCCCTAGTGATTGCTTCGTAATCCCATTTGGTTTGCTTTGCAAAACCAACACTCCTTTTGCAAGTGTTTTTTCATTTTCACCTTAACACTTAATGCACCCTAAACTAATAGCCACATCAGTAAAAAACTTTTTCCATCTTGTTCCCTGTACAATTTTGAGAAAACCATGTTAACTCTTTCGATCCCAAGACGACCAAAGTCGCCCTGTTGGGAAATGCCCAAGTCGACCATACTGCAGTCGGATTCGGGGTAGAGGGTATGTTTTGTGAAGCAATGCCTCTAGCATTTAGAGGGGAATGTAGCTTCTTTGTGTTCCGTTGATTGAAAAGGGTCGCTTAACTGCTGGGGGTTGGGGTAAACTTTTACACTGTTGTAAATCATTGTCCCACTTGTCACCCGAAAGAGTGCTTATTGAGAATCTGCTGATAGGAAGTTGGTTTCTACGTGCGGTCATTTCTTTAGTATGTCTTCAGATCGGATATTCTTGTTTGATCTTTGAAGGGAGAATTTTACTGGCTTGAAATTAGTAATTGGTTTGGTATCTTTGTTCACATTCTAAGGCGACTGCTGCCCTTTGACCATTTGCATATTCAAGATTTTAAAATGTGCTAACCTATAGTATAGCAGACACACCTTGATACTAAATCATCATTGACATCGGTACCTGTGATGCTTTCAATAAGATGAGAGCGAAAGATAAATCGTTCGTGTCATGTTGGTCCTTCAAGAAGTACATTGAATGGTGCGGACTTAAAATAGTTCCGAAAGACCGAAGGAATGGTATTTCTTCCAGTTAATGTTCTTTTATGCAGTTTGCTTAGTAATTCCTAGAACACAAACTGCGACTGTGAAGACTGGATGTGGAAAACCACACGTTCTCGCGGTAAGAAATGACTCCAGGTCATATGAAGAACTTGGAAGGGAAAAGTAGTTACTGTTACATTTCATTTTATAATATTTTTTCCCAATTTTACAAGAGAAAATGAAGTAGTTTCTATACATAAGCCACATAATCACAAATGCTTTTGTTTATGTAGATTTTTTAAGTAATTAAATAATTTCTTTTAGGAACTGCCCATAAGTGATCAATATTACTGTTAAAACAATACGCTTACAACAATTGTTTAGGGTTTTAGGTTTTGAATGGCTAAAAACAACACATAATTTTGTCACATTTCAGGTATTTTAGTTTTTCAAATAAAAATAATTAAATAAAAAAAAAAACTAACATTTAACATTCCAATTATATAAACTTATTAACTTCTACTATTTTTTAATTCATTTGTATGGTTTGAAATATTTGACCATTTTGAAAAATTACATTATTGACACAAAAGATAATTAAATTGCCTTTCTAGAGATATAACTTATTTTCCAGGGAATGAAACGATGTATGTGTTTCAGAAGTATTTCATGGCCATCAAAAGTAAATAATTATTAGAATTAAGTATTTGTTTTCAAGGTTTTTGTTTTTAATCTTATTGTTATCGAAAACTTTAACTTCATGAAATATATGCACAAAATATTAAAATCATAAAAAATTCAACGATTATAGTTTAAGAGGCACTTTAGACTATTAACTTTTGATCAGTGATCACTACGTAGCTCGATTAGTCTTCTGACTGTCAGACGGGTTCATTGGACCCGGTAGCAATATTTGATACAAGAGCGTTTTGTTTGAAAACATAGGATTAGGGATTCCATGACTTTTACAACACTTTTAACCTCTATATGCAGCTAAAATTAAAATTTGTTTGGAATTTTTCAGAATTGTTTTAAAATTTTTAATAATACCACCTGGGTCTATTGGACTCTAGTGGTAATTTTTTTGCACATTTCTTTTTCTTGGTAGTCGTAGGGTTAACGTCAATGTACAATAAAATACTGGACATACTGTAAACAAAACTCATGAAATTAAAATCATTTTTACCTATAATCAATAATTTGAATGACATTAATCTCTGAAGTATTGTTTTGCACATTTATCTGACAGGCATGAGAGCGGGAAAAGGACAAAAAGTCTGAAAATACGCGTAAACTCAAAATTTTCAAATAAGAAAAGGCGCGCGTAAAACTGTATTTCGTACAAAAAGAAAAAATGTCTTTTAAATTCTGTAATTAGTATAAAATAAGTTGCATAAAGCTAATTTATATGCCTATTTTAGAACATTAAAAAAAAAGTTGCGATTATTTTAACAGTTGCAATTTTTTCAAAACCTTGATACAAAAATGATATTAACAGGAAATAAAAACGCTCTGTTATGCAAAAGAATGAATGAAATAAATACTAATTTTATTAAATAGCATAAATGTAATGAAAAAAATAAGTCAACAGTAAAAATAAAAATTAGCATAATTACAGCTTTCCACCGTTATTACCTTAATAAATCGTTAAAAATATACTTAATTTGAAACAAATCAAAACCTGTTTTGGTACAGCTTGTCTACGTTTATAGCGGTGGTAACGGTATTGGCGCTTTTTTTTTGGCGCAATTCTAGTAGCGAGTAATGACAGGTTAAGGTCCGGTAACCCATTTGTATTACGGATTTTAAGACAACCTGGACTAGTGGAAGGGAGGGTTTATAACTTTCATTTTGAATATTCTAGAAAGTTCTTTCAAAATCCGTTAAACTGTCATTTGATTTCACTGGTTCATTTGAAATAATTCTTCTCTTGGCGATTTAAGAAGTGCTCCAAAAAAGCGCCAAGGCCGTTGTCATTGCTAAAAACAGACTGAAGCTGTAACCCTGTTTAAAATAAAATATAACTTAGTTTAAACTAACCTATTTTCGAATATAAATTACTTTTTTCAAAATCTCTAACCAATTTCAATCGGCTTATATTTTCCCGTAAATATTCTTATTTTCTAATTTTGTCAACCTTTAAACCAAATAAAACTTAAAATTAATAACCCATATTATCCAAGAATTAATTATACTTATTAAAGCAATCATCAATATTGCCCTTAAAAGAAGCATCATTTTGAAAACTTCCATTGCAAAAAATAGCTACAGTACGTTTAAGGCGATGTCCACCGCCTTGGCGCACTTCTAAAGTCGCCAAAAAAGTTTTGACAGATTTTGAAAGTACTTCCTAAAATATTCAAAAAGAAACTTTAAACTTTCCGCTTGCCGAGGTTGCCATAAAAGACGACTTCCTTGGCGCACGTCTAAAGTCGCCAAAGCAGTTTTAATGGATTTTGAAAGTACTTCATAGAATATTCAAAAAGAAACTTAAAACTTTCCGCTTGCCGAGGTTGACATAAAAGACGAAATACTTTATCATTTAAATAACCGAGCATCTTATTTTCTAGTTGAAAGAAAAACCGCCATTAAAAGCTGATCAACTTAAAATATTTCATTTATACCTTTTCCGCCGCATCATGACGTACCACGGCCGTTAGATAACAGCTTCCGCTTTCTTAGGAAACCGTAGCTTTACCTACGAAATTTACAGCAACAACGTACGTTAACTTGTTCAAAATCCAAGTTCTCCAGGTTTGCCATTAAACTTATTTGCTTCTAAGTATTCTTTTATGAATTTGCAGACTTATCAGCTTGGTAAAATCTAGGAGTGCAATGTTGGCGAGATATGTTTCATTTTGCGCATTTTACGTTTATAGAAGACAAAAAGGGAAAAAGTCGGAATTTTTTCTTAAAAAATGATAAAAGTCGGAAATACCGACTAGTCGGAAGAATCTCACCCTTGAATTCTGAATAATTGTTTAAGGTATCAGTAAATGACTAAAATAATATAAAAATTCGATTGAGATAAAAAATTTTAATTTCTCAAGTACTTAAATGTATATAACAAATTGCATAAATTTTTTTTTTAATATTATTTTTCTTAGTTTTATGTTTGGAAAGGTTCCAAAATATGTTCACACTCAACAATCGATTCAAAATTGCTTGGATTTAGGATTATTGATAAATAGGTTTATTACATTCGAAATATTTGTGTAGTTTTTAAAACATTGGTTGATTGAAGATCATAGTTCATTTAAATTCGATAAGAATTTTATGCTAAAAAACGTTTATATTGTGAATAATTAACTTTCCTTATCACGAGTTCCTCAAGAAATAATTAAAATAGTAAAAGAGTCCCGTAGACGATCAAGAGACGGCACGCATTCCTCTACACTATAAGGGATTTCTTGACATTGATGAACAGTTACTGAGGGTTCTCCTTTGAAAAAAAGGGAGGCACTCGCAAGAGAAGGATAAGACCATTTCGTTTTTTTTCCTCTATCAGCCCTGAACCTGGGCATTTTGAACACATCTTTCCTACTGGTGAGTTTAAACTGGTTTCCTACTAAAGAGTTAATCTCGTAATTTTCTGATCAGTACTTTCTAAGAAAACTGTCTGAAAATCGAGCGAAAAAAGCAAGTTGATCCTTTTGGACTTTCATTGTTGTGACGTCACAGCAAATTTCAACTGCCAAATAAAAAAAATCATTGCTATGGTAATTGTTGCTGTGACACACTTTATAACTGGTAAACCTCTTAGTTAAAAATGTAACCTTTCATTTCCGTATTGAAAAATGTATGCTATCCTTATCGCAAAATTTTTTGATTACTAAATTATAGATTTCATTGCATCTAAAATGTATTTATAAACAATTTTACAAATAATTATACCATAAGAAAGAGCACATTTTAAGCTTTCACGTGGAATTGTTAAATTGTAAAACTAATAGTATTAAGCTATAGACATAATAGTTTTAGTTTTGTATCAGAAATTACAATCTAAAAATTCCTTCCAAAATTTGAATGACCAACTTTTAATTTTATCGGAATTATTTATTAACCCAGGCTTCGAAATATATTTTTTAATACAGGTGCACCTTGTGTACCTAAGTTTTTAAATTAGGTGCACAGGTTATATGTTAGGTGCCCTTTAAAAAAAATAATATAAGAGTATTAATGTAATATACAAGGGGGCTCCGCCCCCTGCTCGCCAACCCCCTGTAGAAATTTCGCTTTTTCAACTTTGACACTTTACTTAATAAACTCTAAACTAATAGCCACATCGGAAAAAATCTTCAAAATTGTCCAGGTAACACAATGAAGAACAAACCATGTTAATTTCGTAATTTTCTCATCCGTACTTTCTCGGGAAACTGTCTATGAATAGAGCTAAACAACACAGTTTTCAATCCCGCAAAGGCAGCAGCAACTTTTTAAATATAGAGAGAAACTACTTTATTAGTTGGGTATGTTTATATTGGTTAGTAGTAGATAGGAAATAAAAATATTTAAACATCTAAATTCTCCCTTCTCCGGCGTACGGCTGTCGCTACAGTCGCTTCAACAGAGCTAGCTGGAAAATGTTTCGATCATCGGAAATTTCTGGTAGCACTGATATAAATAAACATTCCTCCTGTATAAACCCGTTACGACCCATTTCGCATATTGTGTATTTAGGAATTTCAATTACGTTCCTTTAGAGCGAGAGATAGATACTAATATTTTGTTCAAACATCAAAATAACATAATTAACAAATAAATAACATAACTAACAAATTTATTTTAACATTAGGTGCACTGCGTGCACCTAAAAAAATTAGGTGCACAATTTTATTTTTATGTGCACAGTGCACCCGGGTATTTTGAGCCCTGCATTAACCAATTTGAAAAATAATTATACCATAAGAGTACATTCTAAGGTTTCCTGTGACGTTTTCAAATTTAAAAACTTATAGTAATAAGCTATAGATATGATAGTTTTAACAAAAAAGTAACAAAAACGTCCAGATTTATTCCCAATTTTCAAAAATTTATTATTAGGAACCAAAATGAAATTTCTAAAAAAATCTTGGCGAGGTGTAAAAATTAATGTTTAGAGGTACTCTAAAAAAACTTATGTCTGAAGACTGAAAATTTTTATGTGTTTTGCTCTAACGTTCGAAATTTCGCTTTATTCTACTTAGACACATAACCCTCTGGTTACGGAAACAGTCTTTTTCGGGTCAGATTCTTACAGACCTCAAAGTCCTGAAAAAAAGGCTGAAGCCCATTTTGACCCCCCCCCCTTTTCTTTGCCACAAAGACAGCAGCACGTGAATATCCTCCATTCCGGAAGGAATGTCCAGGTTCTCTACAGGGAGTCTCGCAAATCATTTCTCCTTGAGTGCTTAGGGTGTGTAAATGAAACATGATGTAAGGAAGTTACCTTTAGAAAATCAAGGAAAGCTTTAGCTTAGAACATGCAAAAAAGCATTTTTTTTTGCCTGGAATGTGCTTGTGAAATCTGTAGATTATAATAAACTTAAGATACAGATAAAGGAATCTAAAAAAACTGTAAGGAAATAAACTATCACAAGGTCCAGAAATTAGATAACAATATAAATCTGTATTTTCCGCAACAAAAGTAGAAAATGATACTCTGTTGCTCCATATGCAGAGGGTTAATGCACCCTAAACTAATAGCAGCATCAGAAAAAAATCCTTCCCATCTTGTTTCCTGTACAATTTTAAACAAACCATATTAATTTCTTTATTTTTTTATTTGTACTTTCTCAGGAAACCGTCTAAGAATCGAGCGAAAAAAGCAAGTTTTCAATCCTGCAGCGGCAGTAACTTTTATTTAATATAGAGAGAAAAATTTAAACTATTACTTACTCTGTAGCCGTTGAAACATAGTCCATATCAAGAATATCAAGTCCATAATTTGGTACTGCCTTTGAAAATAGCTCTAAGGCTAAACCTGAAATGCAATAAATATTTGAAGAAAACTAGCTTTTATTGAACCAGTAACGAAAACATAATCTATCTATTCATTAAAAAAATACTGTGATACATACCTGTCAGTGCAATAGGCGGATGATCAGGTAAATCATCTAAACCATCAAAGTCACCAGCATATAATGTCTTTCGTAGACGTTTATCCATGAGTAAATGGTCAGCAAATACCTTAAAAATAAATTAAATAATTTGTAGGAATTAACATTTCAGCATTTTCCATTTACACATGACTAATGTTGTAGTATATGTAGAAAAATAAACTAATTTCATTGGAAGAAACACATCATTCACACTACCAGACAAATCATGTGCAGAGAAACTTAAATAGTATGGGGGTCATTCCATACCAAATCAACGGAAAAACAAGGGTTTTGTCACCCTCTGTCTCGGATGTTGATGAAATTTGGTGCACACACTTCCCTTATGGTTGAAAGAAACACCCAAAATTATAAGACACTGTCATTGAATCTTTACCTTCGGGATTGATCTTGTTGCCAATAGCTTGTGTGTTGCTCCAGTGTAACTTTAATTCAACTACCTACCTGTCAAGTTAAATATACCCACCCTCTAAAGCTGTCCTAACACAGAAAAATTAAACCTTCAAATTCTGCCAAACAACACCCTGAAGATTATCTACAACACAAAATACAGAAGGCATGATAATATAAAAGCTAATGATTCACAAAAATTATTAAAAAATGTTGAAATAAAAGCAAAAAATAATACAACTCCTCACATGACAGCACTGTGCCATGTTTAACTGAAAGTTATGTTTAACAGAAACTGAAAGTTCTAATTCTTCAAATTCTTAAAACACCACGACAAAAGCATTGTTACAAAGAAGTCTTAACCAAGTTGTACCTTTTCTCATCAAGCTTGCTTTGTAAAAATGAAATGAAAATATTTTTCAGTTAGATAACATGCTTGAGTAACCAAGTTCAAAGGCCTTTCACATGGGATCACTCCACGTCAGTTCAACTTGGTCATGTCACCCTCCATCTCGGATGTTGATGAAATTTGGTGTACAACCTTCCCTTATGGTTGAAAGAAACCCCTTAAATATTCCATCTATCTCAAACGGTTTTAATTTTATAGTACTTTGAAGTTTTGTTAAATCTGTGTTGTCTGTCCCTCTTGAGACCCTTGGCACAAAATACCCTTGCGTACATTTTATTTTTCTCCCACAACCAATGATCAGATTTCTTTGAAATTTTACGGAGCTTAATAAGATGCTAAGAATTTCAGGAAAAAAAAATACAACATCATTGAAAAAATTTGTTAAATAACTTTTTTTTGATATAGAGAGATGCCTAAAAATATTTATAAATGTACTTGTACTTTCAGCATGTGGAACCCAAAGTTTTTTCATGTTGAAAATTATTGTAAAGACATGCTCTTTCTCAACAAATATTTTATTCCCTGCTATGAAAATTTTACGTTTTTTGGACATTGTGGTCGAAAATATAGCTACTGGGCAGCCATTTTGTACAACTTTCCAACAATCCATAAATCTAATAGAAAAAATAATTGAAATAAAGTTGTTCATTATAAAAGTAACATAATATTGCCTGTTATAGGTTTTTGTTCCAAAAGTGTAGACTTGTTTAAAGTTTTGGGGTATTTAAAATTGAGAAAATTAGCTATTGTGAATAAAAAAAAAAACCTAAAACATCGGTACAAACATTTTCAGTTAGTGACATTAAATGCTGACATGTAAGGAAATAAGACCTCCAAAAATACTATAGGTATCCTTTGAAAAAACACAAAGTACCAGTCAAAATAAAACTATGCCCTGTAACGTTACAGCAGTCCAAAGATTTGCTAGAAAAAGGAATTAAATCAAAGCAAGGTAAAAAATTGTGCAGAAGACATCAACATATTATTTATACCAGTAATGTAGATCGAGAAAGTGATGTTGAAGAGTTGCATTTAACCTGAAGATATTGGGATAAGTTTAGAAGAAAATACCTTTGTAGAGAAGATAAGCTATAGAAAAGCTGAACACATCTCTTACTGGGGACGGTTGTGCCCCATTGAAATTTTATGGTTTACCTGAACACAGCAAGACACATTATGGAAAGAGCAGGCATGAAAGTGGAAAAAGGGCAAAAAGTCTAAAAATGCGCGTAAACTCAAATTTTGCAAAAGAAAAAGAGTGCATTAAATCGTACTTATAAGTAATCAATTACTTGGGGGAAAGAAACTTTATAACTTTAAACTTTAAAAAATGACAAATATATACTATACATAAACTGTTGGAAAAAGTGACAACTGAAAATTAGATTAGCTTCAGTAAATAGACAACAAAACTTCGCCTAAGCCGGTCCCAAGCCCGGTTGAAAAAGAAGGAGGGTGCCTAAATTGTCCTTGGCATAATCTG
This sequence comes from Metellina segmentata, assembly GCA_947359465.1. Classification (NCBI taxonomy): domain Eukaryota; kingdom Metazoa; phylum Arthropoda; class Arachnida; order Araneae; family Tetragnathidae; genus Metellina; species Metellina segmentata. Next base: position 16,386,406 of record OX375884.1, on the reverse strand, counting down.
CCGAGATCCAGATAATCTGTGTGCAGTCTTGTCTTTTCAAGACCCCACGGATATGATGGAGAAGGCAGATAAAGGCAACCTAAGTCCAAGGTGTGGATACCGTGCCGATGAGAATGTGAAAGTCACATGGCAACCAGGGTTAAAGGTTGTCGCAAACGGTTCACCTCGTGAAGTGGCGACCCACGTTGTAATAAGCCTTACGCCTGCATAGAGGGTCCATACAGGCGGTGACCTTTACTTACCCTCAGTAATTACATGCTTTATGGATAATAAAGAAAAAAAACATGGCGGGTCAAACCGCCCCCAAAACCGTCATAAACAGTCAAAACTTGACCAAAGTGACTACATCCCTCTGGGATCTACCACTAAGGTGCGTAGCAAGACTGTGACTGGCACTCAACCACTGGTCGATTGTGGCCCTTCAGGGCCTGCGACCAGTAGAAAACTATTTGACGTATGTGGTACCTCAAGACCCGCGTCGACTAATCCCCCATCCGGAAGACAAGAAGTGGTCGAGTCCTCTATGCTTGACCTCGTACCTGGATGGGAAACAATGTCTCGTGCACAAAAATACAAGCACAGGAGACGACTTAATAAGATTCGTCATACTGAATCTGGAAAGCCTCAACAGCAGCAGAAGGAGACCCCAGCCGGTAAAAGAGGTAGGCCGGATGATGGTACCCCTTCCCCTAGTACCTCGGTACAGACGAAGCGACCAAGGACATCTGCTCCATGGTCGTACTGTCAAGTAGCCGCAGGTATGAGAATGGCCATCGTTCAGGAGGCCTTCCCAGAAGCAAGGTTGTCTCCTGCAGATGGAATGGATATTCAGAGAGACATTGATAGAACCATCGACTCAATGGATCTCGATCTAATGGCCCCTCAGTTTGTAACTGCTGGTGTACTGAACGGTGCCCTCATGCTTCACTGTACCAATGAGTATTCAGTGAAATGGCTACAGGATAACTATGATGGAGGGAGGGTCGGTGGCTTTAAAATCAGGGTGCTGAAAGCGGCTGACCTTCCCAAACCAGTGAAAATAGCCCTCAAAACTCGTGATGTCTTCACCACAGAGGGTGAGGTTCTGCTTCGACGGCTTGCCCGATCGAACCCAGGCCTCAACACTGATGAGTGGAAAATCCGTGAGAGGGTCATTGTAGGGGATCGTGCCTACACTAGGTGGATAATCGAAATGGACGAAAGATCAGCCCAGCTCTTACGAGAGTGGAATTTCGAGATATTCACAGGAGCGTTCGGGAAAGGACTCTGCAAGATCTTGTCCGATCCAAATGCTACTCGTAAACTCCCCCCTCCTGTCGCCGTGGATAAACCACTTGCAGACTCTAGTGATGTGGCTCAGCCTGCACTGGATGAAGCTGTAGCGGGACTATCTGCAGAATCTGATGAGGTGGCTTCAAAGCCTGCATCGGACGAAGCTGTGATGGAACCGCTGGCGCAGAAGGTGGGTGGTGAACCTGAGGCATTTTTTGTGAGCTCAGTAGCCATGGAGGTCATGGAACCAGTTTCTGGGGAAATGACTCCAACAATAGGTATAGGAACAGGGCCTCAAAAGCCACAGTCTCCTTCCAGTTCAGTTAGTGACTCCACTGGGTCACTATTCAAACAAATTGATGATCTTGTGCTATCTGACTCAGGATCAGAGAAAACAGCTGTGTCTTTCTCTCCAACAAGAGATGACTCAGCCTTAATCGATTAATAAACTCCTCTCTAAGGGTTAGCCTTGTTGCTATTCATAACCAAACAACATGGTTATGTCTGAACCCCTTAAGAAAATAGGCAATCCCATAAGGATTGCACAAATTAATCTACACCATAGCCAGTCTCCTTCAGCTTTACTTAGCAAGAGACTGGTAGAAGGAAAGATAGATATTGCCCTAATACAGGAACCCTGGGTCAATCATGGAAGGATCCTAGGCCTGGGCAACTGTGGGAATCTATTCTTTGATCGCTCATGCAGCAAACCGAGAGCATGTATCATTGTAAATAAAAATCTTAATGCCCTCCTTTTGGCTGATTTCCTTGATGGGGACAATGTTGCTATCAAGGTGATCAGTGAAAACGGAGATACCACATGTATCATGTCAGCGTACCTTCCATATGAAGAAGAAATTCCTCTAGCGACTTCAGCCAGAAGATTTGTCAAGCTCTGCTTACGCTCTAGGATGAAGTTTATCGTGGGATGTGACGCAAATGCACACCACACCATTTGGGGCAGTTCCAACTGCAACAAAAGAGGTGAGGAACTAATAGAATTTTTCTTATCTAATGACCTTTTTATTCTCAATACAGGTAACAAACCGACATTTGTCAACAGCAACAGAAGTGAAGTCATTGACATCACTTTCTGTAATGCTAAAGCAGTTAACTGTATAAAGGACTGGCATGTGTCTGACTGTACCACACTGTCAGACCATAGACAGATCCAAATGTCTTTAACAGGTCCTGCTATGAATATTCAGCAGGATCAAAGAAATCCCAGGCATACAAAATGGGATTCCTATAGGGAGGACCTTCGCCTCCTTTTAGAGGGTAGGAGTCACAACTTTCCCTCACTGGTAGACTTGGAATTGGCTGTTGACTCTGTGCAGCAGTCCATCCTCCAGTCCTACCAGTTAAATTGTAAGGCAGTCACCACAAGCTTACCAAGGCGAGTTCCTTGGTGGAATAAAAGTCTCTGTGGTCTTAAAAAGAACTGCAGAAGACTCTTTAACAGAGCTAAAAAAACAGGTGAGTGGTCAAGATACAAAGAAGCACTCACCAACTATAACAAGGCCATAAGGAAATCTAAACAGGAGTCATGGAAAAACTTCTGTGGCCAAGTGGACAGTATGTCTAGTGCGGCTAAGCTGACTAAAGTACTAACCAAAAACAACCAGTGCCAATTAGGCTCCATTAAAAAGGACGATGGCACATTCACGGAAAACGGTAGGAGCACCCTGGTAGAAATGCTTAGAGTGCACTTCCCTGATTCCAGAATTACAAATATTAATGATGAACTGACAGTTCCACTTATTCCCCTGCTACGTAGTGGAAAGGAGGACTGGGAACTGGCTAGAAGTATAATTACTCCAAAAAGAATAGCATGGGCGATTAACTCATTCATGCCCTTCAAAACACCTGGTGTAGATGGCATTATACCTGCTCTACTCCAACATGGCAAAGACATCATTATACCACACATATGTAGGATTTATAGATCTTGCGTGGTATATGGTTATATGCCGCATGCATGGAGAACCTGCAAGGTAATTTTTATACCTAAACCAGGTAAAACATGCTACAGTGAAGCAAAAGCCTTCAGACCTATTAGTCTGACATCATTTCTTCTTAAGACATTAGAGAAATTGATCGATAGATACATTAGGGACGAGGTTCTAAAAGCCGAACCCCTATCGAGATTTCAACACGCCTACCAGCCTGGGAAATCTACAGAGACTGCTCTATATGATCTTGTTACGGTCCTTGATAGAGCAGTCAATGGAAAGGAAATTGCCTTGGCAGCCTTTTTAGATATTGAGGGAGCCTTTGATAAGGTTCCAGTAAACGTAATTATTGATGCCCTCATCAGTCGAAATGTTAATCCATTGGTTTGCGCCTGGATTAAAAACATGCTCGAGACAAGGATGGCTCAGGCCTCCTTACTGGGAGACACACTAACTGTGGGAAACTGTAAAGGCTGCCCCCAGGGTGGTGTGTTATCCCCCTTACTATGGAGCCTTGTGGTTGACGAGCTCCTTAACAGGACTCACTTCTTGGGCCTGTATTGTCTGGGTTATGCTGATGACATAACGCTGGTCATAAGAGGGAAGTTCCAAAACACGGTAACAGACCTCATGAACACTGCCCTAAAAAAGATTGAACTTTGGTGCAAAAAGGTGAACTTGTCGGTTAACCCCAACAAAACTAGTCTAGTCCTCTTCACCCGGAAAAGGTTACGAGATATGCATTTGATAAAATTCTTTGGAACACCACTTGCATACTCGGATGAGGTTAAATATCTAGGAGTAATCTTTGATAAGACCTTGACATGGAGCTCACATCTCCAGTACTGCACGAGCAAGGCCAAGAGAGTGTTTTGGGCTTGTAGACGTGCCATTGGTAATAATTGGGGTCTAACACCGAAAATGGTGCATTGGATATATACCGGGATTATTGTTCCGATGATATCCTATGGCGCCATCGCTTGGTGGAATAGAACCCGTAATGAGACAGTGAAAAAAGAACTCACTAGTCTACAAAGAATGGCTACCATTGCAATTACTAGTGCAATGCGAACCACTCCCTCACAGAGTCTAGAACTGCTTCTGGGGCTTCTACCACTGCATAAACAAGTGGAACTAGAGGCAATTTCATGCTCACAACGCCTCAAACTCATGGGACTATGGAAGTCATCTTATGAAATGCCTGCCTTCAAAAATGTCGATCCGCAGGTGAAGGAACATCCCTATCTATTAATGAGATCTGACTGGATGTTAAAGCAATTTTGCTTTAAAGCCAAATATAATATCATCTTTCCCACCAGAGAAGAATGGAGATTCGTCTCCAGGCTGATAGGAAGGGGGGATGAAATTTGGTACACAGATGGTTCAAAAACATCTCATGGCACTGGGTCAGGTGCCTTCTGTCCTAATCGAAAAATAAGGCTATCTTTTTCTTTGGGTAAGCTGGCCACTGTATATCAGGCTGAGGTTCTGGCAATCTCTGCTTGTACTTACAACTGCCTCAATAGAGGTGTAGTTAAGAGGGTTATTAAAATCTTCTCTGACAGCCAGGCAGCCCTAAAGGCTTTGCAAAGTCACTGCTTTTCCTCAAAAGCAGTGTGGGAATGTCACAATGTGCTTGAGGACCTGGCTGAGAGAAACAAGGTCTCTCTGGTTTGGGTCCCTGGTCACTGTGGCATTGAAGGCAATGAAACGGCAGACCTATTAGCAAAACATGGGTCTGAAACACCATTTATTGGACCAGAGCCTGTTTTGGGTCTGCCTCACAATGTGGTTAGAGGGACTATAAGGGATTTGCTCCTTGCCGAGTCCTACCAAACATGGCTTCAGTCTAATAATCAAAGACAAGCCAAAGAGCTCAATCAGCAGTCTCCATGGGATAGATCAAGAGAGCTGCTGAATTTCAGTAGGAAAGAAATCAGGATAGCTATTGGCCTCCTAACTGGCCACTGTACCCTGAATAGACACCTCAACATTATGGGTGTTTTAGATGACCCACTATGTAGAGGTTGTCGGATGGTAGAGGAGAGTTCTGTACACGTTCTATGTAAATGTGACCATTACTCTGCACAACGATTTGAATATCTGGGATACCATTGTATCGAACCCTGGGAACTGTCAAACATTCCAATCAGGTACATGCTGAAATTTATTTCGGCCATCGGTCTTTAGTGGATCAGTAGGGGTCTCAGTACAATAGACTATTAGTCGCAGTGCTGGCACTCTTCGGAGTCACCCCTTTACAAGTCATAAGTCATAAATAGACAACAATAAAATATAGTCTTGTATTTCACCAATACTAAATGAAAGATCAATTTTAATTTATGAAAAAAAAAAGGTAAATAGAGAGTAGGGGAAGACGGGGTACAATGAAACAAGGGGTACAATGAAACATTACTTCTAAAACCAGTAAGATTTGTCACAGAAAGTTGCAATTTATATACATGTTATGCAACTATGTGTTCCAATTACTGATGTGATTTGGATACATTCTCACTTCTACAACATTAGCAATAGACGATTATTGGTTTTTCACCACTGAAAGTAAGTTTCTTTACTAAAAGTAATTTTGTTTCTTTTTCCTTATTGTTATATGTAATAATTATTTTTTCTACACATTGTTATCTTTGTGTTGTTGTCTTCATACCTCCAAAACCAAAATAAAAAAAAATAAATATTAAAAGTTTGAAATTTTTTTTTAAGTTAGTAAAAACCTCAGTATGGGGTACAATGAAACATGCTTCATTGTGCCCTGGGTGAATGCATTTACTTGAAGTAATATATACTGGTTGTCACTAATATAAATAAAACACTTTTACTAAGGAAATGGCAACACCTAACATTAATAGGAAAAGGCAACACCAAATCAAAACAGTAATTTTGAAAGCATGCAAAATTAAACTTTTTTTTTCTTCAAAAAGTACAAATTTCAATAGTAAGTTAGTTTTTTTTTTTTAATACTCAAAAACGTTGAAGATTAGTTTATTAATTTCATAGGCCTAAACTGCACTTACTACAGTTCACAATCGTCCTAAGTTCTCAGTCAAAGGGGCCAAAAACAAATAGGTTGATTAACTTCTGGTGAAAGGGGTGTTCCTGTTACTATTTGTGGATTTATGAATGCTTCTGCAAATTCTATACCCCATTATTTAGTATTTACTAGCGTAAATTTCAAGTTTTGCATGATGAATGGAGCTCCACCTGGGACTGCGGGTGATGCAACAAAATCGAGATTAATGAATGGAGACATTTTTGTTAATGTTGTAACACATTTCCAGGCACATACACGCTGTTCGAAAGAAAATCCAGCTGTACTAATAATCGACAATCATTAATCACATATTATGATTTCCAGTCTAAATTTTACCAAAGATAACAGAATTGTTGTTGTAACACTGCCCCCACATACCAGCAACAAATTGCAGCCTTTAGACAAAACTGTGTACAAGTCACTTAAAAATTTCTTCAATCTAGCTGCAAATGATTGGATGCTGTGTAATCCAGGTCATACAATCTATATCTATGAGATATCTTCTTTGCTTGGCACTGCTTATTGTAAGTCTTTCACTCCACAAAATATTACAAAAGGTTTTTCAGCAACTGGAATACGGCCTTTTAATAGAGAAATGTTTTGTGAAGAAGATTATTCATGTCTGTACGTGGGAGATAGGCCTTGTCCTACTGAAAATTATTTCCATGATAGATCAATGAAACTGAAGACCAGACAGACAAAACCCAAGAATCAGAGAAGTGGTTGATCTTGCCATTAGTAGATCAGAATCACAGACAGCAGGTTTTTCAGCAATTGTTCATACACCATGCACTAGGTCTAAACCTGTGAGGAAATACATTTCTCCTCAAGAGATAAAACTATAATACCCCAAGGCTGGTCCAAGAAAAGTAAGAGTAGGAAAACAGAAAAAAAAAGAGTTTTGTTCTAAGCACACCAGTAAAAATTGCTCTTGTTAAGCAATTAGAAAGTAAAAAGAGGGAAAAAACTAAGAAGGTATTGTTTTCTAAACAAACTACCTCCTATAGACTCTGAAGATGACTATAATCCAGATTATTTTCTAGCTCCAGCTGATCACCGAAGTACTAAGAATGAGATATCCACACATAACATGTGTGACATAAGCAGTATTTGTATAAATGATTATGTTTTAATTAAGTAAGGTGAACTGAAACGTAAAGAAATACATTTTGTTGGAGAAATCATAAATTTATGAAGTCAAATGTGACTAAAATAAACTATATAGGGTGAAAATTGCTTGCATCATTTGGAGTGTTTCATTGTACCCCAGTATGTGTTTCATTGTACCCCGCCATACGGGGTACAATGAAACACTGTGAGACATTTACTTTTTGTTATTTTTCAAGCATAAAGATATTGTTTAGAACCTAATAAAAATTTATTTAGATGGGGAAAATACAAGATTAAAAGTATGCATTAATTATATTTTTGTGCATGCAAAATTGTGGATAGGAAAAAATAATTAGTAAATTTTGTTTCATTGTCTTCCACTACCTTATATTGATGTCAAAATTAAAAGACCATATACTTTTTATATATAAACATGCGAAAAAATTGATAAAACACTATATTAGGTATCAAGCAATGAAAGTTCAATCAGTTAAGACTTAATTTTGATATTAATTTGTCTTGAAAAGGACTGTCTTAAACAAAGAACCCCAACCTTTATGTGCTTACTCCAAGGCAGAACTTAAAAAAAAGTTTAACTGTTTTAATATATTAAAAGCTCCAAAACCTTTGATACAAAATCAATTTAACAGGAAAATAAAAACGGTGTTATAAAAGAATAAATCAAATAAATACTAATTTTTTTTTAAATAGCATAAATGTTGTATGAAAAAAAGTTAACACTAAAAATAAAAATTAGCATAATTATAGCTTTTTACCGATTTTACCTTAATAAATCCCTAAAAATATACTTAATTAAAAAAAAATCAAAACCTGTTTTAAATAAAATATAACTTAATGCAGTTTAAATGTACAACCTTTTTCGAATATAAAATACCTTCTACCAAAATCTCTAATCAATTTTCGTCAGCTAATATTTTCCCGTAAATATTCGTATTTTCTAAACAAATCAACTTTGAATCAAATAAAACTTAAAATTAATAACTCATATTATCCAAGAAATACTTTAACTTATTAAAACCATCATAAATATAGCCCTAGAAGAAGCATCATTTTGGATTTTTCCGTTGCAAAAAATAGCTGCAGTCTATATTAAAGCGGTGGCCACCGCGCGCTGAAGAAAGAAGTTTTAACGGATTTTGAAGAACTTTTTAAAATGTTCAAAAATAAAATTTAAACACTTTCCGCTTGCTGAGGTTACGACATAAGACGGAAATAACCGTATCGTTTAAATATCTATAACCGAGCATCATATTTTCTAATTGAAATACAAATCCTATAAAAAGCTGATCAACTTAAAATATTTCATACTAGGGGCTCAGCCACCTGCTCGCATATGCCATCCCCTGGAGATTGCTTCGCAAACTAACTCCTTCCGCTAGCGTCTTTCCAGGTCATGACGTCACAGTGAAGTTTCACAGGGCCAGCTAGAACGACCTAAAATACCTAGATAATCAGAGTGGCGACATACGGGAAACATTTTCTGATTGGCTTTAGCTACGGTTTCCTAAGAAAGCGAAGCCGTTATCTAGCAGCCGTAATGTTACTTCTAGTAAATTTAGCAGCCAAATGTTTAAGATTCATTTTAACTGCACTTTTCTAGCTTTCATTTAAGCGAATTCATTAATTGTTTCATCATAATTAATATTTGTAACGATATTGTATTCTATTGAAATAACAGAAAGATTGGATAATCGTTCTTGTCCGATAGTTGATCTTAAATTATTTTTTATTCATTTCAACTTGCTAAACTTCTATCGCACGAAGCAATAGAAACGGAAAGAGTTAGAAATATTCGAAGAGCGACATTGATCTTTGGATAAGACTCAACTACACCAAAATCATGAAGAGCCTGTAGAATATTATGCGGAGATGCAGTTTCTATATTTTGTATATAAGAGTCGTTATTTCAAACTTAAAACTTTCAATTTTACATGTGAATTCGTACTTTTTTTAAATCTTTGCTATATTTAATAGCGAGATCTGCAGCCGATTTTTGTAAATCAGCAACATTCATGTATTGTAAAGTCAAGCCATAGAGAAAGCAAAAATCGTCACAAATAGTTTTCATTTTTTGATAACGCCAATCTATTTGAGACAATAGTGTCAAGAACAGTGTTAATATGTATTTTAAATAATTATTCGGGTGTCAAGTTAGTTACTTCCTTCATATAATGTTTCATCTATTTCCATTATCTTTACTCTTCTCTTCCGTTTATTAAGAAATCCCTTCTGTATACCCATTTCTTCAGCCGAATTTTGTACTTCCTGGAAATTTTGTTCAAAACCTGTATCTCGAAGACCTTGTTAATGTACACTCGTCAAAACAAAAAATCGACTCACCCGATCGCAATTGCATAATTTACATCACAGAACAAAACGGAAGGTAGCAATCGATAGGGGTGAATGTTTTCTACAGACCAATATTTAAAATTTGTCTACGGGTCGTCTTCATATTAAATTGGGTGTTTGCTCCGATATTTTCAATACGAACCCCCATATTTTATCACAAATTTGGATTCTACATGCAATTTCAGGCGGATTTGATGAAAAGAATAATCAAACACGGCGTAAAATTCACCGAGAAAATCCATGAAAACCATTGAGGGAGAGTGTAAATGTTCCAAGTTCAATCATATTATAAATGTTAATAAAGACGTGTAGTGGCCGTCGCAGTCCTTGGACCTGTTGCAGGCGCCTTGGTATGGAGTCTATTAAGATGGTGACAAAGTCAGAATCTATTCTGATTGAATCCCAGGATCTGTTGGCAGAAATTTCTGTTTTCACTTTGTGAACAATCCCCAATAACGATAATAATCATCGAATTTTCCAAACAGTCTCACTGCGCTACTAATTATGCACGTGATGATCTGAAATTTGGAATTCCGACGTTTCAGTAACATTTGAGTCGCATGGAGTCAAAATTTACCCAGGTTTCTATTCGTAATTTTTATGAATATTAATTTCATAATTAATAAAAAATAGTAAAACTTAGTTTAATAGTTAAAATGTTTATAGATTCTGTTTTGTAGCAAAGAATGGAAAAACAATTTCCAAGGAAAATTATGTTTTTATAAAGTACTACAAAAAACGTGAAACACCAGTTCAACATTAGATCTAATTTTCAAACACTTACAAATCGGTGAAAAATCCAATAAAATCGATGAACTTTTTTTTATTTCCTCATGAAATTGTGTGTTGAATCCAAATATATGACAAAAGATATGGGGGTTCGTATTGAAATTTTCGGAGCAAGCACACAGTTTAATATGAAGACAAATACTTAGACAAATTTTAAATATTGATATTTGTAGAAAACATTCATCCTTATCAATTGCTAACTTCCGTTTTGTTCTGCGATGTAAATTGTGCAATTGCGATAAGGTGAGTCGTTTTTTTTTTTGACGGGTGTACAGCGTAATCTAGCAATTAATTTTGATCCACAATATATTTACAATTCTTTCTGCTGTAACGCTTTATTTGTTCGATAGATACATTGTAGAATTTAATTCCATATTGAAAGAGTACAGATTAATCTATAATTAATTTGGAAAATCAAGCTTTTGTATTCGATACAGCTTCCGGATTTCAAAAATCGTTTGCAGTCCTTTCATTGCTTCAGGTAGTTGTAAATACAGCGCCTTAATTGCACTGGACCATCTTGTATCAGTAAAACTTAAGTGTTAATTTCATTAACATGTCCCAACATGTTGTTGAGGATGAAAAGAAATTAAATAATCTCTGCACAGTACCAAAAAAAGTAACCATTTCTGGAGTTGTAGATGTAGTGTAGACACCAGCTAAATTTAGATTATGAGCTGTTGTGTGTAAAACCTGTATATGTTAAATTCAAAAAGATAGCTGATGGCATAGAGGAACTTTGTGATCCCACAGAAACTGTCGAAACCAGAGGAGCTGCGCAAACGCTTTTACCAGCAGTATGTGATTTTTCTTTTTTATGTTTTTTGTATTTCTGGAGTAATGTCTTAGAAGAAGTAAACTACACTCAAAAATACGTAGATTGTTGGGATAAGTTGAGGAGTGTGTTATTAAAATGAGAAGTCTGAAGACATTTTTGAAAGACAAAAGAAATAAGATTGTGGAGAAAGCACTGCAGTTTGAATCGAACACTGGTGAATAGATGGACATTCCTTTAGTGAAAAGAAGAATCGTCAGAAAGAAGAAAATGATGGCTAGAGGAAGATGGCTCAGGATGAACTACTAACGTTGAATGAAGAATTGAAAAGATCAATGTTGGAGTGCATTGACTGATTTTATCAAGAAATAGACACTCGATGTAAGGAGAAGGAAAATATATCAGCTCGTTTTGCAGTTCCTCGAGCCCAAGAATCTGACTACAACTTCAGAAGAACTACCACAGTTAATACAAAACTTAGTCGTAAACTATGATGAACTTTCTGATGATATCCACGACTGGGAAGACATCTACAATCTGCCAAAGTTTCAAAAAAAGATTCTCTTGAAAGGTCTTTAAGATTTTTAGAGTTTGTTGATGAATATGAACTTTCAGATTAATTACCAAATCTAACTTTAGCCTTAGAATCTTGTTAAAGTTATGTGTTTCAGTAGCATCATATGAGAGAAGTTTTTCAAAACTAAAATAAATTAAGTTATCTTAGGTCTGTTGTCGAGCTATGCCCTCTGCATTAGCTATCTTGTCAATTGAAAACAAAGCAGCGAAAGGAATTGATTTTGATGTGATTTCAAAATTTGAAGAGAACAAAGTTCAGGAAAATAAGTCTTTAAGTGCTTATTTCTCAATGCAAAGAAAATAAAAAAGAAAATAACACTTGTATAAATGTATATTATATTTTCTTCTTAATAATTTCAATGGGGGGAAGGGTAACAAAAAAGAAATTTTCCAAACCGGGTACCACCTGACATTGCTATGTTACTATCCACACCACAATGTCTTGCAGTATGAAGAACTGGCCCCAGTAAACATCAATAGGCTTCATTCTTTGGAGTAATTTCCAATCATCCAATAGTATGTCTGTTGGGAACTACCATGGTATTGCTCTTGCAACTTCTAATACTTGTCGTACACTCTCACCACTGAGTCTCTCAAGAGGACCAAGACAGTACAAACTTTTAAAGAGAGATGAACTGAAGGAGGATTTCTTCAAAAGATATTTAACACTAGCAATGTAATGCTTCTGAGCCCTGAGAAAAAAGAAATTCCTTTCCTTCTCTTTCACATTCTGAAGCGCTTTAGAAATTTGATCTCAAATCACAATATCTGCCAGAGGCAACAGTTCCTGAGGACATATATCTTCCATTTCATCCATCTTCAAATCTCGAATAAATTTCTCTTTGTAGATCTTACCTAAAATTGTTTTTATCAACAATTCAAATGAGAATGAAGGTTATGTGCATGAGGGGTGCCTTTTTATGAAGAAATTCGATGACACGATTATATATACTTGCACTTGATACGACAAACATCACCTCACACTTCATGGTTTCTCTTCTAAGTAAATGAACAAATTTCGTGTAGCCTGGTCTTTGTATCATGTTTGGCTTCTTAATTAGAATGTAGTGAAGGAAATACTTCCGCACTGCAAACCACTGATCTAGCAACCTTTTAGCAGCTGGCTTTAGGTTTAGCCACCTGCTTGAACAATGCTTGATAAAATAGTGAGTGGAAAGTTTCAAGTCTCCTTGAATTTGTTTGTATGTTGATTAATGCTTAGGCCACTGATTTAATAATCAGTGAATAGAAAAAACTAGTTCAGACACATCTTCCCGAAGCTTCAAAGCTGACTCTCTTCTTCCTTATCGAATTCCTTAGCACCAGGCTATGTGACCAAGGGTGTTCTGGGGGGAATTCGATGGAATAGCATTCCACTGCCTTTATGGAAATTACGAAGGAAAGAAACCATATTCTGCTGCTCAGTACAGAGGGTTACTGTTGGTTATTTGATGGCAAGATTATCTTATTTGGTGATACTTGAGGCACCAATTCTTTTCGCGAACCGAAATCAATATTATAGCAGCCGGCGCCAGCCGTAGCATCACATTACGATTGCCTCAAAATAAATACTATAAAAAAAAGTTTGATTTTGGCGGAAACCCAAACGTCATTCAAAAGGGTGAGGGGGAATTGCCACCCCTCCTTATGAATGACGCTCAAATGGCGTACCTACCGTGGAGGAAACTAACTTGGACAAGTTCCAACGCTAGACAAAATTACACAATATGTACTAGGTTGACATTTGACTTTTTTTAGAGAAAAAAATGAATTTTTTAAATTGCACACTAAAAATTGTTTTCTCCAAGTAGAATTTAAGAATTTCAACACCTGAAAAAGTGATGTGTTATAAGCCCTGCAATTACGCAGGTAAGTGGACATTTATATAAAAAATAATTTTTCTGAATGTATCCGTATTATAATAATCCTAAGCTTTTTGTCCTCCCTGGAATGAAATATTAATTGAAGTGTCCAACTTTCAGACGATTGTAGCTGACGACATTGAAATGCGACTTTGTCGATGTAAAAACATAGCGCCAAAAGCAGTTAGCAAGTTTTAAACTTATGATAATGCGTTGTTTTTTAGCTTTTCCCTTATAAAAGGTTTACAATTGTCTATGCCAAATTGAATCATCAGTAAAGTAGAGAGTAAATTGTAACCATACTTTATATAAAGACTTTAGTACCCGAAGACAAACTTACATCCTTTTTTATTTACTGCTCTCTAGTTCTCCTAACAAAACCACCACATCAACATTCATCTGTGGATTTGGATATGCGTGCTGATGCAGTTAACTATTTTTATCTCGAGATTATTCTTGTATTTTTATGCCAACCTTCATCTGTTTACTTGCTCATAATTTAATTTCAATCTGTTAATTCTATTTTTTCATCTGAAAATGAGATATGTGTACTGATGCTGTCAACTATTTTTGAATAGTATAAAACATGTATACCGTATAAAACACAAGATAGTGTTTTTTATTATGTTTCAATTTATTCTAAAAAATCTAAATAAAAGGAACATAAAAAAATCACAATTTGCCGCAGTAGTTTCAAGAAATTACATATTTTTTGACTTGTATAAATGGATGAAACTTGAAACAAAAATTAAATTTAAGTGGTTTAAAATTTTGTGTCATGCATTAAAAAGGTAGTGTTTCCAATTCACCACACCAAAAAGGGTCAAATAAAAATGTTCAATTGCAGAGTATCTTTTGTGGTTCTGTTAATGTAAAGTAAGGATTAATCACACTAAAGAAAAACTACATATGTTAAATAGTTGGTTGAAAGAAAGTTTTATTTAAAGGAGCTATCCATTAATAAATAGTAGGACATTTTAAATATATTTTTTATTTAATGTTATGTTGTTGTTGTCGTGCGGGCCATATATGTGTATACTATTCTATTGTATACTATGTGTGTATACTATTCACCAGAATGTCATTTCACTTCTGCATGCGGTACGAATAATAGAAGACCAGTATAAAAACACAATGTAGCTTCTACTCTGTGAGGATCCAAAGAGGGAATGCATGCTTAGACACTAATAAATGTCCTACAAGCAATAATCTTGTCAGCCACTTGGAATCTCAATTAAAAAATTTTGATGGAAGTGACCCCATTGAATTTTTACAATAGATTTACACAGACGGAACACACTTGATCAAAAGCATTTCAACACTAGATGACTTCATTAATGATCTAACAGAGACAAAATAGAACATTTGATCCTCATTCTTTCCATAGCAAAGCAAGTCTTCCTTCCTTAAAAAAATTCAAGTTGAAATCACAACTAAAGAGACTGAAGCAGAAATGGTGATTAAAAGTAAAGTGATTGACATGGGCAAACTTGTGGAAAAAAGAAAACCTTCCATTTTACACATTTCCGTTACTCTACTAGATTTCGGTGAAAACTTTTCATTCATTATCCAAGATGAGGTACAAAAAAGGTTACCACTAGACTTCTGAATCTAGTACTTTGCATCCTGTGATAGTGCATTATAAAAGTCCTGATGGAGAGATGATCTCATCCAATTGCATTGTTCTTATGATTTAATGCATGATGTGAATATAGTATACAAAACTCAAGAAATAATTTTGAAATATATGCAAGATAATTTTCCTCGCATCAAACAGATACACAACTTCAGTGACGGCTGTGTGCAGCACAGTACAATAATAAGTTCAACTTCCTAAATCTGTTATTTCATCGGGAAGATTTCCGAATAGACGCAAAGTGGTCTTTCTTTGCCACTAGTCATGGCAAGTCGGAATGCGATGTGGTATTGGTAGAACTTCAAAATGTCTAGCTAGAAAATAGTCTTCAGAGACCCATTGATAAGCAGATTAATACTCCAAAAACATTTTTTGATTTCGGTGACAAAAAAATCAAATTCTACTGTACTGCAAGGGAAGACATAGACATAACCTACTCTTCCCTCGAAACCCATTTCAGAGATGTGCATATACTCCCTGGAACTTGCAATTTCCACAACTTTAAGCCCTCAATTCTACAGGCACAATTGAAGCAAGAAGACTGAGCATTGATAAAGAACCCCACCCTCACTTTCAACCTGGTGATCTGTATCCTGGATGTTTTGTCACTTGCAAGTATGATCATTTGTGGTACTTTGGAATGATATCGGAGATTAATCGAGAGAGAGAGAGAGAGACGAGGGAGAGATTCTTTTATAACATTTTCCCACCCAAATGGACCTTCACTCTGCTAGCCTAACCATGACGATTCTAGAGCAATACCATTACCACATATGCTTGGTATTGTACAACTCCCCACAAACAATTGCTGGCAGAAAATACTTCTTTCCCAACGAGTGTATGGCATTAATGGAAGAAAAAATGGAAAACTTGTGATACTAAGGCTACAGCAAAGAAACTGACAAGCATTAAGCTTTTAAGGTAATCAACTGATAATAGTATAGTCTGTTATGGTAATCTTTTACTGTAGTTTAATTGTTGTCCTTATTGTTATTTATGTATCTGGTGTTATAAAACTGCTTCATTGTTAAAAAGCCTCTGCAATCCATTATTTCAAGATGACAGACAAATATTCTTTTTTTTTTTTGGTCTTTGCTTGCAATAATATTCTGAAAAACAAATTGGGAATCATATGTTGCATAATTGAATTTTATGCATAAGTTTAAATTATTTTCCTCATATGATTGGTATTGTACAACTTCTTACAAACAATTACTGGCAGAAGATACTTCTTTCCCAACGAGTTTGGCATTAATGGAAGAAAAAATGGGTTTTAAGTTTAAATTTTGGATAAAAAGTTTGTGACAGTATTTTATTTTTATTCACAATAGCCAATTTTCTCAATTTTAAATACACCAAACTAAACACAAGTCCACACTTTTTAAACAAAAACCTATAATAGACAATATTATGTTGCTTTTATGATGAACAGCTTAATTCAATTATTTTTTCTTTCTCAGCTATGGATTGTAGGAAACATACAAAATAGCTACCCAGAAGCCATTCCCCCCCCCCTCACACACACACAATGTCCAAAAAACGCAAAATTTTCATAACAAGGAATAAAAAAAAAACCATAAATTTCATTCATTCATTGTTGAGACAGAGCATGTCTTTGCAATAATTTTCAACACAAAAAAAAACTTTGGGTTCCATCACACCCACATGCTAAAAATTCAAGTTTTCTAAAACCAGTTTTTCCAAAAAAAAAAAAAAAAAACTAGACTACAAGTACATTTATAAATATTTTTAGGTATTTATAAAATTTTGTGAGTGCTGTTGTATTTTTTCCTGAAATTCTTAGCATCTTATTGCTATGTGTAAAATTTCAAAGAAATCTGATCACTGGTCATGGAGAAAAAATAAAATGTACACAAGGATATTTTGTGCCGAAGGTCTCAAGAGGCACAGACAATACAGATTTAACAAAACTTCAAAGTGTTATAAAATTACAACTGTTTGAGATAGAGGGGGAAAATTTAAGGGGGCTTCTTTCAACCATAAGGGAAAGGTATGCACCAAATTTCATTAACATCCGAGACGGAATGTGACATGATCACGCTGAACTGACATGGAGTGAGCCCATGTGAAAGGCCTTTGAACTTGGTTACTCAAGCATGTTATCTAACTGTAAAAAATATTTTCATTTCATTTTTACAAAATAAGCTTGATGGGAAAAGGTGCAGCTTTATCAAGACTTCTTTGTAACAATGCTTTAGTTTTTAAGAATTTTAGAAATTAAAACTTTCAGTTTCTATTTTAAACATGGCACAGTGCTGTCATGTCAATGGTTGTATAATTTTTTGCTTTTATTTTATCATGCCTTTTGTATTTAGTGTTGTAGATAATATTCAGGGTATTCTTTGGCAAAATTTGAAGGTTTAATTTTTCTGTGTTAGGACAGCTTTAGAGGGTGGGTATATTTAACTTGACAGGTAGGTAGTTGAATTAAAATTACACTGGAGCAACACACAAGCTATTGGCAACAAGATCAATCCCGAAGGGAAAGGTCCAAGGATAGTGTCTCGTAATCTTGAACCACGGTTACATGACGAGAACAACGACTGAGATGGAACCTCAATCTCCAAACTTCCACACGTCAAAATGAGGAGATTTGAGGTCACAACAGATTTAATGTGCGTCAACTGTGTACATATTGTCTTTGGGTGGACCGAGTTTTGAATTTGCAACCCTTAGGTTCCTAATCTGTTCCTCTTCCAAGTGAGGTCCACTGCCCTATCAACTTTAGTGAACAATGGAGCTGCTTATCTTGTATACATTTATGTCAGGATAAGCAGCTTTTGTCAGATTTCTTAAAGGTATCAGGATTAATTAAATTGTATTTTTGTGCAAGAAATGTAATGTTCTGCTGAAGTTTTCTGCAAAGTTCTCTTTCAGATGGTTATAGTTGGATTTGTAGAATAGGAGTTTAAGCAGTCAAAACATTTTAAGAACAAAAGAATAATCAATTACATAGATTATTTTCTATTTTTTAAAATTGTTTTTGTTAATTTTTTTTATTGTTTTCGTTGTGCCTAAAATGGAGTTTTTTCAAAAAATTATTCCTTGGTGGCGTAAGGAAAAACATAAAATGTGCCAAAGGTGTTGTAACAAAAAAAATTATTTATACTAAAGCTGTTCCAAAAAAAGTTTACGTTGGTTGGTTTTGGGGTTTTATGGTGCAAAAGTGCTACAGTTAGGTCTTCAGATCTAGTATTAAAATATCAATTTTTGCTAACCTAAATATATTAAGTCAAGTTTTTGACACTTGGCCTCTGATATGTAACATTGAACTTGATATGGGAATGGAAGTGAAATAAAATATGCAGTATTCTAGTAAAAACGAAAGGCCTTTTCAATTTCGTGAGGACTTGAACATATGTTAAGGCTTTAAAAGGGGAAAAAATGAAGATGAAATTCCAGGCCTGAGGGAACCTTGCCTGAAAAGGTAATTTTTAATATTCAAGAAAGTATTCAAATCCCGATGCAATTTTGTCAATTTCCGATGCAGAAGTCAACAGATACCTAATGGCAATTCATCAAAGATAAGCAAAAGCAAATTTTGAAATTATTACAAAAATGCATGAAAATCTTATACAACGAAAGAGCACTTCAATTGGGCAGATCAATGCAAATATTTGCAGACGACACAGTTTGAAAATTTGTCATACACATCGCTATTTTATGATTTTCAATGACTTAAAGTTTAATAACAGTGTGACATCAAATTATGATTTACCTCTTCCAACCCATCGAGGTCGTAGATGGTTTCATCAAACTTTTCATTGTCCGTAAAATGTTCGATCGGAGAATCCTTAAAATCGGCACACAAACAACTTTTTGACAACAAGTTCGCAACATCTGGTAACGAGGAATAATTGTGAGACCGCATTATTCATGAACAATTTTCAAAAAGCATACGGTTCACAACACCTAAATGCGGGTACGGGATCTGATCAATACAGCGGAGATGTAAGCGGAAATACGAACTTGAAAACAAAAACATTAGAAAAAATAATTCTTTGATACAATACTTAGAAATTAAAGGAGCACCAGCATATCGATAAGTCGTCGCCAGAGATGATCATGGAGCTAGCGACACTTTGTACAATCAGCGGGTAAATGAAAGTGTGTTGAAGTAATATGACAACCAAAATATAAACACAGAAAATTTCTAGGTAGGTATGTGGTTAACACCCAACTGGAGTAACACAATGGGCTATTGACGTTTGTCGATGATTAATCCCAAGGGAAAGATTCAAGGACAACACCACGTAATTTTGAGCCACGGATGGATCACGAGGTCACACTTGAAGTATCCGACTCTCCAAACTTCCACACCACGCCAGCGTGAACATTTGAGGCCGAAAAAGATTTAACCTGCACTTGTCCCCTTTGTACACGACTGTCTTTGGTTGGATTCCAACTCGCATCATTGTTATTTAGAAATTATTTAAAATTTTCACATTTAAATAAAATTTAAGAAATAGAGATAGACTAAAACAACTTAGTACTTAGATAGATTGGTATTTAATTAAATTAACAATGGAGCGGTAATGGTAATTTTAATTAACGTGGTGTTAGAGCAAAAAACGGGCTATTGACGACGGTCCGGGATTGATCCCCTAAGGGAAAGATCTGAGGTCACCACAACGTAATTTTGAACCACAGTCAGATAACGAGACAACACCTGAACTGGCACCCCACTCTCCAAACTTCCACACCAACCCAACGTGAGGACTTTCGACCATGACAGATTTAAGGTGCAACAGCCGCCTTTACACCACACGCTTACAAACATCCATGCACTGACCTGTATTCGAATCAGGAACCTTCTGATTAAGAGGTTAACACCTTAACCACCAGACTGGTTGGTCGGTTTCACAATGGAACGAGCTATTGGCGACGATGTGGGTTAAATCCGGAAGGGATCACTCTCTCTTTCCTCTTGAGATTGATTCCGAACAGTCATTAATAGCCCGTTGTGTTGCTCCAGTACGACACTAATTAAAATACCTACCCGACGGGATTAATACCGAGTTGCGAACTCACAACCCTCCGGTTGCTTTCCAACTGGGCTACGTCCAGGTCGCCGCATATTTAACGTACACCAGCCCCATATACACAATGGTCTTTGATAGTATCGAAATTCGTTTTTTCGCTTTTTATCGTTTTTTAAAATTTATAATCAATATTTTTTTTATTTATAATCGATCATTTTTCTTAATATTCCAACCTTGGCCCCTAAAAATTATTAGTATATGTACACGTTCACCATTAAATTATATTCTAATTTGTTTGAGTTTAAAATCAATAAATGTTTTATGATATACGAGTTTTTAAGTATTTCATGACTGATGGCGAGGATAAAAAAGAGCCTTTAGAATTAAAATGGTTATCGTTTAAGTTTTTAAAGTCCATCAATTCAGTTGTTAGAATTGCAATACCGCGACTGAGCAATTACAATTCATCTACATTTTCCCTATTTTACTTTAAACTAAAAAATTGAACACGAGCAGAATTATAAAATTCATGTAATAGGGTGCGATACAATTAATTAAGTTAATTGGTTATATGGGTGCCTACTCACAGCGATATCCGGTGTTGCTTCAGGGTGACGTTAATTAAAAAAATACCAAATACAGCGGTATCCGAACTCCTTGATCCGAAACATCTCTTGGGCCGTGTTAGCCCTGTTAGAAGAGTAACGGATTAGCAACAGAAGGATTACTAGTTCAAATCTATCCAAAGACCGTAGTGTCAAAGGGGGCTGGTGGACGTTAAATCTGTTGTGGCCTCAAATGTCCTCATGGCGTGGTGTGAAAGTTTGAAGAGTGGGGTGCCAGTGGCTCGTTGTCTGATCATGGTTTAAAATGACGTGACGTCCTCTTTGGAATACCATCTTAACCACCCAATATCTTTATGTTGGGAATCGGCCTCCAGAAAATTGATGGCCAAATAGATTGCAAGTAATATATACACGTACACACATTTTTGGCATTATTGGATGCTCTATTAGATGACTCTGGGTTGGAATTGTGATATAGACAGAAAGGTTCGTGATAGCTCTCACAGAATAAAAATTTAAGCCGTAGGACCTGGTCTAATTATTCATCGGTGTAGATTGGTATTTAATTAACGTCGTCCTAGAGCAACACAACGATTGGTGATGGTCAGGAATCAAACACGAAGCGATTCGAGGACAACACCACGTTATTTTGAACCACAGTCAGATGACGAAATTATCCGTCGGTAGCTTATTATATATAAATTCGTCTTACGAGACTGGAGAAGATTCTAAGGTCATCAATCTGTAATTCTTACAACGTTCTGACGTGGTCGCCTGGTTTACCTTTTCCAACGTTTTCGAGTATGTCAGAGGAATCTTTATTTTTACCATTTCATTTTTCCTTTGAGAAGAGTTGGCTTTGTTAAGCAGTCTAAAGCATATTTTAACCGAAGACTACTACTTTTTTTTCTGATTTTAAGAAAGCATGTAACGTTTAGGAAACAAATTGTCGAACTCGATTTTGCTGCACGACGTGAACCTGATATATTTTGCCTCACTACTTCAATCAGTATCCTCAACGAAAAATAATTTTACTTTGAACAGACAGACTTGTTTTTTTTTTTGCAATGTTATTTGTTTAATTGCGGTTGAATTTTGCTTATAATTCAAGGGTTCTGAAAAATATTTTACAATGCCTCCTGCTCTAGACAACACACCATATAGATCGCTCTTACTTGTCTCGAAAAGAATAAATGTGTTCAATTTTTTTCTTGTCGTCTTTTGTTCGTTTGTTACTATAAAAATATCAAATTACCAATTTAATAAATTGTGAATTCGGTATAAATTTGAGTTTCGGTTTCAATTAGGAAGTTTAATATGTGACAGAAGAGTACATCAATTTATCAAGTGCTATTTATAAACATGATCATGTACCTTTTGGGGTTTTGGTTCAACTTTGGGAAAATGATTTTGTGCCGACGAAATATGATATCCTGAGAATCTGCTTTTTGGCGAAGTGATAAAAAAAGGAACATTTAAAAACATATTTATTGTAAATTCTGCTCGCTAGGGGCGCTACGGTTGCGTTATGCCGACTCCTGTTTTTCCAATCGAAACAAGTATGTCTACTGCAGATGGCATTTAACAATAGCTAACGGTACAGCAAACATTTTCTATAATGTACATAAATAAAAACAAATAATGAGCGCAAGATCTTCTCCGAACCACTCGTGAGATTTGCATGCATGAATTGTCGATGCAGGAGATCGCGTATCCCAAATTAACTCAACACTGCCTAAATTTCCTTCAAGCGTCAATTGCTACACGCAATTTTAGTTAATAATTTTAAAATTATATACTTAATTTTTAAACTGTTTTGGTAGAATCATCGTTGTGATGACTATCTTGTACTGTGTTTTGATGATGAGGTTTTCAAAGGCATAGTTTTTGTGTCAATAGAATTTTCGACAAGTTTTTAATGTACAGTTACTGACAAATTTGTGAGGGACTGTACGGTTTTATATACGTCATGACAGATCAAGATATAGACTTTGAAAGTCTACCTGGTGATGTGAGAGATAAATTAGCGGAGCTGGAGCTAGAACTCTCAGAAGGTAAGAATCACGTTCTATATTGACATAAATTTCATTTGTTAGCTACATATGTTGAAAAATAGTTTTACCTATGCTACTTTTCCTTCTTGTTCTTCTAAGTGCTTTGAATGAATAGTGCCGGATATTATTTCATTTATGTTGCGACCTAGAGGTGTTTCTAACCATTCTTGATAGTTATAAACATAAATATGGAAAGTGTTGTTTATTGTTATGAAAGAATCATTCTAACAGTGGAATTGAGTTAGAGGAAGTAGCTTTCTTTCACATTTAATTTACTTACCATTTTATATAGTTCATTATATGTCTTAATGAATTCATACATGAAAGATAATCTGGTTATCAAAATTGAACAACCACAAGTTTTACAATTACCTCTTCATTCTGTTCACAGAAAGTCATTATCTGTCTTGATTAATTCCTACATGAAAGATACCCTATTTATATAATAATCCAAATAGAACTACAAGGGAACATTACCTCTTAAGTATTTCATGAATTAGAAACACATTGACCTTTTATGTTGATAGTATATCTATTTTCACAGTTGGAAATGATGTGTTTTAAGATTTCAAACTTATTCTGCAAGCCGTTCTAGTTATTTTTTGTATGGATCTACATACCTTCTACAGAGTAAATCAAACCTTCTAACTGCATAATGTAAAATTATTTTACTTGATAGAACACTTCAAAATCTAAACACTTGCTTAGTTTAATGATTTCCCTTTGTTTCTTGGCGTTGTCTGTACAATGATCATGATTCTTTGAAAAGAGCATGTTTCTAGTTTGTTTTATTTTGACATGTGTTCCAACATTTTTTCTTAACATAAATGTCACTTCTAAACCAAATAAAAAAAGCTTTTTTATGTTTGAATTATTCATATTTTCATTTCTGGGCCAAACATGGTCCTGATGCCATTAAATTCAACCAACTAGAGATTTCATTGATAGTGTAACTACTGTAGTTATTTATGCCTATTGTATGACTCGTACATTTTGCTATTAAGGACATTGTTCCTTGCAAAATTAAATAAAAATACATCCATCTTGTCTAGAGATCTTTAAAATGCTCACATTTTAAAGTTTTTGTTTCAGCAGCTACTTTTATGACTTCCCTTTTATGTTTGACTGTATATATATTCCCAACATGTGTTGGTTCTCTAGTCTTGTACTCAGTGTCTCAATGTAAACACAGGAAGTAAAGTTATGCTTTAAAAACAATCCTGTTTGTTATTGAAACAGTTTTATCTGATATTGACTTTTATATTTAATCAACGCTTTGGGCATATACTTCTAACTTTCTCTTTCATGTGCACGTTTGAATAGGTGCATGATTTCCCCCTCTTGTTTTCAGGTAGTGTTAAACTTAATAAATATATGCATTTTTAATATATTTCGTAAACCACATTTTTGATAAACATGCTATACAGCTTAGTTTACTAGCTTTCAAAAGTATTTCCTGACATGTTTGACAGCTGTCACCATTATGTAAATAAATATGAGTTTCCATAAACTTTCTAATTACTATTTTAATATAAATTGTACATTCTTTCTCAGTTCATGAGTTTAGAACTTTGTTTTGGGTGGTATCTAGTATCCGATACGTTACAACTTATGGCGATTTACAGTCATGAATCGAATTGTGAGATTACACCCCGTTACAGGAGGCATAGTGACCTTAAGTTCCTTACATGATGATCACAGCGTGAAAGAATGTATTTTCACGATATGATTACTGGATTAAGGATGTAAATAGAGCCTGGGAAGGAATATGGGCCTTCATAGCCTATATAGACCTTCACAATTAGTACTGCTACAGCAATATTCATATGAAAGGGTTAAAAAAGAGTGAGAAAGATTAAATGAAAGCGCAAAACAAATATAATACTAAGTAAATTTTGCTGAAATAAAACGGAAATATTTTAGGCGTGACATATATTCCTTCTTGTGTGTATGCTTGATCTCTTGTATCCACAGCTTTTTGTACACTTTATTACAAAATTAATATAATACTACTAAGTAAGTTGTGCTGAAATGGAAGTGAAAGACCCTAGGCGTGACATATATTCCTACTTGTATGCTTAATATTGTGTATCCACAGCTTTTCATACACTGAGCTCTATATTGAGACATAATTTTGTATAAATATAAAGCTGCACTTGGAGCCCCAAACTAATTATTTACAAGATAGAATTGCAAAACAAATTAGTTTCCCTATCAAAATTATGGCACTGATAAGCAAAGTAATCAAGAATATAAACAAAATCATCTGTTAAACTTATATTGGACAATTTTCTTTTAAAAATTTAAATGTTTGTGTTAATTTTATTAAATTTTTCACATAATTTAAATTTTATTTCTTTCATGTGGTTCACATAAATACATTTTTTTTTATAGTGAACTTTTATTATATCTTGACTTGCATTGTGAAAAGTACAGCAATTGCGATTTAATTTTATTATATTTGTTTCTGGAAAGTTATCATTTTTAATTTGCTGCACTATGGACTTCATAATTAACCGATGCATTATCAACAGAATTACGGATGTACAAATCTGTTAATCATTAGATAAACTGTTCAGCTTAAATTTTCTAAAAAAAGTGCTTCAATGTTTTTTTTCGGGATTATTGGTTTGTCTTTAAATAAATAAACAATCAACTTTGATTTTTCAAATGGGCTTAATTTTACACAATAAAATGTATTTTCTGAGATCCCTTGTAAAAAGCATTTATGTAAAAGTGGAAAATAAATGATTAAAATTCAGTATTTTATGTTTATGCATGCTGATTTAGTTAAACTGTCTTCAAATGTACTTTGTATTAGTTTAGCTTTTGCTCATTCTGTGTGCTATTTTTGTAATAGATTATTCGGTATTGCAATTTGCTTAATCTACTGACTGCCATATTATTTTGATGATTTCTGTACCAAAAGAGTCAGATTTTTGATTGGATACTGTCAACTCGTAATGTGTCGAACAAAAAAAAAACATACATACCAAAATGAAAACAATTGAACATTTTAGGCTGGTGCCTGTTTAAGTTCTGTGATTACAGATTTGCTGTAAAAGGTATTGATGCATATAACTCAAGGTCTACTTTATGATAGATTGAAATTATGAACCGATAGTCTGGTATCACTGGTACTTAAAAATGTTTTCTCACTTGTTCCAAAATGTTCTTCTGGGAGCAATTTAAAATATTTAATTTTTGTGAATATGTATAAACAGTGAGTGCGACTTTACAGCTATTTAAAAAATTGTTGGATGAATAAATAGTTGATCAGATTCTGACTCAGGGTGATTTTTGATTTATTTCGCAGACCATAGTTAGGTAACTAGAAACAACACAGTGTAGCACCTTAAAATCAAAAAACGACGTCACACATGAGCTAGTAACAGACTGAAACAGAGGTCGTAGTTTTAATATAACTTAATATAGATTTCAGAATTTGACTGGTTAGTTAAAAAGTTACTGTTACTGAGCTACATAATGCTGACAATATCCATTTTTATTATTCCTTTCTGTTGTAGAAAAAAAAATTGCTGCATTACATAATGCTTAGAAGTATAAAATATATTTTTGAAATTTTGTCCTATTTTTGCATCACCTGTTTAATTTTTTCATTATTGTGAGAATTAGTAAGCAGAAAGTAAGGTGGGCAATGTCATGCAAACATTTTTCCTCAGTTGACAAAATGTCGATGAATTTGCATGAATTTCAAAATACTTTGTTCATACATGGATATGTACGTACAAGCATGCAGACTATGGCGTGTTATGACCATTTACATTTTGGACCAGTTTTCTTTAAAAGGGCAATATTTTACCTAGTTCGTTGTATTTTATTTTCTATCATTTGTTAAAAATAAGTTACCCAACAAAAAAAATTAGACGCAAAAATTGACTGTTGAAAAACTTGGTTATTAAAGCAGAATTGGTAGATTTCAAAATATGACTAACGATTACTAAATTTGAATCTTTTAAAAAACTTTATACTTTTTTTAAAAATCTTGGCATATCAGGGATTAATCTATGAAATCTAAATTCAGGACAGTTACTTTCAGTTACCAAAATCTGGAAATTGTTTCTTTTAGTTCAGAACTTGGATTATATGCACACAATCTTAGTCCATTCATAATATGTGATCGATTTAGTTACAAAGGGAGCATTTATTCTATCTTTATTTAGTCAATATGTTTTCTGCATTGTGTGAGTTGTATAATAAAGTGAAGGAAACTAGATAACATTATTGTATTGGATTAGCATGAGTGCCAGATGAAGTTGATATGCATTTATACATATCAATGATTTAGTAAATGTAATAAATATATAGTGCTAAATTTTCTTATAGTTCATTTTTGCTAATATAATTTATAGTTAATTTTTGATAATATATTTTGCAGAATGAAGCAGTTGTCTTTATTTCATTTTGAGCTGTTAAAAAATATTTTGTGTGCAGCTATCCAATTTAGTCTCATCCCTACTTCATTTAAAAATTATACCGTTTGATCAAAAGTTCCATGTAAAATTTTGAATTCTGACATTCTAGCAGGATGACTAAAACAAGTTAAAAAAAAAAAAAGGAAATTTAACGTAGGCTTATGACCTTTAACTGAAGCTGGAGAACTTAAATATATTTTTGATACCAAGACTGCTCTATCATTTCATTAGGTTACGATTGGGAGGGATACCAGATCAGGTTTATGAGAAGAATTTAATTACTATTTTACTAATCTAATTAGAATTGAGAGAACTCCCATTTTTGATGATTGGACCATAGTAGCCCAGTTGGAAGAGCAACAGTTTAGCAACCGGACGATTGCGAGTTCGAAACCCGGTCGCTATTTTCCAAACCCTCATAGATACTACAACTGGGGGCGGGGCTAACCATAACGGCCAATGAGACTGAAATCAACCAAATATAAAACGAAGTCTTCTTTTGAAGATCTTCTTTTCGTGAAGCAACGATGGCCTATTGGCTGAAGTCACCTACCTTCAGTTTGTCGTCGGCAGTGGAGGATGACTTCTCGAGTTCAAACCCAGCTGGCGGAAAAATTTTTAGATCCTCCAAATTATTAAAAAAAATTCCAATTTAATTCTTTTTGATTCTAAATTACTTTTCCTAATTTTTAATACCCTTTTTATATTTTTCCAAGCTTCCGTTGATTTTACATAAGTAATCTAAGAACCACTCCTGAACTCACTACCAGCTGATATTTTCCCGCCCCTCTGCCGTCCCCTTTGCTTTAGGATGATTGTGTCGTATCCACCCCTGGTTTAGGACCATTCTGATGTAACAAAAAGCATACATAAAACACTAACTTATGTAATTATTAACTTATATAATAAAAGGATACAATTTTCGGCTCCCACCTCTACCCACCCATAGCCATGGATCTGAAAAGAAAAGAAGAAAACAGAAAAATTATTTAACATGTTTCATCTATTACACTGCAAACAGGATCAGACAGGATTTCAGTTGTCTTTAGCGTAGTGAAGGACATTCCTATCCAGCGCTCGCGATCATTGGCCGTTACGGTTAGTCCCGCCCCCAGTTGTAATTCCTATGAGGGTTTGGCAAATCGCAACCCGATCCAGCCAAACACCGCCGTGTACACGTGGGCTGGTGCAAGTTAAATCTGTCGCGACCTCAAATGTCTCCTCACGTTTGCGTGGTGTGGAAGTTTGGAGAGTGGTATGCCAGCTCAGATGTTCTCATTATCTGACCGCGATTCAAAATAACGAAGTCCCAGTATCTTTCCCTTCGGGATTGATCCTGGACCGTCGCCAATAACCCGTGGTGTTGCTGCAATGCGACGTTTGTTCATCCCCTACATTAATAGCACCCAACGACGTAAAAACCCAATTGAAACTTTCATTTTTGTTGTCTTGCACCTTTTTCAATGGCGTACCGTCCATTGAACTTTTGATTTTTGATTGAACCTTTGATTTGTCCAATTAACTGCATCCTCATTTAAGAAAAGTTAAATGGCAAAAATGTGAAATAAATAATCCATTAAACATTTGGGCAATTTGAGCAAAAACGCCGTATTTCTAACCTAAATCTCAGTGAGACGTCAGATCCTATTTCAATATCAAATTTTCTCCTCAAATATCCAACCAGGGACAGCTGATGTCCAATCCTTTCAGCTTCAAATGATTTCTTCAGCGATTGGTTAATGGCGTTAGTCATGCGTAATGGGTTCCTTCAATACAGACTCCTACCCCACGCTTCCTACCTAGGCCAGCATCCAGTCCTGATGATATGCGTCCCTGCGTATAATCCATCATTCTCTCGCATTTTCCTGCCTTAGTATATCCCTCCTGGTGGTATCTTGATTAGCAAAATTAATTAATTAATTAGAAAATCTAACCAGAGATCTTGAAGGACTGGTGGAAACCACTTGGAGAGTTAAGACAGCCTCAAGCTCCAAGACAGCGCTTGGATCATCCACAACTTTCAGAATTGGGAGCAATCTCGCCTTTTGGGCTCCTTTAACAAAGGAGACTAAAAATGATCTGTATTCTATTGTCTTTGAGGAAAAGAAAACAACGAATCGAGTTGACTTGTAAGGTTACCTAAAGCTAATCATTAGGTTTTTTGCTTTCGATACAATCTTGGCATCTCTAGTTATAAATGTTAGGCTACGCTGCTGACCCTATTAGCTTTGGTAACTGAACCAAAAGCTATTGTTCTCTCATTTCGTGTTATTAATTTATTCGTACTCAGTTTTCTTGGTAGTTCATTTTTATTCTGATTGGTTGATAATAATGATGCAGAAGCGTCTATCAACCAATCATCACATCATTTTAACTGGTGTGGGAGATTGATGAGAATTACCATGACCGAATCATTAATATCAATCAATATAGTTATGTTATCATTAGTTTACTTTGTTTCAAGAGGGACACGGTAGACCCCGTTAGAAGAGTAGCGGATGATTAACAACTGGAGGGTTGCGAGTTCGAAACTCGATCCAGCGCACGTTAAATCTTCATTGCCCTAAAATGCACTCCTTAGAATGGCGTGGAAGTTTGGAGAGTCGGGTGCCAGCTCAGATGTTGATTTCGTCATCTGATCGTGGTTCAAAATGTAGAGGTATTGTTCTCGGATCTTTCCCTTCGGGATTGATCCCGGATCGTCGCCAATAGCCCGTTGTGTTGCTTCAGTGCGACATGGTATGACGTAGTTAATTCAACTACGTACCTTACAGTTTTAAAATCGCATTTTAGGGACCTAGTGGCGGTAAATACCGTTACTATGAGTCATAATGTTGCCAGAAATCTAATCTGATCTGTAATTTTTTTACCGTGAGGTTTAAGGTTGAATAAACAGTGAGAAAGTGCAACATACACAAAAGTTACTGCAAAGAGAATTTTTTTTTTGTGGATGACACTTTCTTACTAATGTTCACTTAACCTTGGCTCTCACTGTAAAATTTCTGTTCATATTAGATATCTGTCGAAAATGTGAGAAAGGGAGATATTTTACTGTTCAAGAATTTAAAAAATAACTTGTTTCCGTTTTGCGGCCTTTGTACTCATTGAATGTCGTAGAACCGAATAAGCACCTGATTTAAGTCCCATAATCACGCCTAATTAGTGTTTTCTGCTTAGGAAAAAGTAGCACTAAAAACCGGTATCGAGAATTTTCAACGGTATTTTACCGGGATTGAGAATGTCGGTAATTTTTGAATCGTGGAATACAACCCAGTTTTTAAAAGCTAATTAGTTTGTTAAAACTACTGTCATGTTTGGTGCTTCTGTATACACTACACTAAATGCTTTGAGATATTTTTTCCCCATTGAATGTCGTAGTACGAAATTAGTACCTGATTTAAGTCGTACAGTCACGTCCTGTCAAGTGTCTCAGCCGAAGTAAAAAGTTGGACTAAAAATAATATTGAGAATTTGAATTTTTTTTTGAGCATTAAAAAAAAATTATCCAGCTTTTTAGTGGCTCAGTGGGTATGCCCACTGCTCTAGCAACCTTTGAGTTGTAGGCAGCGGAGGTTTGATTTCTTTCAGATGCATTCCTCCCTGGGTGTATTTCTCTGTTTTGTGTCAGTAAAACTTTCGTTGTGTGTGTATTGCTTGATATTGTGAGTCTTGTGCCCAGCGCAGCATGGCCAAATATGGCAGTTGCGTCATAAAACACCCAAACCCACCAACCAGCTTTTTAGCTTCGAATATTCTTGTTGTCATCAAAAATTAATTTAATTGGTTTCCAAAAGTTGGTATTATGAAGTGAAGGATGTGGCTACAGTTCATTTTGTTATACAAGAAAATGATTTAAAATCAAAATATTTTTTACACTGTAGCTTCAACAAAAAGGCAAGTAATTTTGTAAAAAGATATGTATATAGATTTGTTAAAGACGACAGCAATGTAAAATTTGGTTTTTCGGGTTTCGTTCTTTACTATATAATGCCTCTTACTCTGTTCATTAATTCAATTTGGAATTAAAAATTTGTTTGCTCTAATTGTTTTGTACTTTTTTACAATTTCTTTTTAAATGATATCAGTACGAAATACATTTTTAACTCAATCTCCAATGCTTTTAATGTAGACATACGACAAACGGATCAACTGCAGATGTGGGTATACTCTAATAAGCTTTTTCGAACTTTTTTGGTTCATGGCTTTTCTTTTACCTAAATATAGACCTCAATGGTTCTTTCGAAAAAAAAATTGCATTTAAACCAATTACTTTGTAACAAAATTAAATTAATATTAAAATTAATTACAGTTCAATTTAATTTTTAAATTAATTGTATTTTTTAACTATTTTAATGCCGTTGTATCAAAATAAAGCATTTTGATACAAAAAAAAAGACAGAAATTTTTTTTTTAGAGCCCTGAGTTCCTTAGACCTCTAATATTTTATGATTGAGTCCCCGCCCTTCCCAAACTTGAATTGTATATTTCATGTTTTAGGTAATATTGGAAAAGCCAAAAAGAAATTGTTTGTTTCCTGTGTAACTCGAATGACCCTGAAATTACAATACAAAAATTCCGACCCTAAAGTTTATTTTAAGACTTTTAAAAATTGAATTTAATTAAAACAAACACGTTCGTTAAAACGATTGATTACAATGTCACAGCGATCGTAATCGATTAATAATTACCCACTAAAATACCCAATTTGGGTAAGTACCTGAGTACAATATATACCCAGGATATTGACCCGCAAAAATGAATATACCCAGCTATTTTACATCGCTGATCACATCTCTGATCAATTTTAAATCTGTCATTAATACTCAGATAATATTTCCTTTTGCGTATTTTCTAAAAATATTTAGCAAAAAAATTTCCTACCTACCGACGTTAATATGTTTGCTCATGTTACAGGAAACAACCCTTTTTTTTTAGCCGTAGCCAAATATGTATAAAGAACTAAAAATAAAGCAACTATTCCGCGAGCTTTGGCTGTGACAGTTTTATAATACGAAAACACATTTTCAAAGCAATTGGGGTCCGATTTGACCCCTCCCAATAATTTCTCCAAATTGGCTCCACTGACCCGAAAGAAAAATTCTTGACCGTTCCTTTCAGGCTAGTTGTAAACTTTAGCAATGTAATGTATTTTTCCTCCAAGGACACAAACAAGTATAATCTGGTGTTTTCTTCCTGTTTGCACCTGCAACTTTATTCCCCTTCCTGACCCATCATCGTGACGTACTTTTCCCGCTTAACAAGTGCGCAATTCGTGAACCGGATTCCCCAAGTGGTCAAGTAATACGCGATGACCTGGGTTGCGGTTCACAGTAGAAGTCATTGAGATACGAAAATATGGAACATATCACGCATAATTATTGTAGGAGTACAAAATTTGCTGGTAGTTTAAAATTTTTTTATTTGGTTTTACATTTCTAAACACAAAAAGTGGCTTTAATTGGATGTTCTTTTTATGTAGCCATTGCGCCATTAAAACCCAACCAACCTCATTTTACGTATCAACGCCATCAGTGTTTCAATTCTACATATCTTACCCTCCAACATGTTTTTGTTCGTGATTTTGCTCAGTAAAATTTGGTAACATATCTTACATTAATCTAATATACACTACCCTACCCTACCGTAATGGACCGGATGCCAGCGGATTTGCATAAAATCCGACTACTTGTTTGGGGGTGTTTTTCGTGGTATGACCTGGGACCTTTGCATGGTGTTTTTGGTAAATTGAACGCCGACTCCTTCATGAACATTTTAGACAATCGGGTTCTTCCTACGCTCTGGCAATTTTATGGAATGGACGAATGTTACTTCCAGGACGACAACGCTCCATGTCATGTTGCAGCGTCTGTCAAGCAGTGGTATCAAGATAAGCATGTAAAAAGTCTTCACTGGCCTGCTCAGAGTCCCGACCTAAACCCCATAGAACATTTGTGGGACGAGTTAGAGCGACGCTTACGGACCAGGGAACCCCGTTCGAAATCTACAGCTAAGCTGGCGACATTCTTGCAGCAGGAATGGACACAAATACCCATATCTGTGTATCAAAACCTTGTTGAAAGTATGTCCAGAAAGGTTGCTAGTGTAATTGTAGCACATGGGGGACCACCCCCATTGCATTCTTTCCCTTATACCATCGCATCATTCTGTCCGGTCCATTATTGTAGGGTAGTGTATCTTACATATCTAACTAACATTTCTTACATACATCTTATACAATTTGTTTTATAGCCTTTATTCAATTATTATTAGGCTTTTATAATTCCATTGTAGATTATTCTTTAGCCCTGGAAAAAGTTATGATGAGGTTTTGACTTTAATTTGCTCATTGGAATTCCAGTATGTATATATTTTTAAATATTTTACTGGATCTCTTTTAGCTGTGTACGGTACGGTCTTCAGGGATCCGAGGTACTCTAGTGATCTTTTCTTCTCCCATGTGGTTTACTGTCTTTAGTAAACACGAGGGAGGCTTGCTTCCGGATACCCAAGCAATCTTTTTCTGCTTTCATTCCACTATGTTCCCCAATCCCTCTTCTCCCATTTTCTAACTTGACATTGTCTTGGCGCAGCTTTACCAAATATGGCCCTTGAGCCATAAAATTCCAAAACAATTAACCAATCCTGTACAGGCTGAGCATGACCTTCCAGATCCTATTACCAATTCTATTATGGGGTCGCCACGGCTAAGTGGGTTTGCCCATTGCGCTAGCAACCTGCGAGTTGTAGGTGGCGCTAGTTCTATACCTCCTGGGTGGTCTTCATCCCGAACACAAAGTGATCTGTAATTTCCCTTGTTTTACACTCCTGCTTTCTACTGATTTTTTTTATCCCTCGTTAAAGCATTGTTTACACGAGCTTAGTGCTCATCATTAGTACTAACCAGTTGCACAAAGCACTTTCTTGGTGACTTTCAAGGTAAGAGTAAACGTTCACACTAGTTGGGAGTGTGAACCCGGCATCGTTAGTGGTTAGTGTGCAGTGACATCAGTTCACAATGGACCATAGCCTAAAATTGAAACGCGTTTATAAACTTTTAAATGTTACTATAAAATTATTATTAGAAGTGCTCGACGAAGGATAAACGCGTATGGATGATAAATTGGTTGCTGGGAAGGGATCTTATTTGCCTCAGGCACACCAAAACCTTGTATATTCATTGCATCCACAACTTTTTGCCGTGATGCTTCCAGCATGTACTTGAGTTTGTACGTCAGAGATTTTGTATACCAAAGACACTCATGGCATTTAAACTCTCGAATATAGTTTATTGGGATTTCTGAGCTCCTCTTTTCGGCCATTTTAACACAAGAAACCAGATACAAAAAGATACCCAGGGTAGAAGACAACGTGTCTCGTTGACTTGTCACGAAGCACAAACCTCCGGACTGGGCCTTTCACTCGGGGCAAGTGCACGCTGAGAGTAGTGGGG
The DNA here is from genome assembly GCA_947359465.1 of Metellina segmentata. Taxonomy (NCBI): domain Eukaryota; kingdom Metazoa; phylum Arthropoda; class Arachnida; order Araneae; family Tetragnathidae; genus Metellina; species Metellina segmentata. The sequence continues at coordinate 16,351,506 of OX375884.1, read as the reverse complement.
AGAAGTGGTTGTGTGCTTACTTGTCATTAGTAAAATAATACCGCTTCTATTCACTCTCCCACTCTCATTTTTACTAACGCTTAATCCCTGTTTACACGAGCTTAGTGCTAATCATTAGTACTAACCACTCGCACTAAGCACTTAGTAAAATAGGATCCGCTTCTATTCACTCACCCGCACTTTTACTAACGCTTGGTACTAATACTTCGTGTTTACATGTCCCGATGTTAGTGCGAGTGTTTAGTACTAATGATTAGCACTAAGCTGGTGTAAACAGGGTTTTAGTACCAATACTTCGGGTTTTACATGTCCCGATATTTCTGCTAGTGGTTATTACTAAAGATTAGCACTACGCTCGTGTAAACAAGGCTTAACTAGATCACGTTGTCTGTCTAGTGTTTGGCCAAATATGGCCCATGCTCCAGAAATCCTCCAACAACCAACCTGTCAAACAGGGATGTATGGTAAGCCTAGATCTAACTAATGTTGCTTCACGCACTTTCGAAAGAGCTTATTTCCGGCCGTTATATATTATCTCTACTGCTTATAAGAATCTTGTTTTCCTTCGCTAGATCCTACTGATAAATGGAAAGGGGAGTTTATCTCATATATATCCGGGATGCATATTAGTCTTCGGCTAAAATGTCGGGAAGATACAGCTGTTCGAGAGCAATGATCAAAACTATTAGTTTGTCTTTTAGATGGGGAACAAGCCAATTAACGTTTATGTATTACACCAAGACTAAACTAATTAGGTCTCGAGTTTCTTTTTGTTTAACTGAATTTTTTATTTAGTGCGCATTAGTTTAAGAACTTTTCGACTGTCTTTCGGCTAAAATATCGAGAAGATTGAGCTATATGTAAGTGGTGTACAAAATTGTAATGTAGTCTGTTTTTTAGATAGGTCACAAGCTAATTAAATTTTATAACGTGCCAAGACGAAACTAATTAGGGTTTCCGAGTTTTTTGAAAAACATTTTGTTAATTTTTTTGTTTAGTGCGTGTAGCATAATACTGTGTTTCGGCTAAAATATCGAAACTGTACAGCTTTTTCCAGAGCAGTAATCAAAATTGTAATGTAGTCAGTCCTTTAGATAGGTCACAAGCCAATTAACTTTATAACGTGCCAAGATCAAACTAATTAGGTCTCGAGGTTTTGTGAAAGTTTAGCTGAATCTTTTATTTAGTGTGCATAAGTTTTAAGATCTCTTCGACTGTCTTTCGGCTAAAATATCGAGAATATGCAGCTATAGGAAAGGCAGTGTACGAAATTGTTCTGTAGTCAAGTCTTTTAGATGGGTCAAAAACCAATTAGCTTTTATAACATGCCAAGACAAACCTAATTAGGTCTCGAATTAAAAAAAAACATTTTGTTTAATTTTTTATTTAACGTGCATAAGTTTAAACTTTTCGGAAAGTAATCGTAAGACTGCGTGGTTTAATTCGATTCTGCTGCCCAATTTTTGTTTGTATGAAAAATAAATTGATTTTTTTTATCGTCTTGAATTTTACTTGCAAGTATAAAATATTTTCCCGTAATAATTTCTGTGCTTAAGCTACGCTATAATTAAAATATTTTTTGTTTTAAACTAACACATTCGCGATATTATTCTTACTCCATCTAATTGCTTAGAATTTATTAAGGTAAATATCCTTTTCTAATATGTAATTTTATGAATCTCTTCCGAATAGATTTCCCATACTAAATTTTGCCATTTCTTAATGATAGATATTATGATAGTAAACATGTGTCATTGCAAGTATATATTGAATGGTATCCCTCAGTTAAAACTTCCCGTACTTCGCTAATTCATGTTATTTCTTTCTTTGATGTTTTCAATCTGCTTAATGGAACCTGGGAGATGAAATGGGTTTTTTGTTATACCTTTTCTCACGAACTGGTAATAATTTGTTTACTATTCCATTTGCCGGTTCTCTTTGTTATTATTTGTTACTAAATTAAAAGTGCAGAAGGAATATTAATATTTTGTATCTCGATATTCTAATATATTTATCAGTATATACCGGTAAGTATTCTGCCAAATAATTTAGTTTATCACGATTTGAACGTAATCGGAGGATGTTATATTTTTGTAAAGGCTTAATTTGGAATGGTTTCGATTAGAGATGTCAATTTCTCGGTAATAATCTTCTGAAATGATAAAAGAAAAGAAAAAAGAAAGTCCAGTGCCATTGGGGGAAAAAAAATCGTTTGAAAAATATTCTCCTAGAGAAAATCGAGAATTTCCTAAAGGGGACATAAGAATAAAAAATGCCGGGCTGTGCATTTTTTTAATCAACAAATCAATACATAAGTGAAAACAAATCACAATTTTAAAATATTGTGCTTCCGAGGCTGACGTTAGAAGTAAACATCAATTATTTTTATACTCTTCTCTTTTCAACAATTTTTAGGGACGCGGTAGCCCGGTTGGAAGAGTAGCTGAATAGCAACCTCGAAACTAGATCCAACTAAAGAAACCAAAGACTCGTGTACTTGGGGCTGGTGCACGTTAAATCTATCGTTGCTTCAAATGTCCTCACGTTGGCGAGGTGTAAAAATTGTTACAAAGTGTACAATATTAATGCAAAGTGCATGCATCTTGCAGCAACAGAAACAATGTATGTACTACATATATTTAAATATAAAAATCTATAATACGACTGGGGATACAATCAATCCACCCATGTCCTTCCTAATGCAGGACACTCGGACACCCCCACGGTTTCGCCATTGAGACGCAAGCCATAACTGCTTGTTAATAACATTAATTATCCGTTGTGATTGATTATCAATGGATGAGGAAAGTCCATTTGTACAAGGGGGGTAACGCTGGCATGGGAAAGATCGGATATGACGATCGTTATAGGCGATTATTTATTTCGCCAACTCGTAATCACTGCTATGGCTTCTCTCGTCAAACGTAAACTGGAAGCCAGAAACTACGCGAAAGATGCCAATTGTGGGTACGTTTTGTGAACGTGGTTTTGGACAAGCAAAGCGTACCCACAATTGGCATCTTTCGCGTAGTTTCTGGCTTCCAGTGGGTACGCTTTGCTTGTCCAAAACCACGTTCACAAAACGCCATGTATCTTGCAACAACAGAAACTCAATTTATGTACTGGATGTATTTAAATACAGAAATCTATAATATGAATGGGATACAATGAATCCCCCCTTTTCTTTGTAATGGAGCACACTCGGACACACTCACGTGTTCGCCATTAGGCTGTTATAAAAACATTAATAATAGGTGGATGGGTAAGTCCATTTGCTCAAAGGGGATGATGCTAGAATGGGAAAGATCAGGCTGCCTATCGTTATAGGATTATTTGTTTCGCTAACTGCAATCACTGTAATGGCTCCGGTATAAAACAATAAACTGGGAGCCAGAAACTTCGCCCAAAACGGCAATTGTGGGAACGCTTTGTTTAATCTGCCCCTAATTTAACGAAGACTCGTTCAAAATTACGTGACTAAAATGCCAACTTGCCTATGCCGGACTATATCAGCGCAGTCCAACTTCATGACCAACCAAAACTGGCTTGGCCAAGTATGGCTCTTGCAGGACACGCGTCATAAAACCCCAAAACCACCAACCCAAAAAGTGATACAATACACGAAGGAGATGCGAATGAATAAAAAACCCACCTTCGATAGTGTTCTACTAATTATTTTTTACTTGTTATGCTTAAATATTTCATGTTTTCTAAATGATCGAAGTGGTAGGCATTTGTTTTCTTATCGAAGCCATTGACGCTTCTGTTAGAAACGAGTTTAAATTAATTCTTGTGTCCTAAGGTCATTTTCTTCAATTAAGTTGAGCTGTGTCCTTCAGGAGATAAGGCGCAGTGTAAAGCGAGTTCTTTGGCCTTGCGCATTAGGCCTTTTAAAAGAACTAACAAGCTTAATATGTAATGAGCGCGATCATGTGTAGCTTCTGTTGATCGGTTATAAAGGGATTCATCTTCACTCCTGTTGTAGGAAAAGAGAGTTCGTATTTATTCTGAAAGATTGGAGTATTGTGCTTCCACGGCTTTTTAAAATGGCCTTTGTTAATGATAGCATCTGTGAAAGTCATCGTTAAATACTGGAGCCCGTTTTGTTCTTTGGAGTGTTTTGAAAGGAGGTAAAATGTTTCTCATGAGTGACAAGTTCTGAAATTTCTATAATTTCTCCCTCTAAGAAAACTCAATGAAGTAAGACAGTCTATCTGAGAAGGTCCTTGCAACCCGCCAGATCATTGTCCTTTAATTTATATGAATTATTTTTCACATCCTTTCGCCTTGGAGTATTTGTCTGTTAAAATTATTCTGGATAAAACTAAGAAGGGGGAAAAAATTCTGAAAGTGGAAGGGAGGAATACGAAGCTGTTTTTAACCTTCATTTCTGTAAATAAACAATTTTCAGAACGTTTATTTCTATTCTCAACTGTTCTCACAAACAGGAATAAACTAAACATGAAAAGTTGCGAAATGTATTAAGTTTCTGCTCGTATGATCACGTAATTATCTGTATTTTCTTGAAGAATGTTCTTTTATCGTTTATGATTTTATGAAAGCTTCAATTCGTACAAGACCAAGTTTAGTTTGGAACTAAATTTTAGGTTTGAGGGATAAGAAAATTAGTAATATGAATACGTCACCCGAAAATATTTGCTATACAATTCGGAGCACTTGAGAATTAGTTAAATTATGAGTTGCGTGCAATTCCATTTTATTTATTTGATAATTAGCACTGATAGCAGTTGACCCGTCCCACTTAGCTGTAGCTAAGTCATAAATTATTTCCGTTTGTTACCCCTTTGAAGAGCACTAAAATACTTTTTGGTGGGGAAGGGAACTGGCATGGTATGGATAAAAGAGAAAGTGGGACGTTTCTGACTCCCTTCTTGAAATGATTAGGGCTAGGTGTCACACTACCTGTTGTTTCTTTTCTTGCCATCAATATAGGTTAACAGAAAGAGTGATGCTTCTTCAGGAGTGATTTACTGAACATTTCTTAGAACAGAGCCATACATATTAGTATATAGTAGTCGCGTTCACATGACTGCGAAAGACCCTCACTACATCCTTTCTCCCCCGTGCCCACTCGAGTTTCTTTTTTCACCCCTACAATTCTCCCATTTCTCCCCATCCGGATGATTGTTTAATGACCCCCCTCCCCCCAGACAACACCTCTGAGATCCAATGGTTCTTTCTGCTCAACATTCCTCAGTGTGTTTGACTGGTCAACATTCCTCAGTGTATTTGACTGGTCAACATTCCTCAGTGTGTTTGACCAGAGAACTTCACATCAAGTATAATTCTAGATATATAAAGGCTGCTCAGATATGTAAATATTCTCATTGAATACACCGATTCTAATCAGATTCGGCTTAGCCAAACATGGCCCTTGTGCCATAAAAATTCAATCAATCTAAGGAGGTTTGATTCCTTTCCTTAGGTGAATTTTGCTAATGTAGCAGCATAGCTTTCCTTGTGTGCGTACGTCTATTAACGTTATCTCGTGTTTGGCGCAGCAGGGACACATGCCTTTTGCGAATAAAACCCAACCAACCATCTAATGTTTAAGAATGCTCTAGATGAGCGGTGAGACATAAGGGGTCCTCCACACTCTCCTAAAAACTGCAGAACTCAATTTTTTGTTTTGCGCAAAATACAATCATAAAACAGCGATTTTCAATCTTCCCGTCTTATGGCACACACATCAATTAATTACTGAAATTCTGCTGCACACTGAAAAAATTATACTATGCTTTTTTACTTTGTTACCTAGACTTTTTTTGCTTGAAAGTGGCTTCTAAAAATATTTCTGAAACATCTTATTTGTGATACTTTGTAATAAAAATTAGTTCTCAAGATTATTTATGCCGGTGTAACTCTGAGTTATTTGTGGACACACTTATCAAAAGTTCAAAACTATACCGTTGAAATGAAATAAATCTTGCGCGATCACCATCCATAAGGGACACTAATGTCATTCTCGCAGTACATCCCTTTTGGAAATCGCTGGTATCAGGTGATAAATTTTCATTCAAAGATTTTTCCTCTAATAAACCTGGCTTTGCCGTAGCTCAGTGAGTTTGCTTTCTGCTAGCAATCTGCGAGCTGTAGGCGGAGCAAGTTCTGTTCATGTCCAGTTAGATTCCTCCGTGGGTGTATTTCCCTCCCCTGTAACAGTAAAACTTTCCTCGTGTATATTTGTCTATTTTGTCGATTGTTTGGCGCAGCTTGGTCGAATGTGGCCATTGCGTCGTAGAAATCCAAACCACCCCTCAAACACTTTATCTTAGTGCCCTTCAAAGATATAAATGCAGTTCTTTCAATTTTTAAATTATTCCATAACTGGTAGTGCAAAACTCGCGGAGAGTACTTTATAACACAATTCAGACTTGCAAATTTTTTACATTCACTGAACGACCATCACAAAATGACTTTTGTGCCAAATGGGAGACTAAATAAATCTCCTGGTAGGTAAAAAAATTTAGTAGTACTATTCGTATATTCTCTTATCCGTTTCCTTGATATAATTAAAGTAGTCATCCAAATCAAGGTAGCGCTGAAGGGGTGAATATTTTTATCGTTGAGTTTGAGGCTAAGCGATAGAGATATTATGTTTGAGAAAAGACATCATTTGCACAGCAGTACTGCTATTCAATAAACCACTTGAGGATCCCAGTCCTTGATGTAAGTAATTGACCACGCGTCACTGCCCTCGGATAAGCAGCGATGTCCAGTGCAAGAGGATGAAGTTGAGCAACCGCCAAGACGGAATAATCCGACGGTGTTCGGTAGCGCTTTGTGAAGCGTACTAAGTGGTTTCAGAGTCAAGGAGGAAGAACTGATTAGGACAAGTGGAGGAAAAAGTGAAATGATGATTCATCACAAAAAGGTCATTCAATATTTTTCTGGAATAACTCATCAGTCGGGTCACAGTTGTGTCTCGCTGAGGGCCGCTTCACACCGACAGAATCCGGGTCAATCTGAATCCAACAGAAACTGACTAACGCGGATTCGGGTACATTGAAGCGGAACGCTCCGGATTCAAACGGTGTGAAATGTTTTTTTTTTTTTACGAGCAAGGTATTTCATATGGAAGCGGCTCTCCCGAATCTTCGTCAGTCAGTTTCTACTGGGTTGAAATTGACCCGGATTCTGTTTGTGGGGGCCAAAGGACCGTTTCGCACCAACAGAATCCGGGTCAATCCGAATCAATCTGAATCCAGTAGACACTGACTTACGCAGATTCGGGTTCATTGAAGCAGAAATCTCCGGATTCAAGCGGTGTGAAATGTTTTTGGTGAACTAGATGTTTCGAGCGGCTCATCCGAATCTCCGTCCGTCATTTTCTACTGAGTTGCGATCGACTCAGAAATCTGTTGGTGTAAATGGAACCTAAAGGCCACTTCACACCATTAGAATCCGGGTCAACTCGAATCAATCTGAATCCAGGAGAACCTGACTAAAGATTCGGGAAAGTCGCTTCCACAAAAAAATATCCCTCGTTGCTCTTCAAACCTTTCAAACTGCCTGGATTTGAAAGGCTTCAGCAATATTTAAATGAGAGGGTTCAAAGAGTGTCGCCCTCAGGGGCACATCTCCATTAGATGTGTTCGGGCTTCACGGACCCTAGATTTCTGAATGATCTTTTCTTTTCTCATGGTTTTTAACTGTCTTTATTAAACACACAGGTCACACTCCCTGGATATACCCAAGCGATCTTTTTCTGCTTCCACATTTTTTACTTGACATATTCTTGTGTTTGACGCAGCTTGGCAAAATATGGCCCTTGCACCATGAAACCCCCATCCAACCAATCAAATTGAGTGAGGAAAAGGAAACGAAAGGCAAAATTAGTATAAACGTAGTGAATTACGTTGAAATAAAAGTCAAAGATTTGATTCATGACATGTCATTCCTAAGTAGTATATATATTCCTATTTGTGTAGGCTTTTGATCTTGTGTATCCTCTCACCAGTAAGGCTTCCACGTGCTGTATACCTAGACCTGGAGGTTCTTAACCATGAAATATGTAAAATTATTTTGCATTTCTATGTAATTTTTTTTATACACTTCTCTAATATTATAAAATGAAGTGTTTGTGTGTGCGTGGGGGGCACTTACAATAATGGGATTCAGCACACAGGTTGTCCGAATTTTTTTCAATTTTTCTATCTAGCTCGAATTTTAAAATTCAATCTGGAACATTTTTAAATGAATTTATTAGTTTTTTCACCCTTATATCTTTGCTTCGTTTCGCGGAAATTGAAGAAAGGGCAGAATTTTGCAATTTTTCTCTCTGACTTGACGTCACAATCGTCACTATTGATGTCAGCCTTTGGAACCACCCAGTATTTTTCACCTTCCGTCTCTTCGCAATTAAATGGGAATGCGTAGTCTCCGCTCAAATGATTCTTCAGCGAACATTTTGACTGGCATTGTATTGTAATTTTTTTTTTGTAAAATCGGGATCATTAAAGGTAGATTGAAAATTTCAACGTATTTGAAATCTGCGGAAAATTTTACAATACATAGATTCCTTACATTTGATTTTCTTTACATAAATAATCTTTCATTTCAATATTTATATTTTTGCAAAAGATCGTGACGTCACGCCGATTAAATCTCTTTGCAATTCGAATTTAGCCGAATTTGACAATGACGAGGCCATTACGGCGTTGCCCGTGGTTTTGGTTTGCGAAGCAAACCATAGTTCATAATATTCATAATTTGGTTTGCGAAGCAAACCGAATTGGAATTCGCAGGGAATTCATTCTAATAGGCTACGAATTTCCTTTTGGTTTGCGAAGCAAACCATCATCACAGGCAACGCCGTGATGGCTGTTATCCAATAGGCTACGAAAACGCTACGATGAATGTTATCAATAGGCTATTTGGTTGCGAAGCAAACCAAATGGGAATTCGTAGCAATCACCGGAGATTGGCGAGCAGTGGTCACATGTGACCCCTTAGAAAAGTACTGTCACAGGCATCGCCGCTGGCCACTCAGTGGCTAGTAGCTCTATATTGATAAATAATTCGTATAAATATAAAACTGCACTTGTGGAGCCCCAAACCAGTTATATACGAGGTAGTAAATCAAAACAAACTAGTTTTCCTACCAATTATAATACTTATTAAAAGTAAATGAAGAGAGACATTACTTTGAAACTTAAAATCATGCTTTGAACATTTGTTACAACTTTTAATCATTTTAATTCCTTCTAAAAATTTAAATGTTCGCGTCAACACTTAAATTTTTCACGTAATTTAGATTTTATTTTCTGATGGTATGTTCGTTAACTGAGTAACCATACAGGGTGTCGCGACCGCAGTTGCGGCCGTTTGACCGTCAAGTCCTTGAAATCAGCATCTTGGGCCTCAATATTTTTTATTTTGCTGATTGCCCCGGTTCCCATTCCAACATGAATAATGAACATTGTAGATATCTTTATAGTTTGGTAATGATCTGTATAAAACAAAGAACTTTTCTGAATCTAAGTAAAATCTATTTTCTACTTGCCCCTATATTATAGCGATTTAAAAGTTTTCCAAAATGGCTTATAGTGCTCAGAAAACCTGTTAATCCTTAGATAAAATTTAGTGCACTTCTGGATCCCCATTAAATCTGCGCCGGTGCAACAATGGGATTTCTTTTAGTTGTGAATAAATCTCCGTGCGTGTCTATTTATATCTTTTCGACGGCGTTCTGCGTTGGTATTTTTCAATTCGTTCTTCCCTAAAACCCTTCAGACATTTTGCGTGAAAAATATCCTGTCAAATTTTCTACTCCCCTAGAATAAGATTATTCGAAACTCGAAGAATACAATTCAACTACCATTGTTATGACCAAGGAAATGGAACATGGCGAATGGATTATATTTTGGCGTATTCAAAAACCTATTTCGTATTTGAAAATGCAATTAGCTCAAAAACTTAAATGTCTCCCAAAGCCGTTGAATGCCATTTTCTTTAACACTGGGCTGCTTTTCGTATCTTTACTGTATTAAAATAAGTGCTTGTTTTCTTAATCCTCGCGGTTTTGTATTGGTTTTTATCGCATTTAAATTAGCTTCATTAACTATTCAGGATTAGTTTCAGAGGAGACTCTTTGCTACTTTTTTAAAAGTGTGAAATAGCAATAGTAGCATAAAAGTGCTTTGGCATAACCCTGCTATAATGTTCGCCACAAACCAGATTTAGTGACGGGGCAATTCTCGTGGTAGACACAGTGCCATGCCTTTGTTGTAGTTAAACGAGTGGCACTAACTTGGTATAATTATTGGGGAGGAGGGGTACGCTATATCGACTGTCAGTTGTTTCATATTTATGTGTTCTATTGAAACAATTTGATTTTTTCAGTATTGTCTATTTGTTATATTCATCTTTTATATTCTGGGCCAGCATCCTTGAAGTGGGCGACCTGTCTCCTGATATAGCGGCCTTATCCTGGTTGTATTTCTCTCTTCTGTGTCTAAAACTCCTTGTGCGTGTCCAATAAACCCGCTGTGTTGCCCCAATGCGACGTTAAGTAAAATACAATGACATACCTTTTGTGTGTTCATTTACTTGATGTTGCCTGCCTTGTGCTTCTCTAAATATGGTCCTTGCATGATTAAAACCCAACCAACAGCGCCCTTTTGACCCATTGAGTGAGGTCGAGTGATCCTGCTTAGTTGATATCTTGTGCCATAAACCTACACCAAACTTGCGTATTTGGCCACCTATATTGTCAGTGTATATATATTTATAAGAGGGTCGGGTACCAGCTGTAAAAAAAGCCGGAGAAAAAGTTGTCTCTCCTGGATGAAACTTGGGACGTAACCACCACTATAAAATTACTTGCAGCATGATGATATACCTAGCAAAGAACACATCTCAACCGCGAAATACTTTTTGGTATGAAGTTGCACTGCCTTTCCACGCTCTGCCCCGAAAGAATGTAGCATAGTACGAGATTATTAAAATGATTCACTAGGCTGAACTTGATTACCACATGGACAAGCGTCGTATAAACAAGGGGAGCACACATCGAATATTTGTAGCGTTATTACTTAAATATGGACAGTTTATAGTTCTTTTCATGTAGCACTCATTTCCTGTGTAATACTTAGCGAAATACAGTGTTGTGGAACTCCATGAATCATTTGTAGTTACCCTGCACGTTACTCATTTCGACGACTAATAGCTCACCAAAGTGCGAATTGCGTATTCTAGTGCATTCACTTTCTTTCTCTGTTTAGGTAAGCAAGCCATCTTGGCGGGGAGGTATATTATGGTGATCTCCTTGAGATAAATTTCGTACAGCCAGCATCTTCGAAAACCCGGGAGATCGCCTCCCGGAGACAAAAACCCTAGGTATCAAATCGCATCGCGATGCAACATTTTTAATCACTTCTACAAAACAGCGTGTCTTCTGTCAACGAATCTAGCAATTCGAATCGAAAGGAATCCTAAATTAAGATGAAGAATCAATTAGACCATAACGCTGTGCCATATGGTTGGTACTCTACCCACACATTTTCTCTTTAGTTGCTATTTAACGTTGAGTGTCTTCATGGGGTGCCACGAACTATTTATATTTTGTATTTTTCACATTTTTCGCTTCTCCCGCTTGTACGTTTTATCTGAGCATTTTACTTCACCTTACAACGTGATTCCTTTAAGACAGCGGTTCTTAAACTAGGGCGCGCAACCTTTGGGGTACACAGAAGGGTCATAAGAGAAGGACGACCAAATGTTTAAAGAATTTTCTTAAAATCCTACTTTTAATTGAACAAAACTTTGGATAAATATACTAATTAGAACGATATTGATTTTATTTATTGTTCAAACCATTGTTTTTTTTATCGAGAATATGCACAAAAACTAGCAAAAAACCCGGCTTTGTTAATGGCTCTTGTTAATGTGTTCCCTGTGCGAAAGTCAGAAATACCGCTCCATTCCTTACTGTGGTCTCCAGACGTCTGAGAAGGGAATTATATTGCTTCGTCACTTCTAATTTCTAAATAGAAATACGATTGCAGGAAACTACATGCAAGGGAGAATTTACTTATAAGTTTTTTATTATAAAAATAGAGTACATGAGTTAACCCTGAAAAACTCTTCTGGGATTAGGGCTGAACTGTGCTAAAATTGTACTTTTCGCAAGAAAATCACTTTTTAATTTTTTTTCAGAAATGCCGCCCACTTTCGACTCTGATCCATCCGCCTCCCCGTATCCACACCACTTTGTGTGGGGGAGGGGCGTATTTAATGCTCTCCAGACGTCTGAGAAAAGAATTATACTGCTCCGCCACTTCTTATTTCTGAATAGTTATACGATTGCAGCAGGCTTTATGACTGGAATAATTTACTTTAAAGTTTTGTATAAAAGGAATAGAGTGCGTGAAGTATTCACTTAAGGTATCGGACTACGTTCGGAGTCCTTTTTTAAAAAAATGCTCAAAATATACTATTTTTTCTTTTTAAGGTAAAATAACTCATAAAAACACACAAAACAAAGCACTAAAACTTATAATTAGTAAAAAATTGACAAAGGTTGGAAAATTTGGGTTAAACAATGACGTTCAAGAAAACATAGAACTAAAAAACTTATAAGTACATTTGCCTCAAATTTGGCAGTCTCTCCTGAATACGAGTCTCGCATATACCTACGCCCTGAACTAAAAGATATGCAACATTCCTTTCCACTTATGAGATATAGGGAATAATGTAGAAGCAAACGAGCAAAAATATGTACATTCATTTTTAGTTGTCGCATTTCTCGTGTAAACATTTTGATCAAAATCACAATCAGAGAAAGGACATTTGAAAATTTGAAATCGTATAAAAAAAAACAGCTGTCAAGATCTATTCAAATTACTATACCTCCGCTTCTATTTACTGTACAGACAAACAAAAACAATTTTGTGTAAAAAAGTCTAAACATTAAGGATTTTGAATAAAATTAAATTTAAAAAAAAATCGACTTTCCAATGTAGACAGATACCTTAACTCGTATGACACTTGACTGGCTTGTGAAGATTTGACAATGCTAAAATTCTATTCTCCAAGAAAACCACTTTTCAACAAATATTTCTGAAATTCTGCCCCCTTTAGACGCTGGTACTCGGGGCCACTGCCCCCTGCTACGCCACTGCGGGGGCCTGGTACGTTCATATCTATAAATCTCCAGAAAGCCATTTTTGCCACATCGCGAAATGGCTCGTTAATCTTCCGCGCGGTGTGTTATGCAATTCGTCCGTCACTTGTACCATCGTTTATCGAAGAGGGGCGATTCGAGTATCCATCTTTCATAACAGAAGCCAGAGCCGCTAACGAGTGATATTAGAGAGGGTACTCCAGACTTGGGAGTCAAGCGATAGGCATCCAAATAACGGTTTCCCGGATTTTCTAAAACAGGAGCTCTCGCTCGCGTATTGCAATTGATGTCGATTTTCCCCCCGGCGCCGGCAGCTGGCGTTTCCGCTTACAGCGATGCGTCACACAATGGCACACGTGACCTGAAGCTTAAGGACTTTTTAAAAAAATCTTTGGATTTCACTCCCTGTCACTGGGTATTTTCCGATTTTTGACAAAAAGACCCACATTTTCGCTTTGGCGGCACGTCGCTTGGATTATCCCCGCGCTCGCTCAAATGAACTGCTAATGCATTTTCTCGAAGGCCGACCGAGTTTTGATCTTAAACCCATTATAGCGGCACTATTTTCATAGAACTAAATTTCGGGACGGTGTATCGGTTTTCCCTGGCGATTTTTCAATTTCAGGGTTAGTAAAGCCTTCGATCTGGTCGGCTGTGAAGAGGTAAAACCCCAGTTCCTTCTAGGTTTACAGCGGGACGTCAATTATCCAAGGTACTATATACCGGTATCACCTCGGATAATCGGAAAGTCGGACAATACAGACGTAGTAACACAAAACTTCTAATGCATTTTCTGGAGGGTGACCAAGTTTTTATTTTAAACGTCCCAAACAAACGTACGTGTTGTGTCGTTTTCCCGGACAGTTTTCAATTTCAGGGTTAGTAAAGTCTTCGATCTGGGTACTGCAGCCGGCTGTTAAGAGGTAAAACCCCAGTTCCTTCTAGGTTTACAGCGGGACCTCAATTATCCAAGGTACTATATACCAATATCACCTCGGAAAGTCGGACAATACAGACGTAGTAACACAAAACTTCTAATGCATTTTCTGGAGGGTGACCAAGTTTTTATTTTAAACGTCCCAAACAAACGTACGTGTTGTGTCGTTTTCCCGGACAGTTTTCAATTTCAGGGTTAGTAAAGTCTTCGATCTGGGTACTGCAGCCGGCTGTTAAGAGGTAAAACCCCAGTTCCTTCTAGGTTTACAGCGGGACCTCAATTATCCAAGGTACTATATACCAATATCACCTCGGAAAGTCGGACAATACAGACGTAGTAACACAAAACTTGTAATGCATTTTCTGGAGGGTGACCAAGTTTTGATCTTAAACGTCCCAAACAAACGTACGTGTTGTATCATTTTCCCAAGCAGTTTTTCAATTTCAGGGTTGGTAAAGCATTCGTAAACTGACCCGATCCTAGACAATTGCAAACATATTTCCCTTCATGTTATTTCAGACTAGGAAAGATCAATAGTTGAAAGTTTGGTGATTTATCAGAAAAAAATATTTTATTACTTGTAATTTTAAAATTTCTAAAAATGTCTGAGTAATAAAAATAACTGTTTATATTCACTTTTGTGTCAACATTCATGGAAGTGCTGAAGGAAAGATAGTTAAAATAAATTCCAAAGAATTTAAATTATTAGATTCCAGTTTCTTTCACAATAATTAATTCTTACCAGCATTTTTTACCAGTTATGGACGACGTTAATTAATTTAAATATTACAGAGCACCAGAGCAGATACATTCGTGTTTTACTCTAGTGTGTGTAATTATACCGTAAAAATATCCATTAATCAATTATTTTGGCGCTGTGGAAATGTGTAGAGGTGGAGTGCCAAGTCAGGTGTTATCCTCGTCGTCTGATTGTTATTCAATATTACGAGTTGTCCTCGGATTTTTCCCCTCGGGATTGATCCCGGACCGTTGCGAATAGCCTGTTGCTGCAGTCCGATGAAAATTCAATTACCTAATCTATCATTGATAAAAAACAGAAACGGTCACAAGGTCTTGTGGTACAAAACGCAGTACAGTGAAACTTCGATGTCGGGACCGTGACGGTTAATCGAATTGACGGATAACAAAACCTCAAACAACCCACCCTCATCCATTGCCGTATGAATGAATGAATGATAAAAAATGCACGTTTACGAACTGGAAAGACTGTATATACATGTATTTTATTTTACAGAAACAAACAATATACAATTTACATTAAGTATAGTACATATTTTTACATGAATTTACGCTCTCAATGTACATGCATATTCAAGTTTTAAAAATAGTCGCATTTTCTTTTGTTTCTTCGAGGCTCGTGCTTTCTGAGCGGCAATGTTCCGTACTTTACGTAGAAGTATCTGCGTTACGTTTGCCTCTTCATGCCCTCAAACCACGCAATGCATTTTGATAGCATCGTTTCTGCTTCGCTATGGCTTAACGTAGTTTTTTTCATTCAAGATATTACACTCGTCTTCAATTTCTTCGTTGTCAATCACACTGGAAGCAATTTCATCGTCGTTCAAAATGTCAAAGCCTCCATCTAATTTGTCACATACCAACCACTCTGTTATTGTTATTTCTGCTTGCGTTATGTCTTCAGCATTCGGAACAATATTTCACAATCTTTACGATATTAACATTCTAACTTTCCTTAGGTTCGCTGTCATAAGATTCAGGCCAGAGAGTTATTCCACCCATTTTTAAGACTTGACACGAAGATCATCCCATGGAGAAGCGATTTTGAAAATTGCATTTTTTATGGTGTACATTATATACTGACGGTTAAAAAAAGGGACGGTTAATTGAAGTTTCACTGTATTTAATTTGTGCAGAAATTGTTCAAGTTGATCTGTTACTCAAGGTAGTGTTAAAAATTGAGAAGTGCTGGATCACACGATAGACCGAGAGATTTTTAATTGGTTTCTAAGCCAACATAATTTTCTTTTCGTATTTAAAGGTGCTCTATAATAGTGTTGAATCTTAAATGCTGACATGAAATAACGTGCGTTTTTTAGACTTTAAACAATGACTCTTAGGCAGAAAATTTCCGTAGGAAAGTAATAAGATGACCGCAATTGGGGTAATTAGTGTCGTCTGTACTGGAATGATGTTGTGAAGACTGCATATGCTGACGCATGGTTATGTTTCAGTAAAATGTCCCATAAACATGCCATCGTTATTTTCAGCCAGAATACTCATGCAAAATTTTCGAAAAGCTTTGGAGATCCAATATTTTAACAAAACAAGGATTGCTGGAAAACGCTGTCTCAAGCTATCTTCCCAATTAAAAAGCGCAGACATCGCTTTCAGTTTTCACTGCTGATAACCTATTGACCCTCCACAACTCACTGCTCCTTAGAAAGGATAACACTTTGGAATCTCATCCTCGTCGTTATTGACACATGTGTATCTGGTTAATGGCTTCTAATGGACAATAAACTCCAGTCATTGGCAACTTTTTTATACATTACAATTTAATCATTTCAGGGGCCCCTTGGGGTACATATAAATAAGTGTATACTGGTTTCACGAACCTGAAGTGCCCTAGTAATCTGTTCTTTTCCCATGGGATTTAATGCCTCTGGTAAACATGGGGATCGCGACCCCATGATGACCAAACGATCTTTAAGGTCAGGTCTGAATATTCATGGTATAATAAGGCTACTCAGGTGTATGAGTATTCTCTTATTTGATAGTCTAGAAGTGCTCCAAAATAGCCGGTAAGACAATGTACCCCTAAAAAATTAAAATTTGTTGTGTGCAAAATACATCCTTTTGAGGTAACGGGTCTTCACATCCATATTTTTTTTAGTTGAAGAATTAGGTTATTCTGCCTCATTTTCGTCTGATATCATCTGTCTGACAACAATCTCCGAGACATGGTTTGTAGATTAGATTGTGGAGGATTCTCCCTACTAAACTTCCGTTTTTTGAATTTCATACCAGGCCCCTGACTTCTGATTTACTTTTATAATGCTTTTATATTTCCAATTTTTTCCCCTACCCTTGGCGCAGCTTTTCCGTTATTGAACCTTGCGCCATAAAACCCAACCAACCAAGACAGGTTTTGATTAGTTTTCCATTACCGAAACGCTCGTGTGGCACAAGCCACAAAGGATATCGGTAACAAAATCAACAGCTCATAAGTTGTCTGATGAAAGGAACAGATAGGAAAAATCTTAAACTAATTTGCATTTCTCAATAGGTGACGGAAAGAGGGGATGGTATGTACGCACCTAGTATTTTCCTTTAACATTATACTGTTGCCATTCCAAAAAAACAATAATAATTAAATTTCCATTAAATTCATTTAAAATGTTCTAGATGGAATTTTAAAATTCGCCGCGACCCAAAAAAATTGCAAAAAATTCGGACTACCTGTGTGCCAAATCCCATTATTGCAAGTGCCATACATTCATCAGGACTGTGATAACGAAAGACAGACCGACAAATACTTCATTTTATAATAGTAGAGATTTCCAGCTATCAGATGTTCCAAACATAATTTAGTTCATAGAAAAAGAGCAAATTATAGATTTCTTTTCATGGAGGTCAAATTCTCGTTTTCTGAAGCATCGAGAAAAAATTGTTTTGAATGCGTTTTGGCGAAAGACACATCTCCAACATTTTGTGATAAATTCTTTTTTTTTTTTTTTAATTGAAATTTTCTATTTGTGTAGGAGTAAATAACAGTGATGAAAATCTCACGAATTTCTGCTTTCTGTTTAGTTTTACCGTATGCTGGGAAGAATAGCTGGTTTTAATGTTTTGATAATTAAAACGTACTCACTTTTAAGATTCCCAGATCGTGGGAAATCGACAATCGTTAAATTCGTTCAGTCAAATCATTAATGAAATGAAAATGGTTTTAACTTCACATAAAGTTGAACAATATCTAACCTTTGTTGGCGCATAAAGCACGGTCGGCTGATACCGTTAGCTGACAGGCCGTTACGAACTTGGTTATGTGCACACGTCCGATCAGCGATAGATAGAGTAGGTAAGTAGTGGAATTAGGGCCCGTTTACGATTGTCCGTATGCGTCGAACCAATGATAGAGGAGAACCACGTGATTGACAGATGGACGGGATTACGTTGACCCTCTCTGTAGCTTCGTATGCGTTAAGGCGGAGCCTACGTATACGGAGAATCGTAAACGGGCCTTTAATGTCGCACTGGAGCTACGGACTAATGGCGACGGTCCGGGATCAATCCCCCC